>JAKCOX010000190.1:0-717770 GCA_022605575.1 Laterallus jamaicensis coturniculus
AGTGAAGTTGAAAATCTTCGAGCTGGGAGGGGAATTTGGGGGGGGGGGACGGGGACACACGGCAGAGGCGAAGGGAGGGGGGGGGGATGAGAGGGAAGAGGAGGAAGAAGAGGAAGAAGAGAGGAGGAAGAGAATGAGGGGGTGGGAGCGGGGGGGGGGGGGCGTCTTTCCCTCACCCCCCCAGACAAAAAGGCCGGGGATGAGGATGGGGATGGTAGTGGGGGGGAGGAAGGTTTTGGGCCGGCCGGATTCTTGCCCCCCCCCCCCCCCCTCCCGCCTCCTCCTTCTTCTTCTTCCTCCCCCCCCCCCCCCAACTCCTCAACGCCCCCCCCCCCCCCCTCCACCCGCCGCCTCTCCCACATTCTCAGACGGTTTTATTAAAATTCGCAGACAAAAGGCAAACAAAAATGGCAGCCCCGGCTTATTTTTAAACGCCAGGCCGGGGCCGCCATGTTCTGCAGGTCTGCGGGGGGGCGAGGAGGGAGAGGGAAGGGGAAGGTGGGGGGGGGGGGCCTGAGAGGAAGAAGGGAAAAAAATAAAGAGGATTTCAATACACACACACACACCCCCCATCCCCGATACACACACACCCCCCCCTACACACAGACACACACACACACAACACCCCCAACCCCAGCGCGGGATGGGGAAGGGATGGAGATGAGGAGGAGGAGGAGGAGGAGGGGGGGGAGGAAGAGAAGAGGGGGGGGGGAAAGGGTGTAATAAAAAAATAGGGGGGTAAAAGAGAAAGGGAAGGGAAAGAGGGGGTGGGGGGGGGGAAGGTAAAAGGACGACGACAACAGAAGAGGGGGAAAAAAAAAAAAAAAAGAGACACTTCCTATACCAACAGCCATGCTGCCCCCGCCGCGTCCCGCCGCTCCGCCGCACGGAGGAAGATGGGCGCCCCGCGCCGCCCCCGCCCCGCCCGCCCCCGCCCGCCCAGCCCGGGACGCGCCGGGCCCGGCTGCCGGTAACGCCCCCCCCTCCCCCCCCCCCCCCTATATCCCACTCCCCTCCTCTCTTCACCCCCAACCTCTGAGTAGGGGGGGCCCAAAGCTTCTGCCCCCCCCCCCCCCTCCTCCCCCGCCCGCCCCGTTCTCCTCCTCCTCCTCCATCTCGCAGATCGAGGGGTGCGGGTAGCGCCCCCCCCCAGCCCCGCAACCCTCCAACCCGCCTTTGAACAAGGGGGGCCCCAAGCTTTTGGCTTACCCCCCCAAATCATCTCGCTACCTCACTCCTCCTCCTCCTCTATCTCGCAGATCCGGGGGGGTGGGTAGCGCCCCCCCCAGCCCTGCAACCCTCCAACCCGCCTTTGAGCAGGGGGGGGGGCAAAGCTTTTGCCTTACCCCCCCAAATCATCTCGCTATCCTGCTCCTCCTCCTCCTCTATCTCGCAGCTTGGGGGGTGCAGATAGCCCTCCCCCCCCCGCCCCAAACCTCAGCCCCAGCTCTGAGCAGGGGGGGCCTAAATCTTTTACCTCTCCCTCCAAGTTACCTCTCCTTGCCCCCTCCTTCCTCCTCCTCCTCCTCCTCTATCTACCAGCTTGGGGGTGCAGAGACCCCCTTACTCCCCGAGGTTCTGTCCCCCTCCTCCCCGGGTCCCTTCCAAGGGCTGTACCTGGGGTCTGCAGGTCTCTGTGCTGGTTTCTGGGGGGTTTCATGAGTTTATCTGGCTGTGTGTGCCCCCCACCACACACACACCACAGCCCCCCCCACCCCGCAGCAGGTACAGCCTGTGGGGAGGGGGCAAACCCCACCCGGGTTCCCTCCCTCATCCCCAAGGTCCCTCCAGGGGGGTTAAAAGTAAAGCCTTCAAGCACCCAAAGCAGCCCAAACTGGGGGTTGTTTTCAGCCCAAATGGGTGGGGGGTGCAATGGGGATGGGATGGGAAGTGGTAGGGTGGGATGGGGTGAAATGGGATGAGATGGGGTGAAATCGGATAGGGATGGGGTGAAATGGGATTGGGATGAGATGGGGTGAAGTGGGATAGGGTGGGACAGGACAGGATAGGACAGGATATGGATGGGATGGGGTGAAATGGGATGGGGATAGGATGGGATGGAATGAGGTGAGGGTGGGATGGGGATGAGGTAGGTTGGGATGGGATGAAGTGCAATGTGGTGGGGTGGGATGGGATGGGGATGGGATGAAGTGCAATGTGGTGGGGTGGGATGAGGTGGAATGAGCTTCCAAGAGTTCTCCAGAGGAGTGGGCATCCTTGTGCAGCTGCCCTGGGCAAGCAGAGGAGCATGAAGATCATGGGGTAGGTCCTGTCCACAGTCATGGTGCTGGGGAAGAGGTGCTGTCTCGCACTGGTGCTCCCTTGGGTCTGTCTGTGTCTCCTACCCATATCCCCACCCCTTGCTGAACACCACCAGCAGGCCTTGCACCCCTTGTCCCCCCACATTTCCTCACCAGACCCATCCCCAACTCAGCCAAGAGCCCAAACCAGCCACCCAAACCTCTTCCTCCTGCTCCTGACCCCTCCCAATTCCCTCTCAACACTGGTGTCACCCCAAAACAGGACACCAGGAGAGACTGAACCATCATGTGTCCCTCAAGCCCCACCAAATTCCCCATCATCACTTTGATTGCCATGGGACTTTCACTTCTCCCACAGCACCGGGATTTTCAGCTGCTGGGATTTTCTATTCTGGATTATTTTTATAAACATATCTATTTTTTTTGGCCAGGATTATGAAACCAGTGGTTTTAAACCTCCACACCAGTTTAGATGATTCTCAGCTTCTCAGGAAAGGGGTTATCCCACCCCAAATCTACACTGTGAGGAGATGGTGTGGGTCAAACCCCTCCCTGAGTTTGGGACTGGCCTTGTTGAGGCTGAGATCAGCAATGCTCCAGGCTTGGGTTGTTTGGGTTTTCCCTCCCCATCTTAACTTTGGGATTTAATCTTGGGTGTGGGAAAGGGGCCCCTTTCCTGGGGAGGTGGCTGGTATGCAGGGATTAGGAAAAAAATAAATAAAATGGGAAGAATAAAACCGTGCCCGTCTCCATCCCGGCGCTGCGAAATGGAGGGAATAAGGGTTGGTTCTTCCCCCCCCCCTCCAAAAAAGGGATTAAAAAAGATGTTTCCAAGGCTGGTTTTGCCCCTGGGATAGATCTGACCGCGATTAAAAGGAGGGGAAGGCAGGAGCAGAGGTAAATCAGGGCTGTAAATCAGCGCCGGGAGGGTTTCGACAGAGCCACGGGGCTGATACACCTGTGTGCTCCCCACACACACATACACACACACCCCGGCACTGGAGCAGCATCTCCAGAGCAGGTCAGGCATCACCATCGAGTTGGATTTGGTGAAACCCCTCGGGTGGGGTAGGGAGGTGTGGATGGGGGGCAGCGTGGGGTGTATCGCTGGGATAACGCGGTGTCTGATGGGTGATGCGGGGTTCCTGGCTGGCTTTGTCGGTGTCCCCAAAGCCTTTATCTGGGACACCAGGCAGGGATATCATTGGGAAATGCCTCTCCAAAACTCCATCCATCCCATCAGCTCCTTTCCTTCACAAGACACCCCTGGGTTGCCATAAAAAGCCACGCAGGAAGCATCCGCTGCCTGTCCCAGGAGGAGCTTCCCTGCAACAGGGAGGCCGCAGTGGGCACCGATGATGCCATGGCATTCCCAGTGGGTGGGTTAAGATCCTTGTTTGCCAGTTGGATGGGTGAAGATCCTTGTTCCCAGTTTCTTGGGGTCAGTGATCCCCCAGAGTGGGGTTTTCACCTCGGAACCACGGCGGTTGGGGAGGAGGGGAACTGAGGACAGGCTTTGCTGAAGCTGGTGAAGGTTTTTGTGGTGGGTTTTTGGGGGGAGGGAATGAAGGTGCAGGAATTTCTCCCTGTAAATAGGAAGGCCGTTTGGTTCTAATTAGGTAATGAGTTAATTAGGATTAATTAGTTAATGTTTGTAAAGCACTTAGGAGATGAAAAGCGCCAATGCGGGCGGCTTTGTTCAACCTGGCGCTCTCCGAGATGGGGGTTTGGTTCATGTCCCCTCCCCAAGACACCGTTAGGAAGGGACCCCTTAAACCCAGCCTAGCCAGGCCAGGCTTAAAACCCAGCAAGGTGAGAGTGGAGGGATGCTCAAGGCTCTCCTCCTCAGCTCCAAAGGGAAAAGCCATGCTGGGATGGAGGCACGCATACCAAGAGCCGAGCGGGCACGTCACGACGTGCCCGTGCCGCCGGCAGCGCCGATTCATCCAGCGACGACGGGGAGGGAAAATTCCAGCACTGGGGTTCAGGGGCCTCCCTTCCCGCCAGCATCCCGCGGGCAGAGCCGGCACACGCGGCACGCGTGGGAAGGAGCCGTGTTTTCCCTGCCCGGCAGGCGCATGGCGGCGCTTTGCCAAACCACCAGGCCTTCACACCGCCTTGGCATCCTCCGGCGTGGTGGAGATGGGGCAGAGGAGGGGCTGTGTAACCACACACACACACACACACACCCACCACCAAAAACCCAACAGGAATCCAGGCACAGCAGAACTCCCCCCTGGCTTACATTGGGGTTACCAAGAGGTAACGAAGCCAATTTACTAATTACCCAGGATTAATTTCCCCTGTTTGCCCAAACACACCCGCCCCGCGGTTTCCCTTCGTTGCCTAACGAGCCACGGCTGCCACGTGGTCAGGCAGGACGATGCTTCTCCATCACCACCCAAATTTCCCAGCGATTCCAGCCACAGGATAGAAATTAATTAATAACTCATTAACAACCCGAGATTGGATTTTCCCATCCCTATGAACTGAGCTGGGGAGAGTTTTTGGGGCAGGGGGGGCTTTGCTTTTTGGTTGGACAGGCCGATGCTTCTCCATCAACAAATTTCCCAGCGATTCGAGCCCCACGCTCAGGATAGAAATTAATTAATAACTCATTAACAACCCAAGATTGGATTTTCCCAGCCCTAAGAACTGAGCTGGGGAAAGTTTTTGGGGCAGGGGGGGGGCTTTGCTTTTTGGTCAGGCAGGCCGATGCTTCTCCATCACCACCCAAATTTCCCAGCGATTCCAGCCACAGGATAGAAATTAATTAATAACTCATTAACAACCCAAGATTGGATTCTCCCAGCCCTAAGAACTGAGCTGGGGAGAGTTTTTGGGGCGGGGGGGGGCTTTGCTTTTTGGCGCTCAGGCAGAGCTGGCCCAGGCCCTGCTCGCCGGCATGGCTCTTTGATGGTTTAATTTCAGCCGTTCCTCAGTTCCCCGGTGGGTCCCGAGGGGAGACAAGACCTGAATTCCTGATGCAGAAAAACAAGCAAGGAAAAAACCAAACCCATGTGGGTTTATTTTTTTTATACATATATATATTTATTTCTTTTTCTCCCCCCCCTCCCGCCCCTGTGCTTTTCGGGCCTGGTGGGAAGAGAAACAACGTGGGTGGTTGTTCCTTGGAAGGAGGGGAAGGGATATAGGGGGTTGGTAGAGGGTGGTGGTGTGGGGGGGGGGTACCTGGGGGATGGTGAAAATGGGGGTGCTGGTAACCAGAGCGGGGCGATTCGGTGGGGGAAGCTGAAGAGTTTGTTCCCTTTGGCTCCTGGCCAGATGTTCAGGCCGCTGCTGAAATATGTGGCTGAACCACCACTCCCCCCACATACACACACACACACACCCACCGGGGGATTGTATCTCTGTGTGTGTGTGTGTGTGTGTGTGTGTGTGTGTGTGTGTCCCCTCTGCCACCATCTTCACAGCCCCAGAGCCCCTTGTCCCCTGCATGCCTGGGTTGGGGGGTCCTGTCCTCTGGCTTGTTTGGTCCTTGAGGGTCCCCAGGGCTCCCTGGGGGTTTGGAGGTGGGGGCAAAGCTTCTCTGTGGGGCAGATGGTGCTGGCAAAGCCCACTGGTCCCCATCAGTCCCCTTGGGTCCCCATGGGTCCCACTGCCGTGGCTGGGCATCACTGTGACACAGGAGGGTACAGCTGATGCCCATCATCCAAAGTCTTTGCTTTTTGGTCGGGCAGGACAAATTGTGGTGAATTGTGGCCAAATTGGGAAAATTTGGAGAAAAACGGGGTGTTTTGGCACCAATAGCTGTGCCATTGTCACCGGTGGTGTCCCCTGTCCGCACGGGTCCCCTGAGGGGGTGACATTGTGGGGTGGGCACAGAAAGCTGGGTGGGGTGGACAGATGGATTGGATGAATGGATGGATGGATGGATGGATGGATGGATGGACGGGCAGACAGGCAGAGGGATGGACAGACAGCAGGATGGACAGGTGGGGGTGGAGGGGTTGAGGGATGGACAGGGAGAATGCTGGACAAGGGAGCAAGGGGCGTATGGGCAGATGGATGGACGGACAAAGAACGGACAGTGGCTGGGCAAATGGGAGGTGGCTGGCTGGACAGAAAGACAGCCAGACAGCCAGCTGGAGGTGGCACAACACGGGTGGAGATGCCGCGGGGTGGGAGTGGGGGCTGCTGGACCGAGAGTCGGGCTGGAGCCCCCGGCAGAGCCCAGGGAGCGGCTCCCGAGGGGGCCGCCCCAAGAGCCGCGGCCCCTTTAAGAGCCTCCCTTCAGCGGCGCCGCGGCCCCTTTAAGCGCCTCCCCCCCCCGCGGGCGGGCGGTGGTGCGCTCCGGTGGGCCGCGCCGCGCGGGGGACAGTGGGGCGGGGGTGGTACCACTGTGGCTGCGGGAGGGGGGGAAGGGGGCGGGCAGGAAGTGCAGCGCGGCCACGCCCCCTCCTCCTCGCCCACCCCCCCCCCCCCCGCCCGTCGCGGCGGGGCGCGTTGTGAGGCGGCGGTGGGATCGTTCCATCCCTCCCCGGGCACCGGGAACCGGCAGAGGGAACTGGAACCGACTGCGGCTGGGTGAGAGCAACGGGCGCCAGCGGGCGGGAGGGAGGAGGCGGCGGGCGGCCTCGAACCCGGGGCTTTGAAGGGGCTCGGGGCGGGGGGCGGTCTCGAACCCGGGTCTTGGAGGGAGCGGGAGTGGTAGCGGGGGGGGGGGCGGCCTCGAACCCGTGTCCGCCCGGTGCAGCTTCGCCCCGGGCCCCCCTCTGCAGCCGTCCCCCGGGTGCCCCCGTTGCACCCTCACGCCCGGGCTGCCCCACGGTAGCGTCGCCCCTTTTCCACCCCCATCGCAACCATATTGATTTCCCCCGGGGCTTCCCCATATTGACATCACCCTCAGCGTGCCCCACTGCAGCCTGACCCCTCAGCCCCCCTCCCTTGCAAACTCCCCATTGCAGCCTAACCCCGCAATTCCCCCATTCAACCCCCTATTGCAACCCCCTCTGCTGCCTGACCCTCCAACCCCACCATTGCAGCCTGACCCCCCATTGCACCCTCCCCATTGCAGCCTGACCCCCTAATCCCCCCAACTGCCACCCTCAGTTGCATCCTAACCCCCCTATTCAACCCCTCGTTGCAACCTGATGCCCCATTGCACCCCTCCCCTTGCAGCCTGACCCCCAGGCCCCCTATTCACCCCCCCTATTGCATCCTCACCCTCCCAACCCCCCATCCCAGCCCCCCTCCCCACCCCTTCATGTGCAGCCTCACCCCCAGGTCCCCCTTTCCCCCCTCCAAGCCTTCCCCCTTGCCCAACACCCCTCCATCCCCATCTGCCCCCCTCCCCAGCCATGGCCTGCAGCCTGAAGGACGAGCTGCTCTGCTCCATCTGCCTGAGCATCTACCAGGACCCGGTGAGCTTTGGCTGTGAGCACTACTTCTGCCGCCGGTGCATCACCGAGCACTGGGTGCGGCAAGAGCCCCAGGGCACCCGCGACTGCCCCGAGTGTCGCCGGACCTTCACTGAACCCACCCTGGTACCCAGCCTCAAGCTGGCCAATATCGTGGAGCGTTACAGCGCCTTTCCCTTGGATGCCATCCTGGGTGCCCAGCGCAGCCCCTTCCCCTGCAAAGACCACGAGAAGGTCAAGCTCTTCTGCCTCACTGACCGCACTGTCGTCTGCTTCTTCTGTGATGAGCCCGCCATGCACGAGCAGCACCAGGTCACCAACGTGGATGATGCTTTCGAGGAGCTGCAGGTGGGTCAGTCCGTCCATCCATCCATCCATCCATCCATCCATCCATCCATCCATCCATCCATCCATCCATCCACCCACCCACCCATCCATCCACCCACCCACCCACCCATCCATCCATCCATCCATCCATCCATCCATCCATCCATCCATCCATCCATCCCTTTATCCATCCCTCTGTCCAGCCTTCCCTTTATCCGTCCATCCATCCATCCATCCATCCATCCATCCATCCATCCATCCATCCATCCATCCATCCCACCCCTCCACTCCTCCTTGGCCTGATACCATCATCCCTCCAAGATCCCCAGCCCTGAGCTGCTCCCCTCAACTCCATCGTCTGTCTGTCCCCTCTTGCCTCAGCGTTGGTGTCCATCCTTCCATCCCCACCGCCTTTCTGTCCCTGTCAGGGTCAGCCCTGTGGTTTCCTTCCATCCGTCTGTCCAGCCATCAATCCCCACCCGCTTCTGCAGCTGCCCCCATGGGATCCCCCCTTCTCCATCCACCTTCAGGGGGGTCCTTTGAGATTTGCCGTGCCCCCACAGATCTGATGAGCTGCCCTTCAAGTCTCACCTCTCCCAGATCATTACCCACTCCTCAACTCCTCCCTGGACCAACCATGCCTCTGCCACCCCCACACCCCCTTTTCCCTGGCCCAATCACCCCGGGTTTCAGCAGGAAACTTGCCCACTGGGATTCTTGATTGGGTTATCCCCTGAATCCCTGGTTTTCCCTGGTTTCTCCCCAGCGGGAGCTGAAGGAGCAGCTCCAGGGGCTGCAGGAGAGCGAGCGAGGCCACACCGAAGCCCTGCACCTCCTCAAACGGCAACTGGCTGAGACCAAGGTACGAGCAGGGACACAGCTGTACCCCCTCCCCAAAACACTCTGAGCCTTGCCAACTGGGTTTTGGGACCTCAAAGACCCCAGACCCCCTCACATTGACAGATCTGCTCCATTTTTTCCATCCCTGGTACCCCAAAACCCCCCGTCAAGTCGCTCCTCCCTCTTTATTTATCATTTAAATGAGGTGGGGATTATGTTTACTGCCTCCTCCTTGCACCTTTCAGTGAGGTTTGGTTTTCCTCTCCATCCCCAGGGGTGACAGGGAGGTGTGTGTGTGGGGATATTTCCTTGTTCAGGTTTGCTGTAGGGGTGTGGGATCCAATATCCATCCTCGGATATCCATCCATGGCATCGTTTGGGCTAACGGTGCTGGAAGGGTTTATTTGGGGAATGAAGGGATTCATGGAAGGGTCAGGACAGGTTTGGGGGAGTTTTTTGGGATGGGGAGGGGCAGGAGGGTTGTGCTGACGCCCCAAAAGTCCTCAGCCAAGAGCCTGCGGGTGACAATCGGGGAGGCTTTCGAGCGGTTGCACCGGCTGCTGCGGGAGCGGCAGAAGGCGATGCTGGAGGAGCTGGAGGCCGACACGGCGCGGACGCTGACCGACATCGAGCAGAAGATCCAGCGTTACAGCCAGCAGCTCCGCAAGGTGCAGGAGGGCAGCCAGATTCTCCAGGAGCGCTTGGCTGAAGCCGATAAACACGTCTTCTTAGCCGGAGTCGCTTCCCTTTCCGAGAGGTGGGTGACGCTGAGGTGACGTCGGGGTGTCCCCCACCACCATCCCCGCTTCCCGGCGTCGCGTCCCCTGTTGTCCGTCATCTCTCCTTGGCAGGCTGAAGGGGAAAATCCACGAGACCAACCTGACCTACGAGGACTTCCCCACCTCCAAGTACACGGGCCCGCTGCAGTACACCATCTGGAAATCCCTTTTCCAGGATATTCATCCCGGTGAGGGACAGTGTGTGGGGGGGTGTCCCTTCTGGGGGACAGCAATAGGGACACACCGGTGGCTTTGTGTGAGGTTGTGTGGGTGTTTATCCTTCACTTTGTCCCCATGTCTGTGTGTCCCAACCCCACAGTGCCAGCAGCGCTGACGCTGGACCCCGGCACGGCGCACCATCGCCTGATCCTCTCTGACGACTGCACCATCGTGGCGTATGGCAACCTGCACCCCCAACCGCTGCAGGACTCCCCTAAACGCTTCGACGTGGAGGTCTCAGTCCTGGGCTCGGAGGCATTTGGTGGTGGGGTGCACTACTGGGAGGTGGTGGTCTCTGAGAAGACCCAGTGGATGATCGGTTTGGCCCACGAAGCCGTAACCCGCAAGGGCAGCATCCAAATCCAACCCAGCCGAGGTTTTTATTGCATTGTCATGCATGATGGGAACCAGTACAGCGCCTGCACCGAGCCCTGGACACGGCTCAACGTCAAGAGCAAGCTGGAGAAGGTGGGGGTATTCCTGGACTATGACAAGGGGCTTCTCATCTTCTACAACGCTGATGACATGTCCTGGCTCTACACCTTCCGGGAGAGGTTTCCTGGGAAGCTCTGCTCCTACTTCAGCCCTGGGCAGAGTCACGCCAACGGGAAGAACGTCCAACCCCTCCGCATCAACACTGTTCGCATCTGACAGGGCTGCTTGGGGCCCTCCCCGGCGTGGCTTTGGTGTTGCCTCATCCCCGGCGCTGGGCAGGATCCGGCCTTGCCATTATCCCTCCCCTCACCCCATCCTGTGCTGCCAGGAGGGTCCTGGTGGTGCAGGGTGGGGGTCCGGGCTGCTGCAATAAAAGGATTTGGAGAAAAGGGGCTGGGTGGTGGAGACCCGCCGAGCAGGGCCGTGCCGGGATGTGCCATATGGCGACACAATGGGCCAGGTCACACTGTGCCATTGGTATCACACCTGTGTCATAGGTATAGGTGCTTTGCTGTGGCTGTGCTGTGGTGGGCTGTGCTGTACTGTGTCATACTGTACATCCAGCACGGTGCCACACGTGCAGCACCCGTGCTGTCACGCACCATATTGTGCCACTTCACTGTTCCATGCTGTATGTACCATGGCACCCATTGGCCCGCCATGATCACTGAATCACAGAATCACAGAGCTGTAGGAGCTGGAAGGGACCTTGAGAGCTCCTGGGGTCCAACTCCCCTGCCAAAGCAGCTCCCCAGCTCATACTGCACAGGTCGGTGTCCATATGGGGCTGGAATCTCTCCAGAGAAGGAGACTCCACACCCCCTGGGCAGCCTGTCCCAGGGCTCTGGCACCCTCACTGGGGAAAAGTTCCTCCCCATGTTGGTGTGGAACTCCCTGTGCTCCAATTTGCAGCCATTGCCCCTTGTCCTGTCCCCACAGACACTGAAAAGGGGCTGGCCGATTCCCCCTGCACCCCATGCTTAAGATATTGATAAACATTGATCAGGTCCCCCCTCAGTCGTCTTCTCTCCAGGCTGAACAGCCCCAGCTCTCTCAGCCTTTCCTCACAGGATAGATGCTCCAGGCCCTTCATCATCTCCGTAGCCCTTCTCTGGCCTCTCTCCAGGAGATCCCTGTCCTTTTTATCCCAGGGAGCCCAGCACTGGACACAACACTCCAGGTGGGGCCTGAGCAGGGCAGAGCAGAGGGGGAGGATCCCCTCCTGTGACCTGCTGCCCACACTCCTCCTGATGCCCCCAGGATCCCATTGGCCATGATGTACATACTGCTCTGGGGCTGCATGTCCTTTGCCATGCTGTGGTGTGTTGTGCCACACCATACCCTGCAGCAGGATGTGTGCCACACCAGCACAGTCTGAGGGGGGCTTGGGGGTGCTGCTGGGTGGGGAAAGCTCCTGGGGAGGGGGCTGTGGGAGGAATGTGGGGCCATCCTGTACCTGTCTGGGCCCTGTCCCAGGGCTGCGTGTTGATGGGGAGTGGGCTATGGAGTGGGGGGTAAGGGGTATGTCAGGGTGGGCTTATGAGGGCAGTGGGGTAATGCTGGGGTCACTGGGATTGTGCTGGGATCATACCAGGGTCACTGGGATTCTACCAGGGCCACTGGAGTCATACTGGGATTGTACTGGGGGCACTGGGATCATACTGGGGCATTGGGATCGTACCAGGGGCATACTAGGGGCACTGGGATCGTACTGGGGTCATACCGGGACCGTACTGGGGGCACTGGGACCGTACCAGGGACATATTGGGGGTACTGGGATCGTACTGGGGTCATACCGGGACCGTACTGGGGGCACTGGGACCGTACCGGGGGCGCTGACCGCCCGGCCGCCAGGCGGCGCTGTTGAACGCCCAGCGCCTTCGCATTAGCGGCTTGGGCACTCGGCGGGGCTGCCCGCGCATGCGCGACAGGGGCGGGGAGCCCCCGCTGCCCCTGAGGCTCTCTGCGCGTGCGCCCTAGGCCGAGCGGGCGGGGCTTCGCCGCCATCTTGCCCCGGGCAGGGCCCCGCCGGTACCGGGGGCTGGGGGGGGAGGTTGGGGGGTCTGGGGGACTCCAGGTCGGCTGGGAAGGGTCACGGGCCGCGGGATAGGGCCCGAGCTGCAGGCTCGGTAGGGGCGGAGGGGGCCTGGGAGGACATGGGGGAGCTGAGGGGACGGGGGGAAGGGCTGCCTGAGGGGGCAGGGAGCGGTGAGGAGGGCATGGGGGGGGCTGCCTTGGGGGGCTGAAGGGGCAGAGGGGGACATGGGGGCCTGAAGGGGCAGGGGATGCTGCCTGAGGGGGCAGGGAGCGTTGAGGAGGGCATAGGGGGGCTGCCTTGGGGGGCTGAAGGGGCAGAGGGGGACATGGGGGCCTGAAGGGGCAGGGGATGCTGCCTGAGGGGGCAGGGAGCATTGGGGAGGGCATGGGGGGGGCTGCCTTGGGGGGCTGAAGGGGCAGAGGGGGACATGGGGGCCTGAAGGGGCAGGGGATGCTGCCTGAGGGGGCAGGGAGCGTTGGGGAGGGCATAGGGGGCTGCCCGTAGGCCTGAGGGGGCAGGGAAGGACATGGGGGGCTGCCTCGGGGGCGTGAGAGGGCAGGGGAGGTCATGGGAGGCTACCCGGGGGGCTTAGGGGGCAGGGGGGGCTGTCTGAGGAGGTAGAGGAGGACATGGGGGGCTGAGAGGGCACGGGACAATGTGGGGCCCTGGGCTGGCTGGAAAGGTGGGGGCCCCTCGGTGACTGCCCCCCTCCCACTGCCGCCTCAGCCATGGAGCCGAGCGGGGCCGGGCGGAAGGAGAGGCCGAGGCCCCGGGAGCCGACGGCCCGCCTGGAGAAAGCCAAGCAGAAATCGGCCCAGCAGGAGCTGAAGCAGAGGCAGAGGGCGGAGGTGAGTGACCTGGGGGGTTCACAGCAGGATGCGGGAGGGGGGGTGGGCAGCAAGGCTGGGGCTGAATCCCGCCCCCCCATCACCTGTTCTCCCCCCTTCCCCCAGATCTATGCCCTCAACCGAGTGATGACAGAGCTGGAGCAGCAGCAGTTCGACTCCTTCTGCAAGCAGATGCAGGCCTCTGGCGAGTGAGGCAGCCCCCCAAAATGACTCCGGACCCCCTCATCTGCTGCCCACCCCCCTTTTTTTAACCCCTTTGTTATTTATTACCATATAACTCCGAGAGTTTTTTTTAAATAAAACTTGTGGCGATTCCATGTTTCTCCGGCTCCTGGTCCCTGGGTAGCGCCGGTGTCTCCATCCCACCCCAGTGCCTGGTGGGAATGGTGTGGGGGTGGCTGGATCAAGGCTGGGGGCCAGAGCAGCTGCAGCCACCGGCTGCCAGCTCCAGCCTTCTTTGTGCCGAGCCGGACCTCGGCCCACCGGTTCCCCGCCAAGGTCCTGCCCTGCCGGTGCCTGGATTCAGCTTCATCCAGCTCTTGCAGCTGCTGGTGCCTCAGGAGCTTCCCCAGGGACCCTCAAGTGTTTCTCTCCTCAACTCAGTGCAAGGTTTGACCTTCGTTTCCTTCCTCCACCCACACACCCTGGGCTTTCCAGCCGCCGCAGTCCAGTGTGCTCTGGCTTTCCAGAGAGTTCTGATCACTGGCTTTAAAGCCCCTTTGCCCTTTCCACCTCCCTCCTGCACCCCCAGCGTGTGGACACAACAAGGTGGGGGGAGTGGGAAATAAAACACTTTGGAGAGCTTTTTATGTTCTAGAGAACTTTTTATGTTCCCTTACAGCCACGGGGAACATAATAAATACTGAAACTGCTGGTGAATCGGGTGTCAAACCCTCTGGAGATTTGTTCAGCGGCTTCCCCCCAACCCCAGGGAGGGGGCGTCCTTATTTTTGGGGGTGTGAACCTCCCCCTCTTAATAAATTAACTTGTGGTGGTGATCCTTAAATTTCACATGAAGGGTTTGGGGGTCTCTGGAGTGGAAGCTGTTGTAGCAGGGACAGGGGTTCGCTCATCTACCCCCCTCTATGAGGGACGGGGTGCAAGGAGGGTATTTTGGGGAGGGTATTTTGGGGCTCCCCCAATGCAAAGGTCAATCATTTCCCTTTTCTAACCAGGGTCCCGCCGCAGCTCGGGGTCGGTGAGGAGAGCGAAGGGAGACGGTCCCGGCAGAGGAGGTGGCGCTGGAGAGCGAGGAGGGAGAGGAGGAGGAGGAAGGCTTTACTAGGCTCAGGCTTTGCAGCTCCAGACAGCGCAGGGGAAGATGATGTAGGACGTCGACCAGGCAAGGCAATAGATGGAAGCCACCGTCGCCGGTGAGAAGAGAACAGCCACCACTCCTGTGGATGGGGAAGAGCTTTTTGGCACCCACCCCTTCCTCCACTGCCTGCGTGCCTTTAATTAACACCCCCTCACCATGCTTTAATTCATGTCCCTGGCCTTACCTCCGGCATAAACCACTTTCTTCCAGAGCTGGGACTCCAGGACTCTGTCGTGGGGGTAGAAACCCTGATCGACCATGAAGAGGATCATGATGGTGGCGGTGATGCAGAGCAGGGTGACGTTCCCCCCCGTCAGCAGGAAGGTGCTCGCCAGCAGCGAGGAGGCATAGGGACAAGGCAGCCCCCGGTAGGTGAAGGGGATCCCTGCTGGGTGCAAGACATTCAGCCTGAAGAATGGGGGGGAACCCAGCCCAAAACCCACCCTAAAACCTTCCCCCCTCTCCCCCAGACACCCATCTCACCGCTGGAGAAGAAGCAGAGGCGAGCAAACACAGCCATCACGTAGGCGATGGCCAGCAGCCCGTCCAGGATGCCGCGTGGCTGCAGCAGCAGCGCCGTAGCCAGCCCGAAGGTGGTGAAGTCAGCAAAATCATCCAGTTTGGCACCTACAGGCAGCAAACCAGCCCCTTACTGGATGTGTATGGAGAGGGATAAACCCAGGGCTGAGTTTATCAGGCCGGTGGGACAGACTCACCCAAGGCTGAGCAGGCATCGAGCCGGCGAGCAACGGCGCCGTCAGCCAGATCGAGGAGAAACCCCACCAGCAGCAGCCAGCATGAGTGGTGGTACTGCCTGGGGAGGGGGAGAGAGGGGCAAAAAGGGGTGAATCCCCCCTCCTCAGAACCCCTTTGCTTTAACCCCCTTCTCCTTCTCTCCCTACCTGTTGAGGCTGCAGAGGATAGAGGCGAGCCCCGCAACCAGGTTGGCCACGGAGAGCCCGTTGGCAGCGTTCCTCCTGATGAACTCCAGCGTCCGGCCCCGTCCCGTTCGCTCCTTCAGGAAAAGCTTCTTCGTAGACTGGAAAATACCTGCAGCCCCCCAAGGTGTTGGGTGAGGAGCAGAACCCTACAGCCAGTTCCTAACCAAGGGGTGGGGGGGATTTAAACACACCCCTCCCCGACAAGGTTAACGAGTCATTCTGGGGAACGCAAAACCCCGCAGCCCCCCTGGCCTCTTCCAAGGCTGGGAAGGGGCTGGAGGAGATTTTTGGGGTGGGAAGGCAGTAAATAAGAGGGTGGGGTTCTGTCTGCTGACGGTGGGAAGCCTTGCTGGCTGCTCCCCCTCCTCAAAATGAACCCCCTGAGCTGGGATGGGGGGGGGTGTCTTAAAGGCTTGTTGGTTGGTTGGTTGTTTTGCAAGCCCTGCCTCTTATCATTGCCATGATAAAACCAAACTGACCAATAAAAGAACCACCAAAAAAAACCAAACCCAAAACCAAACCCCAAAAATAAAAGAAAAAAGAAAAAAAGAAACTCAAACCCCAGCTTAGACTAAAATCCAACCCCGGTTTTAAGCTCTGTTGATCTTATATACCTATAAAGCTAAGCTTTAGAGGGAGGGTTTAAGGGTCATGTCCTACTAGTGGGCTTTGCACCCTGCCTGTGCCGTGGTCCCAAAGCCAGGCAAGCTGGTGAGATCCTTCATCTGAAAGAAAACAGCACGTCAGAGCAAAACAAAAACCACCCCCCTCCCCTTACCGCACCCCCTCCTTGTTATACCCACTCCTGGCTGAGCCCAGGGCCACTTCATTGTCCAAACGCCGCCAAAAAACGGCTCCTGGGGTGTGAAAAAATAAACCCAACCCCTTTCCCCCCAAAAAAAAAACCCCCAAAACCCCTAATTTGTGATGAATTTGAATGCATTCCTGGCTTGGGGAATCCTGCCTGGGTGGGTGGCTCAGCGTGCCGGCGGTGGGATGGATGCGGCCACCGCCACTGACCTTTGGACACCGCGCCCCGAGCTACCGGTATGGGCTGAGCCAGGCTGGTGGGGATGGAAAATCCCCCCTGGTTCTGCTGGTGCTGTGGCTCTGCCTGAGCGGATTTTACCAGATCTGGTGGGTTTTAGGGGGGGTTGAGCTCATGCCAGTCACTGTGCCCTGTTTCTTTTCCCCTTTTGGGGTGACTCCAGTGGGGTTTTAGGGATCTTTGAATGCCAAAGGGGCAAAACCCTGGGTGATGGCAGAGCCCGATAGAATCATCCCCACCCTCCCCAGCACCAGGCAGGATCAGGCCCCAAGGGAGAGTTACCGGTGCTGCCAGTGCTGCCGTTACACTGGGATCCAGGCGCTGGTGAGCATCACAATCCCTGGGCATCGCCACGGTGCGTGGCTGGTTCTGGTGCTTCCAGCCCCACAAACAAAAGTCTGGGCTGGGAGGCAATTTCCCCACCCCATGCCCCTGCCCTTGCCTCTCACTGCTATTTTTGGGGATAAAAACCAGTGGGTTTGGTTCTTGGTGGGTAATTCCCCCCCAGGGGGGGTCTCACTCCCCTAAGAACAAGGGGAAAAAGGAGGTTGGCCAGGAGAGGTGCAGAATTAACCTGGGTTTTGGGGCTGCTTTGCTGTTTAGATGCTTTTCTACCCCAATTTGTGGGGCTGAACCCCCCCGATGTGGCGATTTTCAGGGTGCATCAGGGTTAGGGGGGGTGGAGAGAGTAAAGACACCTTGTGAAGGGGCCGGGTGGCATCGGGGTGTCGAGCTGGCACTTACCGACGGGTGGTGACACCATCCACATGGCTGCGGCGCTGGCGACGATGCAAAGACGGTGATTGATGATGATGATGATGATTGATGGCGATGCTGAAGATGCCCCGGCGAGGGGAAACTGAGGCAGGGACGCTTCGGCGGGCGCTTGCCCCGGTGTGAGGTGTTATATAAGGAAAGGCTTCACCGGCTGAGTCACCGCACTGGGGGTGGGTCCGGCCAGAGGACACGGGGGCTTTCGGAGGCGCTTGGCACTGCCGGCGAGGGAGGAGCTGCCCCCCGGGGAGGGGGGGCCCAGGCGGCTGTGCCAGCCCCGTGGCACCCGTGCCAGGTTGATGGGCACTGATGCCAGCCCCGGCCTCGTGGTACCCACCCTTGCTGGGTTTGTAGTGCCCGCTCCAGGCGTGGATCACCCCGTCCCACACGCACGCGGCACCCATGCCGTGCTCACGGCACCCACACCACGCACGTGGCACCCACGCTGCCAGTGTCGCAGCATCACCGTGCTCCCTGCGCCCGCTGCTGTCCCCCAGGCACGGCACCGGGTGCCTGGGCTCTATGGGTACCAGTGTGTGGGGGGCACAGCCAGTGCCCCCTCCTCAGGTGGGTGCCTGTGGGTGAGGTCACTCCCATCCCCCCCAACCCGGGGTGACACACGCTTGTGCAAGGGTGTCACGAGTTGGGGAGGCCTCAGCCCCCCACCTCGAGCAAAGGGCCTGTGATAGCGGTGGGGCCGTGGCGTGCCGGGGCGGCTCTGGCCAACACCAGGGGCGACGCCGGGTCGGCGCGGGGAGAGCAAAGGTCCCCTGGGACACGGTGACAAGGGGCCAATAAAACTTATACAGCCCCGGCGCCGGAATTTTCCACCCGGATCCTTGGGGGAATCAGGGGGATCCATGTAGCACCCATCCTTGTGGGGTGTGTGAGTGGGGTTGGGGGGACCCAGGGTGCCCCAGCCGGGGGTCCTGGGGGTGCTGGCCGCAGCATGGACACCACTGAAAGGGCTCTTTGTTCACTGGTCACGCGCTGGCGACAGCAGTTGTGAAGCGACAGCGATGGGAGAGAGCCACAACCGTGTCTGTCCGGCCATGGGGCTCCCGGAGGGGGCCATCCCTGGGGCCTCAGTGCTCCTCACAGGGCAGGGACAGTTCCCCATAGTCACTGGGTGGCCATCACTGTGGTATCAGGGCACGCTGAGGGGGATTGTGGGTGTCCATCCCCATGACCTCATGGCACCTTAGTGGGGGAAGGGGAAGGGGAAGAGAGGATGTCCCTGTTGTATGTCGCTGTCTCCACTGTATGTGGGTGTCTCTGGGTGCCCACCCCTGTGGCCTCTGGGTGCCAGCTGCCCCCCCCCCCTTCCCCCGTAGCACAGGGACACATGGGTGCCAGAGCTGTGGTTTATTTGCCCGCTGTCACGCCAGGAGGTCGCCGTCTCTGTGCTCAGTGCTGGCTCATGGTCTGGGGAGAAGAAGCTGCTCAGGGAGGGGGGGACAGCACCCCACCACCATGACACCCCGCACTCCAGTACCCCCGTGTCCCAGTACCCCCCATGCCCTGGTACACCGGTGCCTTGACACCCCAGCAGTGCTCCCTGGTGCCATGGCACCCTGGCACCCCCGCTGCCACACCATCCTGAGCCACTTGACCCCCAATACCCACCCCAAATCCCTCCTCCCTCCAGCCCCACCTCGCTGATCCAGTCCTCGAAGGCGGAGACGCGGGTGAAGACCGTGGGCTTCTTGGGTGTGTTGCAGCCCAGCCCTGAGACGAAGCTGGCGATGCCGTGCACCTCCCAGTGCCCATCTTCTGCCTGGCAGTTCAGGGGACCCCCCGAATCGCCCTGGGTATGGGAGGGGGGCGGTAATCAGTACACCAGGGGGTGGGACACACAACCGCATCCCGTGGTACATCCCCCCCTCCCCGTGGCACTCACGTTGCAGCCGGCCTTCTCCTCGCCGCCGGCGCAGATCATGGTGCGGCGGATGGCAAGGGAGCCCCACCAGTCAGGCTGGGTGCAGCGATCGAAGCCCACCACGGGCATCAGCGCCTGCTGCAGCCGCTCGGGGAGCGGCCCCCCCGCTGCACACAGGTGTTAGTGGGGGGTGACACACACGGTGTCCTGCCTGGGGGCCCTGATAGCCCGTGGCAGGCCACCCACCCGTCAGCCACCCATCTGCCACCCATCACCCATCCATCAACCAACTGTCCACCTGTCACTGACCTATCACTCATGTCCGTTGTCCATCATCCATCCATCTGTCCATCATCCCTCCCTCCCTCCCTGATCCGTGTGTCGTCCATCTGTCCCTCATCCATCCATCCATCCTTCATCCATCTGTCCGTCCGTCCATCCATCCATCCATCCCTCCCTTGTCCATCCATCTGTCCATCTATCCCTTGTCCATCCCTCCCTCTCTCCCCCATCCATCCCTCCATCCCTCCATCCCTCCATCCCTCCATCCATCCATCCATCCATCATCCATCCAGCTCTCCCTCATCCCTCCATGAGTCCAATCCACATCCACCCACCCATCCATCTGTCCATCCATTCATCCATCCATGTATCCATCCATCCACCCACCCTCCATCCTTCCCTCCCTCCATCCATCCCTCTCTCCCACTCCCAACCCTTCACGACCTCCACCCCCTCACCCCCCCCGTGCCCCACGTACTGGAGAGCCGCCCCCAGCCGCTCAGGTAGCAGGGGTACCCATCAGGCAGGACAGTGTCAGGGGGGGGCAGCTGCCCCATCTGCACCTGCGAATTGAGCACGGCCGGGCGCTGCAGCTTCATCAAGGCGATGTCATTGCTGCCATGCAGGGACACGTGTCACGGGGCAGGGGACACACACACCATGTCCCCAACTCCGTCCTGTCCCTCCCAGGCACCCCTTCTTCCCCCCCTCCCTCCCAGCTCACCCGCAGGCCACGCAGGAGCTTCTCCATTTGGGGTGGACGAAGATGTCGTCGGAGGCGACGGGGATGCGCTGCTCTGGGCCCTCACCCACCCCCATGTCGTACTCACCCAGCACCACCTCGTAGGTGAGTGTGGAGCTGGGGGAAACCAGGGTGTTGGGGGGGTAGAGGGGGGCAGCGGCGGCCTCCCTGCACCCCTCCATGCACCCTGCACCCTCCCCACGCACCCTGCACCCCCCCACTCACTCCGCACCCCCCTCATGCACCCTGTACCCCTCCTCACACGCCCTGCACCCTCCCTGCCCCCCTGCACTCCCCCCCCACTCCCCCTGCACCCCCCCACACACACACTCTGCACCCCCACACACACCCTGCACCCCCCCACACCCATCTTGCACCATACTTCACCCCTGCATCCACTGTGCACCCAGCACCCCCCTCCCTTCCCCACCCTGTACCCATTTGGCACCCACCCACACCCCCTTACATCCCCCTGCAGCCCACTCCCCCCTGTTCACCCTCTGCTCCCACACCCTGCGTCCCCCCCCATGCACCCCTCCCTGCACCTTGCACAGTCTCTGCACCCAGTAGCCCCCTTGAACCCTCCCAGCACCCCTGTTACACCCATGTCTGCACCCCCCTGCACCTTCTTACAACCTCTCAACACCCCCATACACCCCTCCACGCACCCCCTATACAGCCCACACACACACACCCTATACACCACCCCCATCGTACCCCCCTTACACCCTCCCTGCCCCCCCCCCCATCCCCTCTGGGGGTGCCCGGGGTCCCTCACGAGATGCAGTGTGCAGCTGTCATCACCCAGTTGGGCGCGATCAGGGTCCCCCCACACGTGTGCCGGAAGGTTCCATCCCGCTCATACTGCAGCGAGATCTGGGGGGGGGGACGAGACCAATGGGTGTCACAGCACCCCTGGGTGCCCCCTCCCCAATTCCTCCCTCCCCCCCCAAACCCCCCCACGCACCTGCCAGGGCCAGCTGTAGGGTTGTGCATCCTCCCCATTGACCACCCGTGAGTCTGGCAGCACCGCGGCGCGGCTGCCTGTGGGACACGGCACCGTCACCCACCCAGCACCCAGCACCCACCCAAGGTTGGGGACACGGGTGGGGGCTCGGTGACACCTTACCACCGGCCACCAGCAGCAGGAGAAGGCTCAGCATCGTGGTCCAGGCTCGGTCAGGGCGCATGGGGTTGGCCGCTGGCCTTAAATCCCTTGTGGTTATCGGGGCGCCCAAGGGCACCCCTGGGAACAGGCACCTGGGTGCTGGTGGAAGGGGTCGGGGGGGGGTTTAACCATTAACTTTGGCCTTGGCTGGATGTGGTGCCTGGTGACCAGCCAGCTGCACCCCACAGGGACCCCACAGACCCCTGTGCCCCCTGTACTGCCCCATGTGCCCTGTGGGCTTGGTGCCAAACACGCCCCCCACCTCCAACCCCATATCCCTGTGCCCCCACAGCCCCATGTCCTCAGTGCCCCCAGTGCACCCCAGAGCCCTGTGCTCCCCCCCATAGCCCAGTGCCCCCACAGCCCAGTACCCCCACAGCTCAGTGCCCCCCATAGCCTTGTGCCCCCATAGCCCAGTGCCCCCCATAGTCCAGTGCCCCCATACCCCTGTGCCCCCCACAGCCCAGTGCCCCCACAGCCCCCCATATGGTTCACACCATGGACTCGATGGTCCCAGTGCCCCCCCCTCAGCATCTGTGACCCCAATAGTCCCTACCCCCACCAGGCAGTTGGTGCCCCCCCAGCCCCTCTGTCCCCCATATGCTCATGTCCTGGTCCCCGCCGGCCTCCCACCACCCCACTTCTCCTGCTGGTTTTCTCCACTATCAGTGCTCTGGCTCTCATTTAGCTGATGGAGCTTAGTAGCCAGCTTGGCTTTTTGGGAAGAGGCATCAGAGGTAAGAGCTTAAGGAGTACTTAATGTTAAGCAGCATGTATATCATAGAAAGTGTGCTCATAGATAGGTTTGTGGGTTGGTCTTGTGTTTTTCATTTCTTTTGTATGAGATTTTCAGGGGCTTGTGAGATGACCCTATCCAGTTAACTCTTGGCCTTTGGTTCTAAGCTTGTGGCATTTCACTGACATTCCTGACTGTTCTGAAGATAGAACCTCACCTTTTCTTAACCAGTTTGGCTCCATAATGTGTACGCCATGAGCATCGCTTCTCCTGACAGGCCCAATGATGCGATTATCTAGCTGGGGTTAGGGGGAGTCTTTTGTCTCCCCATGAGCTTTAACCTTTCCCAATAAAGTTCCAGGGATCAAGGACGTAGCGTTTTCCCCATTCCAGAACAGCTCATGGCTTTCCTAGAGGTTCCCAGAGCACTGTAGCCATCAGCAAGGCGTCATGGTATGCAGCAACGAGTATTTGCAGTCCCTTGTTGAGCTTTTCTAAAAACCAAGCTCTTTGCAGTTCCCCTTCCCATTTAATTGTATTCTTTCTTTGAAATCTCAAGAGCAGACAGAAGAAGGGGCAACTGCAAGCAGTGCTGCAGTGCTGCTGTCATCACTGGGCTGGCGACTCTTGCCATACCTTGTCAATACTGAGATACCACATGGTACTAGTTCAGTCTGAAAGGAACAGTAATGCTTTATTTAAAATAAAAACAAACCTCTTTTTTTTTAAATTATTCTATGATGTAGGGGGTGTTGGTGTTGGGTGCTGAGGCTCCAGGCTTTGGGAACAGAGTGCTTTAATAATGCAGCTTATGGCATTCCTCCCTTGTCTTTGAAACATCCCTGGCAAGGAACTTCGACAGGTATTCCTACCTCACTCCTGTGGCATCTGCACTTCCACACTGTGGTCTTGACATGGATTCTTTCTCTGGAGCAGCTGCAGCCTTACCTTTAGGTACTGCTATGCTGTTTCAGTTGTAGGCTTAATTAACAGCTAGCAGGTGAGGCACACACTTCCCCCCCCCCCCCCCACAAATGAATGCTGCTTGCTCCAAGAAACAGTGCAAGACTGGCATCTGTGAGCTTGTTTTCAAGAGCTGCTACTTTTCCTCACCACCTTTGACCATCCCAATCATACCCACAGCCCCCAGCAGTTTTTCTCCTCAGGGTTACTCCTTTGAACCCTCTGTATAGTAAGACTGATGCTCAGTCCTGTAGGCAGATCCTCTGCCAGCAGAAGTTAAAAGTTCCCCATGGCTTCACAGGAGTATTTATGGGGAATTAATACCAGAAATAAATGATGATTTCCCATTAAATGCCTGTGCATCTGAGATGTAGCTATGCAAAGGGTTTTGTTATAAAGCAAGTGCTGCCAAACCAGGGGGGGAGATGATTCCCTTGGCAAAGAATACTAGGGGTCAAGTCCTAATCCAGCAGAATTTTGCCTTCAGAATATCCTGTTTATGTTTCTTTTGGTAGCATTTCGATATAGGATGAAAATGAAGTGGAAAGAAGGAATTCAAGGTTAGATTTGTGTTCTGCAGTACAGCTTGGTTGAGTATGTCAATGGGACAAAGGTGGTTTAAAGAGCTGCTCTTCTGTTCTTGCCCCTCTTCTTTTCTTAGAAGTGTGGAAATGGAGAGATTTCCCAGGAAATTCCCTGTACTTTCAAAGCATCTCTTTTAGGTGCAGTTTTGATGCAGCAAACCTGCAACCAGTGTAAGGGTTTGGTTTTGTTTGGTTTTTTTTTTTAACTTTCACTGGTATTCAGGGCCTCTGTGCTGAGGATGATGATGATAAATCAGTGCAGAAGGATCTCACTAATGACTGAAGCCCCATGGGGTCGGTACAAAGGCTCTTTTAGGGGAGAGCATGGAGCTCTGAGGTGTCTGGTCATCATGTGCTGATTGAGAAGCACTAAACGTTTTTCCTCCTTCCATAGATAGAGCTAAAGATCAAGTGCTAGGATCCCACCATGGGCTGGTGTGGGAATACACCCACGAAAGAAAGAGACCAGTAAGTGATAGCTCCTTTTTAGTCATCACCAACTTAAAGCCCCTGGATCAAACTCAGGCCTTGGCCTCACACCGTGGTTGCCCTTTGGTCTCCCAGGTGCACGTGGTTCTCAACCAAAAACCTCCCACAAGCTCACCTCCCCTCCTCTGCCATGACATTTCATTTACCCCTCAGAAGGATGCCTGGAGACATTATCACAGAGTCACAGAGTTGTAGGGGTTGGAAGGGCCCTGGAGAGCTCCTGGGGTCCAACCCCCCTGCCAAAGCAGCTCCCCAGCTCATACTGCACAGGTCGGTGTCCAGATGGGGCTGGAATCTCTCCAGAGAAGGAGACTCCACACCCCCTGGGCAGCCTGTCCCAGGGCTCTGGCACCCTCACTGGGGAAAAGTTCCTCCCCATGTTGCTGTGGAACTTCCTGGGCTCCAATTTGCAGCCATTGCCCCTTGTCCTGTCCCCACAGACACTGAAAAGGGGCTGGCCAATTCCCCCTGCATTCCCTGCTTCAAATAATTATAGACTTTAATTAGGTCCCCCCTCAGTCTTCTCAAGGCTGAAGAGTCCCAACTAACACAGCCTATCTTCATAGGGGAGATGCTCCAGGCCCCTAATCCTTTTCGTAGCCCTTCTCTGGACTCTCTCCAGGAGATCCCTGTCCTTTTGATCCCAGGGAGCCCAGCACTGGACACAACACTCCAGGTGGGGCCTGACCAGGGCAGAGCAGAGGGGGAGGATCTCTTCCTTTGACCTACTGGCTACACCCCTCTGGATGTCCCCCAGGATCCCATTGGCTCTCTTAGCCCCAGGGCAAATTATGACCCACATATGTAAGGAGGAGTGCTTGAAGTCCCCTTCTCCAGGGTGACACCCACAGTGAGTATTGAGCAGGAGTCAGTAACAACTACGCTAGAGACTTTAGATCATGAGGAATCATTACATATGTATCGAATACAGAAGGCAACACGCTTGTCTCTGGCCTCCCACCACCGCTCCTACATACCAGTACAACAGACACAGTCCCAGTAAGACCCAGCATCGTTGTTTTCGGTGATAGTCACGTTCCCCATTCAGGACCAAGCATCCCACAAAGCTCACTCAAGTCCAAAAACCCTCTCCAGCTCCTTCTGAGCACTTACACCTTCTGCAATCTCTGATCAACCCCTCAGGTCAGAAGAGCCACAACTCTTCCACCAGCTGCTTTTAATCCTTCTGCAGGCAGGACCCTCCCCTTTCCCAGGGGACCATAGGAGGGGTGGTGGGTGAGGCCAAGAGTATATAAGTGACCTGCCTTAGCTGAGGCAGCCTGTTCTCATGCTGGTTTTCTCTGGTGTCAGTGGTCTAGCTCTCATTCAGCAGATGGAGCTTAGTAGCCAGCTTGGCTTTTTGGGAAGAGGCATCAGAGGTAAGAGCTTAATGAGTACTTAATGTTAAGCAGCATGTATATCATAGAAAGTGTGCTCATAGATAGCTTTCTGGGTTGGTCTTGGGTTTTAAATTTCTTTTGTATGAGATTTTCAGGGGCTTGTGAGATGACCCTATCCAGTTAACTGTTGGTCTTTGGTTCGGAGCATGTGGCATTTCTTTGCCATTCCTGTTTGTTCTGAAGATAGAACCTCACCTTTTCTTAACCAGTTTGGCTCCATAATGTGTACGCCATGAGCATTGCTTCTCCTGAGAGACCCAATGATGAAATAGTCTAGCTGGGGTTAGGGGGAGTCCTTTGTCTGCCTATAAGCTTTAGCCTTTCCCCATAAAGTTCCAGGGATCAAGTACGCAGCGTTCCCACCATTCCGGGACAGCTCGTGGCTTTCCTAGAGGTTCCCAGAGCACTGTGGCTCTCCATAGCTTGTTTGGAGATCACAGCAGGCCCCTCATGGACTACAAGCCCTTCATTTCATGGGCCTGTAGCTGATGGCAGCGTTCAGTAGAAGACCGAACAAGGCCGCTGTCTGCACGACACGAGGTATGCCTCGCAAGGGCTGTTTCTGGGGAATGGTGGCAACCGGGTAGGGCAGAGGAAGGGAGACAAAGAGTGAAGCCAGCTGAGCCTGGGAGGGAGGCAGGCTTCCTGCAGAGACCTCTGGAATGGGTGAACTGCTGGGCTGCATCCAGGTGACTCGATACTCGATGCTCTTTGCAGATGCAGAGGGAAGAGCGGAGCGCCAGAAGCAAGCGGGTCAGCCCATCATATGCATGGTGAGATGTGACTGGTGGCTGTAGGACTGGCTGATGCACCGGGGCTGGAATGTCCTTTTGAGGACAGAAAGTGCCAAGCAAAGCCAGATGTCAGCACCAGCGCTGACCTGGGCCAGGGGAGTTAAAGCAGAGAGCCCACCGCCCTGGCGGCTGCCGACCACCCCGCCCTATACCCCCCCCCCGCAACCATGGCCCCTCTGCCCCCCTGTATGCTCCATGCTCCCCAGTGCCCCCAGTTCCACAGCCATGTCCCTGTGAGCACCTGTGTCCCCAGCTGATGGTGTCCCCACGTCCCCCTCCCTGTGTCCCCTGGGTGTGCACAGGGCTCTCCCCATATCCCCACGCCCCCCCTCCTCCATCTCCACACCCCCCCCCGTGTTCTCATCCCCCTCCCCCATGTCCCCATGCCCCTTGTATCCCCTGTGTCCCCAGGCACAACTGTCTTCCCATGAAGCACTCAGAGGAGACCCCTGGGGCTACCCATCACTCAGCCCTGTGTCTCAGTGGAAGTGCATGGTGGGGCCCCCCTTGTCCCCAGGGTGTCCCCACACTCCCCCCATGTCCCCATTAAACTTTCTGGAGGTGTCACACCGTGTCCCCACTCACTCCTGTCCCCTCCCAGAAGTGTCCCCACGGTGTCCCCATGCACCCCATGTCCCTGAGCTACACCCTGGAGGTGTCCCCATGGTGTCCCCACACCCCTCAGTGTGCAAGTTCCTGGCAGTCTCCCCACAGTGTCCCCATGGTGTCCCCACGGTGTCCTCACACACCTCATGGCCCCTTCCAACTGAGGTGTCCCCATGGTGGCTCCATGGTGTCCCCCTGGTGCCCCCACTATGTCCCCCAGTGTCCCCACAAAACTTTCTGGAGGTGTCCCACCATGTCCCCACGCCCCCCTCCCCATGTCCCCTTCCAACTCCCTGTTGGTGTCCCAGAGGTGTCCCCATGGAGTCCCCACAGTGTCCCCACGCCCCTACGTGTCCCCATGCAGGTCCCTGAAGATGTCCCCATGGTGTCCCCGTGCACCCTGTGTCCTCTTCTGACTCTCTGGTGGTGTCCTAGAGGTGTCTCCACAGTGTCCCCATGCACTCTGTGTCCCCATGCTAGACCCCAGAGGCGTCCCCCTGTGTCCCCTTCCAACTCCCCAGAAGTGTCCCCAAGGTGTCCTCAAGGTTTCCCAGAGGTTTCCCCACTGTGTCCCCTCCGTGTCCCCTTCCAGCTCCCTGGAGGTGTCCCTACAGTGTTCTCAGGGTGTCCCCTGCACACCGTGTCCCCATATGACATCCTGGACCTGTCCCAGAGGTGTCCCCACCGTGTCCTCCCTGTGTGTCCCCTTCCAGCTCCCTGGGGGTGTCCCAGGTGTCCCCATGCACGCCTGTCCCCTTCCAGCTCCCCAGAAGTGTCTCAGAGATGTCCCGGATGTGTCCCCCTTGTGTCCCACCTTGTGTCCCCACGCCCCCCTCCCCCTTCCAACTCCCTGGACGTGTCCCCACGGTGTGTTGTCCCCCCACACCGTGTCCCTGTGCTACACCCCCCGTGTCCCGCCTGTGTGCCCCCACGCCTCCCCATGTCCCTGTGCAAGTTCCCAGGGGTGTCTCACCGTGTCCCCCACACCCCGTGTCCCCTTCCAACTCCCCAAAAAGTGTCCCCATAGCTTCCCAGAGGTGTCCCCACCGGCACCCCCTCTGTGTCCCCTTCCAATTCCCTGGACGTGTCCCCATGGTGTCTGTGTCCCTGTGCTACACCCTCATGTCCCTCCCGTGTCCCCATGTGTCCCCGTGTCCCTGTACAAGTTCCTGGGGGTGTCCCAGGAGTGTCCCCATAGTTACCCAGAGGTGTCCCCACCGGCACCCCTCCCGTGTCCCACTGCGTCCCCCACACCCCGTGTCCCCTTCCGACTCCCCAAAAGCGTCCCCAAGGTGTCCCCATAGTTTCCCAGAGGTGTCCCCACCGGCACCCCCCACTGTGTCCCCTTCCAACTCGCTGGACGTGTCCCCACGGTGTCCTCACGGTGTCCGTGTCGCCCCCCTCACCGTGTCCCTGTGCTACACCCCCCGTGCGTCCCCCCCCGTATCCCCCCTCCATGTCCCCCCGTGTCCCCATGCCTCCCCATGTCCCCATGCAAGTTCCTGGGGGGTGTCCCACCGTGTCCCCCACACCCCGTGTCCCCTTCCGACTCCCCAAAAGCGTCCCCAAGGTGTCCCCATAGTTTCCCAGAGGTGTCCCCACCGGCACCCCCCCCTGTGTCCCATTCCAACTCCCTGGACGTGTCCCCCCTCCGTGTCCCCACGCCTCCCCATGTCCCCGTACAAGTTCCCAGGGGTGTCTCACCGTGTCCCCCACACCCCGTGTCCCCTTCCAACTCCCCAAAAGTGTCCCCATAGTTTCCCAGAGGTGTCCCCACCGGCACCCCTCCCGTGTCCCTTCCAACTGCCTGGACGTGTCCCTACAGTGTCCCCACTGTGTGTCGTGTCCCCCCCCCCCCCCGTGTCCCCGTGCAAGTTCCCGGGGGTGTCCCACCGTCTCCCCCACACCCCGTGTCCCCTTCCAACTCCCCGGACGTGCCCCCACGGTGCCACCCCCCTCCGTGTCCCTGTGCTACACCCCCCGCGTCCCCCCCGTCCCGTCCCTCCCCGCCTCCCCTTTCCAACTTCCCACACTGCCCTCCCCCTCCCACACCCCCCCATCCCGTCCCGTCCCTCCCCGCATCCCCTTTCCAACTTCACACACCCCCCCCCCCCCCATCCCGTCCCCTCCCATCCCGTCCCGTCCCGCACGCGCTCCCCCCCCCATCCCACCCCCCACCCCCCCCGCCTCGTGCGCGCGCTCCCGCGGCCCCGCCCCGCGCGGGGCGGCGCGTGCTCCCCCGGGGCGGGCGGCGGCGCGGAGCGGGACGGAGCGGGACGGGCCGGGACGGCGGGGCCGGAGCGGGCGATGGGGCCGCGGGGGACGGCGGCGCTGGGCGCCCTCCTGCTGCTGCTCGGAGCCCTCCTCGGAGTGAGTGTGTGTCCCTGTCCCCTCCCCTTCCCCGCGGAGCTGGGGGGGTCCCGTCCCCCCCCCGGTGTGGGGGTGTCCCCAAAGGAGTTAGGGTCCCCTAGAAGGGGTTTTTTTTGGGGGGGAGGGGGTGTCCCTCTGCTTGTACCCCGCTCCGCCGTGGGGTTTGGGGCTGTTGGAGGAGTTGGGGGTCCCCTCAGGGAGGTGGGACCCCCCCCCCGTGGGGTGGCCTGATTTGGGGGGGGTGGCGGTGTTGCTGGAGGGAATTGGGGTGTGGGGTGTGTGTGTCCCCCCTCCTCCCCCGCCGCTCTGTGTGCCGGGGGGGATGCGGACACCCCCTTCCCCTCTAATGCTGCCCTGGGGATTGGGGTCCCCCTGGGCTCCGACGGGAGGGGTGGTCCCCCCACCTTCATGCCCCGGCCGGGGTTGGGGGGGGGGTCCCCACTGCCACGCCCAACCCTGAATACACTCGGGGTCCCCTAGGGACTAGGGGCGCATGAGGACACCCCCCCCCTCATCCCCCAGGGATTCGGGGTCCCCCGGGGGATTCCCCCAGCATCCCCAAAGTGCCTGCAACCCTGAGGGTCGTGTTGTGCCCCCCCGAGACCCCACTGCCCCCCCTCTCTTCCTCCAGCCCCGGATAAGGGACACGTCCCACTTTAGGGGTGCTGCCCCCCCCGCCGTGCCCCTCTCCCACCCTGGCTAAATTTAAAGGGTGACGGGTGGCGCCGGGCACCCTAAAAATAACCCTCCCAAAATACCCCCCCAGGGGACGCACCCCCTGGGAGGGGGGGGGGTCACACCCAGTTGGGGTGCAGCAGGGGGAGGAGGGGGGGCGCAGACACACCCCTATGTGCCCCCAGGGCGAGGTGAAACCCCCCTGGGGCAGGACACCCCCTAATTGCTGGGGGGGACCCTCAAGCAGGAGTAGGGGGGGGAGAGGCTGGTAGTGATGTGGGGAGCACCCCCCTCGAACCGGGGGGGTGGTTTGGGGCTGGGATGATGCCCGGGGCAGAGAACAGAGGGGGCCTTGTTGCTCGGGGCCATGCTGGCAGGGCTCCCCCCCCCCCCCCCCGCCGTGGGGCTCCCACCCACGTCCCGGGGGAGGGGGGGGAAAGAGGGGGGCAGGGTGGGGACAAAGGGGTCCCCCCCGCTTTGCTCCCCCCAGCATCCCACCCCTCACCACTGTCCCATCCTGCTATGGGACAAGGGGGGATTTGGGGACACCCTGGGGGGGGGGATCACCCCAATATCCCCCCCCCCCGGGATGCTGGGGTGTGTAAACCCCCCTCCCCCCAAAAACCAATTGGCGGGGGGTCCACCCACTCCACGGGTGGGGGGGTGGGGTGATGATGGGGTGCCCCCCACCCACACCCCTAGGGCTATGAAGGGTTAAGGGGGGGGAGGGGGGGGGGGGATGAGGGCGCAGCAGGAATGTGCGATAAGATCGCCAGGCCTGGGGGGGGAAGGGGTGGGGAAAGGGGGGGGGGGGGGCACGCACACGCGTGTGCACACCCCCCCCCCGGCTCCTCACACCTCCCTGCGTGCTCTTGCACGCTCGTGTGCCCGCTCACCCCCCCCCCCCCCCCGCCTGGGGTAGGGGGGGGTGGGGGGATTGGAAGTGAGGGGGTGGGGATGTGTAAGGGGGGGGTAGTGTTCCCCATAGAGACCCAGTGGGAGATTTGGGGATCCCCCCCCTCCTCCCTTCAGGCCCCCCGTGCACGTGGCCCGGCCGCTCCCGGCGCTTCGGCTCTTTCCCATCGCCAAAGATGGCCCGGCCGGGGGGGGGCGAGGGGGGAGGGGGGGGGGGGGGGGGGGGAAGGCGGCCCAACCCGGCGCCCCCGGGGCGTTCCCGTCGTGTCCCCCCCCCCCTAAAAAAAGCCCAACCCGTCTCTTTTGGGATAAATTAGGCAATGCCAGCGGGGAGGAATGCAGCGGGGGGGGGGGAAAGGCATATTTCGGCCCCCCCCCCCCCTTTGTGTGTGTGCCCCCCCCCCCCCCGGAGTGACTTTGACCCCGCAGCTGTTTTCACCCCAAATCACCGGGGGCGGGGAGGAGGGGGGGGGGGTTAAGCAGCTGCCTGTACCCCCCCCATCCCCCCCCAGGGACCAGCATCCCGCCAGCTGTGCTGGCAGCTCCCCCCCCCATACCCCAAAGCTGGGGAGTCTGTGCCCCCCCCTTAAAGCCAGGCAGTAGGGTCCCCTGCCCCCCCCCCCCAAAAAAAAGCCAGGGGGGGCTCAGCACTGCAGCGGGGTCCCCTAAATCCCAGGGGACCCCCAAGGGAAGAGGAAGGGCTGGTTTATTTCGGGGGGGAGAGGGGGGGGGTAACACCTCATAGCTGCGACCTTGGGGGAACAATAAGACTGGGGGGGGGGGGGGGGCTGCTATTAATAACCCCCCCGGGTATTATTCCTGCCGTGCGTCACCTCCTCTTCCTCAGCCGGATGAAGTAAGGAGGAGGGGGGAGGCACATCCAGATTTTGGGGGGGGGAGGGGGGGGGTAATCCAGATTATTGGGGAGGCCATCCATGGGGGGGTATTTTTTGGGGGGGGGGGGGGGGCACATTCACACTGCTCTGAGGGAGCAGAGCCAGTTTAGGGGGGAGGGGGGTGTTGAGACCCCCTCCTCAATTTGAGGCGTGAGATTCCTGGGGCGAAGCCACACGTAGGGCAGGGTGGTGCCTTCCTCACCCTCCTCTTCCTCGCAGATTTCCCCTCCCCCCCCCCCCCCGCCCCCCATCCCTCCTATCCATCTCCCCCCCCCCCCCCCCTTCTCCCCAGGGTGCGGGGCAGAATATGGTTCGGAGAGTGGAAAATGTGAGCGACGGCGGCGTCCGGCCGGGCGCGGTGCCCCGGCCAGGGGAACCCAGGCGTCCGGGTGCGGGGCCGGACTACGGGGAGGGGGGGGGGGGGGGCTTCCGGTAACAGGAGAGGGGTGACCGGCCCCCACCCCGGCCACGGCTGCTGGGACAGGCGAGCTGCCCTTCCGCCTGGTTGGAGAGGCCCTGCAGCCTGCGGGGCTGAGAACCCCCAGCTCGGGGGGGTTTTGAGGGGGTAGAGAAGCAGTAGCGGAGAACCCCCACATTCGGTGCGTAGGGGGGGGGGCTGCAGCAGAGAACCCCCAGGTTCAGTGCGTGTGTGGGGGGCACAGTGGCAGAGAACCCCCTACTCAGTGCATGTGTGGGGGGCAGTAGCAGAGAACCCCCAGGTTCAGTGCATGTGTGGGGGGCAGTAGCAGAGAACCCCCCCAGTTGGTGCATATGTGAGGGGCAGTAGCAGAGAACCCCCACACTTGGTGTGTGTATGGGGGGCACAGTGCCTGAGAACCCCCACATTCGGTGCATGTGTGTGGGGCAGTAGCAGAGAACCCCCAGGTTCAGTGCAAGTGTGGGGGGCAATAGCAGAGGACCCCCACACTCAGTGCATGTGTGGTGGGGCACAGTGCCTGAGAACCCCCAGGTTCAGTGCATGTGTGGGGGGCAGTAGCAGAGAACCCCCCCAGTTGGTGCATATGTGAGGGGCAGTAGCAGAGAACCCCCTCACTTGGTGTGTGTATGGGGGACACAGTGCCTGAGAACCCCCACATTCGGTGCATGTGTGTGGGGCAGTAGCAGAGAACCCCCAGACCCAGTGCATGTGTGGGGGGCACAATGCCTGAGAACCCCCAGGTTCAGTGCATGTGTGGGGGGCAGTAGCAGAGAACCCCCCCAGTCAGTGCATGTGTGGGGGGCACAGTGGCTGAGAACCCCCCCACTTGGTGCATGTGTGAGGGGCACAGTGGCTGAGACCCCCCCCCAGTCGGTGCATGTGTGGGGGGCACAGTGGCTGAGAACCCCCACACTCGGTGCATGTGTGGGGGGCAGTAGCAGAGAACCCCCAGACTCAGTGCATGTAGAGGGGGGGGCAGTAGCAGAGAACCCCCTCACTTGGTGTGTGTATGGGGGGCACAGTGGTTGAGAACCCCCAGATTCAGTGCATGTGTGGGAGGCAGTAGCAGAGGACCCCCCATGCTTGGTGCCTGTGTGGGGGGCACAGTGGCAGAGAACCCTCTACTCGGTGCATGTGTGGGGGGCAGTAGCAGAGAACCCCCAGACTCAGTGCATGTGTGGGGGGCAGTAGCAGAGAACCCCCCCACTTGGTGTGTGTGTGGGGGGCACAGTGCCTGAGAACCCCTCCACTCGGTGCATGTGTGGGGGGCAGTAGCAGAGAACCCACACACTTGGTGCATGTGTTGCGGGGGCAGTGGCAGAGAACCCCCCCACTCAGTGCATGTGTGTATGGGGGGAGGGCAGTGGCAAAGAGCCCCCTGCACTCGGTGCATGTGTGGGGGACAGTAGCAGAGAACCCCCTGCTTGGTGCATACGAGGGGAGGGGGAGCAGCAGTGCACCCCACCACCACCCAGTCCCTGGTGGGGAGTGGGTGGAAAGCAGCAGAGAACCCCCACCTTCAGTACATGTGTGGGGGGATCAGCAGCAGAGACCCCCCCTGCTTGGTGCATGTGTGTGTGTGAGGATGACGGCAGAGCACGTACACACTCGGTGCATGTGTGTGTGTGCGGGGAGGGGGCAGCAGCACAGCACCCCCCCTGCTCACTGCACACCTGGGCTCCCCGGGCCTCAGTTTCCCTTCTGCACCCCCCCACCCCATCCCACCCCTCAAGCATCCAGGGCCCGGCTGGCACCCACAGGGTGCTACCCCCCATCCCAACCTGGACTCCTTTGGGGTGCTGGGCGACCCCCCCTCCATGCAGGCGAGCGGGCACGTCCCCCCCTTATCCCCCCCCCCCCCAGCGCCCGCTTAATCCCCCGGCGCTTGTTTGCACAGCAAAGTGCTGCCCCGACGGATTCCGCGCCACGGCGGGCGCCGGGGGGGGGGGGGGGGGAAGGTTTTGGGGGGGAGGGTGCTGGAGAGCCCCCGCTGCTGGCACCGGGTGTGCAAACGCGTGTGCACCGTCACGTGTGGCTGTGCACACGTGTCCCTGCGCCAGTGAACACGTGGGGGTGTGATGTGGGGCTGCACACGCGTGTGCATGAGAGGGGCACCCCCGTGTCAGTGTGCACACGTGATGGTGCAACCGGGTGTGCACGACCACCCAGTGTCACCACACGGGTGTAGGGTGCACACGCACCCCTCATTGCCCGTGCAAGCACGCGTGCACAGGCACACACTGCCTTGCACATGTGTTGCAACTGTGTGTTCACGGCTCACACATGTATGCAAACCCGGGTGCACCCCCCGTGCTCCCCTTGCACCCCCCCAGCCCACCCCCAGCTCCCCATGTGCCTGCACACGTGTGTGCCCTGCATGCTCACGGCAGCACGCATGGCCATATGGGCTCACACGTGTGTGTAAACTCATGTATGGGCTCACATGCATGTGCAAACTGGTGTGCACCCCCATGCTCCCCTTGCACACACCCCCAGCCCACCACCAACTCCCTGTGTGCCTACACATGCATGTGCCCCGCATGCTCACGGCAGCACACATGGCCATATGGCCTCACACGTGTGTGCAAACCTGTGTATGGGCTCACACACATATGCAAACCCAGGTGCACCCCCCATGCTCCCCTCGCACACCCCCCAGCCCACCCCCAGCTCCCCATGTGCCTGCACACGCGTGTGCCCTGCATGCTCACAGCAGCACACACGGCCATATGGGCTCACACACGTGTGTGCAAACCCATGTATGGGCTCACACATGTGTGCAAACCCATGTGCACCCCCGTGCTGCCCTCACACCCCCCCCCCCAGCCCACCCCCAGCTCCCGTGTGCCCGCACACGCGTGTGCCCGCTGCGTGGCGGTGCGGTGGCGGCGCAGGAATGCGGTGAGGGGGTGATGAGCTCATCGTGTCCCCCCCGCGCTGGCCGTGACAGCACCGCGCAGCTATGCGGCCCCGGCCCTGCCAGCACCCACCCGCCTGTCTCTGTGTGTGTGTGTGTCCCATGAGGGCACCGCGGCCTGGCGCATGGCATGGCGGGGGGTGACGTGTGTCTGTTGTCCCCCCCAGGGCACCCGGGGCTTGGCTGAGACCTCCTTCCCCGAGGACACGGTGGCTGACCGCCTCGGAGGGCCGCGGGGCCGCCGGTACTACGCACAGCTCTCTGATGATGAGGACCTGGTGGCATCTGGAGGTGAGGTGACACGCTGGGTGGGTGGCGCTGTGGGTGGGGTGGCACTGTGGGTAGTGTGGCACCGTGGGTGGGTGGCACCCGTGCTGTCCCCATGGCTGGTGGCATTGGGATCTGGTGGCGTTGAGGAGTGAGGTGGTGTGGGGTTGGATGGGTGTCGCCGTGGGTGAGTGTCACTGTGGTTGGGTGCTGGTCTGGGGAGGTGTCACCGTGGGTGGGCACCACCTGTGCTGTCCCTATGGTTGATGGCAATGGGACCTGGTGGCATCCAGCAGTAAGATGGCACAGGGTGGCAGGGTGTCATCAGGGATGGATGTCACCGTGGGTGTGTGCCACCTGTGCTGTCCCATGGCAGATGGCTGTGGGACCTGGGGCATCCAGCACTATGGTGGCACAGGCTAGGTGGGTGTCACCAGGGATGGGTGGCACCATGGGTGGGTGTCACGCTGGGTGAGTGCCTCTCATCCTGTCCCCATGGCTGGTGGCAATGGGACCTGGTGGGATCCAGCAGTAAGATGGCACAGGGTGGCAGGGTATCACCAGGGATGGGTGTTACTGTGGGTGTGTGCCACCTGTGCTGTCCCATGGCAGATGGCTGTGGGACCTGGTGGCATCCAGCACTACGGTGGCACAGGCCGGGTGGATGTCACCAGGGATGGGTGGCACCATGGGTGGGTGCTGGTCTTGGGAGGTGTCACCGTGGGTGGGTGTCACCAGGGATGGGTGTCACCATGGGTGGGTGTCACGCTGGCTGAGTGCCTCTCATGCTGTCCCCATGGCTGATGGCAATGGGACCTGGTGGCATCCAGCACTAAGGTGACACAGGGGGGGGTGGGTGTCACCACGCCGGGTGCCACCCTAACATCCCCCATGGCAGAGGGCAGCGGGGAGGACGGCAGCGGCATCACCTGGTCACCGGCGAGCACCACCCATGCACCCAGCATCGGGCTGGCACCCACCGGTAAGGGGACACCGTGGGGTGTCACCCGTCCCCCTGGCTGTCACCGCACCGCCGCTCTCAAGCTCTGTCTCCTCTTCATCCTCCTCTGTCTTCTCTTCCTCCTCCTGCTCCTCCTCCTCCTCTGCGGGCAGCCCCCGGCCACCCCCCCGCGCCGGCGGGCATGGTGGTGGCTGAGCCCGAGGATGACCCCCCAATGAGTAAGTGGCACATTTTGGGGGACCCCCCCTTCTTGCTGCACCCCCACTTTTCTCTCCTGATGCTGTATATTGAGGAAGGGGGGAGGATGGACCAACACCTGGGGTGTGGGGTGGGGAGTGAGGGGACACAGCTGAGGTGGGTGTCCCAGCTGGATGGGTGGGTGGGGGATCCCAGGGGAGGGGTGTGTGTGTATATTTTAGGGGTGCAGGTGTCACACACCCCCCCCCCATTTTTTACACCCTCCCCCCAGTTTATTTCCGGGCGCTGGTGAACTTCACCCGCAGCATCGACTACAGCCCACGGCTGGAGGACCCCGAGTCCGAGGAGTTCCGGGAGATATCCGAGGCTGTGGTGGATACGGTGAGGGTGGGGGCACAGGGGGGTGCTGGGGGGGGCACCCTATGGAGCGCCCTGACCCCCGTGTTCTCTGTGTGCCCCCGCTCAATATCAGCTGGAGTCAGAGTATTACAAGGTGCCTGGGGAGCAGGTCGTCAGCGTGGTCTTCATCAAGTGAGTTGGGTGGCTTTGGGGGGGGGGGGGCTCGGGGGGAATTCGAGGGGTTTGGGGGGCTTAAGGGGTTGGTAGGGAGCTTGGGGGGCTTGGGAGGGCAGGGGTAAGTGGGAGGATGGGGAGGTTTTGGGAGGTATTGGGGAGATTGGGGTGATGGGAAGGTGTTGGGATGCAGAGGGGGGTTGGAGAGGTGGGGGGGGTTAAGGGCTTGGGGGTGTGGGGTTGGTTTGGGGGTCACTAGGAGGTTTGGGTTGGAGGGTTTAAGGGTGATGGGGAGGTTTGGGGGGTCTGGGGGGATTGAGGATGATGGGGAGGGTTTGGGGGTGCAGGGGGGCTGGGGGGGTTTAGGAGGGTCTGTGGGGGGTTAGGGGTGATGGGAAGCGTTTGTGGGGGGTGAAGGGGAGGTTTTGGGGTGCAGGGAAGCTTTGGGATGCTGACTTGCGCCCACAGGGAGCTGGAAGGCGACGTCTTTGTGGAGCTGGACGTGGGCTCGGAGGGGAACGGGGATGAGGAGCAGCTGGGGGGGGTCCTGCGGGACCTGCTGGCTGCTGGCTCCATCGCCTCCTACTTCACCTCCCCCCACGGCTTCCAGTTCCGGCGCCTGGGGGCTGGTAAGCACCTTGGGGGGGCGGGGGGGGATCCCGGGAGGGTCTGGGGGGGCTGTGAAGGAACCTGGGGGAGTTACAGACTGGGGGGCTCAGGCCACCCTAGATTAACCCATAGGCCATCGCATCCCATGGTCTCATGGTGTGTCTTGACTCCCTCTCCCAAATTTCTGCCCCCCCCCCCTCACCCAGTGACCCCCCACCCACGCACCTGCACCCCCCTGGAGTTCGCCTGTGGCAGCGGGGAATGCGTCGCGGGCGAGTACCGCTGCGACCGCCGGCCCGACTGCCGCGACGCCTCCGATGAGGATGGCTGTGGTGAGGCACCCCCAGAAACCACTGCCCCCCTCCCCGAAATTTCCCACATCAGCCACCCCCATACCCCCATTTCCCCCCCCGTAACCCCCTTGTAAACCCCCCACTTCACCTCATTCTCCCATTAACCCCCATAAACCCCCCTGTAGCCTATTTCCCCCCATAACCCTACACCCCCATTCCCCCCATAGACCCCCCCCATTGTCCCCCATTCCACCCCATTTCCCCCCAAAACCCCCCATTTCCCCCATTGCCCCCCTCACTCCCCCCCCAATTTCTCCCATTCCTCCCCATTTCCCTCCATTCCCCCCATGATCCCCTTGACCCTCATAACCCCCATTGCCCCCCATAACCCCCATTGCCCCCCCATTTCCTCCATTGCCCCCCCATTCCCCCTCATTTCCCCCCATTCCCCTCCATTGGCCCCCAAACCTCTATTGCTCCCCTTTTTCTCCCCCATAATCCCCATTGCCTCCTCTATTGCCCCCCATGACCCCCATTCCCCCCCTCACTACCCCCCATTGCCTTCTTACCCTATCTCCACAGACCCCCCGCCGCCACCTCCTCCTCCCACCACCCCCCGCCCGGCCACCACCCGCCCGCTGACCACCGCCGCCGCTGTCACCGCCACGCCACCACCGCGCCGCCCGTTCACCCCGCGGCCCCACAAGCCAGTGGTAGGTGGGTGCCGAGCGGGTGAAGCCGCCTGTGCCGACGGGCACTGTGTCCCCCGCGACTACCTCTGCGATGGTGAGCGTGACTGTGCCGACGGCAGCGACGAGGAGGCTTGCGGTGAGCTGGCAGCCAAGTGGGACACACACACTTTGGAGGGGCACCCGGTGGGTGCTGACACCCCATTCTCCCCCACCACAGGCACCCCATCGCCGTGTGAACCCAACGAGTTCAAGTGCCGCAATGGGCACTGCGCCCTGAAGCTCTGGCGCTGCGACGGCGAGAACGACTGCGGAGACGGGTCGGACGAGGACGACTGTCGTGAGTGCGGTGACGCGGTGATGTGGTGACGCGGTGTGTGGTGTGTGGTGACGCAGTGATGCGATGGCGCGGTGATGTGACGCAGTGATGTGATGATGCGATGACGCGGTGATGTGGAGATGTGGTGATGTAACGTGGTGATGTGATGATGTGGTGATGCGGTGACGCAGTGATGCCGTGATGTGACGTGATGTGGTGATGTAGTGGCACAGTGACATTGTGGTGTGGTGATGCGGTGACACAGTGATGTGATGATATGGTGACGTGGTGATGCAGTGATGCGGTGATGCAGTGATGCGGTGATGCAGTGATGCGGTGATGCAGTGATGCAGTGATGCGGTGATACAGTGATGCGGTGACATAGTGATGTGGTGATATGGTGACACGATGCGGTGACGTGATGTGGTGATGCAATGATGTGGTGATGTGGTCACACAGTGACATGGTGATGCAATGACACAGTGATACGGTGATGCGGTGACACAGTGATATGGTGACATGGTGATGTGGTGACATGATGTGATGATGCAATGATGCTGTGATGTGGTCACACAGTGATGTAGTGATGCAGTGATGCCGTGATGTGGTGACGCGGGTAACGCTCAATGCCTGTCCCTATCCCTGCTTACAGCCACCAAGGCCCCCGGTGCTGCCTGTGGCCCGGCAGAGTTCCGGTGCGTGACGAGCGGGACCTGCATCCGCGCCAGCTACCAGTGCGACCGCGAGCCCGACTGCCCCGACCGCTCCGATGAGGTCGGCTGCGGTGAGTGACGTCACGGCGGGCGTCGGGGAGACACTGCAGTGCTGGGAGGGCCTGGGGGGGGTCGGGCAGTGCCCCCACGGGTGGTGACAGGTCTGGGGGATGTCGGGCAGTGCCCCCATGGGTGGTGACAGGTCTGGGGGGGGTCGGGCAGTGCCTCCACAGGTGGTGACGCTGCCGCGGGAGTCGGTGCGGGCGGTGCCGGGCCAGACTGTCACCTTCACCTGCGTGGCCACCGGTGTCCCCACCCCCATCATCACCTGGCGCCTCAACTGGGGGCACACACCCAGCAGCCACAGGTGGGCGGGGCTGGGGCCGGGCTGGGGCACGGGGGAGACAAAGGGATTGGCTGTGATGAGGAGAGGGGGCGGGGCTTGTGCTGGGGTGGGGCGGGGCTTGTGCTGGGCGAGGTGTGAATGAGGAGGGGCTTGAATGGGGTGGAGCAGGGGAGGAGCTTGAATGGGGAGGGGCTTCGGTGGGGGTTCAATGGGGCTTGGATGGAGGGCGGGGCTTGAATGGGGGCGTGGCTCGAGCAGGGAGAGGCTTGAATGGGAAAGGGCTTGACTTGGGGAGGGGTTTGCATGGGGCTGGGCTCAAATTTGGGAGGGGCTTTGAATGGGGGAGGGGGTTTGTTATTTGGGCTGGGCCTGTGCGCGCGCAGGGCGTGCGGGGCCACCCGTGTCCTGATGCCAACGAGCCCCGCAGGGTGACGATCACGAGCGAGGCGGGACAGGGCACGCTGACCATCCGCGACGTGAAGGAGGCCGACCAGGGCGCCTACACCTGCGAGGCCATCAACACCCTGGGCATGGTCTTCGGCATCCCCGACAGCATCCTCACCGTCACCCGCCCTGGTGAGTGCCCCATGCTCCCTGCACATCCCCCCTCCTACCCCTGTATCCCCCCACATCCTCCCTCCTCTCCTCATATTGCCCCATATCCCTCTCCTCCCCCATATCCCCCCTTCTTTCCCTATACCCCCACTCCTTCCCCCATATATGCCCCCCCCAACCATGGCACTGTCACCATCACCCACCACCTTTGCAGGGCCATGCCCTGAGGGCCACTTCCAGGTGACAGGGACATCCCGCTGCCGACCCTGCTTCTGCTTTGGCATCACCACCTCCTGCCGTGCCACTGCCCGGCACCGGCACCGCCTGCACCTGCGCTTTGACCGCCCTGATGACTTCAAGGGTGAGTGATGGGCACCAAGGGACAGGGTGGGGGGGACCATGGACATGCTGGCGTGCTGAGCATCTCCCCACAGGTGTCAACGTGACGGTGCCAGCAGCGCCATCCTCGCCGGTGCTCTCAGCCACTCAGCTCCATGTGGATGTGGGTGCTGAGGAATTCCAGCTCCTGGATCTATCCCGACGGTTCTTGGCCCTCGATGCCTTCTGGGCACTGCCAGACACTTTCCTTGGGGACAAGGTGACAGCAGGGTGGGGACGGGGTTGGGGATGCTGATGGTACAGCTGTTGTGACACCCTGCCTATGCTGCCAGGTGGATGCCTATGGGGGAGCGCTGAGTTATGGGGTGCGGTACCGGCTGGGCCGGGGTCCTGCTGAGCCCACTACCCACCCTGATGTGGTGCTGCGGGGCCACGGGCGGCAGCTGCGGGCACGGGCTGGGGCCACCCGACCCGACGTCCTCAACCGGCGGCACCTGCCCTTCACTGAGGTGGGTGATGCTGGTGGCGGTCCCGGTGATGATGTCACCAAGGGGGGGGGGGTGACACCAATGTCGGTGGCACCCTGGGGTGACGTCCTGTGTCACCATCCTGGCAGGAGCACTGGGAGGATGAGGAGGGTGCCCCTGTGAGCCGGGAGCTGCTGCTGCTGGTGCTGCAGGGGTTGGAGGGCATCTTCATCCGGGCGGTCTATGACGGGCGCATGGCCAGTGTGGGGCTCAGCGACGTGGCCATGGATGTCACCAGCCCCGGTGACACTGGCTTGGGACCAGCTGGGGATGTGGAGGAGTGCAGGTGAGCGCTGGGTAGTGGGATCGTGGGCTCAGTGCCACCATGATGGCACCCTCACACCGCTGTGTCCCCAGGTGCCCCGTGGGCTACACCGGGTTGTCGTGTCAGCGATGTGCCACCCGCTTCGAGCGGGTGACAAGGGGACCCTACTTGGGGACCTGCTCCGGTTGCGGCTGCCACGGCCACTCCAGCACCTGCGACCCTGTTTTTGGGCACTGCCTGGTAAGGAGGGGGGGTGGCAGTGGGGACGTGGCATGGTGTCACCACCCCCCATGTGTCCCACACGTCCTGTCCCCCCCAGAACTGCCAGCACAACACGGAGGGTCCCCAGTGTGAGAAGTGCAAACCCGGCTTCTTCGGTGATGCCACCAAGGGCACGGCCACTGCCTGTCACCCTTGTCCCTGTCCCTACACCGAGACAGCTCGCAGGTGGGTGCTGACCCCAGGGGAACCCCCACCCTGAAGCGTCACCAACCCAGTGTCACCATCACTGTCACCCACAGGTTTTCAGAGTCCTGCTTTTTGGACACGGACGGACAAGCCACCTGCGACGCCTGCGCCCCCGGTTACGCCGGCCGCCGCTGCGAGAGGTGGGGGGGGGGCAGGGGGGGCAGAAAGGACCCTGTGACCCCCCCCTTCCACCCAAGACCCCTCCACCCATCATCCACCCATCCCCATAGGTGTGCCCCAGGCTATGAGGGAGACCCCATCCAGCCAGGTGGCAAGTGCACCCCAGTCGGTGAGTGAGGAGTGTTGGGGGGGGGGGGGGGGGGGGTGGCTGGCCCCCTTAAGCCCCCTCAAGCCCCTCCCTGGGGGTGCTGTCCCCCCCCTCACCCTCACTACCCGCAGGCCAGGAGCTCGTCAAGTGCGACACACGTGGGGGCAAGGACGCTGCTGGCGGCACGTGTCGCTGCAAGGTGCGGGCAGGGCGTGGGGGGGGGGTGTCACATCCCCCACTGCACCCAGTCTAACCCCCCCGCAGCACCCAGTGGGATCCCTGGGGCACCCTGTCTGACCCCCATGGCACCTGTTCTCACCACCCTCCCCCATGATACCCAGTGTGACTCCCCCTATGGCACCTATTTTGACACCCCCTATAACACCCAGCATGGTCCCCCCTCCCCCCCGCCATAACACCTATTCTGACCCCTCCAGGACATCCAGTGTGACCCTCCACTCCATGGCACCCAGAGGGATCCCCCATAGCACCCATTCCACCCCCACCATGGCACCCCAGCCCACTCCCACCCCCATTCCCCATCCCCATTCACCCTACTCCCCACCCCAGCACCCCACTTCCCAGTCCCCCAGCACCCAGTTGGTCCGACCCCCACCCACGGCACCCCTGTCCTGCAGCCCAACGTGCGGGGCCGGCTGTGTGACGCCTGTGCCGCCGGCACCTTCCACCTGAGCGCAGCCAACCCCGAGGGCTGCCTGCAGTGCTTCTGCATGGGCGTCTCGCGGCAGTGCGCCAGCTCCGCGTGGAACCGCCACCAGGTACCCGTGGCACACGGTGTCACTCCAAGCCAGGCCTGTCATCGCACGGTGTCAGGCTGTGCCGTGCCGTGTCGTCCCAAGTAGTGCCATGCTGTGTTGTGCCATGTCATCCTGTGTCGTGCCATGTCGTGATGTGCCGTGCCGTGCTGTGCCATGCTGTGCCACATCGTGCTGTGTTCTTCCATGTCGTGCCACATTGCGCCATGCTGTGTCATGTCATGCCATGTCATGCCATGCTGTGCCATCTCGTGCTGTGTTGTGCCACATGCTGTGCCACATGGTGCCGTGTTGTGCCACATTGTGCCATGCTGTGCCATCTCGTGCCGTGTCGTGCCACGTCGTGCCATGCTGTGCCGCATCATACCGTGTTGTGTTGTATCATGCTGGGTCATGCCATGTTGTGCCATGCTGTGATGTGCCACTCCTGTAGTGCTGTGCCGTGCCATGCACTGCCACTCTGTGCCTTACCATGCCATGTCATGCCATGTGGTGCCGTGCTGTGTCTTCCCATGCTGTGCCATGTGGCACCAGGCCATGCCATGCTGTGCCATGTCATACCAACCCCCACTGTGCCGTCGCATGCTGTGTTGTGGCAGTCTGTCTGTGCCCCCCCAGCAGCCACCCCCAGCCCCTCGGTGCTCCCTCCAGGTCACCCTCAGCTCCGAGGACACGCCGCCACTGCCCCTGGCCAACCTGGCCGGCACGGAGACGCGCGACGGCGCCCGGTTCTCCTCCTCACGGGAGCTGCTCTTCGACACCTTCCGCGACCTGAGCCCTGACGTCTACTACTGGGTGCTGCCTGCACCCTTCACTGGGGACAAGGTGCCAGCACTGGGGGATGGCTGGAGGGCAGGGGTGGGACATGACAAGCAGGTGTCTGTGGCTCCCTGGTATTAAAAGGACAGGGATCTCCTGGAGAGAGTCCAGAGAAGGGCTACGAAGATGATGAAGGGCCTGGAGCATCTATCCTGTGAGGAAAGGCTGAGAGAGCTGGGGCTGTTCAGCCTGGAGAGAAGAAGCCTGAGGGGGGACCTAATCAATGTTTATCAATATCTTAAGGATGGGGTGCAGGGGGAATTGGCCAGCCCCTTTTCAGTGTCTGTGGGGACAGGACAAGGGGCAATGGCTGCAAATTGGAGCCCAGGAAGTTCCACAGCAACATGGGGAGGAACTTTTCCCCAGTGAGGGTGCCAGAGCCCTGGGACAGGCTGCCCAGGGGGTGTGGAGTCTCCTTCTCTGGAGAGATTCCAGCCCCATCTGGACACCGACCTGTGCAGTATGAGCTGGGGAGCTGCTTTGGCAGGGGGGTTGGACCCCAGGAGCTCTCCAGGGCCCTTCCAACCCCTCCAGCTCTGTGATTCTGTGATTCTCTGTGATTCTGTGTCTCTCACCTCACCATGTCCCTCCCCATAGGTGACATCGTATGGTGGTGAGCTGCGGTATAGGGTGACGCACCGGGCGGCAGTGGGTGCCCAACCGTTGCTGCGCCAGCCCGACATCCTGCTGCAGGGTAACGGCATCCTCCTGGAACACTTCTCTGATGCCACCCCCCGCCGCTGGCGTCCCCACCACCATCACCGTGCCCTTCCGTGAGGTGAGCACCGGCGGGTGGCATCGTGTCCCCCCCTAACCCTCCATAGCGGGATGGGGTTGGGGATGTGGCGGTCACCCCCCCGGCTGTGCCTGCAGCATGCCTGGCGCCGGGCAGACGGGCGCGATGCCACCCGCGAGCATCTCCTGATGGCTTTGGCTGACGTGGATCTCTTCATGATCCGAGCGTCCTACTCAGATCACCCAGAGGAGAGCAGGTACCAGGGGTCACACATCACCCTGGGGACGTGGGGACAGGTGTGGTAGGGCAGTGGGTGATGGTTCCATCCCCTCTCCCCTGCAGACTGGCTGATGTCAGCCTGGACGTGGCAGTGCCACATGCCACTGGCCGCCCACCAGCGCTGGAGGTGGAGGATTGTGCCTGCCCAGATGGGTACCGCGGCCCCTCCTGCCAGGTGAGGCCCAGGGGTGTCCCCTCACCCCGGTGCTGGGGTCCCCAGGCGCTGGCTCACCCTGCCATCCCTGTGCCCCTGCCGTAGGACTGTGATGTTGGCTACACGCGCAGCACCGCCGGGCTCTACCTGGGCACCTGTGAGCCATGCCAGTGCCATGGCCATGCTGAGCAGTGCCACCCCGAGACCGGTGTCTGCCAGGTGAGCTGGGGACAGTGAGAGGACACCCCAAGGACCCCCATGGTGCTGCCACTGCCACCGTCACCCCCTTCCTCCTTCGCAGGGCTGCAGGGATCACACGGAGGGTCCCCAGTGTGACAAGTGCCAACCCGGCTACTACGGCGATGCCACCCGGGGCACCCCGGGTGACTGCCAACCCTGTCCCTGCCACGGACCCCGTGGTGACACCCAGTAGGTGCTACCCTCCCTCCTCAATTTCCCCAGGGACCCCTGTGTCCCTAGGGATGCCCATGAGGGGGCTCACCCAGCTGTGTCCCCTCTGCAGGGTGACCAAGAGCTGCTTCGAGGACACAGATGGGCAGCCCACCTGCAGCGCCTGCGCCCCAGGACACAGTGGACGCCTCTGCGAGAGGTGCCAGGGGAACCTGGGGCGGGCTTAGGGGTGCACACTCCCCCCCTTCCTTTTCATCAGTATGTTTTGGTAACCCCCCCTCACCCCTCTGCTGTAGGTGCTCACCTGGGTACGTGGGAGACCCGCTGCGGGGAGAGCCGTGCCGAGGTGAGCTCCGTGGGGAGGGGGCTAGGGGTATCTCCCATGGGGGGCACTGGGGGGGCTGTGCCACACCGCTGCCCCTCCATCCCTCCTTCCAGAGCCAGGCATCCCAACTGGGCAGTGCCAATGCGACCCGCGCGGCAGCATCGGTGAGGGCTGCGATGCCAACGGGCAGTGCCGCTGCAAGGTGAGTCCCCATGTCCCCAAACCCGTGGGTGGGGGGGTGACACGACATCACCCACCCCCATCCCTTTGCTCCAGGCCAACGTGGAGGGTCCCCACTGTGCCACCTGCCGTCCCCACCACTTCCACCTGAGTGCCAGCGAGCCAGCCGGCTGCCTGCCCTGCTTCTGCATGGGCATCGTCCAGCACTGCGCCAGCACCGCCGCCGCCCGCGGCACCGTGAGTGTGTCCCCAGGGTGTCCCCAGGGTGTCCCTGACCCTGCTCAGCCCTTAACCACCCTCCACCCCACAGGTCCGGACGCCTTTCGGTCCCGGTGATGCCCAGGGATTCGCCTTGGTGAACCGGCAGCGCAGCACCAGGGTGGCCAGTGGCTTCACGGTGGAGCCGGGCACCCCCCAGCCCCGCCTGACCTACAGCCGTTTCGGGGAGCTGCCCCCCGACTCCTACTACTGGCAGCTGCCACCACCCTACCAGGGGGACAAGGTAACAGGGTGACTCCCGCCCTAGGGACAGGGGTGCCCAAGGGAGCACCCAGCCCACCAGAACCTGCACAAGCTCCCCACGGGCACCCCTGAGTGCTCTCCCCAGGGCTTGGGGGGGGCAGACCCCTGGCTCCTGCCTTCTTTTTCCTCTTTTTCCTCCATTTCCCTCTTTCTTTCATCCCCTTCCCCATTCTCCTCCTCATCCCCTTCCCACTTTCCCCATCCCAATCCCTATCTCATCCTCTTTCTTTCCCCATCCCCATCCCCCTCCTCCCGTCCCCCTGCCTCATATCCCACCCCCCCATCTCCCCATACAGGTGGGGTCCTATGGCGGGCGTCTCCACTACACCCTGACCTACACCCCAGGGGGGCAGGGAGCCCCCCTGCCCGACGCTGACATCCAGATCACGGTATGGGGGTGCTTGGCAGGAAGAGGGGGGGGGATGCACACAGAGGGTGGCACCCAGGACCCCCCTGACACTTTTCCTCCCCTATCCACAGGGCAATGACATCACGCTGGTGGCGTACCAGCCCGACCTGCCCCCAAGGACCACCCAGACCTTTGAGATCATTTTTCGGGAGGTAGGAGGGGACAAGTGGCTTTCACCCCATCCCCATGATGTGCCAAGTGGGTGCCTCCCACCCTTGAAAACCCCCTCTCCCCTTCCCTCCCCAGCAATACTGGCAGCGGCCAGATGGGCAGCCAGCGACGCGGGAGCATCTCCTGATGGCTTTGGCTGACCTGGATGAGATCCTCATCCGTGCCACCTACTCCACAAGCACAGCTGCATCCAGCATCACCGACGTCATCATGGACACCATCGTGCCCCCCCAGCCTGGCCTCCCCCCAGCCCCCGAGGTGGAGGAGTGCCGCTGTCCCCCTGGGTACCACGGGTTGTCCTGCCAGGTGAGCCCCCAGCATCCCTCCCGTCAGCCGCCCATCATCACCCCCTCTATTCCCAGGGATGGTTTGGGGGGGGTGTGTGGGGGTGTGGTGACAGCACTGACCCTCCCCACCCTTCCCTCCTCTTCCCAACTTCCTGGCAGGATTGTGCCCCCGGTTACACCCGTACTGGGGGAGGGCTGTACTTGGGGCACTGTGAGCTCTGTGAGTGCAACGGGCATTCGGAGAGCTGCCACCCCGAGAGCGGCGTCTGCTCTGTAAGTCCTGGTACCTGGCAGGTTTCGGGGGGGGGCTGGGGGCTCATCTCAGCTGTGTACCCCCAAACACTTGTGCCCCCCTCCTCCCAGGGCTGCCTGCACAACACAGCAGGGGATTTTTGTGACCAATGTGCCCCTGGTTTCTACGGGGATGCTACTGCTGGTACCCCTGAGGACTGCCAGCCCTGCGCCTGCCCCCTCCCGTACCCCGAGAACCAGTGAGTGCCAGGGCCAGGGTGGGGGGATGCCATGGGAGGGGATGTGTCCCCACCTCACCCTGTCCCCACAGGTTCTCCAGGACCTGTGAGAGTTTGGGAGGCAGCGGGTACCGCTGCACCGCCTGTGAGCCGGGCTATGCTGGGCAGTACTGCGAGCGGTGAGAGTCGGGGGGGCAACCAGCACCCTCATGTGCCCACCCCCATGAGCACACACCGCCCCATACCCACCCTGAATTACTCAGCTCAGTGTGTCCACCCCAATATACCCACCACATTGTGTTCATCCTCGCCAACCCCCAATATACCACCTCAGGACACCCACCCTGATGACCTCACCCCAATCTACCCACCAGAGAGTGCATCCCAGTGCAGTCACCCTCATGCTCTCACCCCGATATACCCACCCCAATAGACTCACCCCAATATACCCACCCCACTGAGCTCACCCCAATATACTCACCCTGACAGGCTCACCCCAATATACCCACCCCACTGAGCTCACCCTAATATACCCACCCTGAAATACTCATCCCAGTATACTCACCCTAATATACCCACCCTGATGGGCTCACCCCAGTGTACCCACCTTGATATACCCACCCCGCTGAGCTCACCCCAATATACCCACCCTGATGTGCTCACCCCAATACACCCACCCCAAGGGGACCACCCCAATATACCCCCTGCCACACCCCTGAGCCCTACCTGCCCTGATAGACCCACCCCAAGGGGCTCACCTTGCTTCATTCACCCCGCTATACACCCTATACCCCCTCCCCAATACACACTCACCCCCTCTTTACCCCACAGCTGTGCCCCTGGCTACGTGGGTGACCCCACAGCCCGGGGGCAGGTGTGTGTCCCGGTGGGCTCCCCACTGCCCCTGGCTGTCCGTGTCCACCCGCCGCGCACGGCGGTGGCACAGGGCAGCGCGGTGACACTGCGGTGCCAGGCCAGTGGGGACCCCCCCCTCTATTACCACTGGTCACGAGAAGATGGGAGACCCCTCCCTGAGGGTGCCCAGAGCCGGCGACAAGGTATTGGGTGGCTCAGAGAGGTGGGGGAGGGGGACACGACATAGATATTGGGGTGTCCCCAAGGAGGAGGGACGTGGGTGTCACCTGTGTGCCCCCTCCCCAAAGGCGAGGAGCTGCACTTTGCCAGCATCCAGCCCTCGGAAGCCGGTGTCTACGTCTGCTCCTGCCGCAACCTACGGCACAGCAACGCCAGCCGCGCCGAGGTCATCGTCACCGGTACGGCACTGTCACCTCAGGGCGGGGAAAGGGGTCACACACGTGGTGGGGGAGTGGGTCTCACCTCTCCTGTCTGGGTGCAGAGACCCCTGGTAAACCCATCACTGTCACCGTGGAGGAGAAGCGGGTGCAGCGGGTGAAGCCCGGCGCTGACGTCACCTTTGTCTGCACCGCCAAGAGCAAGGTGAGCAGGGGGGGGGATGTGCAGGGCAGAGGGACACCCTCAGGTGCCCACATGGTCCCTCAAGGCATGCAGGCACCTATGGGTTCCCACAGGGTCATGCAGGGCAGAGGGACACCCCTGGGTGTTTGTGGGGACAGCTGGAACACGTGGGTGTCCATGGGATCATGCAGAGCACAGGAACACCCTTGGGTGCCCATCAAGCCATACAGACCACCCCCCAAGGCATGTGGGCACCCGTATGTGCCCATAGGGTCACGCAGGGCACAGGAACACCCTTGAGTGCCCATCAAGTCATACAGACCCGACCCCCCCCCCAAGACACCCTTGGGTGCCTACATGACTTTACAGAACACACCAACACCCCTGGGTGCCCAGCTGTCCCCCATGGGTGCACCATCCCAAGCATCCTGCCCTCCCATTCCTGCCCATCGCCGTGGCCTCAGGCCTGCCCCTCTCTCCCCACCAGTCGCCTGCCTACACCCTGGTGTGGACGCGGCAGAACCACGGCACGCTGCCACCCGGCGCCGTGGACTTCAACGGCATCCTCACCCTGCGCAGCGTGCGGCCCGAGGACGCCGGCGTCTACGTCTGCACCGGCTCCAACATGCTGGACATGGACGAGGGCACAGCCACGCTCTACGTCCAGGGTGAGTCAGGGCCAGGGGCCAGGGTGATGGGCACGCTCAGCACCCAGATGCAGGGGTGATGGGTACGCTCACCAACCGAATGCCGTGGTGATGGGCTTGCTCGCCACCCAGATCTCAGGGTGATGGGCACACGTGCTGCTCAGGTGTTGGGGTGATGGACATACTCAGCACCCAGATGCCAGGGTGATGGGCATGCAATGGGCACACTTACTGCTCAGATTCCAGAGTGATGGGCCTGCTCACTGCCCAGATGCCAGGATGATGAGCATGCGATGGGTACACTCACTGCCCAGATGCCAGGGCGATGGGCTTACTTGCTGCCCAGATGTCAGGGTGATGAGCATGTGATGGTCATTCACTGCTCAGATGCCTGGGTGATGGGCATATTCACTGCCCAGATGCTGGGGTGATGGGCTCGTGATGGGCATACTTGCTGCCCAGATGCCAGGGTGATGGACACACTGTCCTGACCCCCGTGGCCTCCTTGCAGCCCCCTCGAAGACTCAAATGTTTTATGGCCCCATCGAGTTTATGGAGGGGCACAGACCAGGTAAGTCACCGCAGGGGAACACCCCTGGGGGGGTTCCTTGTGCTCCCTGCACCCACTGCATGCCAGGGCTCTGCCACGCACCCACCACCGGCTGTGCCACGCCACCCCCCACCCCATCCCCGCTTCCCACCACCCCCACTGCCTGGGGATAGCATCACAGGGAGCCAGCCCTGATCCCCCCACCACCACCTCCCCACCTGGGGTCTCACCGCAGCCGGCACCGCCGCCGCTCCCACCGCCGCCGTGGAGCCAGCGCAGCTGAGCGTGGCACCGGGGCAGCCGGCCGAGTTCCGCTGTGTGGGCACTGGCAGCCCCCCACCCACTCTCGAGTGGCTCGGTAGGTGCCCACTGGGGATGGGGGTGAGGATGGGGGGCACACACCAGCATACCTGGGCTTTGGGGACACATTGACAAGGGGGTGACGCTGGGTGACATCCCTGCAGGCTCGCTGCCGCCGCGGGCCGTGGTCCATGGTGGGACGCTGCGTTTTGGCGCTGTGGAGCCCGCTGACGAGGGGCACTACGCGTGCCGGGCGCGCAGCAGCGCCGGGCAGCACACGGCACGCGCCTTCCTCCACGTGCAAGGTGAGCAGTGTCCCCATCATCCCCATTTTCCCCCTCATCCCAATGGTCCCACTCATCCCCACAGTCCCCACCGTCTGCTTCCATCATCCTCATCACCCCCATCACCCCCATCACCTCCGTCATCCCCATCTTCCCTGTCATGCTCGTTGACCCCTCGCCCTCATCATTCCCCACCTCTACATCATCCCTGTCACCCCCTCCTCTCCATCAACCCCTGCATCCCTCAACACCCATCCCCATCACCCCACTGCCCCTGTCACCCCCCTGTCCCCACTGCCCTCCTCATCCCTGTCATCCCCATGGTCCCCACTGCTCACATCATCCCCATCACTGCTGTGAGCCCATGTTGCCTCCATCACCCCCATCATCCCTGTCACCCCCTCCTCTCCACCATCCCCTGCATCCCCCTGCACCCATCTCCATCACACCACTGTCCCTGTCATCCCCCTGTCCCAGTTGCCCCCCTCAGCCCACTTATCCCCACTGCTCCCACCATCCCCATTGCCGCTGTCATCTGCATTGTCCCTATTGTCTCTGTCCTCTCTGTTGTCCCCATCATCCATCACCCCATCATCCCCATCTGTCCCCATGTCCCTAAATTCTTCCCCCAGACACGGATGCACCGCGGGTGCAGGTGAGCCCGGAGCGGACAGAGGTGCAGGAGGGCTCCACGGTGCGGCTCTACTGCCGCGTTTCGGGGTCACCCACCGCCACCATCACCTGGGAGAAGCAGGGGGGCACCCTGCCGCCACAGGTGAGCCATGCGCCAGTACTTTTGGGTGCTGCTGGGGGGGCTGGTTACAGGCACACCATGGGTGCTGCTCACCCCCCACCCTTGGTGCCGCAGTCCCGCTCCGAGCACGGTGACATCGCCACGCTGGTCATCCCCTCCGTGACGGCAGCTGACGGCGGCGTCTACCTCTGCGTGGGCACCAGCGCCGCCGGCACGGCCCGTGCCGCCATCGAGGTGGCGGTGGTGCCAGGTGAGGATGCCAGCAGGGTTCAGGGATGGGGTTTGGAGGGGGGGGATACAGCCCCCCCTATGTCCTGTTCCCTGTCCCTGTCCCCTTTTCCACCCTGCAGGGATGGCACCGCCCGTCCGCATCGAGTCCTCGTCACCAGCCGTCCCCGAGGGACAGACCCTGGACCTCGACTGTGTGGTGGCAGGATCTGGCTCTGCCACGGTGACATGGTACAAGCGCGGTGGCTCCCTGCCCGCCGGCCACCAGGTAGGGCACAGGCAGGGCGGGTGGCATCCCAAATCCCACCCTGCCCCCTGCTATATGACACTGATATGTGTCCCCAACCCCAGGTGTCGGGATCCCGGCTCCGTGTCCCCCACGTCACGGCGGCTGATTCTGGGGAGTACGTGTGCCGGGCGAGCTGGGGGAGCAGCGTCCGGGAGGCGTCTGTCATCGTCACCGTCGTGGCAGGGTCGAGCTCGTCCTATGGTGAGACTGGGCTTGGTGGCACTGGGAGGCGACACACGTGGTGGTACCTGGTGGGTGGTCACAGCTCACTTGTTCCCCCCCACCCAGGGCCACCAACCTCAGGTGTCCCCGTCCGGATCGAGGCATCTTCATCCTCTGTGGCTGAGGGACAGAGCCTGGACCTCAACTGCGTGGTGGCCGGGCAGGGACAGGCCACTGTCACGTGGTACAAGCGTGGGGGGTCCCTCCCAGCCAAGCACCAGGTAGGGGACATGGATGGGGACATCCCTAAGGGGTGGGGGGGGTTGGTTGGCCCGTGCAAACCCAAGTGACCCCACACAAGCTTTGGTGGTCTCTTGCAAGCCCAGGTGGCCCCATCCAAGCTTTGATGGCCCTGTGCAAGCCCAAGTGGCCCACATACAAGCCCAAATGGCCCCGTGCAAGCCCTTATGACACCCATATCCCCTCCCACAGATGTCTGGTTCCCGGCTGCGGCTGCTGCAGGTGACAATGGCTGACTCAGGCGAGTACGTGTGTCGGGTGACCAGCGGTGCCACCAGCAAGGAAACCTCTGTCATGGTGACAATCCAACCCAGCGGGGCCGGCAGCCATCGTGAGTGGGGACAGGGGGGTGACAGAGGGGTGACAGTGCCCATGTGCCATGGCTCTGGGCTGTGTGTCCGTGCCAGCAGAGCTCTGCCATGGTCACTGCTGTCACTGACTTGTCTCGGTCCCCAGACCCGGGCACCACGACCCCCGTGCGCATCGAGTCCCCATCCTCTGCCGTGGCTGAGGGACAGACCCTGGACCTCAACTGTGTCATCGCCAGCCCCACTCAGGCCACCGTCACCTGGTACAAGCGCGGGGGGTCCCTCCCTGCCAAGCATCAGGTAGGGGTCACAGAGGGGATGTCCCCGAGGGGAGTGATTGGGGTTCTCCCATGTCCCCATGCAAGGTCAGGTGGAAGCTCCAGCAGCCCCAGGGAAGCCCTGATGGCCCCTGTGTCCCCTCCCCACAGGTGTCCGGCTCCCGGCTGCGGCTGCTGCAGGTGACAATGGCTGACTCAGGCGAGTACGTGTGCCGAGTGACCAGTGGTGCCACCAGCAAGGAAACCTCTGTCATGGTGACAATCCAACCCAGCAGTGCCAGTGCCCACTGTGAGTGGGGGCAGGGGGACCGGGGACATGACCCACAGCAGGTGGCACTGCCCTGCAGTGTCCCCAGGTCTGGGACAAATTTCTCCCTGGGGAAGCCAAGCCGTGGGTGTGCCTATCCTGGCTTCCTGGTGTCCTTTGGATGGAGGGTCATGCCTGATGGTGACCATGGTCCCTAACCCATCTTGGTCCCCAGCCCCAAGCAGCACGACACCCCTGCGCATCGAGTCCTCATCCTTGTCATCACCTGTGGCTGAGGGACAGACCCTGGACCTCAACTGTGTCATCGCCAGCCCTGCTCAGGCCACCGTCACCTGGTACAAGCGCGGGGGGTCCCTCCCAGCCAAGCACCAGGTAGGGGACATGGAGGGGATGTCACCAAAGGGGGGGGTGGTTGTGCAAGACCAAGTATCCCAGGTGGCCCCATGCCCACCCAAGTGACCCCATATGAGCTCTGGTGACCCCATGCCAGCCCAGGTGACACCATACCCAGCCAGGTGGCCCCATGCCAGCCCAAGTGACCCCACACAATCTCACAGGTCGTGTGGCCAGCTCGTGTGGCTCTGGTTGACCCCATGTCCCCTCCCTGCAGGTGTCCGGCTCCCGGCTGCGGCTGCTGCAGGTGACAATGGCTGACTCGGGCGAGTACGTGTGTCGCGTGACCAGCGGTGCCACCAGCAAGGAAACCTCTGTCATGGTGACAATCCAACCCCGTGGGGCTGGTGGCTACCGTGAGTGGGGACAGGGGGAGGACAGGGGACTGTGGGACCCGGCGCCGTGGTCTCCTTGGTGTGACCTCCCTATGTCTGTCCTCAGCCATTAGTGTCACCCCCCCACTGCGCATCGAGTCCTCATCCTCCTCCGTGGCTGAGGGACAGAGCCTGGACCTGAACTGCCTGGTGACTGGGCAGGGACAGGCCACCGTCACCTGGTACAAGCGCGGGGGGTCCCTCCCTGCCAAGCACCAGGTAGGGGACATGGAGAGGTGTTTTGGGGCAGAAAAGGGCTTTTTGGGGGGTTCCAAGAGGTTTGTGACCCCTCATCACCTGTGCCACCCCCCTCCCCCCCAGGTGTCAGGCACCCGCCTGCGCATCCCTCAGGTGACGTCAGCCGATTCGGGGGAGTACGTGTGCCGGGTGACGTCCGGCGGTGTCACACATGAGACGTCCCTCATCGTCACCATCCAGACCGGCGCTGGCTCCTCCTACGGTACCGGGGAGGGGTTGGGGTGACACGGGGATGCAATGGTGACACAATGGTGACACAATGGCTGCCCCCCAGCCCACACTGACCCTATTGCCACCCCCAGCCGTTGGCGTCACACCACCAGTGAGGATTGAGACCTCGTCTGCCGCCGTCACCGAGGGACAGACCCTGGACCTCAACTGCATGGTGGCAGGACAGGGTCACCCCCATGTCACCTGGTATCGGCGTGGTGGGGCTCTGCCCCCCAACAGCCAGGTAGGATGCCGGGGAAGGTGCCATCATGGTGCCAGGGTGCAGTCCTCCAGCAGGCACAGAGGTGTTCCCCAACTTGTCACCTCCCCCAGGTCTTGGGCACCCGCCTGCGCCTTGTTCATGTGTCAGCAGCTGATTCGGGCGAGTACGTCTGCCGGGTGACGCTGGGGACTGTCACCCAGGAGGCATCTGTCATCGTCACCATGCCTGGTGGTGCCGGCACCCATTACCGTGAGTGTGAGCAAGCAGGTGGCACACAGGGACAAATGGGTGCCACCTCAGAGACAAACACCCCCTTCCCTTGTGTGTGTGTGTGTCCCCAGCCTCCAGCGTCAACCAGCCCCTCCGCATCGAGTCCTTGTCCTCGGCCATCGCTGAGGGACAGACCCTGGACCTCAACTGTGTGGTGACAGGATCCGGCCCCACCACGGTGACGTGGTACAAGCGCGGTGGCTCCTTGCCCGCCAGCCACCAGGTAGGGCACAGAGAGAGGTGTCACCCCAAATTCTGCCCTGTCCCCTGCTGTCCAGCACTGACGTGTCCCCACGTTGTCCCTTCCAGGTGCTGGGCACCCGCCTGCGCATCCCTCAGGTGACAGCAGCTGATTCAGGGGAGTACGTGTGCCGGGTGACATCGTTGGGCATCACACGGGAGACGTCCCTCGTTGTCACCATCGATGATGACGGAGCCAACCCGTCCCATGGTGAGTGCCACCCTTCAGGGTCCCCACCGCTGCTGGGGACGTGAGACGTTGACAGGTGGCTCTGCCCACACAGTGTCCAGCGTCACGCCGCCCGTCCGCATCGAGTCCTCAGCGTCCTCTGTCACCGAGGGACAGACCCTGGACCTGGACTGCGTGGTGGCTGGGCAGGGACAAGCCACCATCACCTGGTACAAGCGCGGAGGGTCCCTCCCAGCCAAGCACCAGGTAGGTGGGGACAGCGATGGCGTGGGGACGATGGCTCTGTGTGGTTGGCTGGTTGATGTCACCGTGCCCTGACACCCAATCGCCAGGTTTCGGGGTCCCGCCTGCGGCTGTCACAGCTCTCAGTGGGCGATTCAGGGGAGTACGTGTGCCGGGCAGACACGGGCAACGTGTTCCGCGAGGCCACCATCACCGTCACCGTCACCTCCCGTGACAGCTCCAGCTACCGTGAGTGTGGCCCCAGGGGGAGGGAGGATGCTGGGGGGACACAGGTGACCTGGGTGGCTTCCCTGTCCCTTTGTGTCCCCACAGGCCTGCAGAGCCCCATCATCTCCATTGACCCGCACAGCATGGCGGTGGCACCGGGCGAGGATGCCACCTTCAAGTGCCGCGTCCACGACGGCGCCCGACCTGTCAACATCACGTGGCGGATGGGACCTGGCCAACATCTCCAAGGTATTGGTGGTCCCCAGGGTGGCCCTGCTGCTGTCCCCAGGGGTGGCTTTTGGTGTTGATGGCTCCTCTTTGCCCAGACAATGTGAAGATCAGCAGCAACGGCTCGGTCATCTCCATCACCGGAGCCCACGCGGGCAACCAGGGCGCCTACCATTGCGTGGCATCCAACCGCTTCGGCGTGGCCAGCAGCGTTGTCAGCCTCCTGGTGCAAGGTGAGGGGTGGCCAGGGTTGCCCTGTCTCCATGTGCCCTTGGGGTGGTGGGGTGTCCCCATCCCTATGTCCTCTGTGTCTTCTTGGGTTCCCTGGGATGGTGGTGGGACCACCACTACCTCAATGCTGACATCCCCCATGTGCTCCAGGTCCCCTCTGTGTAGTGGTCTCCCCATCCCCATGTCCTCCAAGTGCTCCAGGTGCTCCCGGAGTGGTGGTGTCCCCATGCCCATGTCCTCTGAGTGCTCCAGGGCCCCTGGGATGGTGGTGGGGACATGTCATGACATCCCCCACGTGCTCCAGGTCCCCTCCATTTAGCGGTCTCCCCATCCCCATGCCCTCCAGGTGCTCTTGAAGTGATGGTGTCCCCATCCGCCTGCTCCTGGGGTGGTGGTGGTATTCCCACCCTCATGTCCTCCACGTGCTCCAGATGCATCCAGGGTGGTGGCATCCCCATCCCTATGCTCTTGGGGCAGTGATGACCCTGTCCCCATCCCACGACGATGTCTTCCCCGTGCTCCTGGGTTGATGGTGCCCCCATCCCCATGCCCACACCCTTAGCAGTGGTGTCCTCATCCCAGCGCTGACATCCTCCCCCCATCTCTCCAGGTGTCCCCACGGTGTCAGTGATGCCACCAGGCCCCGTGACAGTGAGGGAAGGCAAATCCCTCAGCGTGGAGTGCCTTGGCCAGGGCGAACCGCGGCCGCTGGTGCGCTGGAGCCGGCCGGGCTCTCTGCAGAAGGTGGAGCACCAGACGCTGCTACACATGGACAGCCAGGCCATCCTTCAGGTGAGCAGGGCACCCCAGGGTGCCACAGGGTGCTGGTGGGTGCCGTTGTTTACCCCTCACCCTTGTCTTCCTACCACCAGTTCTCACCAGCCAAGCCAGAGCACGCCGGGACCTACGTCTGCACGGCGCACAGCGCCCTGGGCTCGGCACAAGCCCGGGTGGACATCCATGTGGAGACAGGACAGCGTCACCCCGGTGCCCCTGAGGTCACCGCACCACCCTCTGTCACCGTGGTGGCTGGGGACACCGCTACACTGCACTGCACTGCCCGAGGTGCGGGCGGGGAGGGTGGGAGGGGGTGGTGTTGTAGGAGGGCTGAGGGGGGGTATATCGCCTGACGCCGCGGTGATGGGCGCTGGTGTCTGTAGGTGAGCCAGCACCCCGAATTGAGTGGTCCAAGCTGCGGGCACCCCTGCCCTGGCAGCACCAGGTGGTGAACGGCACCTTGGTGATCCCCCGCGCCGCGCAGCAGGACTCGGGGCAGTACATCTGCAACGCCAGCAGCCCCGCCGGCTCCGCCGAGACCTTCATCACCCTCGACGTGGAGAGTAAGAGGGGGGAATTGGGGTGCCCCTGGGTCCCTCCTGCTGTCTCCACCGTCTCCTTCACCCCTGCTGTTGCCACCACCTGTCATGGGCTCCTCCTCACCATCCTGCTGCACGTGGCTGTCTCCATGGCCACTCCCAGGCTCCCGTCATGATTCCTCCTGGATCCATCCTCGCTCCGTCCCAGCGCTCATCCTCTTCTCCATCTCCCCATCAGCTGTCACCCAGCCCCTCCTGTGGATGCTCCATCCTCTTGTCCCACCCTGTGCGTGTCCATCTCCGCTTCTGCTCTCTCATCCATCCATCCATCCATCCCCTGCTCACCCATCTGTGTGTCGCACACCCATCCCACCTCACACCCACCTCTCCACCTCCTCCCACACCCCTCCAGCAATCTCTTCCTCATGGATCTAGCCACCTTACCCATCCCACTTCACCCATCCCACTTCACTCCCACCTCTCTATCCCTTCTCAGACTTCTCCACCCACCCCTTCTCTGTAGATTCATCCATTTCTTGTCCATCCCAGCTCACACCCATCTCTCACACTCCACCCCTTCCTGCTGGACTCATGGACTTTTAACCATGCCAGCTCACACCTATCTCTCCATCTCCTTCCACATGCATCCATCCATCTGTCCACCCATCCTTCCTGTCCTGGTGGATTCATCCATTACTCAACCATCCCAGCAAATGCTCATGTCTCCATCTCCTATCTCCTCCATCTATCCCTTCATCCATCCACCCCTTCCTTGTGGACTCATCCATCTCTTGTCCATCCCAGTTCATAGCAATCTCTCCATCTCTAACACCCCTCCATCCACCCCTTCCTTGTGGAATCATCCATCTTTTAACCATGCCAACTCACACCCATCTCCATCTCTGCTCACACTCCTCCATCCAGCTTTTCCTTGTGGATTCATCCATCCCAGCACACACTCATCTCCATCCAATCTCAAACTCACCCAGCCAGCCATCTCGATTCATCTATCACTCAACCATCCCACCTCATCTCCATCTCTTCACTTCCTCTCAGACTCCTCTGTCCATCCCTTCCATCCCATTTCTGGTCCATCCCATCTCTCCATCTCCTAGCTCCTCCATCCATCACTTCCTTGTGGATCCATCCATCATCTGTCCATCTTCACAGTCATCTCCATCTCCCTTTGCCCCTCTCCATCCATCCTTTCCCCATGGATCCCCCATCTCTGGTCCCCCATGGATCCCCCATCTCTGGTCCCTCATGGATCCCCCATCTCTGGTTCCCCATGGATCCCCCATCTCTGGTCCCCCATGGATCCCCTATCTCTGGTCCCTCATGGATCCCATCTCTGGTCCACACCAGCACACACCCACCTCCATCTCCACCCCAACCCTCCCACCAACACCCTCCTGACCCCCTTGCTCCCTTCATTGCCCCATCCTGGCTGTGTCCAGGCGCTGACAGTACCCGCTGTCCCCGCAGCGCCGCCGTACGCCACCAGCCTTCCGGAGGACACGGCGGTGCGCGCCGGCGACGCGCTGCAGGTGCAGTGCCTGGCCCATGGCACGCCGCCGCTGCTCTACGCCTGGGACAAGGTCAACGGGAGCCTGTCACCACGCGTCATCCACCGCGCCGGCCTCCTCCGCATCAGCCCCGTGCTGCCCGCTGACGCCGGCACCTACCGCTGCCTCGTCACCAACCGCGTCGGCACCGCCGAGACCTTCGCCCGCGTGGTTGTCCACGGTGAGGAACCTCCCACCCCAGGGGGATGCTGTGTGTGCCGGGGATGTCCGTGTCACTGGGTACCATCAGGGCTTTGTGTCCTACGCAGGCGATGCCGGTGACGGTGGGGACGCCGGCGGTGGTCCCTTGACCGTACGGGTGACGCCGGGGAGCCTCGTCAAGGGGGTGGGCAGCACTGCTGAATTCGCCTGTGCCGTTGCCGGGGACCCACGGGCACGTCTGGAGTGGTTGAAGGCTGGTGGGGAGCTGCCCCCCACCCACAGCGTGCGGGATGGGGTGCTGAGGTGAGGATGGGGGGGTACAGAGTGGTGGGGACACCCCTGCTTGCTCCTCCATGGGGTCCCACGTCGTGGCCGTGTCCCCACACTGCTGCCGTGTCCCTACAGGATGCCGGAGCTGACGTGGGGGGCGCAGGGGGTGTACGTGTGCCGGGCCAGCGCCCCGGGCAGGCAGGCGGAGGACAGGGCCACCCTCACCATCCAGGGTAGGAGCAGCACCCCCCACAGTATGGGGGGCAGCATGAGCACCCCCTGACCTGACCCCTGCGGTCATGGGCACCCCAATAACCTCCACTTCCATATGCCCATGCACCCCCCTGGGCCACCCCATCTCTCCATGGATCCCCGCAATCTCTCCCTGGACCCACGAGCACCCAAGCACCCCCTATTTCTCCCAACATCCCCCATTTCTCCCCAGCACCCCCTAATCTCCCCAACACCCCCTATTTCTCCCCACGCCCTACATGTATCCCAACTCCCCTCTATTTATTCCCACGCCCACAAGCACCCCAACACCCTCAATCTCCCCACAGCCCTCAACACCCTGCTTCTCCCCATCTCCCACTCCTCTGGTTGACACCCTGAAGCCTGATACCTCTCCCACACCCGGGGTACACCCCCAAACTCCTTCCCCATCCCCTCCAAGCTCTCCCCAGGGCCCTGATCAACATCCGGACGGCGGTGCAGACAGTGCTGGCAGGGACGATGGTGGAGCTGGAGTGCCTGGGTTTGGGGGAACCCCGTCCCCACGTCACCTGGAGCAAAGTGGGGGGTCGTATCCGACCTGGGGTGCTGGTCCGTGCCGGTACCCTCACCATCGAGCGGGTGGAGCGGGCAGATGCGGGGCAGTACCGCTGCACCGCAGCCAACGCCGTGGGCACCGTCCAGTCCCATGTCATCCTCCACGTGCAAGGTGAGGACGTGGAGATGGGGCTGGGGGGAGGTGACATGGGACACACCCCGTGTCACCGTGGGGTGGTGACACCTGTGTGCCTTTCCAGCCACCCCCCACATCGCCGGGCAGCCAGAGGTGAAGGAGGTCTCGGTGGGCTCAGCGGCTGTTTTACCCTGTTTGGCATCCGGCTTCCCGGTGCCGGAGATCACCTGGAGCAAGGTGAGATGGAGGGATGATGGGATGGATGGGGAGGAGAATTGGGGGGGCACCTTATGGGTGCTGACCCCCTCATAATCTCTGCTGTAGCTGGAGGGGGAGCTGCCAGCAGGTGCCAGGGCGGAGGGGAACGTCCTGACGCTGCCAACCGTGCGCCACGAGGACGCCGGTGTCTACGCCTGCGCTGCCGCCAACGTCCGCGGCCAGGAGACCGCTTACTATGTCCTCAGGGTGCGAGGTGAGGACAGACAGACAGATGGATGGGGAGCAGGAGGTGATGTGCCCCCCCACAACCTCTCCTGACCTGCTCCCCGTCCCTGCAGAGCGCCTCGTCCCCTACTTCGGGCAGACCCCCCGCTCCTTCCTGCCCCTGCCCACCATCAAGGATGCCTACAAGAGGTTTGAGATCCTCATCACCTTCCGACCCGACGCTGCTGATGGTGAGCACCGAGGGGACCCCCATGTGCCCCCCACCCCATGTCCCACTCATTTCCCCTCTCTCCTTTACCCCACACACCTCATGGGGTGAGGGGGGTATTTCTCCTCCATCCTGGGGGATTTTTTTGGGCTCCCTGGGAAAGTATGTGTCTCCTCACCCTGGGGTGGACACCATCCTGCCTGACACCCCCCTCAAACACCCCCCAAACCCTCCCCTAGGGCTTCTCCTCTACAACGGGCAGCGGAAAACCAGCGGCGCCGACTTCATCTCCTTTGGTTTGGTGGGTGGGCGCCCCGAATTTAGGTGAGACCCTATAAGTGGGTGCTATGGGGTGGGATGAGGTGGGAGATGGGTGCCAGCACTGTCCTACACTCATCATACCCCCCCCAAAATTAAGGTTTGATGCGGGTTCAGGCATGGCCACCATCCGGCACCCGACGCCGCTGCGGCTGGGGGAGTACCACACCGTGCGTCTGCTCCGAAACCTCACCCGGGGCTCCCTGGCACTGGATGGGCACCCCCCTGTCAATGGGACCTCACAGGTAACCTTTCTTAGGAGCGGTGGGCTGTGGGTTTGGGCGGAGGGAAGGGAGAGTCAGGGTGCTGGAGGTGGTACCCCACCCGGTTGTCGCCCACAGGGGAAGTTTCAAGGGCTGGATCTGAATGAGGAGCTGTACCTGGGGGGGTACCCCGATTTTGGAGCTGTGGAGAAGACGGGGCTCAGCCGTGGGTTTGTGGGTGAGTGATGGGGGTTTTGGGTGGCACTTGGGTGGGGGTGAGAATTGGGTCACCTCCTTCATACCTTCCCCCAACCCCACCACCCCCCTCACACCTTCTCCCCACCCCACCACCCCCCTCACACCTTCTCCCCCCCCATCCATCTCCATCCCTCCGCAGGCTGCGTGCGCCAGCTCCGCATCCAAGGGGAGGAGGTGGCTTTTGGGGACATGGACCTGCAGGCACACGGCGTCACCAATTGTCCCACCTGCCAGGACCGGCCGTGCCAGGTGAGGCTGGGAAGAAATGGAGGGGGTGACCACCCATCCTCACTGACACCCATGTCACACACACCCTCCTGCTCCTCTCCCCCCACCCCAGAACGGTGGCGTGTGCCAGGACGCTGAGAGTGGCACCTACGTCTGTCGCTGTCCCCATGGCTTCACCGGCAGCAACTGCGAGTACTCACAGGCTTTGCACTGTCACCCAGGTGAGGCACCTGCCCCACAGGGAGGAGGTTGTCACCCCTGTGTCCCTGGGTGATGGGTGCTCATCATGGCTTGTTGCTTGGCAGAGGCATGTGGGGCTGATGCCACCTGTGTCAACCGGCCGGACGGGCAGGGCTACACCTGCCGCTGCCACCTGGGCAAGGCTGGGGACAGGTGCACTGAGGGTGAGTGTGGCTGAGGGATGGGGTGGGGACGGGGTTGGCACCAGCCTGGGGAGGTGGGGACAGGGTGGGGACCAGCTGGAGGATGTGGGCGTGGGGTTGGGACCACCCTGGGGATGGGGATGTGGGGCTGGGGGCCACCTTGGGGATGTGGACATAGGGGTGGAATCACCCTGGGGACATGGGAACAGGGTGTGAACCAGCCTGGGGACATGGGTTTGGAACTAGGACCACCCTAGGGACATGGATGTGGGGCTAGGGACCACCCTGGGGATGTGGATATGGGGCTGGGGCCACCCTGGGGAACTGGCACAACTGCTACACGAGGCACCATCTGGGGTGATGGGCGTCACGGCCGCGGTGGTGCCACCCCATATTGGTGGGACACACAGGGTGCTATCCCAGGGAGGCGGGAACCATGGGATGGGGATTGGGGACCACCCTGGGGAGGTGGGCACAGGGCTGGGTCCAACCCTGGGGAGATGTGCACCAGAGGGATGGGGGGAGAGGGGGGAGGGTCCCACCAGCTGGGCACTGATTTGGGGTGGCACAGGGGAGGCGGTGAGCGTGCCGTCCTTCGCCGAGGCGGGCGCCTTCGTCTCCTACCCACCCCTCACCAACGTCCACCACGAGCTGCGGGTGGAGGCCGAGTTCCTGCCGCTGGCACCCGACGGGCTCCTGCTCTTCAGCGCCGGCAAAGCCGCCCCCGTCGAGGACTTTGTGGCCTTGGCCATGGCTGGTGGCCACCTCGAGTTCCGCTACGAGCTGGGCTCAGGTTAGCTGGCATGGTGATGGGGGCCTGGTGGCACTTTGGGGGGGTGGAGGGGGGTTGGTGGCACCAGGGACCCTGAGTAGAAGCGGGGTGACCTGGGGTTACTGGGATCTGCTGGCATCACGGGGTTCCCTGAGTGTTACCAGGGTCCCTTGGCATCATTCTTGTTCCCAGGCATCACTGGGGTCCTCAGGCATCAGTGAGGTGTCACTGGTGTCCCCTAGTGTCACATCCCTGGGGTCCCCTGCCACCCCCACGGCCTCAGACACTGACAGTGTCCCCAGGCATCGCTGTCTGGTCCGCAGGGTCCCCGGGCATCACGGGGCGTCCCTTGGCATCATTGGGGTCCACCTCTGACATTACTGCCTGTCCCCTGGGCTCCCCAGGCATCACATCACCAAGGTCCCTTGGCATCACTGGGGCCCCCTGCCACCTCCCAGATCCTCAGACCAGTGTCCCTGAGCGTCACCGTCACAGCACCAGGGTGCCCTGGTGTCACCACGGTCCCCAGATGCTGCCAGGACCCTGGGGCATCACTGGGATCCCCTGATGTCACTGCAGTCCCCTGTCACCCCTGAACCACCGCAGCATCACCCTGGTCCCCAAGCACCCCCCTAGTGTCCCCCCAGCCTGTGACACCATCATCCCATCCCCACAGGTCCGGCGGTGCTGCGGAGCGCTGAGCCGGTGACGCTGGGCCACTGGCACCGGGTGACAGCCGAGCGGGTGAACAAGGACGGGACGCTGGTGGTGGATGACGCCGCCCCGGTGAAACGCTCATCACCCGGCAAGAGCCAAGGACTCAACCTCCGCTCCCCCCTGTACCTGGGGGGCACTGAACCCCCTCTGCACCCCCCAACCAACACATCCTTCCGGGGGTGCATCGGAGAGGTGAGACACACCCTGCCCCCCCCCCTCCCTTCCCTACCCAACCCTATGGGTCACCTCAGCAGGGGGAAAGGGTGCCAAGCACTTCACCACCCACCCCCATCTCCCACCCCCTTTTTGCCCCCCCTCACCCCACCCCAAGGTGTCCATCAATGGGAAGAAGGTGGATTTATCCTACAGCTTCTTACGGAGCCGGAGCGTGGGGCAATGTGGGCAGAGCTCACCCTGCCTGGGGGCTTCTTGCCTACATGGGGGTCGCTGTGTACCCCTACCCACTGCCTACCGCTGCCTCTGCCCGCCTGGCTTCAGTGGTGAGCTCACACACACACACACGTGTGTACACATGTGTGTGCCATGAGAAGATGGGGAAGGGGGGCGGTTTGCACACGTGTGTGCACACAGAGCACGTGTGGCCACGTGCTTGGCACGCGTGTGCGTGTGGGCGTTGGTGAGGGGTGGGTAGGAGACGAAGGCGCCCGCCTCGGCGAAGGACGGCACGCTCACCGCCTCCCCTGTGCCACCCCAAATCAGTGCCCAGCTGGTGGGACCACCCCCCACTCCCTCCATCCCTCTGGTGCACATCTCCCCAGGGTTGGACCCACCAATATGGGGTGGCACCACCGCGTCCGTGACGCCCATCACCCCAGATGGTGCCTCATGTAGCAGTTGTGCCAGTTCCCCAGGGTGGTCCCAGCCCCATGCCATCTGCCTAGGGTGGTCCCCAGCCCCATATTGATGTCCTCAGGGTGGTCCTAGCCCCATATCCATGTCCCTGGAGTGGTCCCAACCCCATTTCCACATCCCCAGGCTGGTCCTGGCCCCATGCCATCTCCCCGGGGTGGTCCCTAGCCCCACATCCATGTCCCTAGGGTGGTCCTAGCTCCAAACCCATGTCCCCAGGCTGGTTTACACCCTGTTCCCATGTCCCCAGCGTGATCCCACCCCTATGTCCACATCCCCAAGGTGGCCCCCAGCCCCACATCCCCAGGGTGATCCCAACCCCACGCCCACATCCTCCATGTGGTCCCCACCCTGTCCCCACCTCCCCAGGTTGGTGCCAACCCCATCCCCACCCCATCCCCACCCCATCCCTCAGCCACACTCACCCTCAGTGCACCTGTGGACACACGACAGGGGCACACGCGTGCAATGCACGTGGCCATGGAACCCTGCCCCTCCCCAGGGCTATAGGTGGGGGTAAGGGCCACCTGTCTTAGCCCGCCGTTGTCACCCTGTGTGTCACCAGGGCCACGGTGTGAGCGGGAGGAGGATCGCTGCCTGCACCACAACCCCTGTCTGCATGGCGGCACCTGCAAGGGCAGCACCTGTATCTGCCCCCAGGGTTATACTGGGGCCTACTGCCAGCACAGTGAGAGGGGGGCATGGGGGGACATGGGGGTCATGGGGGACATGGAGGGACATGGGGGTGTTGGGGGATATGGGGGACGCAGGGGACATGGAGAGATGCGAGGGACATGGGAAGACATGGGGGGACATGGGGGTCATGGGAGACAGGGTAGGATACAGGGGTCATGGGGGGACATGGGGGCATGGAGGACATGGGGAGACACAGGGGATACAGGGGTCATGGGGGGTCGTGGGGGGACACGGGGGATGGGGGACACGGGAGACACGGGATACAGGGGTCATGGGGATATGGGGATCATGGGGGGACATGGGGGCATGGGGGACATGGGAGACAGGAGATACAGGGGTAATGGGGACATGGGGATCATGGGATGTCATGGGGGGACATGGGGGATGGGGGACATGAAGAGACATGGGGGCATGGGAAGACAGGGGGGACAAGGAGACATGGGCGACACGGGGGACAGAGGGAGATGGGGGTATAGAGGGGTCATGGAGGACACGGGAGTCATGGGGGACACAGGGGACATGGGGAGACAGGGGACACAGGGAACACTGGGGTCATGGGGGACTCAGGTGATCCGGGAGATATGGGGAGACGGGGGGCATGGGGGTCACAGGGAGGACACAGGGGACACCTGCCCCCCATCCCCACACCCTCTCCCCGCAGGCTCGGCGCTGGCGGAGCTGGAGCAGGACTGGCAGGAGGGCAGCGGGGGTGGTGGTAGGTCCCTGCACCCATTTCCCCCCGTTTTACACCCAAAACTGACGCTGCAGGGCGTGGCAGGCGGGTGCAGCCCCCTCACTGGGGGTGTGTGTCGTGTGTGTCCCCCCAACTCCTCTCCCCACAGACGCCCCTGGCCAGTTCAGCGCCGCGTTCCGGGACGGCTCCTTCCTGGCCCTGCCTGGTCACCTCTTTCCCCGTGGGTGAGTGATGGGTGTTTGGGATAGGGCACCCCCTAAACAGGGTGCTGCACCCTGCCTTGCACCCATGGCCCGTAGCTCCCTTCGCTGGGTGCTGCACCCACCGACCACCCCCCTCCTTGTAGCCCCCCCGAGTCGCCAGAGACCATCGAGCTGGAGCTGCGGACAGACAGCGCCGACGGGCTGCTGCTGTGGCACGGGGCGGTGAGCGGGGCAGGGGGCACTGACAGGGAGGGGACTAGGGTGCTGAGCACCCTTTGGGTGGGGGGCAGAGTGCCCCCCTCCTCCCCACCCTACTCACCACCCTGCTGCGCCAGCAGGAGCCCAGCCAGGGTGGCAAAGCCAAAGACTTCATCAGCCTCGGCTTGAAGGGTGGGCAGCTGGAGTTCAGGTGAGTGAGGGGGACGCTGTGACACCCCAGGGTGTCCCCGTGCCACCCCGGGGTGTCCCCAGCGCTGAGCCCGCCCCACCCCTGCAGCTACCAGCTGGGCAGCGGTGAGGCCTCCATCCTTTCCGAAGACCCCGTCAACGACGGCGAGTGGCACCGGGTGACGGTGATGAGGTGGGTGGGGGTTGGGGGGGGGGGGGGGTCGGGGGGAGGGGGCTGGTGGGGGTGCTGGTTCAGGTGCTGATGGTGCCGTGCAGGGAGGGCCGGCGCGGGTGGCTGCAGGTGGACGGGGAGGAGCCGGTGACTGGGGAGTCGCCAGGAACCAACGTGATGGCCAACACCCAGGGCAGCATCTTCGTGGGTACGGCAGCACCCGCGGAGGGGACGGGATGGGGACGGGATGTGGGGCGGACAACGGGGGCGTGGGATGGACAAGGAAGGACGTGGGATGGGTGTGGAGTGGTTGTGGGGTGGGACATGGGGTGGACGTGGGGTGGGACATGGGGTGGGGAATGGGATGGACATGGGATGGGACATGGGATGGGACACAGGACTGTCATTGGATGGGACATGGGAAAGGGGCATGTGGTGGGGCAGGGCACAGGGTGGGCATGGGGTGGGACAGGGGATGGCCTTGGGGTGGGACACGGGATGGACATAGGGGGGGACGTGGGCTGGGTATGGGGTGGGCAGGGAGTGGACACAGGGTGGTGACACCCCCTGGGACATGGGCTGGACATGGGATGGGACATGGGATGGGGCACAGGACTGTCATGGGATGGGACATGGGAAAGGGGCATGTGGTGGGGCAGGACGTGGGATGGATGTGGGGTGGGACAGGGGATGGACATGAGGTGGGACATGGGCTGGGTATGGGGTGGGCAGGGAGTGGACACAGGGTGGTGACACCCCCTGGGACATGGGATGGACACGGGATGGGACACAGGGTGGGACATAGGTGGGCATAGGGTGGGACACAGCATGGGCATAGGGTGGGCCACAGGGTGGTGGCACCCCATGGGACATGGGATGGGACACGGATGGACACGAGCTGGGCACACGGGCCAGGCCAGCGGGCAAGCCCAGCGTGTGCCCCCCTTCCATGTCCCCCATCGCCCCCGTGCCCGTGCAGGCGGCGCCCCGGACCCCCGCAGCCTGACAGCCGGCAAGTTCTCCTCGGGCATCGCCGGGTGCCTGCGGGGGCTGGTGCTGGCATCCGCCGGCGCCCCCCGGCACCCCATCGACCTGCGGCACGGCGCGGTGGGGGGCTCCCCTGCACCCCCCTGCCCCTCCTAACCCCCCTGGATGTAGGGGGGGGGCTGGAATTTGGCCACTTTTATTCTATTCCAAAAACACAAAGCCAGGAGGACACGGTGCTTCGCTGCCCCGGGCTGACCCGGGGAGGGGGGGGGGGGCCGGGACCCCCAGAAATGTTTACACCCTCCCCCACCGGCCCCCTACCCTCCCCTCCCCCCCAAAAAAAACTGTGCTGGGGCGGCCGGGCCGCCTGGGTGCCCCCCCGAGGTGGCAGTGGGGTGGGGGCGCGAGGGACAATCGGGGTGCTGGGGGACCCCCCCCCTGTGCAGACAGCTATTAAAGGAGAGAGAACCAGCGTGGAGTCTGTGTTTGGGGGGGCTGCGCTGGTGAGGGGGGGGGGGGGGGGGAATGGAAGGGGATGGGGGGGAAGTATGGGGGGTCAGAGGGGGGTGGGGTTTGGGGGTATGGTATGAGGGGTACTGGGGGGGCTATGGGGGGTACTGGGGTATGGAATGGGGGGCTATGGTATGAGGGGTACTGGGGGGCTTTGGGGGGGCTATGGGAGGTACTGGGGTATGGCATGGGGGGCTATGGTATGAGGGGTACTGGGGGGCTATGAGGGGTACTGAGGTATGGCATGGGGGGCTATGGTATGAGGGCTTTGGGGGGGCTATGGGGGGTACTGGGGTATGGCATGGGGGGCTATGGTATGAGGGGTACTGGGGGGCTATGGGGGGTACTGGGGTATGGCATGGGGGGCTATGGTATGAGGGGTACTGGGGGGCTATGAGGGGTACTGAGGTATGGCATGGGGGGCTATGGTATGAGGGCTTTGGGGGGGCTATGGGGGGTACTGGGGTATGGCATGGGGGGCTATGGTATGAGGGGTACTGGGGGGCTATGAGGGGTACTGAGGTATGGCATGGGGGGCTATGGTATGAGGGCTTTGGGGGGGCTATGGGGGGTACTGGGGTATGGCATGGGGGGCTATGGTATGAGGGGTACTGGGGGGCTTTGGGGGGGCTATGGGGGGTACTGGGGTATGGCATGGGGGGCTATGGTATGAGGGGTACTGGGGGGCTATGGGGGGTACTGGGGTATGGAATGAGGGGTACTGGGGTATGGAATGAGGGGTACTGGGGAGTTTTGGGGGGCTATGGGGGTACTGGGGTATGGCATGGAGGGGCTATGGTATAATCTGGGGAGGATCTGGTCTGGGGGTGGTATATGGGGGTCTGGGGGGCTATAGGGGGTACTGGGGTATGGCATGGGGGGCTATGGTATGATCTGGGGAGGATCTGATCTGGGTGTAGCGTATGTGTGTCTGGGGGTGATGGTATGGGGGCGCAGAGAGGCCCGGGAGGGGTCTTGTCCGGTGTGGGGGTACAGGGGGCAGTGGGGGGTGTGCGGCAGTACGGGGGGGGGGGGGGGTATTGGGTGCTGCTCTGGGGGTACAGAGGGCATTGGGGGGGGCTGCTCTGGGGGCGCGGGGGGGACACACACACTGGGGGGTCTGGGTAGCCTCCGGTCTCGCGCCGGGGATGGGGTGGGGCGGGCGGAGCCGCCGCCCTCGGCGCGCGCAGGCCCCGCCCCCCCCCTCCCTCCCCCCTCCCTCCCGCGTCGCGCGTCGCAGCCCGTCGCCGTCAGCGCTTCGCGCCCCGGAGCGTGTCGCGCGCGTGGCGTAAGCGGCGCTAACGGCGGGAGGGACCGGGAGCGGGGCCGGGAGCGGGGCCGGGAGCGGGGCCGGGAGCGGGGCCGGAGCCCAGCGGCCATGGCGCCGCGCCTGCAGCTGGAGAAGGCGGCGTGGCGCTGGACCGAGACGGTGCCGCCCGAAGCGGTGGCGCAGGAACACATCGAAGCGGCCTACCGCGTCGGGCTGGAGCCCTGCCAGCACGGCGCCTGCCGGTACCGACCGGGACCCCCCCCCCCCCCGCGGGTCGTGTCCCCCCCCCCCGCCCCCGGGCCCGCTCCCTGCCCCGGGGCGGCCTCTGGTTCCCTCCCCTCCCGCCCTGGCCTGGTTCCCCCAGGCTGCCGGGCCCCCCAACCGCCGCCTGCCCCTCGTGACGCGGGTCTGGGGGCTCCGCCGGGCCCCTCTCGCCCCCGGGGCTGGGGGAGGCCTCCTCTGTTTCTTCCTGCCCTCCTTGCAGTGAGGTTGGGCGGCACCTCGCCTCTCTCGGCTCCCTCGGGCTCCCCTCAGCTCCCCCATGGTGTCTGTGGGACCTGGGCAGGGACAAACCCCCCGGCTGGGCGCCGGTGGGGCCGCCCCCCGGGTCCTGGGCTCGGGTTTGGGCCCGTAGGGGGCTGGAGAAGGGCAGCAGAGAGGGAAGGGGCTGGAGCAGCAGTGTGATGGGAGCAGCTGGGGTTGGGTTTGGGCCTGGAGTGGGGCTGGAGGAGGGCAGCAGAGAGGGAAGGGGCTGGAGCAGCAGTGTGATGGGAGCAGCTGGGGTTGGGTTTGGGCCCATAGCAGGGCTGGAGTGGGGATGGAGAAGGGCAGCAGAGCGGGAAGGGGCTGGAGCAGCAGTGTGATGGGAGCAGCTGGGGTTGGTCTGGCGGCAAGGAGCCTGAGGGGAGACCTGGTGGCTCCCTGTAAGGAGGGAGAGCCAGGGGTTGGTCCCTTCTCCCCAGTAACTAGGGAGAGGATGAGGGGGAACGGCCTCAAGTTGTGTCAGGGGAGGTTTAGGTTGGAGATGTGGAAATATTTCTTCACCAAAAGAGCAGCCAGGATTGGGCCAGGGTGCCCAGAGCAGTGCTGGGGTCACTGTGCCCATGGGGCCACCTGTAGCTGTGGCACTGGGGGACAGGGGTTAGCTGGCACGGTGGTGTTGGGCAGGTGGTTGGGATGGATGGGCTTGGAGGTTGTTTTCAACCTTAAAGATTTGATGATTCTGTGACCCTCATTCCCCAGGGTTGGGGGGTTTGTCTCTCCCTGCTTGGCTCCCCAGATACAGGGGATTCCTCTGGGGTTGTGGAGGAGCCCTCTCCCTGCCTGTCTCCCTAGATGTAGGGACCTCCATGGGTCTGGTAGACATCCTTCAGGTCCCCCTTTTCCCCACCTCTACTTCCCAATCCCTTGGGAAGGGGAGTCTCCTCATCCTTAACCACTTTTTTTTTGGGAGGGGGAGTCCCTTTTCCCACCTCTTATTAGTCCTGTGGGGTCTCCCTTGGTGCTCTCATCCCTGAGGGGGAACTACAGCACCCCTTCAGGGTCTGTCTGGGGGCTGGTTCTCTTTAACATCTTTAAACCTCAGCAAGTTTGGGGGTGATACCAAGCTGAGTGGTGTGGGTGACACTCTAGAAGGAAAGGAGCCATCCAGAGGGGTCTGGACAGGCTGGAAAGATGGGTGAACCTGATGAGGTTCAACACTGCCAAGGGTCAGGGGTGGCACTGGGGCTGAGGAATCCCAGGCACAGATCCAGCCTGGGAGAAGAGCTGCTGGGGAGCAGCCCTGTGAGAAGGACCTGAGGATTCTGGTGGATGAGAAACTGAACATGAGCAGCAGTGGCTCTGGCAGCTCCCAAGGCCAATGGGATCCTGGGCTCCATCAGCAGAGGGGTGGCAGCAGGGACAGGGAGGGGATTGTCCCTCTCTGCTCTGCCCTGGGAGGCCCCAGCTGGATCCTGTGTCCAGAGCTGGGGCCCAACCCAAGAAAGATGTGGGGCTGTTGGAGAGGGGTCAGAGGAGCCACGGAGATGCTCAGAGGGCTGGAGCAGCTGCCCTACAAAGAGAGGCTGAGGGAGCTGGGCTGGGTCAGTCTGGAGAAGAGAAGGCTGTGGGGGGACCTCATTGCAGCCTGCCAGTCCCTGAAGGGAGCAGAGACACAGGAGGGGAATCAGCTTGTTCAAGGGCAGAGACTGGCAGGACAAGGGGGATGGAGTGAAGCTGGAGGAGGGAAGGGTTAGATTGGATATTAGGGGGAAGTTCTTTGCAGAGAGAGTGGTGAGGGGCTGGAACAGGCTGCCCAGAGAGGGGGTGGGTGCCCCGTGTCTGGGGGTGTTCAAGGCCAGGTTGGATGGGGCCCTGGGCAACCTTGTGTAGCTCCAGGCCTGAGGTTGGTGTCCCTGCCTGTGGCAGGGGGGTTGGAGCTCTGTGACCCTTGGGGTCCCTCCCAACCCAGCCCAGTCTATGACTCCCAAGGGTAACAGCTGGGGTGGGTGCTGCTTCTACAGGAGGAACTGCCGGGGTAACCCCAACTGCCTGGTGGGCATCGGGGAGCACGTCTGGCTGGGTGAGATAGATGAGAACAGCTTCCACAACATCGACGACCCCAACTGCGAGCGTCGCAAGAAGGTAGGACCCCCCCCACCCCTTTTCCCCCTCCCACCCCTTCCCCAAAAACAAAACACCCCCATCCTTCCCTGGGGGAAGAGAGGGACAAGGGAGGTGACTCCTTATAGCTGGGTGGTTTGGGATGTGGCTGTTTCTGTGATGTTGGAGTGGTGTTTTCCCAGCTGTTGGTGTTTCCCAGCTCCTCTGCAGTGGTGAGTGATGGCTGTTGTGTTTCTCTCTTGTGGCAGGACACTTTTGTGGGCTTAACAAACCTTGGTGCCACGTGCTATGTGAACACCTTCCTTCAGATGTGGTTTCTTAACTTGGAGCTCAGACAAGCCCTGTACATGTGTCCCAGCACCAGCACTGAGTACGCAGCTGGAAAGGGCATCCCAAAAGACAAAGGTGGGTGAAAGCTGTGAACAGGAGTTGGGTTGGGGGGGCTTTTTTGCTTGTTTTCTCCTCAAATTTGATTTGGCTTTGGGCTAATGTTGATCTGGAGAATCAATGAGTGAAGCTACAACCACTCATCTGATCTCTGCACTACTGAAGGTACACGGGAGGGTGAAAATTTAGGTTCCTGGTATGACTGAGGCTCCTAATTTGCCCACAGAGTGGATACAATGGCCTCAGGGTGCTGTGCCTTTATGTAGGGTACAGGCTAGAGGTGTTCTCTGAGTCAGGGCAGCTGCCTGATCTTTTTGGTTCCTGTTCTTATGGTCCTTTTCAGTGGCATCTCACCTTTTAGGGTAAAAACGAAACTCACAATGGGGTAACTGGCACACACTGCTTAAACTAGTCACTCATGGCTCCTGCTGGGGTACTTTGAGGCATCTCTGCTTGGACTTAATGATCTGAAGGGTCTTCTCCAGCCTGAAATGATTCTGTGAGATTTGACTTCACCAACATGAACCCCTCTGGTTCCTCAGGATAATTTAAAAGGAGCTTTTAAAAAGCCCCCACGCCGTTTCCAGTCACTAAATTTACCTGTGCAAAGACAGAACAAATAAACTGCTTAGAAAAACTCTCCCTTGCCTCAAATTATTCACTGAAACTCATGTGACTTGTTGTTTTAACAGACTATGAGCCTAGGACCATCTGTGAACACCTCCAGTACTTGTTTGCCCTGCTGCAGAACAGCAAACGGCGCTACATCGATCCCTCTGGGTTTGTCAAGGCACTGGGCTTGGACACAGGGCAGCAGCAGGTAGGTTTGAGAGGACACAACCCTTGATTAAAGGGTCCTTTTGTGGTTGTTTTTGTGGGCTGCTCATCCCAGAGCTGGGAAATGCTCAGTGGTGGGTAGTTAAGAGGGGGTTTGAAGGGGTTTTGCAAAGTGAGGAGGTGTTTTGGGATGGCAGAGGTTTGATGTGAGCAGAGAAAAGGTGGTTAGAGGGGGGGAAGGTGCTGTGGGAGAGTCCTGCAAGGCTGTTGCTGCAATTGAAGGGAGCTCAGGAGCTCACACAGCTTGGAAACACTCTTGGAGGAGTAAGAGGGAGGTTGTTTGGGGGAACAGCATGACTCTGTTGTCAGGAGGGGAAGGAAGATAGCCGCTGCTGCCCGGTGACACTGGAGGACAGCTGAGAGAGGCCAGAGCCTGTTTGGTGTTGGAAGAGGAGAGCCAGGATGGGAGAGGAACACCCTGAAACAGGCATGGGCAAACTCCAGCCTCACAGGAAGGGATGAATTCACAGGGCAGCATTTTTGGGGGAGGGTTTCTTTTTCTCCTTATCTATAACACAAGCAAGGACAGCTTCAACTGTGTGCTAAGCTTTGAAAGCTGAGAGTTAACAGGACAGAAAACTCCACAGGAGGTTTTATTTCATTGGGTTGGGGTTTTTTTTTTCCCTCCTTCTTCTTCCAGAACCCTGTGAGGAGCAGGACAGAAGTCAAAACACCCTGTGTGGCTGGCCAGGAGCCAGCTTAACTCACCCTGGGGGCCTCACACTCCTTTTAAACAAATTCCTCTTTCTTTTTCCTTGTTTTCCTCTTTTTCCAACTGGTCTTTTTCTTTCTTTCCCTCTTCAATTCACTCCAGAGTCTCCATGCAGCCTGTGTGTAAGACTCTGGGTAATTAGCAGTAAATTAACAGCAAGGTTTGTGATTTCCCTTTATGCTGTGGTGTATTCTTAACAAACTTGGCTTTCTCTCCTAGGATGCCCAGGAGTTTTCCAAGTTGTTCATGTCACTGTTGGAAGATACTTTATCCAAAGAAAAAAACCCAGCTGTTCAAAACATAGTGCAAAAGCAGTTCTGTGGAAAGTATGCCTATGTCACAGTGTAAGTGTTTGGGAAGACTTGGGGAAGAACCTTTCTGTAAATATTTAAACATTTTAGATGTTGGGAGGGAGAATGATGATCCCTCCTCCCAGGCTGGTGAACTTCTGCCAAACTGGGGGTTTTTTTGGGGAGAAGTTTGTAGCTTTTAGGTTTCCTGATGCCATGCACGTGGTGGGGTTGCAGTTCTCTGGCTGCTTTTCATCCCTTAATGAGAATTTACCAATTAAACCCATGAGGGAGTGAATGAGACAGGAAATCCTGCAGCTGGTAAACTTAGGGTGGACTGTGGGGTGGTGTTTTCATCCCTGTGTTCTCTGAGTGGTGGGTTTCACCTCTAAACTGGTACAGAGTGGTGTATTGAGTCATAAGGAAAGTTTCAATTGGATATTAGGGGGAAGTTTTTTCCAGAGAGAGTGGTGAGGGGCTGGAACAGGCTGCCCAGAGAGGGGGTGGGTGCCCCTTCTGGAAGTGCAGCTGAACTCTCCTGGTTTGTAATAGGATTAGTAGGGTTTTGATTGGGTTAATAACACTGGGAATATTTGCTACTATTATGTATTTCATATTTTTTTTATTTATTCCTGTGCCTTTTACTTCCTTAGTTTGGAGGGCTGGAGCACCTCTTCTGTGAAGAGAGTTGGGGTTGTTCAGCCTGAAGAAGAGAAGGCTCCAGGGAGCCCTTACAGTGGCCTTCCAGTCCCTGAAGGGGCCTAGAAGGAAGCTGGGGAGGGATTTATTAGAAGATTTTAGTGATTGAACAAGGGGGAATGTTGCCTTTGCCTGCTTGGATGTGGGGGGACCTCACTGCAGCCTGCCAGTCCCTGAAGGGAGCAGAGGAACAGGGGGGGAATCAGCTTGTTCAAGGGCAGAGACTGGCAGGACAAGGGGGATGGATTAAAGCTGAAGGAGGGAAGGGTTAGATTGGATATTAGGGGGAAGTTTTTGACAGAGAGAGTGGTGAGGGGCTGGAACAGGCTGCCCAGAGAGGGGGTGGGTGCCCCGTGTCTGGGGGTGTTCAAGGCCAGGTTGGCTGGGGCCCTGGGCAACCTTGTGTAGCTCCAGGCCTGAGGCTGGTGGCCCTGCCTGTGGCAGGGGGGTTGGAGCTCTGTGATCCTTGGGGTCCCTTCCAACCCAGACCAGGCTGGGATTCCATGATAAGCAATCACTCCCAGTTTTCCTGATAGATATCTTATCCTATCAGCACCTTTTTGCTGAGCTTTTGGGGTGTAGAGGTGCAAACCCTGATAACTCTAACTTAACCACTTGTTTTCTCCTGGTTTCTGTAGCTCAAGGAGTAGCTTGCTTGGGGCTGGGGAACTCAGTCAGACACATGAACTGGTGAACTGACTTTGTGGGGGTTTTTTGTCCCATTTTTTCCTGTTGTTCATTTGTTTTGTTGTGGTTTTTTTACATCCTAGCTGCAACCAGTGTGGCAGGGAGTCCAAACTCATGTCTAAATTTTATGAGCTGGAGTTAAACATCCAAGGGCACAACCAGTTGACAGACTGTATAACAGAATTTCTGAAGGTATGAGCTTGGGGTTGGTGCTTTTGAATCCCACTGGTCCCAGCACAGTGTTTGAATTCCTTCCTTTCAGGTTGGGGTGGGAGCAAAGTGGCTAAGCTGCCTCAGTGAGCTGTGTGCTGAAGAAAATATGGGGTTGGGGTGGGATTTTGGGGGGTTGGAGTGGGGTTTTTTGGGGTTGGGGGGGTTTGGGGTGGGTTTTTAGGGTTTGGAGGGGGTTTTAGGGTTTGGAGGGGGATTTTAGGGTTTGGGGGGTTGGTTGGGTTGGAGTGGGGTTGGTTGGGTTTGGGGGGTTGAGTTTGGGGTGGGTTTTGTTGGGATGGGGTTTTTGGGTTTGGGGGGGTTGGGTTTAGGGTGGGTTTTTTGGGTTTGAGGTGGGGTTTTTGGGTTGGGGGGTTGGGTTTGGGGTGGGTTTTTTGGGGTTGGGGTGGGGTTTTTGGGGTTGAGGTGGGGTTTAGGGTTGGGGGTTGGGTTTGGGGTGGGGGGTTTGGGGTGCGGTTTTTTGGGTTGGGGTGGGTTGGTTGGGTTTGGGGGGTTGGGTTTGGGGTGGGGTTTTTAGGGGTTGAGGGGGTTGTTTTGGGGTGGGGTTTTTAGGGTTTGGGGGGTTGTTTTGGGGTGGGGTTTTTAGGGTTTGGGGGGTTGTTTTGGGGTGGGGTTTTTAGGGTTTGGGGGTGGGGTTGTTTGGGTTTGGGGTGGGGTTTTTAGGGTTTGGGGTGGTTTGGGTTAGGAGGGGTTGTTTGGGGGGAGGTTGGGTTTGGGGGGTGGTTTTTTGGGTTTGAGGGGTGGGTTTTTGGGTTTGGGGGGTAGGTTTTTGGGTTTGGGGGTGGGTTTTTGGGTTTGGGGGGTGGGTTTTTAGGGTTTGGAGTGGGTTTTTTCTGGATCTACAGGGATAAAAAGCTTCAGTCACACACGTGGGAAGCCAGGAAGCACGGGGTGGCTCCAGACTGTTGCACTCTGTGTTACAGCTTTAGAAAGCACTTGAAAGTCCTGTGCTTGGTCCCAGCAAATCTGGGAAGAGCTCCCTGAGTGCTTTGTCAGGGACAGTGCCTGGAGAATGGCTGCTTTTTGTGTTTCCCATACCCACACTCATCTGCAGGGCAACAAGAGACATTCCCCCCCTCTCTAAATTGTGCTCTCAAAAATAGTAGAGAGAACAGGGAATATCAGCAGCTGCTCTTCCTTCTCCTTCTTCCTTCCTCCTTCTTCCTTCTCCTTGAAAGCTTGCCTAGAGCTTAAATTAAGATCCAGCACATTAAAGGTTTGAGGTGGGGATGCACAGGGCAGAACTAACCTGAACTGTGACTCTGCACTGGAGCCGCTGGTGCTGATGCGCTGGGCAAACCGGTCTCTCTGCTTGCTGCAGCTCTGCTATAAGTAAAGACAGGTTTGTGTATGCACAGTAACATCCCAAAAGGGTGAATTTCATGTTTATCTGCTCCTCCTTCAAACCAAACAACCCCATGACCTCATTTAGGGCAGCTGGAGTTTTTCCACTAGCCCAATCCTTCCATCCTTTTTCGCTCTCCAGCCGCTGAATCACTCGAGCTGGTTGATGTAGAGTGATAAACTCATTCTCCAGATGTTTCTTTCTGTCTCCTTTCCCTTCTCAGGAAGAAAAACTAGAAGGGGACAATCGTTATTTCTGTGAAACTTGCCAGAGCAAGCAGAATGCCACAAGGAAGATCAGGCTGTTGAGCCTTCCCTGCACACTCAACCTGCAGCTGATGCGTTTCTTGTTTGACAGGTAAACCTCACGCTGTAAAAGCCAAGAGCTCCCTGGGGTTGTGTGGAGGTTGTTTGGGATGTCATCTGCTCTGCTCCTCCTGGGTTGAATTGAGAGATTGAGCATGTGCATGAGCTTCCCTAGGGATGCTCAGTGGGTTTTTTAGGTTGGGGGGGGGGGTATTATGAACCTGTTTGTGCTGTGCCCTGAGTTGAGGGATTGAGCATGTGCATGAGCTTCCCTAGGGATGCTCAGTGGGTTTTTTAGGGTGGGGGGTGTTATTTTGAGGTGTGACCTGTTTGTGTTGTGCCCTGAACTGAAGCTTTGCCTCCACACAGGCAAACTGGCCTTAAGAAAAAACTCAACACCTACATCAGCTTCTCCGAGCTGCTCGACATGGAGCCTTACATGGAACAAAAGAGTGAGTCTTGTGCTCTGTGTGTTGTTAACTTTGCCCACTGCCCCTCAACAGATCACAGAATCACAGAGCTGTAGGGGTTGGAAGGGACCTGGAGAGCTCCTGGGGTCCAGCCCCCCTGCCAAAGCAGCTCCCCAGCTCATACTGCACAGGTCGGTGTCCAGATGGGGCTGGAATCTCTCCAGAGAAGGAGACTCCACACCCCCTGGGCAGCCTGTCCCAGGGCTCTGGCACCCTCACTGGGGAAAAGTTATTCCCCATGTTGGTGTGGAACTTCCTGTGCTCCAATTTGCAGCCATTGCCCCTTGTCCTGTCCCCACAGACACTGAAAAGGGGCTGGCCAATTCCCCCCGCACCCCATCCTTCAGATATTGATAAACATTGATCAGGTCCCCCCTCAGTCGTCTTCTCTCCAGGCTGAACAGCCCCAGCTCTCTCAGCCTTTCCTCACAGGATAGATGCTCCAGGCCCTTCAGCCTCTTCGTAGATGAGAGGAGATCTCCTCTGAATCCCCTTTTTGGATGGAAAACAATGCCAAGAGCTGTTCACAACCCATGTTTTGACTCACTGCCTCACTAAAGTGCCTTGGGAATGCCAAGGAACACCAAGGAACCTACTTCACGAGATCTTGGAGAGATCCAAGTTCTAGTGCAGCTCTTTTTAAGCTGCCTTGTGAAAACACCAAGCTTTAGGACAGGGAAGATCTGTGCTGGTTTCCTCTAGCACCCTGTTAACCTCTTGCTTCCCTTCCAGATGGTGTCTACATGTATGAGCTCAGTGCTGTCCTCATCCACCGAGGCATGAGCGCCTACTCGGGGCACTACATCGCCCAGGTGAAGGACCCGCAGACGGGCGAGTGGTACAAGTTCAACGATGAAGAGATAGAGAAGATGGAAGGGAAGAAACTCCAGTTGGGGATTGATGAAGATCTAGGTAAAACCTTTAAGTTGTGAGTGCCCTTTTAAAATAACTCTTCTTTTTTGCACCAAAAGCACAAGGCTGAATGTGTGGACTCCCTGTTGCTCTTTAGAAGGGCTCCTACGTGCGCCAACGTGCCTTGAGGCTATTCCCCCTTGTCCCATCTCCTGTCACCTGGCTGAAGAGACCATCACCCACCTCTCTACAACCTCCCTTCAGGTAGTTGTAGGTGGTGATAAGGTCTCCCCTCAGCCTCCTCTTCTCCAGGCTGAACACCCCCAGCTCCCTCAGCTGCTCCTCAGAGGATTTTCCCTCCAGCCCCTTCCCCAGCCTGGTTGCCCTTCTCTGGACTTGCTCCAGGACCTCAGTGTACTTCTGATGGTGAGGGGCCCAGAACTGGACCCAGCACTCAAGATGTGGCCTCACCAATGCTGAGTACAGGGGCACAATCCCTGCCCTAGACCTACTGGCCACACTATTTTTGATACAAGCCAGGATACCATTGGCCTTCCTGGCCACACTGCTGACTCATTCAACCTGCAGTCACCCAACACCCCCAGGTCCTTCTCTGCTAACAGCTCTCCCCAAGCCTGTAGTTCTGCATGGGGTTGTGATGTCCCATGTGCCTTGGCCTTATTAAACTTCTACACACACCTTGCAAGGGGGTTCCTCTTGCCTGCTGGGTGGCAGATAAGGCCTTGATAACTGGGGCAGAGGTTGCCTATCAGGATGAAACATGCAAGTGGCTGCTTCCTTGGCTGGCGTGCAAGAGGCCTGGGAGCAGATAAGGAGATGACTTTCGGTTTCCTTAACACGTTGTGTTTTTATTCCACTGAGGTGTTTTACTTGGAGGTGATAAACAGTCTCTGTTAAGGGCAAAAATCTCCATCCAAATGATTTTAGCTCCCAAATTTTGGCTTCACTTTGCACATCTTTCTCCTCCCTTGTGCTCTTGTGTTGTTGGTGTGTCTTGTGCTGCGTCCCCTGGGCAGGGACAGGCTCTTGATTTCTTGGAGAGCTTGGGCTGAGGCTGGAGTTGATATGTAGGAGGTGTTCAGCATTAAATCAGCAGTTGGGAGTGTTGGAATTGGCAGTTGCTTGCTGTTCCCAACCTTTGTGGTATTGGGAAAACAGGGAAGTTAATGCTGAAAGATTTCAGGAATCAAGTTTCTGAAAGAGTAGCTAATGGCAGGACAAGGGGGGTGGATTAAAGCTGGAGGAGGGAAGGGTTAGATTGGATATTAGGGGGAAGTTCTTCGCAGAGAGAGTGGTGAGGGGCTGGAACAGGCTGCCCAGAGAGGGGGTGGGTGCCCCATCCCTGGGGGTGTTCAAGGCCAGGTTGGATGGGGCCCTGGGCAACCTTGTGTAGCTCCAGGCCTGAGGTTGGTGTCCCTGCCTGTGGCAGGGGGTTGGAGCTCTGTGACCCTTGGGGTCCCTTCCAACCCAGCCCAGTCTGGGATCCTCTGATTTCACCTGCAGTGCGAGTCACCCCATCTCCAAAAACACCTGCCCAGGGGTGCTTGGCTGCACTTGGACTTTACAAAACATCATCTTTCTTTAAAGCACCTTTAATTCCAACTTAATTGGAAGGTGCCCTCCTGTGGATTTACCCTAAAGCCCAGGCACTCCCTTGAGCAGCCATGGGGTGTTCTCCTGCCTCTCCAGCTTCCTTCCGCCCGCGCCTGCTGCTTTCCTTTTGGCTCTCCTGCTAGTAAACCCTTTGTATTTCATCCCACCGTCCATAAACACTGCCTTGCCAGCAGAGCAGCTTTCTCATCCTGTTAATCTTTGACTGCTGCTTGTTTCCAACCCCATTGTGGAGCTGGCTAGACATCTAGTGGCGTAAGAGTGAAAAATAAATCCAGAAAAGGGGAGGGGGGGGGGGAAAACACCTCAGCTTTTCTTTTTAACCTCCTGAGTTACCCAGTGTAGCAAAATCAGATGCAAAGAAACTGCTGTGGCCTCAGTCTTGTAAAGGTTTCTGTTTAACCACAAGGGCTGAAATACAAAGCTGCCTCAAGAATATAAGTAAAGAGCTTGTAGGAGCCACTCTAGGCTGGGAGCTTGTGTATATTTATTGAGTGCTGATGGTTTTTTTGCCTACCCTGAGCAAAAACTGAGCCTACAAACCCACATGGCAGCAGGAGAAGGTCGGTAAGGTAAACCAGAGGTCTGCTGTGGGGAGGATCCTGCTGCCTGGCTCTGCAGATGGGAACAATTTAGAAAATATTTGGAGAAAATGCAAATAAAGAGGGCTGAGGAAGTTCCCCTGGATGGTGTGTTAGGAGAAACATGGGAATTTTTCCCAAATTCTGCAAAGACAAGAGGCTTTTCTTGCTATTTCAGTGTTCCACATAGACTTGGAGCTATGGAGGGTTGTTCTGGGTTGAGTTTTTGAAGCTGCAGCTGTAGATAAGTGGTTTTTTCCTTGCCTGGCAGTCTGTCTGGGAACAGGAGTTTACGTCATGCCAGGAGCTGCTCTGAAGTGGTTTTTGTGGCTCTTTACTCCTTCAAAACTTTGTTACCTGACAAAAGGGCCCAGGGTTTCTCCTCCCATACTCCCATCACCTGTAAATGAGACTTTTCTTCCCTTGGATTTGGCGTTGGGACACCAGGGACAAGAGGCAGAGGGGAGAAAGGATGTTATTGTAAGAGCTGCTTTTGGCTGGGTGAGGTTTAACTGGGGAGAGAAGAAAGGCTCTGGCAAGAAGAGTGACTCAGAACAGGCTCCTAATTTTAGTCCCTTTGAATTACCCTGCCTCTAGAAATGCCAGAGGGATTTGGGGCTGCCTTTTGGGCTACGCTTTCTGGCTCGTGCCAAACCCAATGCTTGGCAAAACAGAGGCCTGGCAGAGCGCTGTGAGGGAGCGAGCAGCCCAGCTAGGTGGCAAACTTGTCCTGTTAAAGGAAGAATCAGTAAATGAGTTTGTGTGTTAATTGTGTGTTAATTTACCTTCTGTACCACAGCAGAACCCTCTAAATCCCAGACTCGCAAACCCAAGTGCAGGAAAGGGACTCACTGCTCGCGCAGCGCTTACATGCTGGTGTACAGGCTGCAAACCCAAGAGAAATCTCTGACAATCGAGGTACCAGGTGAGTGAGCTTTGGTTCATTTGGCCTTTTCATCTCATCTCATGATGCTCCAGGCCAGCCATGGGTCAAGTTTTTCCTCAAAGCCCCTTTTGTGAGTGTTGTGCCTCACCCTCTGGAGCTTTCCCAGCACTTAGCATCAATATTAATCTGATAATAGAATCACAGAGCTGGAGGGGTTGGAAGGGCCCTGGAGAGCTCCTGGGGTCCAACCCCCCTGCCAGAGCAGCTCCCCAGCTCATACTGCACAGGTCGGTGTCCAGATGGGGCTGGAATCTCTCCGGAGAAGGAGACTCCACACCCCCTGGGCAGCCTGTCCCAGGGCTCTGGCACCCTCACTGGGGAAAAGTTCCTCCCCATGTTGGTGTGGAACTTCCTGTGCTCCAATTTGCAGCCATTGCCCCTTGTCCTGTCCCCACAGACACTGAGAAGGGGCTGGCTGATTCCCCCTGCATCCCCTACTTCAGATAATTATAGACTTTAATTAGGTCCCCCCTTTAGTCTTCTCAAGGCTGAAGAGTCCCAACTTACTCAGCCTTTCCTCACAGGGGAGATGCTCCAGGCCCCTAATCATCTTTGTAGCCCTTCTCTGGACTCTCTCCAGGAGATCCCTGTCCTTTTTATCCCAGGGAGCCCAGCACTGGACACAACACTGCAGGTGGGGCCTGACCAGGGCAGAGCAGAGGGGGAGGATCCCCTCCTTTGACCTGCTGGCCACACTCCTGATGCCCCCAGGATCCCATTGGCTCTCTTAGCCAATCCCACCCCTGCGCCTGCTCAGACCTCTCTGTCTGAAGCAGCAAGACAAGATGGGGTTAGGAGGAGTTTATCCCACTGGGAGCTGCAGCAGATGTTGGGATTCACAACCTGGATCCCTCAAGAACCACTCAGGTGCCTGAAGGCGAAGGAGAACGGGGTGCTTAAATGTCACCAGTGGTTAAATGTCACCAGCGGCGCACGTGCTGCGCTGGGGGTGAATAATCCTGACAGGCAGCAAGGTTCTGCTTCATCTTTGCTGTATTGAGAGTAAATGGTGTGAAAACCAGAGGATGGAACCCCATAACCAGAGCTCTGCACCAGCCTGCTCATGTCTTGCTTTTGAATTACTGGGGGTGGCAGAAATCCCTCTGGGTTTGGCCTGTGGATTTAATGATGCTTCACGTTTGCCTGCTACTCAATTAGAAAGATTAACGAGCCCCCTGGCGCTGTGTTCCACCTTCTTCCCTCTCCTGTGAAGCAGGGGTGGCAGAGGTGGCACATCCCCTTTGAACCTCTACTGTTAGATTGGGTTATCTGGAAGCAGAGGGGTTAAACCCCCCTCCCCAATACCACTGCCAACCCTTTCCCTAGCCCCACGGTCACTAAACCCCCCCGCTTTTTGGGAGGCTTAGTGTTAATTCCTGCCTCAGATCTCCATTTTCAGCCTGTTTCCTGTGTTTTCTCCTGCTCCTTTTCCTCCTACCCCTCTGCCTAAAACAATAACTCAGCGAAAGCCTCTCTACCCAGCTCCAAATTCCTGCACAGCCCGGTGGTTGCCTTTGTTTCACATGGAAACCTGCCAGGGAACAGGGAGCGAAGGGCAACAGTCGGAGCCGTGCGGTTGCGGGGAGGGTTCATGCAAACTGTAAATTTGAGGTATTTGCCTTTGATGCTGTTAAAAGTGGCTTTTCTGGGACGTTGGGAGAGAAAGTAACTTGGCTCTGACCTCATGGAGGTCAAGCTGGTTGGTTTTTAATACTCTGTGTTCTCCCAAGCTGGATCTTCGTGCTCCCTGGCTGCACAAGCGTTAACCTTTTGGGAATATTTTAGCTCTTCAAAACACTTCAAAATAGGAAAAGGCTTCAGATAAGCAGGGGGAAGTGTTTTTATCTTCTTGGGTTTTTTTTTTTTCTTTTCCCCTGCTGAGGTTTGATTTGTTTAGGTTGGGTTGGTTTGGGTTGTGGGTTTTTTTTTTCCATCAGTGACAGCAAAAATTCCCAGCTCTCTCATCTCTCCATCAAGACATGGGGATCTTCCTCAGCTTATCTCCCATCTCCTGGAGGCTTTTTGCCCTTGGGTTTGCACTGTGGCTTGATCTTTCTCCTTGGGATCACGTGTGGCTGTGGGGCTGCATGTCAAGACAGGCTTTTTGTGGGGTGAAAAGCTCAGATGGTGGCATTTAATCACCTCCAAACCCTAAATACTGGAGGGAACAAGGTCAGTGCACTTGCCTTAGGGGAAGAATTTGTGTGTCGGAGGCTGTGGGGGGCGGAATTGTGAGCTTAAAGTGTTATCCCCAGATAACCCATGGCAGGAATAATTAACATAATTGGCATTTTTCTTTGAAATAACTGGGGTTTGGGGTTGGTTTTCTTTTTTTCCTCCTTCTTTCCCCAACAGCTTTCCTGCAGGAGCTGGTTGAACGGGATAACTGCAAGTTTGAGGAGTGGTGCAACGAAATGGCCGAGATGCGCAAACAGAGCGTGGCCAGGGGCAAGATCAAACATGAAGAGGTGAAGGAGCTCTACAAAAGGTTACCTGCTGAAGCTGGTATGTCAGATAGCCTGGCTGTGTTTTCTCTTAGATCCTTGTTCAGATTAATAACGTTCCATTAATTAACCCACAACTCCCTTCTGTGGCCTGAAACGCTTCGCTGGAAGCCTTTAGCTGCAGGATCGCTGCCTTTCCCTCTCCCCATTTTTCTGTCTTAACCTATTTTTTCTCCTTTCTTCTCTCATTCTCATGGCCTCTGGCTAATTCCTTCTCGTTCCTTCCCCATCCATCAGTCTCCTGGGCTCTTCCATGCATCGTGACTCTTTTCTTCTGCCCGGTGAGCAGCTTGTCTCCGCAGCGGTTGGGAGCATCGAGGCAGAATAACCGGCTGCTCTCAGATCCCCAGCTCACAGCGACTTTGGGAGCTGTTGATCCGAATTAATCAGCTGGTAACAGGGTGTAAGAGAGCCTGGCCTCCAGCAGAAAAGGATTTGATTCATCCCCATGGTGCTTTGAAGCACCGTGTCTAACCTCTGTAGCCTGTCTGATGGGTGACAGGTTAATCCTTCCCTACTCCTCCCTGTATCTTGTTGCCTTATGAGAGCTTTTATCCCCTCTTCCTTGTTTTTCCTCTCCCATCTCTCACAATAACACATGTGGGAGCACTTGTTCTGCCCATCCAGTGTGGGGGGAACCTCTCTCTGCTGTTTGCCTCTCTTGAAAACTCCAGGAAGTTTGTAATTAAAACCTTGAAAATCCATTTTATTGTGTATCCTGCAAGAAAAATGTTCACCTCTCACTTTTAATACTGGTTGCTCAATGCTTAGAATCAGCAGTGAGATGTGAGCAGCCTGGACAGCGAGCTCCTCTGCTCCTGTAAATATCTGCCTCCTCTGTTGATGGACCTGGCTTTGCAGGCAGTGACAGGAGGGTGTCACAGCTCATCGTGCTGGTTCCCCATGAGTCTGAGCGGTGTCTAAATGTCACCATTAAATCCAAGTTGGGGTGGAGGGATGAATCTGCTGTGACTCACTGTTAGAAAGGAGCAGCAAGCACAACTCCAGGGTGGGGTGGGTTTTTTTTTCTCTCCCCCCTCAGCAGAAACAGAATAGATTCCTCTCAGCATTTCTAACATCTCAGAATGATGTGGGTAAAGCTCCTCTGCCCTCATTTGAAGATGACAGGACCTCAAGTGCTGCCCTGAGGGTACCACACACATCCCAGCTAGCACAGCTGGAGGCAGCAGCATCCCAGAGCCGCTCTGGGTCTGATCCCAACGGAGCTGGGGACTCTGCAGCTGTGCAGACACCGTTTTTCTGCCAGCTTTGTGTAGCTCCAGGAGGGATAAAAAAAACCCCCAAACCATCCACCAAAACAACCCAAACCCCTGTATGTTCCAGGGGAGGCAGCTTTCATCCCAAACTAGCAAAGCCTTTCTGACAGTGCTGTGATTCTCCGCAAGTCACAGCCGACAGTGTTGCATAAGAGGAAGATACTGCTGGAGGAGAGAGGGTTTGAAGCCTGGTTTGGCTAAGATCAGTGCAGGCTGGAAGGCAGAGTATTGTCTTGTAGCATCTCTGATGCTTCTTTGTATGCAACTTGAAGGATTTGTGTTTATTTGATATGTTTTAATGGTCAAGTTTCTGCTCTGTTTTTGAGCTGCCCTTCTTATATTGTCAAAAAACCCCAGGTTTAATTTCCTCCTTGGTTCCCAGTCATCTCATGGAAGGGTTTCCACATCAATCCTGGCTCTGGATATTGAAATACAAGGCTTTCACCCAGAGCTGTTTCCCTGCTTGGACAGACCCTGTCCCCTTCCTCAGCCTTGGTGTTGTGCGAGGTGTTTCCCCTTCAGCAAACGAGGGTGAGCCCGCTGCTTGGTGTCAAATCACTCTGACACTAAAAATATTGGGCAAGCTTTTGTTTGTGCTGTAAATCTTCAACTGTGGGAATGTTTCTCACCCAGAGTTGGAAGAGCAGCCCAGAATAACACCCAAATGTTGGTGTGGAAGGGATGAGGCGGATGCTGACCTTGTCTCTTTGCTGATCTTGCCTTTTATTCTTCAGTTCACCCTGATGAACTTGCTCTGTTGTGGAAAGAGCTGTTAAAATTTGATTGCAATTTAAATATTCTATTTTTCCCTTGATGGATGATAGGAAAACCTTTCAGCTTCCCTCAACTGCCCTCCAATAAATCCCTAAAGGCTTAGTGGTCTGAAAGGATTCCTGCTTGGAACTCTCTCCACTCTTTCATATCGAGGGCTTGAATTCACAGAATCACCAGGGTGGAAAAGACCTTTAAGATCATCAAGTCCAACTGTTCCTGTCCTGTGCTAAACCAGATCCCTGAGCACCTCATCTACCCTTGTTTAAACACATCCAGGGAAGGTGACTCAGCCCCTCCCTGGGCAGCCTGTTCCACAGCCCCACAACTCTGCCAGGGAAGAACTTTTCCCTCTCATCTGCTCTGCCCCTGCCCTGGGGCAGCTTGAGCCCATTGCCCCTTGTCCCATCTCCTGTCCCCTGGCTGAAGAGACCATCCCCCACCTCTCTGCACCCTCCCTTCAGGTAGTTGTAGGTGGTGATAAGGTCTCCCTTCAGCCTCTTCTTCTCCAGGCTGAACCCCCCCAGCTCCCTCAGTGGCTTCTCATAGGGTCTGCCCTCCAGCCCCTTCCCCATCTTCATTCCGCTGCACTCCTGTCTTCTAAACCCGTGGATGAGAACTGGCTGAGGGAAGCTGTACCTGCTGTACCACAAGGATGTCCCCACCACTGATAACCTCTTCAATTTCAAAAGTACTGTTGAACATTGGAGTGATTACAAGCTGCCCTCTGCTGTGCCATGGGATAGCTGACACGGTTGGGCTTGTATCTCCTCTTCTCCCCTTTCCCAGGTTCCCCCTACGACTTCATCTCTCTGGAATGGCTGCAGAAATGGCTGGATGAGTCCACCCCTCCTAAACCTATCGATAACACAGCCTGCCTGTGCTCACATGGCAAACTCCACCCAGATAAAATCTCCTTCATGAAGAGGATATCAGAATATGTGGCTGATTTCTTCTACAGGACGTACGGAGGAGGGCCCCGGCTGAACGGTAAGGGGGTGGCAGAGGGTAGAAACACCCTCTCAAATCACATTCTCATGTGCTGAATGGGATTTGGAGCCTTGTTCTGGTCCCTGTCCCATTTTCACCTGTCCTTCATCATCATCACTTTTGGGGGGGGGTTGGACCTGATGATCTCTTGAGGTCCCTTCCAACCCCTACGATTCTGTGATTCTCCGTGTAGTTTTTGTGCTGTGCTGGTATTTCCAGGTGATTTGTGGGTTGTGTTTTAATTAATATTGCTTAATTACATTAGCATCCCAAGAAATGCAGTTAGTCTGAGCTCAGGCTCTGGTTCAGACCTGGGCTCTGCACTCTAGGAAGAGCTGCACGTGGAGGAATTTTGGAGAAAGCAATGGTGTGTTTAGGTTAGAAAATGTAATAACTGAAGCTGATTCTAGACAATAACAGAATTCCATGTGCAACCCCCCACACCCCACCCCCCCCAGACTCTTAAAAATGATTTTTCCCATGCCCACAGCACCTACACATCTTGCTTGGGCAGCATTTTGGGGTCTGTGTGGGTCTGTGCTGCCTTTTGCCAGCAACCTGCGCTCTGGAGCGGTGTGGATGTGTGCAGGCCAAGCAAATCATTCCCTTTCTTTCCCCTCCAACCTATCCCAAGCTCTGTGGGTTCTGAGGGAAGCACATGCCTGTGGGCTTCTACACCCTCATCTTGCAGGCATCAGTCATGTGTTTTCCTTTTTGGGGTCAGCCCAGCCCCTGTGGTCTTTGGGCATCAAGCCTGGGGCTTAAGTTTCTTTTATCAAGGAGCTCAATAACTCCCACCAAGACCAAATTAGCTCAGCTCCTACTAGGAGCTTAGAGGGAAGAAACTGCTGTGATGCAGGCAGCCTTTGTAAGGAGAGGGGGAAAACCAGGCCAACCTTTAGTAGTCAACTAGAAGATTGCCTGCAGGTTATTTCATTGAGGGCTGGGTTGGATTCAGGAGGGGGTGGGTTGGATTCAGGAGGGGGTGGGTTGGATTCAGGAGGGGGTGGGTTGGATTCAGGAGGGGCTGGGTTGGATTCAGGAGGGGGGTGGGTTGGATGTGGGGAGGGATGGGTTGGATTCAGGAGGGGGGTGGGTTGGATTCAGGAGGGATGGGTTGGATTCAGGAGGGGGATGGGTTGGATTCAGGAGGGATGGGTTGGATGTGGGGAGGGATGGGTTGGATGTAGGGAGGGATGGGTTGGATGTGGGGAGGGATGGGTTGGATGTGGGGAGGGATGGGTTGGATTCAGGAGGGATGGGTTGGATGTGGGGAGGGATGGATTGGGTGTGCTACTTTGTCCAACTCCACTTCCCTGGATGGGACCATGATGAAAATAGACACCCCCACTCTCCCCCAAGCTGTAGGGTTTCCACTGCTGCCTGTCCAGTGGAGCTTTATAGGAGGGTTTAGGGTTGTTTATGAGGGTTTAAATGGCAAAATATGATAGAAATGGGGTTTTTTACCCCTTGTATATCCCTAAAACATCCTGCCTTTTGACTCCTGCAGCACTGTGTCGGTGTAACTTGGTGGTTAGACCCCCACTCACCCCCCAGAGCTGTAGGGTTTCCACTGCTGCCTGTCCAGTGGAGCTTTGCAGGAGGGTTTAGGGTTGTTTATGAGGGTTTAACTGGTAAAATAGGATAGAGAAGGGGGGGGGTTCCCCTTCTATATCCCTAAAGCATCCTGCCTTTTGACTCCTGCAGCACTGTGTCGGTGTAACTTGGTGGTTAGACCCCCACCCACCCCCCCCAAGCTGTAGGGTTTCCACTGCTGCCTGTCCAGTGGAGCTTTGCAGGAGGGTTTAGGGTTGTTTATAAAGGTTTAAATGGCAAAATATGATAGAAATGGGGGTTTTATCCCCTTGTGTATCCCTAAAGCATCCTGCCTTTTGACTCTGTGGCACTGTGTCAGTGTAACTTGGTGGTAGGGATGGCAAACTGTTGCCACTGAGTTGTGAAGCTGGCAGGACAGATCATGCCTCATCTGAACCCTTTTAGGCTTGTTTAAGCCTCAGATATGGCCTGATCTGGCTGTAACCCCAGGGATCTCCTCCTCTCTGTGCAAAATCTCCCATCTAGAGGCAGGAGAGCTGGTCTGTACCTGTCTGAGCACACTCTAACCAGTGAGAAGCTACAATAAACTGTGTTTCTCCCTCCCTCCCTTCTTTCCTCCCTCCTTCCCGTTCCCTTCCTTCCTCCTTCCCTTCCCTTCCTTCCTCCTTCCCTTCCTTCCTTCCTCCTTCCCTTCCTTCCTTCCTCCTTCCCTTCCCTTCCTTCCTCCTTCCCTTCCCTTCCTTCCTCCTTCCCTTCCCTTCCTTCCTCCTTCCTTTCCCTTCCTTCCTCCTTCCCTTCCCTTCCTTCCTCCTTCCCTTCCCTTCCTTCCTCCTTCCCTTCCCTTCCTTCCTCCTTCCCTTCCCTTCCTTCCTCCTTCCCTTCCCTTCCTTCCTCCTTCCCTTCCCTTCCTTCCTCCTTCCCTTCCCTTCCTCCTTCCCTTCCTTCCTCCTTCCCTTCCCTTCCTTCCTCCTTCCCTTCCTTCCTCCTTCCCTTCCCTTCCTTCCTCCTTCCCTTCCTTCCTCCTTCCCTTCCTTCCTCCTTCCCTTCCTTCCTCCTTCCCTTCCCTTCCTTCCTCCTTCCCTTCCCTTCCTTCCTCCTTCCCTTCCCTTCCTTCCTCCTTCCCTTCCCTTCCTTCCTCCTTCCCTTCCCTTCCTTCCTCCTTCCCTTCCCTTCCTTCCTCCTTCCCTTCCCTTCCTTCCTCCTTCCCTTCCCTTCCTTCCTCCTTCCCTTCCTTCCTCCTTCCCTTCCTTCCTCCTTCCCTTCCTTCCCCCTTCCCTTCCTTCCCCCTTCCCTTCCTTCCCCCTTCCCTTCCTTCCCCCTTCCCTTCCTTCCCCCTTCCCTTCCTTCCCCCTTCCCTTCCTTCCCCCTTCCCTTCCTTCCCCCTTCCCTTCCTTCCCCCTTCCCTTCCTTCCCCCTTCCCTTCCTTCCCCCTTCCCTTCCTTCCCCCTTCCCTTCCTTCCCCCTTCCCTTCCTTCCCCCTTCCCTTCCTTCCCCCTTCCCTTCCTTCCCCCTTCCCATCCTTCCCCCTTCCCTTCCTTCCCCCTTCCCTTCCTTCCCCCTTCCCTTCCTCCCTTCCCTTCCCTTCCTCCCTTCCCTTCCTTCCTTCCTTCCCCCTTCCCTTCCTTCCTTCCCCCTTCCCTTCCTTCCTTCCCCCTTCCCTTCCTTCCTTCCCCCTTCCCTTCTTTCCTTCCCCCTTCCCTTCCTTCCTTCCTTCCTCCTTCCCTTCCTTCCTTCCTTCCTCCTTCCCTCCCTTCCTTCCTTCCTCCTTCCCTCCCTTCCTTCCTTCCTCCTTCCCTCCCTTCCTTCCTCCTTCCCTTCCTTCCTTCCTTCCTCCTTCCCTTCCTTCCTTCCTTCCTCCTTCCCTTCCTTCCTTCCTTCCTCCTTCCCTTCCTTCCTCCTTCCCTTCCTTCCTTCCTTCCTCCTTCCCTTCCTTCCTTCCTCCTTCCCTTCCTTCCTTCCTTCCTCCTTCCCTTCCTTCCTTCCTCCTTCCCTTCCTTCCTTCCTTCCTTCCTCCTTCCCTTCCTTCCCCCTTCCCTTCCTTCCTCCTTCCCTTCCCTTCCTTCCTCCTTCCCTTCCCTTCCTTCCTCCTTCCCTTCCTTCCTCCTTCCCTTCCTTCCTCCTTCCCTTCCTTCCTCCTTCCCTTCCTTCCTCCTTCCCTTCCTTCCTCCTTCCCTTCCTTCCTCCTTCCCTTCCCTTCCTCCCTTCCCTTCCTTCCTTCCTTCCCCCTTCCCTTCCTTCCTTCCCCCTTCCCTTCCTTCCTTCCCCCTTCCCTTCCTTCCTTCCCCCTTCCCTTCCTTCCCTCCCTCCCTTCCTTCCTTCCTCCTTCCCTTCCTTCCTTCCTTCCTCCTTCCCTTCCTTCCTTCCCTCCTTCCTTCCTTCCCTCCTTCCTTCCTTCCACCCTTCCACCCTTCCACCCTTCCTTCCTTCCTTCCTTCAACCCTTCCTTCCTTCCTTCCTTCCACCCTTCCACCCTTCCTTCCACCCTTCCACCCTTCCACCCTTCCTTCCACCCACCCTTCCTTCCTTCCTTCCTTCAACCCTTCCTTCCCTCCCTCCTTCCACCCTTCCTTCCCTCCCTCCTTCCACCCTTCCTTCCCTCCCTCCTTCCACCCTTCCTTCCCTCCCTCCTTCCACCCTTCCTTCCCTCCCTCCTTCCACCCTTCCTTCCCTCCTTCCCTTCCTTCCTCCTTTCTTTCCCTTCCTTCCTCCTTCCCTTCCTTCCTCCTTCCCTTCCTTCCTCCTTCCCTTCCCTTCCTTCCTCCTTTCTTTCCCTTCCTTCCTCCTTCCCCCCCTCCCCCCCTCCCTCCCCCAGTCAAAGCCCTCTGCAAGGACTGCGTGGTAGAAAGGTGTCGCATCCTGAGGCTGAAAAACCAGTTAAACAAAGACTACAAAACCCTCACGGACCTGCTGAAGATGACAGTCAAAGGGTATGTAAGTCCTGCTGCTTTTCCCCAGACTCTTCAGAGCTTTTCCTCTTTTCCTATTTTCCTGGTTTAGAAGGGCTTCACTATTTTTTTTCCCTAAAGATGGTACTGCTTGGGCTCGGAAGGAGAAGCAGAGTTGTGATTGGCGTTGCCGACGCTGTTCTCTCTCTGCAGCAATGACGGCTTTTGGGTTGGAAAAGCATCCTTGAGGGGCTGGAGACAGTTGGCTCTGGAGCAATTCAATGAGCAAGATGAAGACATGGAGCCCAGTAATGGAAAAATGAATGGGAATGCACCAAACAAAGGTAGAGAGAGAGAGAGTGAGAGAGAGACCCACCACCTCTGACTGTTCTCTCCTAACAAAAGCCTTGTCAGGTGTTGCTGTAGCTTGTTTTCCATCCCTTGGATGAGTAGGGAGGAAAAGATGATAAATTAAAAAAAAAAGCTCCTTCATTTAAAAGAGCTTTTTTCTTTTATTGGCTAAGCTTCAAAACTACCAAGTGATCTTTGTGCTGGGAGAAGATGATGAGGTAACAAGTCGTTTTTCAAAGCTGGGTAAAATTCCCTCCCCAGCCACATGATCTTTTCATCTGCTTTTATCTGAATGAGAGAGGGGGGGGGGGAAACCCACCCAAACTATGACAGTTACCTTGGGGAAGGGATGAAGATGTTTATTGCAAAGGTCTATGGGATGATGAGTGACACAGGGAGAAAACAGCCTAGGGAGCAAAACAACACCCAACCCTAATAAATGATGAGTTCAGCTCAGCCACACCCACCTCAGGAGTCAGTAGGAATAGATGGGTAGGGTTTTATTTGCCTTCTGCTCTTGGAATCCTTTGGAAACTGGGTGTTTTGTTGAGCTCTTTTGTTTTGGAACTGAGGGCAGAGAAGTTTCTTTGGCTGGAAATAGAGATGACCAGCTAATGCCAGCCATCCTTGGAGGAAAGAGGCTCCTTCTCCCCATAGTTACCCCTTCCTCTTCCTCCTTTGGCCACCTTTGCTTTCACAACAGGTTGCAACTCCCTGTAGTGCTCAGAAGCCAAGTTGCTCGTTAGGCAGGCCGTTAGCAATGCTTCCTAACATATCCCTGTCTCTTCCTCACACATTACCACGTTAATCCTGCTCCAGGTCAGTGGCCAATGCTTCTCTCCCATAATTTTTAGGGTAACGTGGGGCTCCCCAGACCCCTGGCAGCCACCCCCTTCATTTGGCAGGCAACATCTGGTTTAGATCAGTATCCTCAAAGCAAAAAAGCTGAGGAATATTTTACCAGGAAGGTTTCCTGCTCCCTACTCTCATACCTAGGCTTGTGTTTGGGTTCAATCCCGAGATCTTTGGGAGCAGCAAGCCCCCTGTGGAGCTTTAGCCGGAACAAATGCATCCTTTGTAATCTCACAAAGGACTGGCTTGTGCTCCTTGCACTTCAAAGCACTCCTACGAGGCCTGTAGGCTGGAATGCTGCCTGCCCAGAGCCCAAGGCGTTTGAGAAGAACAAATTTGCTTCCAAAATCTCCCTTGGGTTAAGGGTTTTAACTGCAATTTGAAAAGCATCAATCTCCTTCCCCCACCCCCCCCCCACCCCCATCAAAAGAGTTTTGTCTTTTCCTGGGGAGGGGAATTCTGTGAGATCTTGGGGTTTGGGTTGTGTGGTGGTGTCGTTTTGTTTTGTTCTTTTAATTAGATGAATCAAATGAAGATAAGAGAGAGGAGGAAGAGGAGTTAAATTTTAATAAGGACATCGTTTGCCCACATGGTAAGTGTCAACGGGGGATGGAGCTGAATCTCTCTCTTGTTGCCCACTGCTCAAGACATTAACCTCATAGCCTCTGCTCCCTCCAAGGCCAGAACAGGCTGGTTTCTCAGGGGTCACTGAGAAAATGCTCTTTGTTTTCATTTGCCTGGTGCTTCCCCAAGGCTCAAACTTTGATTTTTGTGGGTGCTGTCACGTTGCCATCCCAAATTTTGCAAGGCAGTGAGAGGGCTGTGAAGGCTGCAGGAAGCACTGGGCTGTGGAAGCATCTTCTTCCTTTGGCTAACCAAGCAGTGGGAGCCAGGGCAGCACCCAGGATCTGCATCTCCTTGGGAGCTCAGGGATGGAGGAGGAGAAAAATAAGTGTAAATCGGTCAAGGTGGGAGCTGGGATTCTCCAGGTTGGGATTCTCCAAGGTGGGAGCTGGGATTTTCCAGGTTGGGATTCTCCAAGGTGGGAGCTGGGATTTTCCAGGTTGGGATTCTCCAAGGTGGGAGCTGGGATTCTGCAGGTTGGGAACTGCAATTCTCCAGGGTGGGAGCTGGGATTCTCCAGGTTGGGATTCTCCAAGGTGGAAGCTGGGATTCTCCAGGTTGGGAACTGGGATTCTCCAAAGTGGCAGCTGGGGTATTCCAAGGTGGGAGCTGGGATTTTCCAGGTTGGGATTCTCCAAGGTGGGAGCTGGGATTCTCCAGGTTGGGATTCTCCGAGGTGGAAGCTGGGATTCTCCAGGTTGGGAACTGGGATTCTCCACAGTGGCAGCTGGGGTATTCCAAGGTGGGAGCTGGGATTCTCCAGGTTGGAATTCTCCAAGGTGGGAGCTGGGATTCTCCAGGTTGGGAACTGGGATTCTCCACAGTGGCAGCTGGGATATTCCAAGGTGGGAGCTGGGATTTTCCAGGTTGGGATTCTCCAAGGTGGGAGCTGGGATTCTCCAGGTTGGGAACTGCGATTCTCCAAGGTGGGAGCTGGGATTCTCCAGGTTGGGATTCTCCAAGGTGGGAGCTGGGATTCTCCAGGTTGGGAACTGGGATTCTCCACAGTGGCAGCTGGGATATTCCAAGATGGGAGCTGGGATTCTCCAGGTTGGGATTCTCCTAGGTGGGAGCTGGGATTCTCCAGGTTGGGAACTGGGATTCTCCAAAGTGGCAGCTGGGATATTCCAAGGTGGGAGCTGGGATTTTCCAGGTTGGGATTCTCCAAGGTGGGAGCTGGGATTTTCCAGGTTGGGAACTGCGATTCTCCAAGGTGGGAGCTGGGATTCTCCAGGTTGGGAACTGCAATTCTCCAGGGTGGGAGCTGGGATTCTCCAGGTTGGGATTCTCCAAGGTGGGAGCTGAGATTCTCCAGGTTGGGAACTGCGATTCTCCAAGGTGGGAACTGGGATTCTCCAGGTTGGGAACTGGGATTCTCCCTTTGTTTTCCTGCAAACAGGAGCACTTGGAAACCTGTGTTTCTCTGCCAACAGCTGGGCCCACTAAGGATATCGATTGACCCACCTGCTGTGCTTCAGTGTCTGTTTACACAAGGTTTTGACCCGATGGTAGCTGCCTTGTGAAGGGATGGTTCATTACCTACACCCTTGGCTACCCTGTTGTTTAAATCTCACCTTTTTTTTCCCCCAGCCTGTGTGTCATTCCCAGGCCCAACTCCATTTCTGCTTGTTCCTAGCAGGAAAGAAACGTGCCATAAATTAGCCTGGTGTCCTCAAGGCTAATCAAGGATGTAGAGTAATGGCTTGATAAAGCCTGGAGTGTTTAAGCACTTTGTCATGTTGTTAGCTGCAATTCAGAGCCTTTAAGGCTGCATTTCCCATCACTGCCAGGCTGCTGCTGCTTAAATAAGAGCATGCAGCATGGTGATGAAACATTTCATGCAGCCAGACATGATAAAAATAGGTCAAACAGGCTTATTTGAAAATATTCCCCTGGGAAATTGGTAGTTGATCTGGGGCTTTGGGTCATGGAGAATAAATAATGTGAAACATGGGGGCTGCTGGCAGGTCAGACCTCATCATCTTGAGCTGACTTCCGATTGCTCCTGGGGAAAACACCCTTTCCACCTTTAAAAATTCCCTCTGGAGTAGATGAGGGAAGCTGCAGCCTTCGTTTTGCAGTGGAGGAAGCTCCTGCCTCCATGGCAGGCTCTGGAAAAGCGTCTGTGAGGTCTGGCTGGCCTCCAGAAATGCCATCCAGCCCTTCTCTTAAGAAGTCTCTTTGCATCTTCACAGCAATGTCTTGCTCTCTGCTAGCTGCCTGACCCCAGAGAAGCATTTTTTTTCCACATACCAAGTGAAGATTTCTTTTGATGTCTGTGCCCAAAACACGTCCCTGGGCTGTGGGAGGGTGATCAGCAGTGAGGATCCTCATCTTCCAGATGACAAAACACTTGTTCCCCCCATACCTCAACCTGATTTTTCCCACTTTTTTCACTCAACAGCTTATTAATCTGTTTTCATGGATCCTGTGGGATCAGGACACATATTTATACAAGCTCCTTTGTTGGGGTTTTGTGGTTCTTGGGTTTTTCTTTCCCCCATCCTCACTGGCTTTGGAAAGCAGCCTGGTCCTGCCTCCTCAGGTGCCAAAGCTGCACCACTTGGTCCTGTTTGATGATGAACAAGCAGCCAAACGCTGCATCAAAGCAGCCCAGCCTGACCTTTGTTTATTAGAGGAAAAACAGGGGGAGAGCATTGCTTTTTTTATTTCATTTATTTCCTTTTTTTCCCTTGGGGACTGGCAGGAATCCAGCCTTGGCTGGAGCCTGGAAAGCCAACAGGTCTGTGGGCTTGAGGAGTTGCTTGTCATGTTAAAGAGCTCTCAGAGGGTAAAGGGAGCCTTTTCTCCCTGTCTTCTTTCTGTAGCTCTTCAGGCTGTGGAAGAGCAGGCAGCCAGGTATCATGCACTTTGCCGTTGCCTTTTTGTTCCCCTCTTGCTGACCAAATCCTGGTTGAGGCATGAATATTCCCACACCATCTCCAGCTCTGCTTTGCATCTCAGTGCAGCAACAACCCATCCTCTTTATTTCTCATGCCTGGGCTTCACAGGTTGTGATTTCCCCTCAGCCATTGTCTGGCAGCTGGTTGGATCCCTGAGCCCTCAGCCCTAGGTTTTCCCAAGCCCTTTTTGTCCCTTGGAATGGGTGTTGTGTGTACACATGGTGTCTGAATGCCTGAGCTGGACATTTCTGCTGTGGCTGTTGCTAAAAGGATGAATAACTTGTGCTAAACCCTTCTTTGGGGTTGTTTTGGGTTGTTTTTTTTAACCCCAAGCCACTTGAGCATCAGGATGAAGAACTCAGCAAGCAAGTTGCCTGGGGAATAGCTGCTCAATCCTGTTCCATGTCTTCACACCCCAGTTATTCCCTAGAGCAGATCTAGGGTTGGACTCGATCTTAAGGGTCTTTTCCAACCTTGGGATTCTAAGACAGGGTGCAGAAATCTGTCCTGTCCAGATTTGGAGGTGCTTGGATAGGGGGCACACAAAGGCTCCTGAGATGATACAGCACTGGTTTTGTTTGTTCAGAGGTGCAGAATGCTCCTCTCTCCTGTTTCATGGGGCACAGGGTCAGGCTGTAGCTTGGGAGGTGGAATCACCATACACCTGTAGCTATGGATAGCCAAGAACACAGTAGCCTCTGTGCCCTCTTTGGCTTCTCCTTGGTTTTCCAAGCATCTCTTTACCACAGTCAGCAGTTGGGGTGTGTGAGCTTTGAAATCCAAAGGATTCAAAGTCAGGAGGTTTCTTTTTTCCCACTCCCCATCCTAAGAAGGAAGCAGGACAGAAGTTGCAAGGTGACTTTGTCTGTTTGTTCTGGGTTTTTGCTGACGTGGCCTTGGCCGATCAGCGTGTGAATGTCGTCCCCTGAGTTGATACCCCCTAATCTCCTCAATCTGGACCCCCTAATCTCTTCAATCTGGTTAGGGCTGCCTCAGGAGCAAAGCCCTTCTCTTGCCTCTCTCCCTTGCAGGTGACCTGTGCATATCCAAAAACGAGCGGAGGGTGGTTTCAAAAGAAGCCTGGGAGAAACTCAAGCAATATTTTCCAAAGGCCCCTGAATTCCCAAATAACAGAGAGTGCTGTTCCCAGTGCAAGGTATTTGAATGCCAGTGTTCCCCCCCTTGTTGACTGTAAAGACAACAGTCCTCTGTTTTCACCTCTTTCTTTTGAACACCGTGACCCTGTGCGGCGGAGGGAAGTTGAGTCACCTCTCAGCTGTGGCTGAGAACTGACTCTGTCATAGAATCATAGACTGGTCTGGGTTGGAAGGGACCCCAAGGGTCACAGAGCTCCAACCCCCTGCCACAGGCAGGGACACCAACTTCAGGCCTGGAGCTACACAAGGTTGCCCAGGGCCCCATCCAACCTGGCCTTGGACACCCCCAGACACGGGGCACCCACCCCCTCTCTGGGCAGCCCGTTCCAGCTGCTCACCACTCTCTCTGTAAAAATCTTCCCCCTAATATCCAATCTAACCCTTCCCTCCTTCAGCTTCACTCCATCCCCCTTGTCCTGCCACTGTCTATCCTTTTAAAAAGTTGGATCCCCTCCTGTTCCTCTGCTCCCTTCAGGGACTGGCAGGCTGCAGTGAGGTCCCCATCTCATTAACTGTTTGATGCAGGTGTTGGAACGGGAAGGGCAGCAGAACCAAGCTCTCCATAAGATGATGGCCAGCGAACAGAAGACTTCTCTCCAGAATCTATTCCATGATAAATGCAGACCTTGCCTGGGCAGCTGGCCCCAGGTAGGGGAAGGCGGGTGAAACGCAGTGGGGCTCAGGGGGAAGGTGGTTTTTTTTAATCCCTCTCCTAAGAAAACTGGTGCTTGTGAGAGAGAAATGTGCTTGATAGTCACTTACTTGGCCCGAGCGAGCCGGTGCCTGGGCTGGGCAGCCCGTGCCCGTGCTGGGCAGCCCGCTCTGGGCAGCCCGTGCCCGCTCTGGGCAGCCCGTGCCCGCTCTGGGCAGCCCGTGCCCGCGCTGGGCAGCCAGCCCATGGCTGTACTGGGCAGCCCGCTCTGGGCATCCCATGGCTGTGCTGTGCAGCCCGTGCCTGTGCTGGGCAGCCCGTGGCTGTGCTGGGCTGAGCAGCCTGTGCTGGACAGCCCGTGCCTGCTCTGGGCAGCCCATGCCTGTGCTGGGCAGCCCGTGGCTGTGCTGGGCAGCCCGCTCTGGGCAGCCCGTGGCTGTACTGGGCAGCCCACTCTGGGCAGCCCGTGGCTGTACTGGGCAGCCCGTGCCTGTGCTGGGCAGCCCGTGCCCGCGCTGGGCAGCCCGTGGCTGAACTGGGCAGCCCGTGCCTGTGCTGGGCAGCCTGCGCTGGGCAGCCCGTGGCTGTACTGGGCAGCCCGTGGCTGTGCTGGGCAGCCTGCGCTGGGCAGCCCGTGCCCGCGCTGGGCAGCCCGTGGCTGTGCTGGGCAGCCTGCGCTGGGCAGCCTGTGCCCGTGCTGGGCAGCCTGCGCTGGGCAGCCCATGCCAGCGCAGCTTCCACGTGCGTTGTGCCGAGGTGTGATTTCCCCTGATTAGCTGTGCTGGCCTGAAGCCCTGCTAAAGAGACATGAGAAGGGCTCATGTGCCAACATAGCTGTCGTTGGCCCTGAGTCAGCTAGATAAGCAGCGACAATATTGTTGCTGTGGTTAGATCCACCCCTGGAAGGACTGAAAATGTGTGGCTGTGCTGCCAGAAGTGGCTTTTTCACCTTCCTTCTCATGCAGGCCAGGTTTTTGCTCTTTATCAGATGAAGTTCAGGTGTTCTCTTGCACCCTCCTACATCCTGAGAGCTCAGGGAGAGCTTCCCTAAACGCTGAAGCCCCCCCAAATCCAGCAGTGGTTGTACAAAAGTCCTTGTAGTGATTTCTCCCCAGTGTGTTGCTCTCCAGGATCTTTCTGGGGCTTTGAGGAGGCTCAAAAGAAATGGCACAAGCTCTTGGCTCTGTGCCTTGGCTGCTGGACATCTCACAGAGCTGATTAATGATTGACTCTTGGATCTTGCCAAGCTGCTTTGGCAGGCGTCTGCCTCAGTGGCTCCTACGTCTGAGGGTACCCTGTCACCCTTGGGTGCCTTCCCCAGCAGTGAATAAGTATTTAAATGGGAAATGAGGGGAGTCTGTGCTGAGCTGGAGAGATACCAGGTCCTAAGGGTGCTGTTTCAGAGTATTAGGGTGGGTTGGATTTGTAGCTGGGGTAGGTGATGGAAAGCTGGAGCCCATCACCATGGATCAGCTCGAAATAGGAGGATGTCTCCAAGCATCTCCCTGTGAACTTCCCAAGGGAGCCTGATTTAAGAAAAAACAAGAGAATGAGGATCTTTCCCCTCCAGCTTTTTGAGTTTTCCTGATCCAAAACAGGGGAAGTAAAGAAGCAGAGTGGTTTCATCTAGAGGAGGTGAAGGGAGACCTGAAAAATAGCAATCTACTCCTGAATTTTCCCACAAAAAGATGGAGACAGCCCTTCAATCCACATTAGGGAAGGCAGGGAAGAGAGGAGAGCATGGAAATGCTTTTTGTCACCCAGCTCTTAGCACCTAGCAGGTTTCTTCTCCAGCAGCCTAATCTACCAGGACAGAAAACCACCTTATTTATCCTAAAACCTCATGCTCCTGAGGGTGTGCAGCCATCATTTGGAATCCAGGCTGTTGCCAGAAGGAGAAACTTCTGGATTTTGGATGGGTGAAGTGAAGGAGGATGCAAAGATACATCTGCTTCAACCCCCCAAGTACCCAGCAAGGGAGAAAGCAGCACTGGGGAGTCTTAGCTGCTGCAGGGTAAATGCCCGTTTCCTGCTGTGAATTAAAGGTAATTGGATCTAAAGCTAAATTAACTTTGTAATAAACACAAGATTAGGGCTGGAAGTGCTTAGTACTTGATCCCAAATTATTTTACTTGGCTTTCCCAGCGTGCTTGAATGGAGTTGTCATGGTAAAAACACTGAGGGCTCAGAGAGACTGAGCACTGCAGGGAAAAAGCTGAACAGTCATCACTTCTCTTGTTGGATTAATTAAAAAAGATCCTTTCCCACCCCACCCCACCCCCCTCCCCCCTCTCCCCTTCCACTCTTCCCCTCCAGGAGACAGATGAGCTGTACATTGTTTCCCAGTTCTTTGTAGAAGAATGGAGGAAATTTGTCAGGTAACTTGATTTGAGGGTTCTGGTGCTGTTTATTCCCTATTTTGGGGAGGATGAGGGGGGGCTGTAGGTAATGATTTTACCCCTGGTGTGTCTGTGGGTAATGACTTTGCTCCTGAAACCCCTGGTGTGTAGTTCCCCTTGGCTTTGCCTTTGTGCAAAGGAGGAAGCTGAGCTTCCTGGGACTCCTACCAGTTGTAATGCGCTGTAAGAAGCCGAATTTCCTTGTTTACCTTGTCTTTACCAGATGGTGGGATTAGATAGTAACCTGATTAGTGTTTGCCTCTGTCTGGGAGCTGTGTCCTAGGCAAAGGTCACTGCTGGGTCCTGTTTCCACGGGCTGCTGGTGCTTTTGGAGGTAGTGAACCCTCCTAGATAGGCAGGGGAGTCATTTTGACACGTGCAGGAGCGCGGGTCCGATTTCCTCCTGGGTAGTAGCTTGCTATTCCCTGTTGGAATGCCTTCTGCAAACAGTCACCCTGTAATTTCTTCTCAGCTGCCTACAGAATTTGGGGAGGAGGGGGTAGGGGGGGAATAGGTTTGAAATAACCCAACCAAGCTTTGCAAAACCACTTTCCTTTGCCCATGCAGGAGGCCGACGCGATGCAGCCCCGTGTCTTCAGTAGGAAACAGCGCTCTGCTCTGCCCCCATGGGGGTCTCATGTTCACCTACTCTTCCATGACCAAAGATGACTCCAAACTGTGAGTTTCTTCTCTTCACATGTCTCCCTTTGCTGGGTGCTTTCATCTCTTAACGAGCCTCTGGGGAGGAGCAGGGGGGGGGCGGAGCAGAGAGCAAATGTTTTCCCTGGCATGTAATTAACTCTGCCCACCTTAGCCTCTGTGCAAAGCAAGACCTGAACTCTCAAAGGATGCTGGGTCAGGAAGGAAAAAATCAAGAGAGCTTGCTTCAGCTCCTCTCATTCCTAACAATCAACTACCCTGAATCTGACCAGGACCTAGAAACATCCAGCTTCCTTACGATTTGCTTTCCATGAGACTTGCCCTGGGGCGCTCAACGCTGGGCTGGAGTTCATGCTCTGTAGCATTCCTTCTGCAATGATGCAGAACTAAAAGTAGCAGATCTTCTCCTCCTTCTTCTCCTCCTCCTCCTCCTCCTCCACCACCCCTCAGGCATGACTGGAGCAGAGCAGCATCACTAATAACACGCTACCGTTTCCCTCTTATCTTGGGTGCACAGGCCCTGCTGTGCAGCTGGAGTTGTGGGGTTGATTTTTGCAGCTTTTCTTTCATTAATGGATTTTAAAAAAAAAAAAAAAGAAAAAAAAAAAGGAGGGGAAGCTGTTTGGAAGCTTAGGGTTTGGCTTTGCCACTTCATAAAGCACATTCTTCTTCCTTTTGTACAGTATAGCTCTAATATGGCCCAACGAGTGGGAGAGGATTCAGAATCTCTTCATCGTGGATCATGTCATCAAAATCACCCGGACACAAGCAGCTGGGGCTGAGCCTGAGAGCATGCTCTACTCCTCTGAGCCCCGTGAGTGACCCTCTTGCTGCCTCCTGCATTAATTAGTGCTGAGTCTTTGGGAAACAACCCTTTCTTTTGGGTGCTAAAGGCTTTGATCTAAGGGGATCCCGAGCTTGGGAGATGCCCCCCAGTGATGGGATCTGCCCCAAGTTGGTATCTCTGAGGAACCAAAGCCAATTCAATGTATTTCCCCTCTTTCTTTTGCCTCCCCAGAGCTCTGTACTGAGTGCAGGGAAGGGCTGTTATGCCAGCAGGAGCGGGATTTGCGTGAGTACAGCCAAGCCACCATCTACATCCACAAAGTGGTGGATAATAAAAAGGTACAGGGTGCTCTTCCTCCTCCTGGTTCTGCTTCATTTAACAGGGATTAACACCAGTTACCCAAATAACATTCTGAATGTGGCAGTGAGACAGTTGTGGCAGCCTGCTGTGTCCCAACAGGATTGGGACCTGCTGGAAGGAACACTGAGTGGCTGTGGGCAGAGCCTCTCTCCATGGGCAGAAGGCAGCTGCTCTGCCACACACAGGAGCTGTCCCTTTGGCAAAAAAAAAAAGAGTGAATGGGAAAATTCTGGCTGGGGCTGCTCAGGAAATGTGGGCTCCTTGAGGTTTCCTTTGACCAAACTGAACCCTTTTGCATCATCAGGTATCTCCATGCATCTTCCCAGCTGGGATTTAGAATAGGCAGCGTCATGGTTTCTGTCATCCTTACACATGTTACCAGAGTCTACCTCTTCTCCTCCTCCCCCTCTGCTATTTGTCATTTCCTTTCCTGGTTGCTTGAGTGATGATTACTCCTAGGTAGTAATAAGCTACTCACCTCCACGCTGATGAGGGCGGTGAGCTTGGAGACGGTTTTTCAGGATCCCCTGTGGAGCTGTGAATTCAGCCTCTGCTTTACTGGTGTCCAGTGGGATCAGTGTCAGGTCTAGAATTGCTTTTCCTGGTACCAAACGCTGGTTGCAGCACATCCTCCTCCTCCTCCTCCTCCTCAGGGCTCGTTTCATGCGTTAAGGGGGAACCCAAAGCTCGTGGGCAAGGTAAAGATGCTCCCCGCATGTTTGCAAGGTGGGGTTTGGGTTTTAGGGGGGGGGGGGGGTTGGTTTTTGTCTCTGATTTCTAGCTCCCTGCTGATTGAAGGAGCCTGGAGAAGCTCTGGGTGCTGGAGGCTGGAAGGGTTTCCACCTTGGTTGTGAGATGTTGAGCAAGCAGCACAGCCTTGAGCCATCAGCTGGGGGATTTCAGCCCATCTCAGGGCTGGATCCTGAGCTGTGCTCTAGCTCTGGTGCAGAGGAGGGTGCTTGCATTGGGGCTTGTGTTATTTTTCATGGGGATTTTTGTTTTCCTGGACAGGACCCGTGCTCACACGTGGGGCTGGCAAGGAACAGGCAGCTATTCTTTGCCGAGCAGCTGGAGCTGCAGAGAGGGGGCGAGAGCTCGCCTCCCAAATCCCTCATTAGGAGGGCAGCCTCGGCGGGATGCGAGCGGCAGGAACGCCTGCCAGCAGCGACACTCCAAGCCCCTGCTCCCATCCCTCCTGGGTGTCACTTACAAAATCAGGGAGCATTTCCCATCCCCTTGTTCCTCCACAGCCCCCTGTTAGCTCCTCGGGCCAACCCTGCGAGACAGGGAAGCCACAGCCATGTTAAATCACAGAATCCCAGCCTGGGCTGGGTTGGGAGGGACCCCAAGGGTCACAGAGCTCCAACCCCCCTGCCACAGGCAGGGACACCAACCTCAGGCCTGGAGCTACACAAGGTTGCCCAGGGCCCCATCCAACCTGGCCTTGAACACCCCCAGGGACGGGGCACCCACCCCCTCTCTGGGCAGCCTGTTCCAGCCCCTCACCACTCTCTCTGGAAAGAACTTCCCCCTAATATCCAATCTAACCCTTCCCTCCTTCAGCTTCACTCCATCCCCCTTGTCCTGCCTAAATCCATGTAGGGCAGCAGCACTGGAATCCAGAGCGCTCCGGGGAGGCGGCAGTTGGCACTGGGTGTTGGGGAGCTGGGATTGCATCCTTAATTGATGGAGGAGCAAGCTCTCCTGATGGAGAGAGTGCCAATCTCCAGGGCTCCTGTCAACCCCAGCTCCAGGTGAAGCATAGATGGGAATCCAGATCCCTGCCTCCTGGAGGGATTTACACAGAGCTGAGTGTCCTTTTTATTTACATCTGTGTGTAAATTATTTACATTTCTTTTACTTACAACCTCCAGACCCATAAATAATGGTGCTGAGTGCCTCTGCCAGCCTGCTGCAGGGATGGATAAGTGTCTAATTTACAGATAATATTCCTTTCTCTGTGTTAGGGCTTTCAGCATACGCTTAGATGAGCCAGGGAAGCAGCCAGCTAATGGGAAAGAAATCAGCCCAGGCCCCTGGAGACTTTCCCTTTGCAGAGAAAGGAGGTTTAGGTCCTGAGCCACAGGAAGCACCTGCAGTTTGATGGAGAAGCTCCTTCTCCTGAGCCAATTCCCCCCATGGTTTGATGCAGCTGGGAAGGGGTGGAAAAGGCTCTGCTGAGCATGTAGAGCAGATTCCCTGGGTGCTTCCTGCTCTGCCTCCCTTTTGTAGGATCGAGGTGGCATCCCAGAGGTCTCTGTGAGCTGTTTTTCCACACTCTGCTGTCAGGTTAGTTACAGAGAATGATTTTTTTATGACTTCAGGTAATGAAGGACGCTGCTCCGGAGCTGAACGTGAGCAGCTCAGAAGCTGAAGAGGAAAGGGAGGAAAACAAGCCAGAGGGGGAACAAGACCCAGATTTCAACCAGGTAGAGATCAAAAACCCCACCAGGATCTGTGGGTTTTGCATCATCCTCTTGTCAGCACTTCAGCACAACCCTCCCCTCTCTGTTTTACACCTGGCAGGTGAAAGCAAGAGGGTCTTAAATTGTCCTTTACTGGTTTTTAAGTGGTGGCACCACACCATCCCAGTGTTTTTGGGAGAGATCCAATACTGCTGGCGACTCGTGCTCTTGGCTGGTGATCCCCTTTGGAAGCAGGAGCTGAGCTTCCAAGGCAAATCCTTCAATCCTCCTGACATTTCCATGCAGCAATTGGGCTTTCAAAGCAGCTTTTTCAGTGCTTCCCACCTTCCCTCACGTGCCCAACTCTTCCAAAACACCATCCAGCACCCAGGGAGATCCTATTTTCCACCAATCTCAACTTTTAAACTTCCAACTTTTCTTTTTCCTTTCCTTTTCCCCCTCTTCTTTCCAGACCAGCGGCGGCACGAAGCGCCGGAAGATCTCACCCCAGAGCTACATCACCTACCAAAAACAAGGCATCAGGCGCAGCACCCGCCACCGGAAGGTCAGAGGGGAGAAAGCCCTGCTTGTCTCTGCTAATCAGACACTGAAGGAGCTGAAAATACAGGTGAGAGAAAGTCCTTAGAGAAAGAAAGGGCTTTCTTTAAAAGAAAGGTCTCTACTCTGCCCTCTCCAGCTGCATCCTGTGTCCAGAGCTGGGGCCCAACACAAGAAAGATGTGGGGCTGTTGGAGAGGGGTCAGAGGAGCCACGGAGATGCTCAGAGGGCTGGAGCAGCTGCCCTACAAAGAGAGGCTGAGGGAGCTGGGCTGGGTCAGCCTGGAGAAGAGAAGGCTGTGGGGGGACCTCATTGCAGCCTGCCAGTCCCTGAAGGGAGCAGAGGAACAGGAGGGGAATCAGCTTGTTAAAAGGATAGACAATGGCAGGACAAGGGGGATGGATTAAAGCTAAAGGAGGGAAGGGTTAGATTGGATATTAGGGGGAAGTTTTTTCCAGAGAGAGTGGTGAGGGGCTGGAACAGGCTGCCCAGAGAGGGGCTGGGTGCCCCGTCCCTGGGGGTGTTCAAGGCCAGGTTGGATGGGGCCCTGGGCAACCTTGTGTAGCTCCAGGCCTGAGGTTGGTGTCCCTGCCTGTGGCAGGGGGGTTGGAGCTCCGTGATCCTTGGGGTCCCTCCCAACCCAGCCCAGTCTGTGATTCTATGAATGAGTCTCTCTGAGTAAGAAAATACACCACTCAGAGCGTGCAGGTGCAAGGGGACGGAGGGAATGAGTATGAAATCCCACACACATTGTTGCTCTTCTAACTGGGGTGGGGATGGGCTTGGTTGGGTGGGTTTTTGGGGGGCTGTTTGGGGGTTTCTTTGGGGTTTGTTTGTTTTTTAATAATCCCTCCACACAAAATCAGCCTGTCTCATTGTGTTGGCACAGATCATGCATGCATTTTCAGTTGCTCCCTTCGACCAGACCTTGTCGCTCAACGGGAAGATCCTGAGCGATGACACGGCGACCCTGGGCAGCCTGGGAGTCATCCCTGAGTCTGTCATTTTATTAAAGGTAACAGCAAAGGGGGGAGAACTCGACTCCCTCAACCCCCTGGTTCATTTAATTAATGCAACCTGAAGGGAAACTCGTTACAGTGAGCTGGATGTGTCCACCCTGAGCTGCTCTGTGGCCTTGCTTAATGATGATTTTTTTTTCTCTGTTTCAATTTAAACACATCTCTCTTCTTGTTTGTTTGTTTGAAAGAACATTCATTAGCTGAGCTCTGTGTGTGCCACCCCAAAACAGGGCTAAATTAGGGAGCCAATCCCCTTGTCACCCCAAAACAGGACTAAATTAGGGAGCCAATCCCCTTGTCACCCAAAATGTGACTGAATTAGGGAGCAAATCCCCTTTGTCACCCCATAATGTGACTGAATTAGGGAGCAAATCCCCTTTGTCACCCCAAAATGTGACTGAATTAGGGAGCAAATCCCCTTGTCACCCCAAAATGTGACTAAATTAGGAAGCAAGTCCCCTTGCCACCCCAAAACAGGACTAAATTAGGGAGCGACTCCCCTTGTCACCCTAAACCACGATTAAATTAGGGAGTGAGTCCCCTTGTCACCCCAAAACACAACTAAATTTAGGGAACAAATCCCCTTGTCACCCTAAAACATGATTAAATTAGGGAGCAAGTTCCCTTGTCACCCCAAAACATGACTAAATTAGGGAGTGAGTCCCCTTGTCACCCCAAAACAACTAAATTTAGGGAACAAATCCCCTTGTTTACCCCAAAACAGAACTAGATTAGGGAGCAAGTCCCCTTGTCACCTTAAAACACGATTAAATTAGGGAGCAAGTCCCCTTGTCACCCCAAAACACGACTAAATTAGGGAGTGAGTCCCCTTGTCACCCCAAGACACGACTAAATTAGGGAGTGACTGCCCTTGTCACCCCAAAACATGACTAAATTAGGGAGTGAGTCCCTCCTGGGTCGATTTTGGGCAGCACCACTCAGATGGGGAACTTCCTAACGAGGTTGGTTGCTCGTTAACCCCCTGCTCCTCTTTCTTCCCCAGGCTGATGAGCCCATCGCGGATTACGCAGCGATGGACAACATTATGCACGGTGAGAGGGAAGGGTTGGGGTTCAGGGAAGGCACCTCACTGCTCTGATTTTGAGGAGAATTAACTGGTGGCCAGGGATTATGTTGGGTTTGGGTAGAGATGAGATACAAAAACTCATCCCTGCTGCTTGGGAGGGGAACCAAATCCTGTCTGGACACTTCTAACCCCATCCTCTTTTCTTCCCATCCCAGTTTCTATGCGTGAAGAAGGATTTAAAGGTGAGTCTGAGTTGGTTTATCCCCTCCCCTGATTTCCTTGAGCTCACTCTAACTTCCTCTCCATCCCATAAGTGTCGTCATCTTTGGTTTTTGGTTTGTTTTTTTTTTGGTGGTGTCTTCTCTCCACTCCACAGGGACTGGGTTACTGGGCCACTGATGCTCTTCTCAACGCTGGCGACAGACCGAGCGGAAGGGAAGAGGATTTCCTATGGTAGGGCATTAAAAGAGACAAACAGACAAACAAACAGAGGTGGATACAGGACTGAACTCTTTGACTCTTCCAGAAGGCAGAAACCCACTCTGAAATGGCTGGCCCCCTCCCTGTGATAACAAGGGAATCCTTGGATGCGTTGGGTTGGGAGGGACCTTCAGAGGCCATCTAGTCCCACCCCCTGCAGTGAGCAGGGACACTTTGAACTAGGGCAGGGTGCTCAGTGCCCCATCAAGCCTGACCTTGAGGGGCTCCAGGGATGAGGCCTCCACCACCTCTCTGGGCAACCCTGTGCCAGGGTCTCACCACCCTCAGAGGGAAGAACTTCTTCCTCATGTCCCATCTAACCCTGCCCTGCTCTAGTTTAACACCATCACCCCTCGTCCTGTGGCTCTGAGTCCTTACAAACAGCCCTGCCCAGCTTCCTGTGGGTCCCTTCTGGGACTGGAAGGGGCTCGGGGGTCTGCCCCCAGCCTTCTCTTCTCCAGGCTGAACCAGCCCAACCCTCTCAGCCTGACTTTGCAGCAGAGCTGCTCCAGCCCTCAGAGCATCCCTGTGGCTCCTCTGGACTCTGGACCAAGAGGCCATGTCCTTCCTGTGCTGAGGGCTCCAGAGCTGGATGCAGCACTGCAGGGGGGTCTCCCCAAAGCAGAGCAGAGCAGAGGGGGACAATCCCCTCTCTCAGTCTGGCCACTCTTCTGGTGATGCAGCCCAGGCTTCCACTGGCCTTCTGGGCTGGGAGTGCCCATCACTGGCTCCTGTCCAGCTGTGTGTCCAAGTACCCCAAGTCCTTCTGCACAGGACTGCTCCCCATCACATCACCCCCAGCCTGTGCTGGTAGCCAGGACTGTCCCATCCCAGGGGCAGCACCTTGAGCTTGGCCTTGTTGAACTTCATGAGGTTTGCAGAGTCCCTCCTCTCCAGCTGGTCCAGGTCCCTCTGGATGACATCCCACCCCTCTGGCATGTCAACCCACCACTCAGCTCGGTGTCATCCACAAACTTGCTGAGGGTGTGCTCAATCCCACTGTCTGTTGTTGATGAAGATGTTAAACCAGACTGGTCCCAGTACGGATCCCTGAGGGACACCTCTTGTCACCCCTCTCCACCTGGACACGGAGCTGTTGACCACCAACCACCCTCTGGATGTGACCATCCTCCCAGCTCTCCGCCGGACAGTCCACCCATCAGATCCGTATTTCTTCAGCTTGGAGAGAAGGATGTTGGGTGGGGGGACAGTGTCCCCAGCCTTGCAGAAGCCCAGCTCGATGACATCCATTGCCCTTCCCCTGGTGTAGAAGGCCCCTGGGTTGGTTGGTCAGGCAAGACTTGCCCTTGGTGAAGCCATGCTGGTTGCCTCCACTCAACCTCCCCGCTCTCCGCGTGCCTTAGCAGAGCTTCTAGAAGGATCTTCTCCCACACCATCTTCCCAGGCACAGCGATGAGGCTGAGGGGCCAAGAATTCCCACCTTCCTCCTTCCCACCTTCCCTAAAACATGGGTGTTGCTTCTCCCTTCTTCCAGTCACCCGGAATGCCTTACGTCACAGCACCTTGCACTGAAGGACACCCGGCCTTGGGTTGAATACAGCCAGAGGACGGTGTGGCAGCCGTGGGAGCGGCTGGTGTTTTGGGGTGAGGGATGCCCAGGCCTCCCCATGGCTTCCTGTGCTCCCCTCCCTTAAAACCAAACCCCAGCTGGGATCTGGTCCCCTGTTACCCCACTTATGGATGATCCTGCCCCTGCTCTTTCCATACAGCCTGGGAGTAATGGAGCAGTTGGGAGAGGAAGGACCAAACACAAACCACCCCGGCTCCGCGGCCACTCACCTTCACTTCCCCAACTCCCATGGTTTATTTTCATCCTGGGTGGGGGGTTTGTTGGTGGTTCATGTTGTCACCCCCCTCAGGAGCTGCAAAATTTGGCTTGATTTTCCTGTATTTTTAAGAAACCTGGGATATTTTAACAGCTTTTAGTCAGCTTCTTTTCCTTGGGGACTGCTGGGAGATGGCGAAGGAGATGGGGGGTGTGTGGATGGGTGGCACATTCCCCATATCCCAGTTTCTTTGGGACAATTTTCCTTCTCATTTTTCAGGGAGGCACTGAGAAATTATTTGGGGGAAGGGGAGGGGGATTTACAGCTGTAACCCCCCCCAACCCCCAAGAGCATCCCTGTGAGGAGCCAGACCAGCATCCCCCTTCCAGCCCTCAGAGCAGAGTGATGCTGAAGTGGCTCCATCATCCCATTAAGATGTTTCCTCATCCTTTCAAATTTGGGGGGGGTGGGGGGGGGGGGAAGGGAGGGGGCAAGATACACCTTACTGCCCCTCTCAGCTTAGGGTGTAATTCTTTTTAACAGATTGCAGGATTTGGGGGCTGCAAGAAGAGATATTGGAGGGGGAGGGGGGAGGGATAAACACCCCCATCCCCTCCCAGCTCTGTTTTATCTGAGGGATTTCAACTCCATCCCTGGGGATGGGGGGGAAAGGGAGGGGGGGGAAATTTGGGGCAAAGTGCCCTGAAAAGGTGGGTTTGGGAGCGATTTGGACCTGCAAATTCTTTCCTAAGGTAAAGATGGCAGCAGGAATTGGGTGCAACACAGGCTGCTCCATCCTTCGGGAACGGCCCGGAGCTTGTGCCCAGAGCCAAGTGCTCCCTCTGTACATATTCCCTGGAAATTCCTTTTTCTGGTGGGTTTTTTCTTTGGTTTTTCTTTTTTTTTTTTTTTTTTTTCTAATTTACTGTTAATTTTGTTGTTGTTTCACGTTCCAATAATAAAACCTCCTTGAGCTGACTCTGTTGCCCAGCCAAGTCCCTCAGCTTCGCCGCCACGATGTTTTCCAGGAGCTCCATCCTTCCCCCGGAGCTCCATCCTTCCCCAGGAGCTCCATCATTCCCCAGGAGCTCCATCCTTCCCCCGGAGCTCTATCCTTCCCCAGGAGCTCCATCATTCCCCAGGAGCTCCATCATTCCTCACAAGCTGCATCCTTCCCCACAAGCTCCATGATTTCCTCATGAGCTCCATCCTTCCCCAGGAGCTCCATCCTTCCTCATGAGCTCCAACCTTCCCCACAAGCTCCATCATCCCCTTCAAGCTCCATCCTTCCCCACAAGCTCCATCATTCCTCACAAGCTCCAACCTTCCTCATGAGCTCCAACCTTCCCCACAAGCTCCATCATCCCCCTCAAGCTCCATCCTTCCCCACAAGCTCCATCATTCCTCACAAGCTGCATCCTTCCCCATGACCTCCATCCTTCCCCACAAGCTCCACCATTTCCTCATGAGCTCCATCCTTCCCCAGGAGCTCCATTGGTCCCCTCAAGCTCCATCCTTCCCCAGGAGCTCCATCCTTCCCCACAAGCTCCATCATTCCTCACAAGCTGGATCGTTGCCCACAAACTCCTTCCTTCCCCATGAGCTCCATCCTTCCCCACGAACTCCATCCTTCCCCATGAGCTCCATCCTTCCCCATGAGCTCCATCCTTCCCCAAAAGCTCCATCCCCCCCCTCAAGCTCCATCACCCTATCCCACTGCCCACACTCCCCTTTTCCCACTTATTTTGCCGGAATTACGGGATGGAAACTGCCCTTGGAGCCACCAAAGCCCCGTTCAAACCCCATATCCCATTTAAACACCCTCAGGGCCGGGATGGGACCCCCTCTCCCCCCTCCCCGTGCGCGGGGTCTTGGCCTTGGCGCGGTGGCCGCTGTGTGACGGACACTTGGGTGTCCCCGTGCCCGCGCCGGCGCATCACGTCCCTGCACTGGCACAGGGCCCAGGCTGCAGCTTCCCCCCCCCCCCTCCTCCACCTCCCCCGGGGGTTGGGGGGACACACACACATGAACACGCTGCGTGGCCGGGGCTCGGTGCCAGCCCCCGGCTCCTTCCGCCCTGGCACCGGGCAGCGGGGAGCCGGTGCCAGCCGTTCCTCGAGGGTTGGGCTGTCCCTTCTGCCACCCGAACCGGCCCCGGGGGGGGGAAAGGGGGGGTGGAGTGGGGGGGGGGGTGTGCTGGGTGCTGTCAGGGGTGGGGGATAGGGTTTGGGGGTGCTGGGGGGTACCCAGGGCCCCTCCCCGCTGGTGGAAGGAGGAGGGAGGGGGGGATGGGAGATGCAGGTGATGGGCAGAGCGGTACCGGTACCGCCGGGGGCGGGGCCCGGGGCGGGATGCGGGGGGGACCCCCAGCTGCGGGGATGCGGGATGGCGGGGGGCGGACCTGGGTGCTGGGAGAGGGGGTAAGGGGAAGGGGTGGAGACAGCGGGTGGTCCTGGGGAGGGGAGCAGGGACTGGGGAGAGGTCCCAGCCCCGGGTGATGCCGTTCCCAGCGCAGGGATTCCGGCTCCGGGGCCCGTTTCCAAGGTTGCCGGTTCCTCCCGGTGCCGGTTCCCGGTTCCGGTGCCGGTTCCCGGTGCCGGCCGCCCCCGGAGGGGCCGCCCCGCCCCGCCGCACGTGACGCGGCGCGGTGGCTGCGAGCGGTGGGGGCCCCGCTCCGCTCCGGTACCGGCCCCGCTCCGGTACCGGCCCCGCTCCGGTACCGGCCCCGGCCCCGCCGCCCCTCCGGTAAGTGCCGCGCCGCGGGGAGCGGGATGCGGGGCCCCTGCGGAGACACCCCACCCCCCCCACCCCCCCACCCCCATCCTCCTCGGAGCAGCACCGGGGGGGGGTCCATCACCCGGTGACCTTCAGCCGGTACCGGCAGCGCTGGAGGGGGAGGGGGGGATGCTTCGGGTCTGGGGGGGGGTGTGGGGGATGCTCTAGGTCTGGGCGGGGGGGACCCTGCGTCCGGAGGGGCGGGGGAAGGGTTCAGCCCCCCCCAGATACCTCCCCAACCTGCCCCCCCCCCAAATCTCTCCCTCGACACCCCCCACCTGCCCCCTCCCCCCCCAACACCTCCCAAATTAATTACCCCCCAGCCTGTCCTGACAAACCTGACACCCCCCCCGGCTACCCCAAAACCTGCCCCCCCCTTCTGCCCCTCCCATCCTGGCCCCAGCATCTTCTTCCCCCCCCATCCCCCCACCTCAACCAGGCCCACAATCTGCCCCCCCCATGTCACCCCCAACCCACCCCCCCTCCAGCCTTACCCCACATCTGGGTCACCCCCCCCCACACGGTGCTCCCCCCACCCTTTGGGTGCCAGTGGTGAGGAGAGGAAAGGAGGGCGATGGGGGGGGACACAGACAGGACCCCCCCCGACCCTGCACAGCCCCAGCACCCAGCAGGGTCACGCTGCGGCCCATGGGTGCATGGGGGGGGGGTCACCCATTGGGGGCCGTGTTCGCACGGGGAGGGGCTGTGCTTGCACGAGGGGGGGCTGTGTTTGCACGGGGGGGGGGGGGGGGGGGGTCGCATGACATTGGCGTGTTCACACGTGGGGTCACGTGACATTGGCGTGTTCACACGGGGACAGGTTGGGTTTGCACCAGGGTCCCCCTGGCACTTGGGGGGGGGGGGTGGAGGGGGGAAGATGCTCCGGTTCAGGGTGGGTTTTGCACGGGGAGGAGGGGGGGGGTCACGTTTGCACGGGGATGGGGCCCATCTGCACGCGCTGGGGGGGGTTGCACCATCACCCCCCGGTGGTTGCACCATGGAGGGTCCCCCCCAGAGCCGCTCCTGCAGCCGGGATGCTTCGCACGCCGGCGTGTTCACACCGGGGCTCGTTCTTGCACGAGGGCCGCACGCTCCGGGGGGGAGGGGTGTTTGCGGGGGGTGTGGGGGGGGTATTGGACCCCCCTCCTCCCCCTTCGCACCCCGGTTGCGGTGGCAGCGGGCCGGTGCCGCCGGGTCCCGGCGCTGTCCGTGGTGCTGTCCCGCGCGGCATCGCCTCCCGCCCGCAGAGGGCGCCCTTTTGGGTGGGGGACACACACACACACTGGGTGGGGGTGTTGGGGGGTCCCCTCAGCAGCCGGGAACCCACTGACATTCCCTGCTCCTGGTCCACCGGCTCCGGGCAGGCAGCGAGGTGGCTCTTGGCCTCTGCCGTCAGTAGGCTCCAGGGTTAACGGCGCGGCCCGCACGGCCCCGTGTTGTGGGGAAGAGCTGTGGGGGAGCTGCCCTCCCCCTCAGGAAACGCCATGGACCCCAGCGGACCCCTACGAGCCGCCTAGACCTGTCCCCAGCCGGCACCGCCACCCCCTCGGCCACCCCACCCCTCGGTAAGACCCCCGGGCTGCCCCCCCTCCCCCAAAGGGGTGCCCATCCTTAGTGGGCACCCACCCACCAGCACCCACCCATCTCCCGCAGGGCAGCAGGATGGCCCAGCAGCACCACGCTGTGCCCCCACCGCTCAAGGTAGGCACCACCTTGGGGCTGGGGGCAGCCAACCAGCACCCATGGGTGCCGCCTTCACCCACCCCCTTGTCTTGCAGACAGAGGAGGACTACATCCCCTACCCCAGCGTGCACGAGGTAGAGCACCCGCTCCCCTCCAGAGAGGGGTGCAAGGGCAGGCGAGCGCCTGGGGGGGGGGTGATGGGTGCAAGGCCAGAGCACCCACCTTGGCTCTGGGTGCAGGTGCTGGGCCGGGAGGGGCCGTTCCCCCTCATCCTCCTGCCGCAGTTTGGGGGTTACTGGATCGAAGGCACCAACCACCAACTGAGCGGGGTGCCCGAGTCCCCCCCCACCCCGGCACCCGGCACCCGGGCGAGGCTCGAGGGCAACCACACGGCCAAGATCTACCGCAAGCACTTCCTGGGCAAGGTGAGGCCCCACGGGCAGGCCTGGGCATGGGCACCCCACGGCATGGGTGCGCCCATGGGTATCCATGGGCCTGGGATGCTCACGGACATGGGTGCTCCATAGGTTGTGTCTGTGGGTGCTCATGGACATACGTGGGTGCCACACAGGCATGGGGGTTCCTTAAGTAGGGGTTCCTGTGGGTATGGGTGCTGGTGGGTGTGGGTGTCTCATTGTATGTGACCTTTGGGCATGGGGTTCCCTGTGGGTATGGGTGCTGGGGGACCCACGGCGTGGGTGCTGGTGGGTGTCTCATTGTATGTGACCTTTGGGCATAGGGTACTCCGTGGGGGTGGTGTCTGTGGGTGCCCCATGGGTGCTCAGAGCCACCCCATAGCATGGGTGCGTGTGGAGGTGGGTGTCCTTGGGCGTGTGGAACCTACAAGTGTGGGTAAGATGGGTGCCCCACGGCATGGGTGCCCTGTGTTTTGGGTGTTGTGAGCACCCATTGGGGCCGTCACGGGTGCTTGGCCCCCTCCCCCCAGGAGCACTTCAACTACTACTCCCTGGACCCGGCGCTGGGACACCTCGTCTTCTCCCTCAAGTACGACGAGCAGGAGCACCTCCACCTGCTGCTGCGGTGAGTGGGGTGCAGGGGACACCCATGGGTGCTGGTTGTGGGGGGGGAAGGGGACAACCCTGACCCCCCCACCTCACCCCACAGCACCCGCACCCGCACCCTGCACGACGTGGTGCCCATCTCCTGCCTGGCTGAGTTCCCCAACGTGGTGCAGATGGCCAAGGTGGGTGCAACACCTTTGGCAGCACCCATGGGTGCTCCCCCACCCCCTCACCACCCTGGGCCACCCATTGCATCACCCATCCTTCCCGCAGCTGGTGTGTGAGGACGTCAACGTGGACCGCTTCTACCCTGTGCTGTACCCCAAGGTGAACAGGGTGGGGTGGGGAGGATCACCCATGGGTGGGGTGGGGGCAGCCCTGGGGTGCCTCAACCCAACCTGCTCCCCTTCCTGACCCCACAGGCATCCCGCCTCATCCTTGCCTTTGACGAGCACGTGCTCAGCAACCACTTCAAGTTTGGGGTCATCTACCAAAAACTGGGGCAGGTATGGGCTGGGGGTGGGAGTAGGGTGAGGAGGGGGACTCCCAGGTGGGTGCTGACACCCCCCACCCCTCCCTACAGACCTCTGAGGAGGAGCTGTTTGGCACCACAGAGGAGAGCCCGGCCTTCGCCGAGTTCCTCGACGTGCTGGGGCAGCGGGTGCAGCTGCGGGACTTCAAGGGGTGAGTGATGGGGTGCTGGGTGGCAGGGGAGGGGGGGGGGGGGGGGATGTGGACACCCCTGGGCCCCCACGTTCAGGGTGCTCGTTCCTTACCCCCGCCCAGGTTTCGGGGGGGGTTGGATGTGACCCATGGGCAGACGGGGAGCGAGTCTGTCTACTGCCACTTCCGCGACAAGGAGATCATGTTCCACGTCTCCACCAAGCTGCCCTACACCGAGGGGGATGCCCAGCAGGTGTGGGGCACCCATGGGTGCTGGGGGGGGAGGGAGGGGGAAGGGGTATGGGGGAACCGAGAAGGGGTGAGGGTTGGGAAGGAATGAGTGGGTGCTTGGGGGTGGGAGGGGGTTTGGGGATCCTGGGGCATCCCTATGGGGTGTGAGGGTTGGCAGGGCACCCCAGGGTGGTGAGGGGATGTCTGAAGAGCTCCTGGGGCACCCGTGGGTGCTGGGGGGTGTCTATGGGGTGCAGGGGCTCCTGGAGCACCACCTATGGGTGCTAGGGATATCTATGGGATGCCAAATCTCCAGGGCCACCCTTGGGTGCTGGAGGGGCTTCTAAGGCCCACGGGGGCTGGTGGGGCACCCCTGGGTGCTAGAAGGAATCTCTGGGGCACCAGGGCTGTCAGCACACCCTATGGATATTGGGGGGGGCATCTCTAGGGTGCTAAACCTCCAGGGGCCCCTTTGGGTGCTGGGGGGGCATATATATGATGTGGGGGGCTGCCAGAGCATCCCTGGGTGGTGGGGGGGGGGGGAGGGGATGTCTATGTGACACAAAGCCTCCAGGGGCACCCATGGGTGCTGGGGGGCACCTATGAGGGGTGGTATCTGCCATTCCCTTTGCCCCCCCGTGTGACATCCCCCCCCCCCGTGTGTCTCCCCCCCCCCCCCCCAGCTGCAGCGGAAGCGTCACATCGGCAACGACATCGTGGCCATCGTGTTCCAGGACGAGAACACCCCCTTCGTCCCCGACATGATCGCCTCCAACTTCCTCCACGCCTTCGTGGTGGTGCAGCTGGAGCAGGGCGGCGCCCAAGGGACCCTCTACAAGGTATCCCCCCCGTGCCTCAGTTTCCCCACGGGGCGCTGGGGGCAGCGGGGGTGCCCTCACACCCACCCGCCCGCAGGTCTCGGTCACCGCCCGCGATGATGTGCCCTTCTTTGGCCCACCGCTGCCTGACCCGGCTGTCTTCAGGAAGGTGAGCACCCATGGGTGCTGCTGGGGTGGGGGTGGGTGTCCCTGGGTGGCTGCCACCCCTTGTTCCTCCCGCCAGGGCCCCGAGTTCCAGGAGTTCCTGCTGACGAAGCTCATCAACGCCGAGTACGCCTGCTACAAGGCTGAGAAGTTCGCCAAGCTGGAGGTGGGTGCAAATGGGGGTGCTGGGGGGCTGGGGGGTGCGGCTGCGAGGGGGGGACACGTGGGTGCTGGGCATGGGGTGGAGGGGTGTGTGCTGGGGGGGTGGGTGCTGTGGGGCTGTGCACATCATGGCTGCAGCAGATGCAGTGGGTGCTGTGCGTGTGGGTGCTGCAGGTTTGGGTGCAGTGGGTGCAGGTGTGGTGCTGTGCACATCGTGGGTGCAGTGGGTGCAGTGGGTGTGGGTGCTGGGGGTGCTGCAGGTTTGGGTGCTGTGGGTGCGGGTGGGGGGTTGTGCATGTCATGGGTGCAGTGGGTGCTGCGGGTGATGTGCGTGTGGGTGCTGCGGGTGCAGTGGGTGCTGCAGGTTTGGGTGCCGTGGGTGCAGGTGCAGAGTTGTGCACATCATGGGTGCTGGGGATGCTGGGGGTGCAGATGCAGTAGGTGCAGTGGGTGCAGGCGCTGGGGATGCTGGGGGTGCAGATGCAGTGGGTGCAGTGGGTGCTGAGGGTACAGATGCAGGGGGTGCAGTGGGTGCAGTGGATGCTGGGGGTGCTGGGGATGCTGCAGATGCTGCGGGTGCAGACGCAGGGGGTGCAGTGGGTGCAGACACAGGGGGTGCTGGGGATGCTGCGGGTGCAGACGCAGTGGGTGCAGTGTGTGCGGGTGCTGGGGATGCTGCGGGTGCAGACGCAGTGGGTGCAGTGGGTGCTGAGGGTGCAGACGCAGTGGGTGCAGTGGGTGCGGGTGCTGTGGGTGCTGGGGATGCTGCGGGTGCAGATGCAGGGGGTGCAGCGGGTGCGGCGGGCGCGGGGCCGTGCCCGTGGCGGTGCCGCCGTGCGGGGCCGGGTGCCCCCCGCAGCGCGGGGCCGTGCGGGCGGCGGGTGCCACGTGCGGCGGGTGCGGCGCGCGGTGACGCGGGGCCAGGCGCGGTGGCGGGGTGGGGGGGAGGGGGGCGGGTGCCGCGCGGGCTGGGCGGGCGCGGGGCGCGGGGCGCGGGGCGCGGGGCGCGGGGGGGGGTGTCCGCACGCTGCGGGTGCGCAGGAGCGGACGCGGGCGGCGCTGCTGGAGACGCTGCATGAGGAGCTGCAGGCCCGCAGCCAGGCCATGCTGGGGCTGGGCCCCGACGACGAGCGCCCCGACAACGGCGCCGCCGCCCCGGGATTCTTCGAGTCCTTCAAGGTGCGGGCGGGGGCGGGGGGAGGGGGCGGGGGGGGGCCGGACGCACCCACACCCCCCCTCCAACACACACCCCCCCCCCGGGGAGGGGCCGCCCGGCGGGAGGGAGGGAGGGAGGGAGGGTGGAGGGAGACCTCCCGGGACCCACCGGGACACCCCGCGCATCCCCCGCCGGGGCCCCGCAGCCGCCCGGCCCCGCGCCCGCCCCAGGCGCTGGCCACGCCCACCAGGCAGCTAGAGACCACGCCCACCACGCCAAGCCACGCCCCTGATCGAGCAAACCCCGCCCCGAATGCCCCCTAAGCCCCGCCCTTCAATAAGCCCCGCCCACATCCATAGCCAAGCCCCGCCCCTCCCCAAAGCCACGTGACAGCACCCCCCCGCCCCCCCCTCCCGTAAGCCCCGCCCCCCTCCCGGTGCCCCCGGGGCCCCCCGGGGCCGGTGACGCGGTGCCGCCCCCAGTCGCTGCTGGTGCCCGGGAGCCGGCGGGGACGCCGCGGCAGCGCCATCGGGCTGGGCTCGGTGGAAGAGGTGGGTACCGCGGCGCGGACACCCCCCCCCCCGCTGTGTGTGTCCCCCCCGCTCTGCTCCCCTCCCCTCGCCCCCGCCCCCCACCCGGGCCCCGGTTAACGGCGCCCCGCAGGCGCTGCTGGTGCCCGGGAAGAGCCCGTCGAGGCGGCGTCCCGGCCCCCTGGGCTCCCGCCGCTCCAGCGCCATCGGTATCGAGAGCATCCAGGAGGCGCCGGCCGGCAGGTGAGCGCCGGCACCGGCGGCGGGGCGGGGAGGGGGCGGCCCCGCGCGGGGTCCCCTCCCCGTGTCGCCTCACTGCCCGGTCGCCTCCCTCCCCCCCCCCCCCCATTCCCCGCTCACAGGGACGGCCCCGCCGCCGCTCCCGCCGCCCCCGACGGCGCTGGCTCCGCACACAGCTCCCCCGAGAGCCGCCGGCACCCCGACAGGTCCCGCACCGGGACGGGGGACGCGGGGACTGGGGGGGACTGGGAGGGGGTGATGCATGGGCAGGGTGGCACTGGGATGGGGTGGCACCGGGATGGGGTGGCACTGGGATGGGGAGACATGGGCACTGAGGGGCACTGGGATGGGGCAGCACAGGGGCAGGGGGACGCTGGGGCGTGGTGGCACTGGGATGGAGTGGCAGTGGGATGGGGTGTCACGGGGATGGAGTGGCACTGGGATGGGGTGGCACTGGGATGGGGTGGCACCGGGTTGGGGTGGCACCGGGTTGGGGTGGCACCGGGTTGGGGTGGCACTGGGATGGGGTGGCACCGGGATGGGGTGACACTGGGATGGGGAGGCACCGGGATGGGGTGGCACCGGGATGGGGAGGCACCGGGATGGGGTGGCACCGGGATGGGGTGGCACTGGGATGGGGAGGCGTGGGCACTGAGGGGCACTGGGATGGGGCGGCACAAGGGCAGGGGGGAGCTGGGTGTCACTGGGTTGGGGTGTCCCTGGGATGGGGTATCCCTGGGATGGGGTGGCACCGGAATGGGGTGGCAGTGGGATGGGGTGGCACTGGGATGGGGTGGCAGCGGGATGGGGTGGCACTGGGATGGGGTGGCACTGGGATGCAGTGGCAGCGGGATGGGGTGGCACCGGGATGGGGTGGCACTGGGATGGGGTGGCAGCGGGATGGGGTGGCACTGGGATGGGGAGGCACCGGGATGGGGTGTCACCGGGATGGGGTGGCACTGGGATGGGGTGGCACTGGGATGCAGTGGCAGCGGGATGGGGTGGCACCGGGATGGGGAGACATGGGCACTGAGGGGCACTGGGATGGGGCAGCACAAGGGCAGGGGGGAGCTGGGATGGGGTGTCCCTGGGATGGGGTGTCACTGGGATGGGGTGTCACTGGGATGGAGTGGCACTGGGATGGGTTGTCACCAGGATGCGGTGGCAGCGGGATGGGATGGCACTGGGATGGGGTGGCACCGGGTTGGGGTGGCACCGGGATGGGGTGGCACGGGCACTGGAGGGCACTGGGATGGAGTGATATGTGGGCAGGGCATCACCAGGACAGGGTGACCCCCCAGTGCAGTGGGCCAGGGTGACACTGGGATGGGGTGTCACTGGGATGGGGTGCCATGGGGACTGGAGAGCAGTGGGGCACTGGGGGCACTGGGATGGGGCGGTATGTGGACAGGGTGTCACTGCCATGGGGTGTCTCCAGGGTGGTTGGCCCGGGACAGCGTAGGGACAGGGGGGTGCAGGGGGTGGGGCAGGGTGGCACAGGGACAGGTTGGTGTGGTGACGGGGGACATGGAGGGGACGGCACAGCGTGGGGATGGGTGACACAGGGTGGGCCATCCCGGGATGGGGTGGGAACAGGGTGCCCTGGGGACATCCCGGGGGGGGGCACGGCGCGGTGCCAGCCTGTCCCCGGGCTCGGGGGTCTGTCCCTTGGCAGGGCCGAGAAGCCGGAGCCCCCAAATTTCTCCCGCTCCTCCTCCAGCGCCAGCAGCTTCGGCAGCGCCACCGAGGAGCCCAGCGAACCGGGCAGGGTACTGGGGGACCAAGGGGGATGCTGGGGAGCAGGGGAGGAGGGGGCAGCAACACCCACTTGACCCCTCCCCCACCTTGCACCCTTAGGAGAGCCGCTCGCCTTCGGGGACCCACCGCGACACCTTCACCGACACCCCCTGGCCGGATGACCCCCCCGGCACCCCCCCAGGTAGCCCATCATGGGGGTGTTCAGCCACAAGAGGACTGGGGGACCCCCCCTCTCGGGGTGCTCACAGCCCCCCCCTCCTCTTTCCCCCCAGGCTGCCGCCCCCTCGACCCCCCCTGCCCTGAGATCAAAATCCAGCTGGAGCGGCCCCCCAGTAACCCGGTGAGGCTGTGCCCCCCCCACACCTTCCCACTGCACCCCAATATGGGGATACCTCAATATTGGGGTGCACCCACTGATGTCCTTCCTTACAGGGCTCATAGTCACCCCCCCATCCCCGGGGGGGGCCACCGCTTCACCCCCCCACCCCATGTGCCATCCCCGTGCCAGGAGCCGAAGCCATCATCCCCTGTGCAGGATATGGGGGGACGTCCCCAAAACTGGGGGGGGGGGGGGGTGTCCCCTCCAGACAATCTCTGCCACCTCAGATACCCCTTGGGGGGTGGGTGACGGACAACAATGAGCCCCCCTCCCTCCTCCTCCCTCCATGACCCCAATACCATGAGGGGCACCCCCAAACTGAAGAGCAGATCCAACCCAAACATATCCATCCCCCCCACACACACCCCCAGAAAAAATGGGGAGGGGGCTCAAATCCAGGGCAAACCCAAAGTGGAGTTCCCCAAAATGGGGTTCCCCCTGTGCCCCCCCTTTTATTCTAAGGGAAAGAGGCTCCAGAATGGGTTGGATGCTGAGGAGAGGGGGGCAAAAAGGAGGGGGGGGGGGGCAGATTATTTTTTCAAGCCCCCCCCCCAAATGGTGTTTGTGTTTCCTGTGAGTCCTGTATAAAATAAAGGTTTATTTATCGCTACAACTAGGGGGTGCTCGAGTTGGGGGGGGGGTGTCCCCAACATCAGTGAGAAGGGAGGGGGTCCCCAAAACCCCCAGCAGAGGTTAACACTCCCCATGGCCTTCAACACACCCCCAAATCCCCTCATCTTGGGGGTGATTTCTCCCAATTTCAGGGCAGCAAAGCTTTGCTTTGATTTTTCTGCCTATTTTTGGGGTGTTGTGGGTACCCCACAATAGATCAGGTGATGCTTCTCCCCTCCACACCCCACACTCCCCCCCCAAAAATACAGCAACCACCCCTGTGTTCCAGCTCCAGCAGCCAACCCGGCGTCGGGAGCGGCGTTTGGCTGGCAGCCCCCGGCTTCAGGCCAAACCCCTGGCCAAGAAAAAGTGGTTCCCCAACCCCCCCCCCCCCCCCAGCACCCCCCCCAAAAACCCCACGAAGCACCCCAGGGCTGGTTAAACATAGCTCTGTCCTGCCTGGTTTCTGGGAAGCCCCAAGCGCCAGGGATGGGTTGTGGTTGGGGATGCTGGCCATGCTGGCGTGGGTACCAAGGGTGCCAAGTGATGGGGAGGGGGGTCACAGCCCACCCACCAACCCCCCCTCCCCCCAAATCTGGTGCCACTCAGGTCGCTGCCTTTGCCCACTCTGAAGTTAATAAGAAACTGGAGCAGAGATTTATTTATAAAGCTGGTAAATAAATAAAAACATGGGGGGGAGGGGAGGAATGGGGGGGCTGGGGGGGATTTTGGGGGGGGGGTAGGGAGAGGTGAGGGGGTGGTGGGGTGTTACAAATCTGCGCTGCAGCTGGGGGGGGGTCTGAATTTGCAGGGGGGAGGTGGTGTTTGCACACATACAGGAGGGTATGGGGGGTGGGGGGGCCACTTTGTGTGTGCACGGCAGCTGCACCCCCAAAACACTGTTTGCACCCCCAGGACCCTGCTTCAATCCACCTCCCCCCCCTCCCCACCAACAGCTTACAAGCTGCAAACCCCCTCCTCTAATTACCCCAGCCCCTAATTATCTTCCCTAATTACCTCAGCCCCTCATTGCCCTCCCTAATTACTCCAGCCCTTAATTACCCTCCCTAATAAGAAGGGGTGCCAGTCCTTAGCTCCCTTCTAGCCCAGCCCTGACACTAGTCCAAGCCCCCCTCCATCTCCCCCCATTTCCACCCTCCCCCCCAATCCAAGGGCAGCAAATTGCCTTAAACCAAAGGATTTTAAGGCAAAATAAACGTCCTGGGAGGCTGAACCCCAGAGTTCTGGACACAAATTAACCCGGTGAGTTAATTTTTCTTCTCCCTCCCCCCTCTTTTCCCTCCCCCTTTTCCCATCTTCATGTGGTTTCTGGGCTCCCACACGTGTGGTGAGTTGGGCGCCGGGGTCAGTCCTCAGCCCAAGGGAGCCAGGGATGGGAGGCATTTTTGGGACCCAGCCCCATGGTGTTTCAAAAAAGAAGGGGGAGGAGGGGGTGTTATCCACTGAGGCTCCAGCTCCCACCCCAAAATCCTGCGGTGGGTTTGGGATGGGGCTGGGAACGCTGCTAAATTATAGGGGAAGGAACCGTGTATTTACAGAGGCGGCCGCTCGCGCTCCGCTGAGTCTCTTTCTTCTCCTTTCCCGGGTGCCACGATCCAAACCAAGGGGGAAAAAAGGCGGGGGGGACACACACAGGAATTAAAAATAACCCCCCCTGTCGTGGTTTGCAAGAGGCATTTTAGCAGAGGAGGAAGAGGAGAGCGAGGAAGGGCAGGAGGACGGAGGCGTCGGGGCGGCCGGCGGCGTTGCAGTGGGCTCGGTTGGAGCCGATGCAGGCGGCGTAAGCCATGGCGTGGGGGATGTAGTTCTGCTCGTGGACCCCGTGGAGGAGGTGGGCCATGGGGCCACGGGCGAAGACAGCCACGTCCTCCCCGCCGTGCGTCTCCTGGCGCAGCGGCACGGCTGACTGAGCCTGGTAGTTGGCGTGTGCTGGGGCAAAACAAGGGAGAAAACACCCAACATGAGAGTGATACTCAAGGAGCACCCATTTCAGCCATGGGGGGGTGGGTTACACCCCAAAACCTGCTCACCAAAGTCCACAGCGGAGACGTTTTCCCGCTCCCCTGCCACGATTTTGTAGCCGGGGCCGTTGCCGTAGAGGATGGAGGTGAAGGGCTTGCGGTCCACGTCGCTCTGCATTGGGGCCAGACCTGGGGGGGAAGGGGAAGGAAGCATGGTCAGTGGGATGGGACATCCCCAGGGGGATTATCACCCCCTCCCGGTGATGGGGGCTCACCGAAAATGGGGTTCCCCCGGGGGGTGTAGCCGCCGAAGGTGAAGACGTGCGAGTGGTCGGCGGTGACGACGCTGAGGGTGTCGCGGGAGGAGGTGAGGCGGGTGGCCAGCCCGATGGCGCGGTCCAGCTCCACCGCCTCGTGCAGCGCCTGCTTCGCCTTCCCTTCGTGGTGACCGTGGTCGATCCGGCCCCCTGCGGTACCCAACAGCACTTGGCACTGCCCCCCCTTCACTCCCACGGCACCCCCGTGGTACCTGCCAAGGTACCAGCTGGGGCAGTTGCCGTAGAGGATGGAGGTGAAGGGCTTGCGGTCCATGTGCTCCCCATCACCCTCCTCTTTCCCCCCCACCTTGGCTCCCCCTAGGAACCTGCCACCACCTACCTTCCCCTCCTCTGCTTTGCACCCCCACCACACTCCCCCTACTTCATCTTCCTTTTGTCCCCCCCATCACCCTCTTTGTCCCCTCATCATCCCCTTTACCCCCCACCTTTTATCATCCCCCTACTCCTTCCCCCTTTGCAGCCCTCCTTTATCTCCCCATCGCCTTATCACCCCTTTTTCACCCCTCATCATCCTCCTTTCCCCCCACCCCACATCACCCTCTTGCATCCCTCCAAACCTTCCCTTCCCTGCCCCCCCCCTTTCCCCCTCCTACCTTCAACCAGGAGGAAGAACCCCCGGGGGTTTTTCTGGAGCATCCTGATGGCCACAGCGACCATCTCGGTGAGGGATGGATCCGTCTCGTTGTTCCTATCCAGCTCATACACCATGTCACCCGGCTCGAAGAGGCCTGGGGACAGTGACACTGGTGGGGACATCCTTCCCTCACCAACAATAAAAAAGGGGGGAGGGAAGCCAAATCATCCAGCACAGACACTGGCTTCTTGTGCTGGCTCAACTGTTTCACCCCTCACGGGATCCAGGGTGATTAGATAGGAGCCATGGGGATGCTCCCAGCCCTTCCTTCCTCCCACCCTGCTGAAGCCTGCAGCCTGGCTGGGCTGGAGAGCTGCAGCACTGGCCAAAAAAGTGATTGTCCCCAGGGGGTGAAAATTGCATCCCTTGGGGGGACCCCAGCATCACCAGGGAAGGTAGCGGCATCCCTTGTGGGGGTAATGCCGTCTCATCAGGGTACCAGCATCCCCAGGGGGTAGCAACATCCAAGGGTGGGGGGGGTACCAGCATTCTTAAGGAGTAGCAGCATCACCAGGGGGTACCAGCATTCCTAGGGGATAACCAGCCACTCCAGCTGCCCCAGCACCCTGGAGCAGGTCAGGGGTCCCCCAAAGCACCCAGCTGAATATGGGACCCCCTTGGCTGCCAGGACTCACCCAGGAGGAAGTCGACGTGGCTGAGGTTGAGCGCCAGCAGGTCCCGCCGGTGCCACACGTACTTGGCGACCTGGGAGCAGGAACAGGCAGGTCATGACCTTCCCATCACCTCTGCCAACCCCATGGCTTTATAACCCCCTCCCCAAAATCATAGAATGGCCTGGGTTGGAAGGGACCCTGAGGATCACAGAGCTCCAACCCCCTGCCACAGGCAGGGACACCAACCTCAGGCCTGGAGCTACACAAGGTTGCCCAGGGCCCCATCCAACCTGGCCTTGGACACCCCCAGACACGGGGCACCCACCCCCTGTCTGGGAGGTGGATATTCCCGGAATGGCTTCAATGTTACAGTGGGGTGACACTTGTGTACCCCCAAAACCCCCTCCCCATCACCTTGCCAGGGGGCTTGACATCATGCCAGGCCTGGACGAGGTCCCTGCGGTCCAGGCGGGTGCCCCGATGTTTCTCCTCCTGCGGATACTCCACATCGCTGGCGTTTTTGGGGAACATGTATTTCCGCCCTCCACCCAAGATCACCTACAAAAATACATTTAAAAAACCCATTTTTTAACTATTATTTTAATTCCCCCCTTTTATTTAATATTCCCCCCCCCTTTGGCTTTAGGAGGGGGAAGACCCGGCCGCGGCGCAGCGGGATGTCCAGGAAAACCCTGGCGTTGCGCAACAAACCACCCCAGGAATTTCACCTCGCTCAAAATAACCCTGAATCTCTCTTCCTATTAATTAAAACCCAAGCCCAAAATAAGCATTTCCAGCAGCAAATTCAGCTGCTTGGTTTGGGGTTTTTCTTTGTTTTAAAGAGCTATTTTTTTTCCCCACTCCCTCCCCCCTCTCAGCCCTGGGAGGGATGCTCTACATCGGGGTCCCCATGTGAACCCGCCGGGATGGAGCCCCATCCCGCAGCGCTCCCTGTTTGCTTTGGAGCCTGATTTATTTGCCCTCTGTTATTTATAACCAAGCAGTGATTTTTTTTTTTATATATATATATATATTTATTTTTTAGTTTTATTTCCCTCCCAGCTTTCTCGGTGCAGAAGGTGAATTTTAAAGCTGCAAAAACATTGCTACCAAAATTATTAAGGGGAAAAAAAAAAGGCTTTTTCCCCACTCCATAATTATTTCCAGCCTGGGATAGAGTTAAAATTATATTAAAGGGACAAAAAAAAAAACCCCAGAAGAAGCAGCTATTAAAGAGCTAAATAACAGCCTGGGCTGTTTTGCTTTGGGGCTGTTTTGGAGGACAGGAGGGTGTTTATTTGCAGGGCTGGATTTCTGTGTAAATCCGCAGCCAGGGGAAGAATTGGGGGGGAAATGGAGGGGTTTGGGTCTGGGATGTATGGGAGAGGAGAGAGCGGCTGGGAATGTGGGAGGAGAGGGGGTTTTGGGGGGTTTGGGTTTATATGTAAGTGTGGTTGCAGTATGATGTGTGGTGGGGGTCTTGATTCTCCACCCAACAGTTTCTGGGATCCCCACCCATGGGTGGTCTTGTCCCTGTATCTACTGTGGTGCTGCCCCTGTGGGTGGTCCCATACCCAACATCTACTGGGGGTCCTGGATCTGCACCCAGGGGTGTTCCTGACCCCATATCTACTGGGGTCTTGGTCCTGCACCCATTGGCTATCCTAGCCCAATATCTACTGGGGGTCCTGTCCCTATATCTACTGGGGGTCCTGGGACCCATGGGAGGTTCTGGCCCTGCATGTCCCCACATCCCTGTCCTCATCCCTAGTGGCTCCATCCCAGTCTCTCCAGTGGCCCCAGTCCCTACCTCGATCTCGGGGATGTTCTCCACCAGCTGCCGGGCGATGTCCCTGCAGCCGCCCTCCAGCGCGTCCGGGGGCATCTCCCCATCCGAGTACCAGTCCCGGTTGGCAGAGTGAGCGTAGGCAGCGCTGGGCGTCGCGTGGGTCACCCGCGTGGTGGTGACGATGCCCACCGACTTCCCTGCGCCACGAATACCAGTGATGACAGTGCGATCATCCCCAAACCCCACCTCTCTATCCCCCCTCCCGGGCACACACACCCCCCCCCAGCCCCTCACTCACCTGCATCCTTGGCCCAGCGGAGGATGGAGGTCACCTCCTGGCCCTTGGTTGTGTTGCAGCGGTCACGGGTGACGCCGGCGCTGACGCCCACTGTGCCCTCGTTGGCTTTCACACCACACAGGTAAGCGGTGGCTGTGCCTGCACTGTCGGGCACCTGTGCATTGGTGTTGTAGGTCTGGGGGGAGGGAGGGGAGGATAAATAAATCACCGGCAGCATCCTCATCACCACTAGCACCATCACCAGCATCGTCACCAACAGCATCATCCTCATCATCACCCGCATCCTCACCACCATGAGCATCCTCACCATCACCGCCACCCTGCAGCTCCCTGCCCCGCGCTGTTTGGCCGCACCAGCTCCCCTATCCCACCCTCTTTTCCTCCCCCCAGCACAGTAGCACATCCCCCCCACCCCCTTCCGGCTGCATTTTGCCACTTTCAGCCTTTTTTCACCCATTTTTTGAGCTCAGAGGGAGAAGCAGTAGCCACAGGCATCCCCACAGGGTGAAGGGAGGCAGCACCCAGCCGCCGGGACGTCTCATTTCATGATGATTAAAAAAAGCCTTTTGTTCAGCAAAATCATTCTGGGAGAAACTGGGGGGGGGTCCCTGTGGCTTCCCACAGCCAGGCAGCCTCATCCTGGCTCCCCCCTTTCTCCCTGTTCCCACGGGCCGGGCCCTGGCACGGCCAATGGGCACCAGAGCCAGCTCCCTTCGCTCGCCCCTGACCTAATTTCAGCTCCCTGGTCGATGCTGCTCACACGCCCGTGACCTTGCGGTGGGTGTCGCGGCACCCTGGGGGTGTTCAGGATCGGGCCCCCTTTGCTGTGGAGTGGGGGTGGGGGGTGGGATGTGAGGGGTCTCACCTTGGCCAAGGCGACGTAGGGGAACTTGTCCATCTCCAGCAGGCTCTCCTCGCCTTTGCGGTTTTGGAGCTGCCCTTTGAGGATGCGGGCGGCCGTGACAGTGGAGACACCCATCCCTGCCGGGGCACCCATCAGCAGCCTCGCTGAGGACGGGCCAGCTCGCCACACGGGTGCCGTGTGACGCCGGCGGGTGACCAGTTCATCCCAGTGCCCAGCTTACCCCAAACCCACGGTATCACCCCACTCAGCTTAGCACAGCCCGAGGGGGTTGGAGCACCCAGTTTATTGCACCCCCCCCAACCTTTTTGCACCCCCAAATTTTTTCACCCCCAAATTTTTGCACCCCCAATTTTGCACCCCCCATCCCTCACAGCACCCTGGTTACCCCAAGCACCCCATTCATTACAAACCCAATTTACCTCAGCACCCACTTTATCGTAACACCCATTTATTGCACCCCACTTTACCATAGCCCCTGCACCCATCCTGTTGTGTGTGTCCCCTCCAACCTCAGCAGCACCCTCCCCTCGCCCCTTCCCACCCCTGTGCTCTGTCTCACCGTCCCCCAGGAAGAGGATGAGGTTCTTGGCCACGTTCTGGTTGAGGCGCTGCAGCCGCAGCGCATCCCGCAGAGTTTCCTGTGCCTGCCCGCGCCAATACTCGGGGTCCTTCTCCTTCTCTGTGGGGGGGGGACCAGGCTCCATAGCACCCAAGAGCACCCACTTTCAGGGGTATGGCTCCCCCTGTCCTCAAACCTTCACCTACCAGGGACCAGGGATGCTGAACAGAGCTGGGCAAGGAGGAGGAGGAGAGCCTTCATCCTGTGGAGCTGAAGGAGGTGCTGGATGCTGGACAGGAGAGAGCTGTGGGGGGAGAGGAGATGCGCCTACTCCGTGCCTCAGTTTCCCCAACAAGACCTTTGCCCCAGGGCTTGGCCAAGCGAGGCCGGGAGGGAAATGTGCTCTCCCCACGTGGTCACCGATGTGACCCCTGGGGACATGCCAGCTTCCCCCGACCCGCAGGGCGTCACCGCGCTGGCACCAACCCGGGGCCAGGAGATAGTGGCACGGCCCCCATGGCACAGTGTGGTCCCCATCGCTTGGCCGTGTCCCGGTCACTCAGCCGTGTCCCCCTCCACATACCTGTATCCCATCACGAGTGTCCCCCTCCCATGTCCATGTCCACATCCAGTGTCCCCTTCCCATATCCATGTCCACATCCCGTGTCCCCATCCCTGTTGCACACCCGTGTCCCTGTCCCGTGTCCATGTCCCTCTCCCATGTCTGTGTCCCCATCCCGTGTCCCCACCGTGTCCCCAGCCCCATCACACACCCGTGTCCCCATCCCATGTCCGTGCCCCTGTCATGTGTCCGTGTCCCCATCACACACCCGTGTCCCCATCACACATCCATGTGTACCAGTGTCCCCACTGCACTCCAGGTCCCCGGTGCACACATGTCCCCACCGCACACCCGTGTCCCCATTGCCCATCCCTCCGTGTTGCACGCCCGTGTCCCCATCACAAATCCTTCTCCATGCTCTGTGTGTGTCCCCATCCTGTGTCTGTGTCCCCCCCACATCCCCATCAGACATCCGTGTCCCCCCACATCCCCATCAGCCACCCGTGTCCCCATGGCACGCCTTGTCCCCGGTGCACACCCACGGCCCCACCACTGCTCCCTGTTGCACACTCATGTCCCCCCCACATCTCCGTGTCCCCATCGCACCCCTACGTCTCTGTTGCACACCCGGGTTCCCATTGCACCCCCATGTCCCCGTCGCACCCCCACATGCCCATGCCCTGTCACACCCTCGTGTCCCCACCACACGTCTGTGTCCCCACGGCACCCCCGTGTCCCTGCTGCACCCCCGTGTCCCTGCTGCACCCCCGTGTCCCCATCACATCCCCGCGTCCCCATCGCCCCCCCCAGCTCCGTTTCCCCCCATCCCCATCCCCACCCCCCCACTCCCCAAAGCCCCCCTCCTATCCCCCCGGGGGGGCAGCAGTGGCCCCGGGGGGGGGGGGTCCGTACAGCCGGGACACCCACACATACCCGCACAAACTTGGGTGCCGACACCCACGTCCCTCCTGGGCGGCGGGAGGAGGCCGGGCCGGGGGGACAGCGAGCCCTTAAATCCCCCCACACCCGGCCTTCGCCTCCTCCTCCTCCTCCCCTTCCTCCACCCTCCCCCCGCTGCCAGCGAAGGAGGGGGGGGGATAAAGGGGGGAAAGGCACCAAACTGGGCTTACTGGTGCCCTCTGCCGGGTTTTACTGGGAGGACTGGGAAGACTGGGGTGCACCCCAGCACGGATGCGGGTGCTGAGCAACCTCCTCCCCACGCAAGGTGGGGGGATGCCCGGGAGGGGTAGGTGGGTGTTTTGCCGGATCTTGGATTATTTTCACCCAAAATGGGCCAGGGGCACGGGCGGGGGGTGGGGGTGTGATGGGGAAGGGGTTTCCGTTTCAGTTCACCGGGCCTCAGTTTCCCCACCCAGGCTCCCACTGCAGCCCCATGAGTGCGCCCTGAGAGAAGCAGCTTTACTGTAGGTCCTACAGTAAACAGAGCTGCATGGCAAGGGCAGGTGGGTGATGCCCTCCCCTGCCTCAGTTTCCCCATCGTGGGGGGGGGGGGAGCAATGGGGCTCCCTGTCCCCAGGGACTGTGGGTGACTTCCCAAAAAAACACGGTTTCTACCCAAAAACCCACACCCCAAGAGCTTTGAGGTGCCACCAAGGGCACCTCGACACCCCCCCGGACACCGTGGGGATGGACATGGCTCCTGCAGACCCCCAAATCCCTCTGGCACCCTCTCTCACCCACTCGCCCCAACACTGCCCCGGCCCTTTGCACCCCCCACACACCCCCACACACCCCACATTCCCTCCCTAGTGCTTTCCCAGCCCAGCAAAGCGCTTTGCAGCCCCATGCGTGAGATGAGTGTGTCAGTGCTCAGCCCGCCCGTGCGGCACAGGGGTCTGGCTGGTGGCACCGTGGTGTGTGTGTGTGTGTGTGTGTGTCCCTCCCCATCACCCCACATGCAACATGTGCCGTGGTTGCTTCCTGGCCACGAAAAGCTAATTAAAAACCTCGTTAGGTTTTAAAATCTATTAGCAGGCAGAGAGCTGTGACCTGGGGAACTCCTGGTGCCAGGCCACGTGCACAACCCCAGCCTGGCCGGGACCCCAAACCCCTTGGGGGCTGTTAAATACGGAACTGGGGGGGTGTGAGGGGGTGATGTGGCAGCCCAGGGAGCACGCTTGTGCTTGCACAACCGCATGCTTGCACGCTTACACGCTCGCACACTTGCATGCTTGCACAACCAGGTGCTTGTACAGCCACGTGCTCCTGGGCTTTGCACGCCCACCAGCTTGCACACGATGGTGCGCCCTTGTGCTTGCACGATCACTTGAGCGTGGCCTTACGTGTGTGCATGTGTGTGTGTGTGTGTGCGTGTGTGTGTGTCCTCCCTTGCACAACCACACGCACGGCTGCTTGCCAAACCCATGTGCTTTGCACGAGCTCGTCCCTGCACGGCTGTGGGCTCGTGCGCTTGCATGACTGTGGGCCTGCATGACTGCAGGCTTGCATGACTGCAGGCTTGCACTACTGTGGGCTTGCACGACTGAGGGCTTGCACTACTGCAGGCTTGCACAACTGCAGGCTTGCACTACTGTGGGCTTGCACTACTGTGGGATAGCACGACTGCAGGCTTGCACTACTGTGAGCTTGCACGACTGTGAGCTTGCACTACTGCGGGCTTGCACGACTGTGAGCTTGCACGACTGAGCTTGCACCACTGCGGGCTTGCACGACTGTGAGCTTGCACGACTGCAGGCTTGCACTACTGTGAGCTTGCACGACTGCGAGCTTGCACGACTGTGAGCTCGCATGACTGAGGGCTTGCACTACTGCGGGCTTGCACCACTGCGGGCTTGCACGACTGTGAGCTTGCACGACTGCGTGTACCCGTGTCCTTGCACACATGGGCGGCCTTGGCCACGCGTTTACACACGCTGCCAAACACCGCATCCCTTCGCCGGTGAGTGGGCGGCAGTGATTTACTGGGGGGTGGGGGGGCGTGACACGGACACACGTGGGATGGGACACGGGGACCCCCCCCCCGAAAGAGTTAAAGGAGCCGGGCGAGGAAGCCCGTCCCTCCCGTCGGCCCCATCGGTTCTCCCACCCCAGGTACACCCTCCGCTCGGCACCCGCCGTCACCCTCCGCAGGCCGCGGCACCGGGACGGGCTGCGCGGGGCTCGGCCGGGGCCCAGCGGGACCCAGCGGGGTCGGGGCCGGCGGGAGCGGGGTGGCCGGTCATGGTGAGTTGGGGCCCCCCCCCGCCCCCAGTCCCCCTTCCATCCCCCTCCCCTCCTTCCCCCGCGCCGGGACGCGATCGGGTCCGTGTCCCCCGGCTGAAGCAGGACGCGGGGACGGGCCGTGCGGTGCCCGTGCGGTGCCCGCTGTGGCCCCGCGGGACCCCCCCCCCCGCACCCCCAAAGGACCCGCACCCCCAAAGGAACCCCCCTGCACTCCCCAAAAGACCTCACCTGCACCCCTGGGTGCCCCCCTCCCCCCTTCCCCAGCCGGGTTTGCTTTGCAGCCAGGGGGGACCCCGAAGTGGGTACCCCCCAAACCCCTCCATCCCCCCGCCCCAGCCCCGCGGGGATTTGCTCCCCGTTTCCCTCTGCAAGCAGCGAGGGGCAGGGGTGCCCCCACCCCCCCCTCGACCAGCACCCACTTTGGGGTACGCAAACACCCCCAACCGCCCCCCCGCCCCCCCTTTCCTGGGCCCTTTTTTAAGCTTTAACCTTTTTCCCCATTTTAAACCTCTTTTTATTTACCCCCAGCCGGGGCCCCCCCCCCGAAACTGGGCGCCCCTCTTGCCCCTCAGCATCTCTAATTAACATCAGAGCCCCTAATTACCCCCACGCATTGCTAATTACCCCCTCAGCATCCTCATTAAGGGGCTGAGTCCTGCTGGGTGCTGACTTCAGTGGGGCACCCATGGGTGCTTGGGCCGGGGGGGTGATTTGGGGGTGTGGGGAGGGGGTAGGGGGGTGTCTGGGGAGGCGGATGGAGTGTGGGGGGAGGAGAGAGGAACGCCATCGCGGTGCCTGTTCCGAAATGGCGCCCGGGCGGGAATTGAAAGCGGCCGGTAGCAGCTTCGGGGCGCCCTGATGCCGGGGTGAGGGGCTCCCCGGGAGGGTACGGGGGGAGGGGGGGGGCTTCCTCCCTTCCTAACTCCTTCTCTCCTCCTTCCCCCCCCATTCCTCAGGGCCTTTTCGGGGTGTACGGGGGAGGGGGGTTCAGATCACGAGGGGGTATTGTTGGGGTTTGGGGGTGGGGGTGGGGTGGGTTTTGTGTTGTTGAAGGGGGATTTTTGGGGGGGGGGGGTGGAGGGAAACTCTGGGGTTTGGGGCCCGGCGGAGAGTTTGGGGGGGTGATAAAGAAAGTGAAAATCCTTTGGCTGCGAAAGGGGGGGGGGTAAAGTGTGAGTGGCTCCCCCCCCCCGCACCCATGGGTGCCCCCCCCACCCTAGAGCTGGGGAAACGTGGATTTATTGTGATTTTAACGTGAACAACGGTGGGGGAGGGACACACACACAACCCCCACCCTTCTGAACCCCAAAAAAGGTTGCCAAGGGGAAGCAGCGAGGGGTGGGGAGCACCCATGGGTGCTGCTTTGCCCCTGTGTCCCCAGTGTGGGGGAAAGGAGGGGGAGCAGGTGCTAAAAATACATTCCTGGACCGAATTTGCCCCGAATTAAGGATGCTGTGTGTGTGTGGGGGGGGTGTCCTGGTACACACACACCTCCTTGGGGTGGGGGTTTTTTTGGGGGGGGGTAAGCTCAGCTTGGATTCTCTGATGTCTAACACAGCGTTGGGCCAGCACATCCCTTGTGATGTCAGGTTTTGGGGGGTTTATTTCCGTTTTTTATGTCGTTTTTCCCTTTTTCTTGGTGTTTCCAGGCAGGTTGGGGGATCACCACCTCCACCCCCCCCCCCCCCATTTCCTCAGGAAATGGAGTGAAAGCCTTGGCTCAATGCTGGGACTCCAGGAATTCAGGGCTTCAGAGCTGGTTTTTTGGGGGGGTGCATGGTGTATCTCCCTCCAGTGGGGAGGGGGGGGTAGTACCCAGAGCTGAGAGTTTCCCCCCACACCCCCAGCAGCAAATTGGGAAAAACAAGGGAGGGGGAAAGCGAAAGGGGATGCTGAAAAATAGAACTGAAAACCAGGTTTTGCCCGGTGATAAAACCTTGTGGTGAAAGCTTTTCCCTCTGAGGTTTGTAGGGGCACAGGGGAGGTTTTATTTTGGGGTTAGAAGTGGAGATTTTTGCACAAGTGAGGAGGGAAACTGCTCTTTTCTTTTAACCCTTTTTCCCTCCCCCAGGTGGGTTTTGAGGCTGTTGAAATCCAAGTTGCGAATGGGGATTTGGGGAGAGGGTGCGATTTGTTACTCATTGTGTAAGGGGAAGCTTGGGAACGGGGCTGAGAACTGGTGCTTTCGTTGCACGCACATCCCTACCAGGGGAAACTGAGGCACGCTTGTGCCAGGCTTTGATCCTTTGGAGGTGAGAGCAGCAGGATGAGGGGACATCTCCCACCCTGTGCTGCATCAGGGGTGATGGGATGCGTCTGGTGCTGCTCAGCCTGTGGGTTGTGGGGGTCAAGGAAAGGATTTTTGGGGTGCTGACCTCCTCAGGGGTGGGTGGAGGGTTGTTTTGACCGGCTGGCTGGCAGGGCTGTGTCAGGGGGGAAGGAAGCAGTGGCACGATAAGGGCTGGCTGCCAACCCTGGAGCTTTCCCTTGTTTTGCTGCTTGGGGAAGATGAGATAAGAGCCAGGCACCAGCACATGCGGTAACGCCCCGGGGGGACGAGGAGCCTGGAGAGAGCCTAAATTCAAGGTGCCGTCACCTTTGGGTGCTCAGAGGGACCCCAGAGGTTGGTTTGGGCTGCGTGTGGCTCCCAGAGGAGTGGTGGAGCGTGAGCGAGATGGTAGTTTTGGGGTGAAAAGCCATTTTCTCTGCTACCAGCCTTTCTCAGGGCCCCTGGCACGGGGAGGTGGGGGGTGCTGGGGGGGCTCCCTCACCTCGATTCGAGGCCAGGAGCTGACAGGAGGAGGAACCGGCTTTAATTCCAGGCTGAAGGGGAGGTTGCACAACCCGGCCCCGGGGGAAAGCGAGGCGGGTTCGGCTTCGCTCAGCGCTTGGCTCCGGCTGCCTGGCGTTCCGAAACCTTCCTCCGGCGCTTCTTTAGCGCTTTACTACCCGGGAGCCATTCGGGATTTAGCTCCCCGGAGGAGGAGGTGGCTTTAGAGGGTGCGTATTCCTCCTTCCTCGCCTTCTTTCCTCCTCTTCCTCACCCCTGAGCCGCTGAGCGCCTCTGTTTGCCGATCTCCCCCGTGCAGATGTCGACCTACAAGCGGGCGACGTTGGACGACGAAGACCCCCTGGACTCCATCGGTGAAGGCGATGGGTATCCCAACGGCTTCCAGGTAGGCTCCACGTGGGGGTTTTGAGGGGAGGGGGGAAAAAGGGGGATTTTAAGGTCCTGGCAAGCAGTGGGGGGGGTTGTAGGAGCGTTTTCCACTCTGGAGCAGCCTTTCCATGGGGCAAAGTCCGGTGCAGGCAGAGCCATGTTGGCTCTGGGTGCCCTTTGCTCCCTTCCTGGCACCTGGAGCCAGCGGCGGGGGATCCTACGGGGCTGGATCCTGGCTTGGCTGTTTGCACTGCCCTGGCTTCCACTTTTCCTGCCTGCTGAGCCCCTTCCCAGCGTGGCTGGGACAAGCAATTACCGTGGGGCAGGCAATTACCGTGGCGGTGGGAGCTTCGTCCCCGTACAAAAGGGGATTAAGTTAAATCCTCCCCGAGCAGAGGGAAAGCAGCTTAAAAAAGGCTGCGGGTGGCAAGAGAAAAGCCCCATGGCTGCCAGCACCCGGCCTCGCCCAGGAAGGTTTTGGGCCTGAGCGATGCTCTATGTGCTGGCCCCACTCCCAGCCCTGTGGGTTTCTCCCCAGAATGGTGTTTTTGACCCCAAAAATGGGGGCTCTGCTGTGTTTTTTGTCTCTGCTCGCTGTCACATCGGGGATGTTTCCTGGGGATGTTTTTCGGCTGAGCAGGAGTATCCTGTTAAGGCACTTCCCGCCGCTGCGGTCCCCGCCCTGTCCCAGTGCTGGCAGTGGGCACGGGGACACCCAGGGGGGTTACAGCCATGCTCGAGGAGGGGTTTGGGGAGGTGTGAGGTGGGAGGTGAGCCTGCCGAAACAGTCACCCCGCTCCCTTTCCTGCTATTGTGCTGCCCTTCCTGGCCAGTTTCTGGAAGGCAGCTGCCACCTCTCCCAGCCCTGAACCGTATCGGATCCAGATTTGCACCATGGTTGGTAGGGAGGAAAATGAGGGAGGAGTGGGTGGGTTTTTCCAAGGGTGGGTAACGATGCTGCTTTTCCCACAGGTGAATTTCCGCGGGTCCAGGAGCAGCCCCGGGTGCTGGGCTGAGCGGACACGAACAGAGAAGCAGCTTGTGGTGGCGGTGGGGGTGCTGGCGGCTGTGCTGGCTGCCTGTCTGCTGGGGCTCATCTTGCAGTACAGAGCCCGTAAGTCCTGGTGCCGCGTGGGGATCCCTGCCCCTTTGAATGGGCTGCATTGCTGGGATGGTTCCTGGGATGGGATGCTTGGGTGTGGGGTGAGTTTGGGAAGGAAAGCTTGCTCTATCAGTAGGTATTTTTATATGAGCCCTGGGACAGGCTGCCCCAGGGGTGTGTGGAGTCTCCTTCTCTGGAGAGATTCCAGACCTGTCTGGACACTGACCTGTGCAACCTGTCCTAGGGACCCTGCTTCAGCAGGGGTTTGGACCAAATGGGCTCTGGAGGTCCCTTCCAACCCCTGTGGCTCTGTGATTCTGTGGGATCCTCATCTGCATCCTTTGCCCTGGAGCTTGACGCTTGGGTACGGGACAGGATGGGATCCCAGGGTGGGATGCTTAGGTGTAGGGTGAGATGCTGGCCTGCATCCCTCACCCTGGGATGGGATGTTCAGCCACGGGATGGGATGCTGGTCTGTATTGCCTGACACTGAGTATGGAGTGGGATGCTTGGGTACCAGGTTGGATTTGTGCCTGCATCCTTCCTCGCGGGGCAGGATGTTCAGTGGTGTGGCTCATCGTATGGCAGTGAAGAGCTGAACCTGTCACTCCCACCCCCAGGGTCGCCCACTGTGTGCCTGTCAGAAGCCTGCATCTCGGTCACCAGCTCCATCCTCAGCTCGCTGGACCGGGCAGTGAATCCCTGTGAGGACTTCTTCAGCTATGCTTGTGGGGGCTGGATCAAGGCCAACCCTCTCCCCGATGGCCACTCACGCTGGGGCACCTTCAACAACCTCTGGGAGCACAACCAGGCCATCATGAAGCATCTGCTGGGTGAGCACATGGGAACAGTGGGATCTGTGGTGCCTTACAGCCAGGGCATCCCAAAAACATGTCCTTAGGGAGGTAAGGTCACACTTAAACCCCAGTGTCACACCCGCCGTGACACATGTGCCCTGAGGACAGCGGGAAGCGGATCCCGGCAGCGCTTGCTCTCCTGGATGCCTCTGGGATTTCTGCTTGTGGTTTTGCAGCACTCCAGTGCCAAGCAGGGAAGGGGTCCTGACTATGGCTCTGCAGACCCCATGGTGGCATTCCCAGGAGCCCTGACATTCAGGATTCATACCCCAAACTCCATCCAGAGGCCATAGCACCCCGATATCACCCTAAGGATACAGAGTTCTCCTGTTACAGCTCCCAGCCTTTGTTTTTTTTTTTTGGAGGAGGGGGGGCTGACTGCCAATTTGGCCCTTTCTTTGGGGTCAAAACTCCCCCGGTGGAGGGAGGATCCCAAAGCTCAGCCTCTGTGAGCAAACACTAAATCAGGGCAGCTTATCCAGGCAACAAGCAGGGACGGTTTGTTCGAGCTTTGAGCAAACAACTGGCTCCTTATCAGCACTTTCCACTGCGCTGGGGATGTGAAAGGAGAAGGTTTGGGAAGAGCGTTGTCTTTTGGGAGAAGGAAGGAGGAGGGGGGTGGGGATGGCACATGAAGGCTGCTTTCATCCCTGGTTCTTCCCACAGAAATCTGGCTCTGGTTTTTTTACCAGGAGAAGGGCTCAGGCCTCCAGCCAAGCGGTTGCGTTCGGCATTTCCTTGAATTCCTTGGAGCAGAGGGATCTTTAGTTAATAAAACCACACAGCTGGGAAGCCAAAGGTGCAAGCTGTGTTGTGAGGGAAAAGGGAAAAAAAAAACCCAACAAAAAACCCCAAAACAAACCTCCCCTCAAACCTCTGGGGAAGCAGAATTTTAAAGTGGAAAAGGAAAATAAAAGGGGGGAAAAAAAAGGATGTTTTTGGAGGCAGAGGAGAAAAATGGGTTTATTGTTCCTTCTTGGAGGAATAAATAATATAGGGCTGGGGAGCACCAGCATGGGGGCAAGGGCAGCGCAGGGGGCTGGGTGATGCTGGGACCATGGGAACTGCTGGGAAAATGTGGGGTTTGTTTTGTTCTTTCTTTATCTTTCTGTTCCAAAGAGGTAGAGGAGTCGCTGCGGGTGGAGGAGAAGATGGGGGTGGGAAGGGCTGGGAGCTGCGGGATGCTCTTGGGGACACCGAGGGCACTGTCAGGGCTAATCTTGGTGGCTTCTTGGAGCGTGGCGTTAGTCTGAAATGGGGCTGAATATTTCTCTGGGGGAAGGATGGGGGCTCTGGCATGCTGTCAGCAGGCCCACCCACACCTCCCACTCTCCCCTCAGGGGGATGGGGACCCCCTGTAAGTCCCCCTTGGGTACCTTCCACAGAAAACACCACGGCCAACGTGTCGAGCGAGGCGGAGCGCAAGGCCCAGCGTTACTACCAGGCCTGCATGAACGAGAGCAAGATTGAGGAGCTGCGGGCTGCGCCTCTCATGGAGCTCATCCAAAAGGTTCGGCCCTGTCCTTGCCAGAAAGTCATCTTCCCTCTGCCAGAAAGGAGGGGAAGCCTATTTTGGGGCAGCTTCAGCACCCTCCAGACCCCATTCCTGGTGCTCCCTGTGGCAGAGCATCCCCTGGGGCAGGCAAGAGTCAGGGATTTACAGGATTTATAGGCAGATTTGGGGTTTTTAGTCTTGTTACAAGATGCTTCCCCCTCAGGATGGGTACTGGGGGGATATTTAAGCAACTCCAGGTGCTCATTCCTGGAACAGGCTGCCCAGGGGGGTTGTGAAGTCTCCCTCTCTGGAGATATTCCAGACCCATCTGGATGCCAACCCGTGCAACCTGTCCTAGGGACCCTGCTTTGTCAGCAGGGTTGGACCCGATGATCTCTGGAAGTCCCTTCCTTACAATCCTGTGATTCTTTACCCAAAATCTGGCTGTTGTCTCTCCCCAGCTGGGTGGCTGGAACATCACCGGTCCCTGGGCAGGTGACAACTTCAACGTGACGCTGCGGGAGGTGACGGCGCACTACCGCACCTCGCCGTTCTTCTCCGTCTACGTCAGCGCCGACTCGAAGAACTCCAACAGCAACGTGATCCAGGTGGATCAGTCAGGGTTGGGCCTGCCATCACGGGATTACTACCTCAACAAGACTGAGAATGAGAAGGTAAAAGTCCACGTGGGAAAGGGGCTTTGTTAGGGAGGTGGCTGGTACCCACCATGCTCATCTCCTCCTTGTTCTACTGCGTAGGTGCTCACCGGTTACCTGAACTACATGGTGCAGCTGGGGATGTTCCTGGGTGGCACCGACGAGGAGTCAACGCGACAGCAGATGCAGCAGATCTTGGATTTTGAGACCGCGTTGGCCAACATCACCATCCCACAGGAGAAGCACCGGGATGAGGAAGTCATCTACCATAAAATGACTGCTGGGGACCTGAAGGTAGGGATGGAGGGGGGGGTGAAGATCTCCGTTCCACTGTGGTTTGGGAAGCAGGGTGGATGGCTGGAGGGTGACGTAGCTCTCCTGAGGAAGTCTGATCCTGGCTCACACCATCTGTGGAGCTCTTGTGCAACAGCCTGGCTCACATCCTTTGGGAAATCCCACCCTGGCCTGCTCCTCCCAGCCTCTGGACCACCCCCAAGGCCAGCGGCTGTCCTGACACGGCACTGACACCCTCCCAATGCTGCTGCCTGTGGTCTGGCTGCAGACGTCAGCCCGGTCACCTCCCTGTGTCCCCAAAGGGGCTCTAATGGGTCGTGTCAACATTTTTGACACCCGTCCCACTTTCTTTTCCGTTGCGGGAGGAAGTTGTTTACTCCCCTCTGACCTTTCAAGGACACTGCTGTTATGGGAACTGGCCTCAGCTGAATCCCTCAAACTGGGGCTGATGCGGCAGCTTCCAGCTCTGCAAAGGGCTACCTTTGCCCCACCGTGTCCCCCCTGATAGTTTTTGGGTCTGTAGCGGCGGGATGGCTTTTGCAGGAGCTGGCACCAGCCGTGGACTGGATGCCCTTCCTCTCCACGGTCTTCTACCCTGTGGAACTCAACGAGTCCGAGCCCGTCGTGGTCTATGCCAAGGAATACCTGGAGCAGGTCTCTGACCTCATCCTGGCCACTGATAAATGGTGAGACCCCCTCATCCTGCGTAGAGAGGTGCCTGGGGTGGGTGAGTGGGTGCATCCCACTGTTTGCTCACTGCTTCTTGCCTCAGTCTCCTCAACAACTACATGATCTGGAATTTGGTGCGGAAAACCAGCCCCTTCCTTGACCAGCGCTTTCAGGATGCTGAGGAAAAATTCATGGAAGTGATGTATGGGACGAAGAAGGTGAGGGGGGAGAGTCCCTGAAGCCCCTAAATCACCATTAAAAGGGGAAGAGCTTTTTAGGTGAAGTCCCCACCACAATGCATCTATAAAATAGGGATTGGGGGGCTGTTCCCACCACACTGCATCCATAAAATAAGGATGGGGGACAGCTCTGGCACCTAGGATTGATGCAGACCCTGTGTTCTGGCAGGGCAAGGGTTTAGGAAGGTTGGGGGGACCGTTGGGCCATGCCACCAGTGACAACCATCTCTTGTTCCATGCAGACCTGCCTTCCACGCTGGAAGTTTTGCATCAGTGATACGGACAACAACCTGGGCTTCGCCCTGGGGGCCATGTTTGTCAAGGCCACCTTTGCAGAGGACAGCAAGCAGGTGGTACGTCCCCAAGCGAGCAGAGCGTGGGCCACCACGATGGTGGACAGTTGGAGCAGCCAGTGCTTCTCTGCCCACCTCTCTTTCCACTGTTCCCTGGGGTCTTCACCGCTCTGTGTGGCATGTCAGCATCCCAGCTGCTTCCTCCCCTGCAGTGCAAAGGGTCTTTGAAGTCTCTGAGGTGGGAATCCAGCTCTCTGGACTCACACTGTGCCACCTTGTTTTGTCTAGGCAGAGGAAATGATTGCAGAGATTAAAACAGCCTTTGAGGAAAGCCTGGAGACCCTGCAGTGGATGGATGAAGAGACAAGGAAATCAGCCAAAGAGAAGGTGAGGAGAAGGATGATGGTGGGGGGTGATGGGGCCAGCACAGCTGTCTTTCTATCCCTGGCACCAAAAGCACTTTGGTCCTTGTCATTCTCCAGGCAGATGCTATCTACAACATGATCGGCTACCCCAAGTTCATCATGGACCCCAAGGAGCTGGATAAAGTCTTTAATGATGTGAGTTGGTTAAATATGTCCCTTGGGTCTCCTATTTCCCCTTCTGCTGGTATGTGCAAGACACAAGCCCATCACCATGGCCTTGGGGAAGCCTTGAACCCCAGGTTATCCTCCAGAAGGGTCTCACTGATGTCCTTGGCTGTTCTCTGGGACTTCTCAGAGAGCTGCGGGCCAGTTCTGGGCTGGCTGGGGCTCCCGGGATTCCTGCTCTGGAAGAGGAGGAGCCGGTTGCTGTAACAGTGATTCATTGTCCTCCTGGGGCTCAGCAGATGTTGGAGAGGAGGAGAAATGAGAGGCTGTAACTCATGCTGCTCCGTGGGCTCAGACGTGACGGTGGAGGGAGCAGCGAGGCCAGGTGATGACCACACTGCTTCCACCTTGCTCTTTTGCAGTATGAGGCTGTGTCTGACCTCTACTTTGAGAACGTCATGCAGTTCTACAACTTCTCAGCCAGGGTCACTGCTGACCAGCTCCGGAAACCACCTAACCGGGACCAGTAAGTCCTCTCTACTTCCCAGTTGCACTCAGTGGGGAACACCTCAGTACTTGGAGGGCTGGGGTTTGGTGTTCATTGTACCACGCTGGGTTTTGGGGAGTTAAATTTGGGTTGACAGTATTGCACTGTGAAAAGAGGATAATCAGAGATGTTGGAACAAACATCAGCAATGGGTTTGTGCTGCCACGTTGGCTGTGTCCATGTCCCTGCAGATGGAGCATGACTCCCCCAACAGTCAATGCTTACTACTCTCCCACCAAGAACGAGATTGTCTTCCCTGCTGGCATTCTCCAGGCCCCTTTCTATACCCGTGCATCTCCCAAGTAAGAGCCTGGGGAAAATGGGGGTGGTGGGTGGGGAGGGTGGTGGTGTGTAGGATTCCCAAAACTTTTCCATCCCAAATTTTTGAGGCTCCGTTTCGAGGCTGTGGGGAGCAGTGACTGCTCTCTTAATTCTCAGCATCGCTCTCCTGCAGGTCACTGAATTTTGGTGGGATTGGTGTGGTGGTGGGCCATGAGTTAACACATGCCTTCGATGACCAAGGTACGGCCAAGGCTGGGTAGGTGGGCTTCTGGAGTGGTGGCTGGTTTGGGGGTGTTGAAGGACCTGCTGTGTTTTTGGCAGGCCGGGAGTATGACAAGGATGGTAACCTGCGTCCCTGGTGGAAGAACTCCTCAGTGGAGGCCTTCAAGCGTCAGACAGCGTGCATGGTGGAGCAATATGGCAACTACACCATCAATGGTGAAGCTGTCAACGGCAAGCACACGCTTGGGGAGAACATTGCTGACAACGGGGGCCTGAAAGCTGCCTACCGGGTAGGGCCACAGAGCTGGGGACATGCGGTGGGTGGCACGGTGTGGTGGGGTCAGTGTTGTCCTCTGATCCTGCTGTGCTCCGTTGCCTCCAGGCATATCAAAACTGGCTGAAAAAGAATGGGAATGAAGAAACCTTGCCGACCCTCGGCCTCACCAACCACCAGCTCTTCTTCGTTGGCTTTGCCCAGGTAGGCCGCTCGGTGGTGGGCAGCGAGGATGGGTGCACAGATTTTTGGGAGGGCAAAACTGAGGTCTCCAGGGATGCTGCTTGGTGGGTGGAGAACCAGATTGAGGTGGTGCTGGTTAAAAAGTTGGAGCTGTACGGGCGTCCATCATGCAAGCAGGGCCTTAGAGTTTGGCGTGCTGGTGTTGACGTGTCTCACGCTCCCCTTGCAGGTGTGGTGTTCGGTTCGCACGCCGGAGAGCTCGCACGAGGGGCTCATCACCGATCCCCACAGCCCCTCGCGGTTCCGTGTCATCGGCACCGTCTCCAACTCCCGGGAGTTTGCGGAGCATTTCAGCTGCCCCCTGGGTTCTCCCATGAACCCCCCCAAGAAGTGTGAAGTCTGGTGATGGGCGAGTGGCCGAGGGAACCAGCTTGCAGGTCGCTTTATCCTCCACCGACGGCTGAGTTTCCCCAGCACTTCGGAGATGCTCCAACCACTTCTCCATGTCACGAACTGCCCAGCTCTCAACCGGAGCGGCTCCTCGCGGCCCCGGTGTTGTCCAAGGTTCGATCCACTGTGAACATTCCTCATCCCCTCACTTGGTTGTGAAATGACTTTGATTTTTGGGGGGGAAGGGGGGTGTCATTTCTTTCTCACTATGACCAGGCCATGTTTTGAGGCACGTGTGTCCCTGGGTGCTACCCTGGTATTAGCACACGCAGCGCTCTGTTCTGACCCTGTTAAAATATCATTTGGAGTTTTAGTTTTAATTACTATTTTTTTTTGAGGCGATAAAGGGAACGCCGCAGTGCCAGCGGGTTTGGCTGCGTGTCTAAATACACCTGACATACCTTCCTCTCTCCAAAGATAACGCACATGAGGATGGAAAATATGTTAAGAGATATTTTTTGGGGGGGAGGGGGGGGAATATATATTTTTTTTTTATTATTTCATGCATTGTGGAATACACTGGAAAATTTCAGGGAAAATGCATTTAAAAGCCTTTTTTTTTTTTTAGTAGAAGATTAGTATATTTATTAATTTTTATATATATATTTTTTTTAAACTCGGTGCAGCTGTAGGTGCAGCACCCTGTGGTGACAGTCCCTTGGCCGGGGAAGCTGGACTGCAAAGCCAGTGGGCTGTAAATGTAACTACCCGGCCTCAGATCCCAGGTTTCTCTGGAAGGGGACAGTCTTTGGAGGATGCTGATGGGGAAATTGGGGACAGCAGGTCATGGGACAAGGCTGGAGGGTCATAGAAAGGCTCTGCCAGGCTGCTGCAGCTCCTGGGATTAGCTTTAATTTCCTAAATGCAAAGGGGAAAAAAGGTGACGTGCCAAAGATGTAACCAAGGTGGTGACAGCGTGGATGAAGCACCTGGTTCTTCCTCCTTGTCCTCTCTGGAGCTCAGCTGTGATTTCCTGGCCCAAAAGCTTCCCCAGACAAGCGTGGGCATTTCCTACTGCTGCTTCGCTCACCACTGTGCTTGGGAAAACTGCAAGTCCCAGAATCACCATGTGCCCTCAAGCCTTCATCCCTCTGTGGCCAGTTTAGCCACTAGTGCACGATTTGACCAGGATGGGGGTGAGGGGCTTTCTTAATGGTTTTTAATATTCCTTTTGCTGTTTTTTTTATTTTTTAGAGGAAACCACTGACAGTAGCACAGGCACTGTGTGTTGTCTCGTGGGGCACCTTCTTGCTCTAGACAGAAAGCAAGGACATGGAGGGATTTGAAATATTTATATGTAAAAGGAGGGGTTGGGGGGTGGGTTTTGTAACTATTTTTTCACCCTATAAGCGGGGCTTATCGCAACTGAAATAATAAATAATTTTTACTGGGTCTGGAGCTGCTCATGACTTTTTTTTTTTCCTAAAAGCTGCAGAGTTTTGCATCCCTTTATGTGTGTTTTTCTCTGTCCATGTGGCTGAGCCCATCCCGTGCTGACGAAATGGAGCTGAGGAGGCTTTTCCCAGCCCACACTTGGCATCTTCCACCCCCCTCAGAGGCAAAAGCCAGGCTTTTGTACCCTAAACCCACACTTGCTGCGGGTAGTTGTTTGCTTTCCACTTCTATGGCACGGCCCCACACATCTCCTCGGCAGGGAGGTCTTTCCCGGATGCTTTTCCTTCCTCTCTGGGTGAGTTATTGGCCAGCCAGGCTGTGCTGGGATCCAGCAGCGCAGGCCCCACACAGGTTGCTCTCCACACAGCCTTATTTATAGCTCTGTGATGCTGGCTGGATGCTGCCAGCTCAGGAATGCCGGCCAGCCTTCGCTTCTGAGCGGATGCTCCGTGGCTTTGTCGGGCTTGCCCAAACATCCAGTGCAGGATCTGGACCACAAGCTCCATACTGAGCACCCAGGAGGCCTGATGGCCACAAAACAAGCAGCACGTTGGGTGCTTATTTTGCTACTTAGTGCCAGTTAGCAGGGACTGGATTTGGGCTGCAGCATCTGGGGTTTGCCCCATCCATAGGGAGCTCTCAGAAAGCAGGAATGCCTTTACTGCCAAGATGGGCCAGACTCAGCTGTGCCTGTGAAGTGCCACATAAATAAGGTGGTAACATTTCCCTTTTGATGTTTTTTCGCTGTTTTTCTCTCTCAGCTTGAGTTGAAACCTAAGCATCCTTGCAATAGGGTGTTCTGTTTCCTGCAGAGCTGGGAGAATGGCTGTGGCAGCTGGTTCTTCCCTGGGATCCTGCTGGATGGATACAGAGGTGCAAACCCACAGAGGGCGGTGGAGCCGAGAAAATCACTGCCTCCGCTCTCCACTCCTGGGCTGGCAGGAGGCAGTGGTGCTGCCACCATGGGGGTTGTTGGCATGGATTTGGCCTCTGTGTTTAAAATGCAGTGAAATCCCAACGTTCCTAGGAAAAGAGAGCGGCAGTGTGGGTGTGAGGCAAAGAGGAGTTAAGTGAGGAAAGCAAAGCTGGGCTTGGAAGAGTGTTTTCCCAGCCCTGAGAAGCAGGGAGGGGAGCAGTGCCCGTCGCACAGAGAGGTGGGATGGTGTTAGGGGTGGTTTAACCATCCAAAAGGAAAAGATTTTGGGTTCTTTTTACTCGTAGGGAGGGACCCAGGCCACCGCACGGAGAGGACAGCCCCAGCACACGAAGGATTTCAAGGGCGAGCAGCAGCTTGCGTTGGTGGAAGGGGAACGCCGCCACGGTCAAGGCTCCCGGTGCCGGGTTCAGAGCCAGGGGTGGATGTTTGCCTGTCGGGGAGGCTGGTGGGTGTAGGCAGGGCAGGCAGGAGGTGACTCATCCCACTCCTGTGCCAGTGCCTGGCATGGGCTTGCCTGATCCTGGGTGGTATTCATTTCATTTTGCGCTCAGACGTGTGCCCGGAGGGCAGAGACGTTTGCTGAGGGCTAAGCCTGGGCAGGAGGAGGGATGGGGGAAGCTCCAAATGGGGCTGGGTTTTGGGAGGTTTTTTTTTATGTTTTGGCCTGGAGGGTGTTGGAAGGGGATCAGTGAGGGGAAAAGTAGGAGAAGCTGAGGAGGAGGTGCTGCTGCCACACTGGGCTGGAGTGCTGAGCTGGAAGGGGTGGTTGTTCACAAGTTAGGTGGGGCTGAACCCAACCCTCTGAACTGCTGCTCTTCCCCGTCTGCCCTTTCCAAGCAGGATTTAACTCCTAACCCATCACAGCAGGGTCTTTAGGAGCTGTGGAGGGGGATCTGTCTTCCCAGCAGGCTACAGAAGTGTGAAGTGCTGTTGAGTGCAGTAGTTCTGCAGGATGGCTGGAGATGTCCTTGGGCAAATCTCCTACCCTGATAAAAGGTCCTCCTGTGCTCTGTCATTTTTGGGGAGCAGGCCTTTCTTTGACCGTGAGTAGTTTTAAGGCCAAAAGCTTCCTCAAAACAATTCCTGTAGGAAAACAGCCCTTTTCCTGTGATACCCCAATCCTTTGCCTTCTTTACCTAAGGCAGCCCACAACTCTGGTGATCCTGTGCTCTTTGCTGCGTGGTTTGTGAGTATCTCTGATGTACCAGGTATGCGAAGGACCAGTAGGACTGGAAAAAGAGCTGGTGATCCTCTGAAACAAGAGCGCTCAGCACTGTAAAGTCAAGACTTCCACGGTGGTACATCAGTATCCAGGTGCTAATAGAGCTCGTAGGGAAAAAATAGGAGGAAATATAAAATGGAGAAGCAGCAGAGGCAGTAGGAACCAGCTGGCGCTCGCTTGGGGCTCGCCAAATCCACAGGTTTCATTGGCCAAATTGTCCTACGTGGAGTAGTATGGAAGAGAAAGCAGTCTGCTTTCCCCTCTTAGGAAATTAAAAATAAAAGATAAAATGATGGGCAAGGGGAGGCATTCATTCTGGAGGAGCTTTAAGGCAGAGCCAGGAGCCTGGCTCCTTCCCATGGCTAGCACGCTTCAGCAGACAATGTGGTAAAAATACTGTGGTTTGTTTCTTTTTTTCTTCTCCTTTCCCCCCCACCCCCCTTTCTTTCTAAATGGGCAGGAAGAAGTGATATAGCTGAAGATACTGGAGCTAGGAGGCTCTTTTGCAGCTGTGTTTATAGGCAGCTATTTCTGTTGAACAGAGGGAGCCATAGATGTCAATTTGCTTTTGGTATGAATTTCCTTCCGCGTGAGGGGGTGTACCAGGAGAAGTGCCATGCTTGGGAGGCAGTGAGCAGAACGCTGCCCGCCAGTGACCACCCCCCTTCCCCCTCAAAATTATTACAGCAAAGTCTTTAGGAGCTGTTGGAGGTGTGGGGGGGGGTTGGTCTTCCCAGCAGGCTGCAGAGAGGAGAGATGTGCTGAGATGTAGCTCTCCAGGATGGCTGGAGATATCCTTGGGCAAATCTCCTACCATGATAAAAGGTCCTCCTGTGTTCTCCCAGTTTTGAGGAGCGGGGCGTTACTTGGCATTTCTTTGAGGTCATTCTCATTTCTCTCTTAGGTCCTTAGTTCTTCTGGTGGGGAATCAGCAGTATCTGTGTGGGAAGTAGCCTGCAGAGGAAAACTGTCTTGGAAAAAATAAATACTTGGAACCCCCCCCCTATTTGTTCCTGGCTGTAGCTGGAAATAGTCTCCATGCAGAACCTCTGTCCAGGGTGGTAAGGTTTGACTGGGGGTTTTTTTCCTCCCAAAAAATCTCATTGTGTTCAGTTTCACCCCATTTCCCACAAGCAGTTTGAGGTGGATGCAAGCTTATCCCCTTACCCCACTGCAGAATGAAAAGCACAGAAAGAGGAACTAAATAGCGTGCTCGTCATCTTCCCTCTGCCACAGGCTCCACTAATAACTTCTGGTACTTGTCTGGCATGGCTGTACCCTGTAGATAACACCTGAGTAGCTGTACAACTGGAATAGTTTCTTTCTTACTCTCACTGGAGGCTAGCACTGCATCTTAAGTGGTGTGGTAGCTCACAGGAGGTTTTCATCCAAGATCCCACCTTGAAGGACAGTGAGCTTTGGGGTAAACTGCAGTCCTCAGGTGTCCATGCGGGCAAGCAACATGTCCTAAACCTGACAGGCCTAAGCCAAATTGTTTAATAATTCAAAGTCTGACTCAAAGGGGCAGACAATGGCAGGACAAGGGGAAGAGATCAAAGCTAAAGGAGGGAAGGTTTAAATGAGATATTAGGGGGAAGGTTTTTACAGAGAGAGTGGTGAGGGGCTGGAACAGGCTGCCCAGAGAGGGGGTGGGTGCCCCGTGTCTGGGGGTGTTCAAAGCCAGGTTGGATGGGGCCCTGGGCAACCTTGTGTAGCTCCAGGCCTGAGGTTGGTGTCCCTGCCTGTGGCAGGGGGGTTGGAGCTCTGTGACCCTTGGGGTCCCTTCCAACCTAGCCCAGTCTAGGAATCAATGATTCTATGTACTAAAGACCCTTCTATTATTTTTTTGGCCACTGGTGCCGAGTTTTGCTCTGACGAGCAACTCCAAGTCCAGATTATCTCCTTTTGGGTTTGTGTTTCAAACTCAAAATTACTTCTTTGCTTCCAAACGGGGCTGCTGCAGGGCTGGGATAGCCCAAACCCTTTGGGGAGGCCTTTATTAGTGTGTAATACCCCTAACCTCTGTCAGCTCTAGTTAGTCACCAAGTGCCTGAATATACTGTTGAGAGAGCTGTTAATAACAGCAGCAATTTCCATTTTTAAGAGTTTCTTGGTGATTGGAGTGTCGCTTTCCTCCTGAGCTCACAGTTACCCAGAAAAAAAGTGGTGGACAGGATGTAAATAACCTAGAGAAAACTCTCCTGGGTGACACTGGCAGCACTGCCTGGGATGGGGGCTGGTAACGCTCCCTGGGACGTGCAGCACGGCAGGAACATCCGTGGGTGCTCGCAGGCTTGGAATGAGCCCTCGGGAGCCAGCGGCAGGACGGGACAAGTCAGGACAACCCGGCAGCTGCTCGGATCTACTCTGAAGTTCTTTCTTTTCACCTCCTGGAGGCTGCAAGAACCGACTTCGCCTCAGCGTGGCGGTGAGCAGGCCCAAGGCCTTGCGCCAGGGGCTGAGCTGGGCTCTTGTGGGGGCTGGCAAGCCTCCTTCGCAGCCGCCATGGCACCCTCAGGGCCACCCCCTGGCTGCAGCCTTAGGGATTGGGGCTGGGGGCCGCGGGGCCGGTGACAGGGCTTGGGGTGAGGTGGGGTTTTTTTTGGGCGGGGGAAGCCCATGAACGACCCCTTCGCAGCCGATCGCTGCCGAAGTTTCTCCGGGCCGAGCCGAAAGGGCCCGAAGCTGCGGCCTCGGCGCTCCCGAGCGCCTCCCGCCTGGGCGGGAATCCCTCCTCCGAGCCACTCCGAAACTTCCCGAGCTCCCTCACGGCTTCGCTCTCCGGAAAGAGACGAAGTTTCCCGAGCGTGGGGGTCACGGGAGGTGCCGGCCCGAGCGGGGAGGAGGGCGGGAGGGAAAGGGGAAAGGGGCGGGAACACGGCGAGGAGGACGCGTGCGCCCGCGAAGGTCTCCGGAAGAAGCCGAGGTTTCCCGAACGCCGCTCGCCAGCGAGCAGCTCCGAAAAGAGCCGAAGGTTGCCGAGCGCCGGTGGGCCGAGCGGCTCCGGAGCGGCCCGAAGGCGCCGAGCGTCCGTCCTGCCGGACTGCTGGAGGCGGCCCCAGCGCCATGTTTGATGCTCCGCTACTTCAGTGAGGAAAATCCGCCGGCATCGCTTGAGAGCCGCCACCGCGAAGGGCTCCGCTGCCCCCGGGGAGGGGGACCGAGACCCCCCGCCGCCGGCGGCTCATGAGCAGCGCGGCCTGAGCCGTCTCCCCTCCCCTCACCCTCCCCCGCCGGCCCCTCTCCCGTCCCCTCCCCGCGCCGAGCCCTCCGGGAGGCGCGTTGTCACGGAGACCGGCGCCGGTGCCGGCCCGCCGCGCTGCCCCGGCCGCCGCACCGGCCCCCGGCCCGCTCCCCGGCTCCCCCCCGGCCCCGGCCCCGCTCCCCGCCGGGGGGTGGTGGCTCCGCTTGGCGATGAGTTTACCGCAGAAGGCGGCTTTGAAACCCGGCGCGGCGGCGGCGGCGGGGACCGGCCCCGGGAGCGGGGCGGGCAGCGGCGGCGGGGCCGCCTCCCCCCCCGGCTCCCCCTCACCCGGCGGCGGCGCCGGCGCCTCACCCCAACATCAGGGCCTTGCCGCCCCAGCCGCCCCAGCAGTATCCTTTGCCCCGGGGGAGCGGGGGGGGCGACACCCCCTTCCCCCAAAGCGAGCGGGGCCCGAGGGAAGGGGGGTGGGGGAGGCGCGGGGACCCCTCAGTCCCGGGGAGGGGGGTTGTGGGGAGGGGGGTGCCCGGAGGGGGGTGGCGGTTGGGGGCTCCCCACTCCTTTTTGTGTGCGTGTGTGTGTGTGTCTGTGAGCCTCCCCTGTGCAAAGGGGGGGCTGCACCTGCTGGGGTGGTGTGGGGGGAAATGGGGTCCCTGCCCCCCACTAAAGGTTTGGTTTGGGGTTCACCCCCTTTGCCTGGGGAAAGCAGCAGGTCCCCCAGCCCCTTTCCTCACCCCTCCCCTTCCCACACCCCCTTCAAGCAGTGGTGACCCCCAAGGGTAAACTTTTAATTACTAAACCCCCTCCTCAAACAGTTTTACCTCGGATCCTGCCCAGGTAAGTCCTTTGGTTTTGTTCTTTTTCCAAGCAAATTTCAAACCCAGGTTGTTGGTTTTTTTATATATATATATATTATTTTTTTTTCTCCCTAACCGGGGCCGATTTTTCACACGATGGATTTCCATGTCTTTATTTATTTATTTAAATTCTCCTCCCCTGGCTGGTGGATAGATCTATATATAAAAATTCTCAGGTGGAATGTCTCTCTCCCAATAGCTCTCTCTCCCTGCCAGGCCTCTCACCACCCGTGATGGGAAAAGGAGAAGGTTCCTACTCGCCCCCCCCTTCCCCCCCAAAAAAAAGGACCCCACCCCAAAGCAACCCTTGCTACAAAAGAGAGGCCGGGGTGGTTGCTGCAAATGTTTTGTTTTTATTTTAAAGGTCTTGGGTTCTCTTGCTGTGACTAGGCCCCAAGTCAGGAGGGAAATACTGCAGGGATCAGCAGGAAGTGGGGTGGCCAGCCGGCCTGCCCGGATGAGGTTTTGTTTCCAGCTTCGGACAGCATCTCCTGGCAAACTGGCTTTTTATCTCCACTTCCCCCTTGAAGTTGTGGTGGTTTGGTTGGTGGGGTTGTTTTGGTTTTTTTTTTTAGAGGGAGGGGAGCGTGAAGTGAAGAATGTACTTAGTGAAATATCTCCTTGCTGTGTTCTCCGGGAACGGTGTGGCTGTGTTACCCAGGATCAGTGTGCTGTGCTGGCCAGGGGACAGTCCAGGAGTGTGTTTGGCTATTTATCAGTGGCAGTGACTTAGGTTTTAACGGGGAAGTGTGGGGTGGTTTTTTTGGCTTGAGGGTTGTTTTCAGTTGTGTGGTGATGTCCTGTGCTCTTCAAGAAATGTGTTCCCTGTCTATAGGATTTTATTCCTCTCACTTTCTTGGGGTTTTTTTTTATTTTTGAGGTGGGAAAACCGAGCCCTTTTATAATCAGTTTAGGTCCATTGTTTTCTTGAGCTTCCGGCAAGAATCATTCTTGCTGTGACCACAAATAACGTTGCTTAAATCATGAGACTGTTGACGTTACGGATTTGTTTGGGTCAAGTGAAGGGAAGAAAAAAAAGCAGCCCTCTGAAGATTTCAGAGAGTGCTGGGGAGGGACGTACTCTGTCTCTGCTGGGTGTTTTTGGCTAGCTGGTGCTGTTCTGTAACTCCAGTGTGTGCTTTGTTTTGGGGGGGGGGGGGGGGGGGGGGAAGAGTGTGAAGGTGCTGTCATTACAAAAGTCAGCAGGGTGGTGGTAAGTAAAACTCTTGCTCAGGGGAAATTTTGCTCAGTTTTGAGTGATGTGCCAAGTGTTAACAGTGAGAATGCTGACCAGTGTGTATGGACGGAGTCCGGGCTTGGCTGATCTTTCCAGCAAGGTGCTGGTGTGTCTGGAAAGGGTCTTTTTAACAGGAAACGATGAGGCTTGGTGGTTGAAGGGCTGAAGTTTGCCTTGGTTTTGGGATCAGGAGTGTGTTTGGCTCTGTAAAACACTTTATTTTCAAGTAATCATTCAAAGCACCATGGAGGGACCTGAGTGCTTCTCCGGCATCGTTGAGGGCGAGCTTGGTGGTGGTCTGTGAGAGTGACTGAGCTGTCCTAGCTAAGACAGGAGGACCACCGTTGCTTTTGGTGAGTGCTGTCATGAAACTCTTCATGAAGTGGAGGGATGAAGTTTGAGTTTACCTCTGTGTGCAGCCAAAAAGTGAAGAGACTTGGATGGGGTGGGCCAGAGACCCTAAAGGAGCTGGAGGTGTTGCAGCAGCGTGTCCCATCACCGGGACCCAGCCAGACACCCAGAGCAGGAGGTAACTAGGAGTGAGAGAAGCATTCAGTAGATATGACAAGTTGATGCTATAAAAGTAGGAAGGTTAAAATGATACAGTCTGCTTTTCATTTGTAGCTGTGCTTGTTTTGAAAACACATCGTGTTTGAGCAATACTGCTCCTTAACTTTTAAACTAATGATCTCTTCTTGTGATAGATGCAGACACCGTGTTCGTGCTGCTTATTTTTTTTTTTGCTAAACTTTATTCAGGTGTCCTGGCTGCTTTCTACCTCTGCTGAAACCTGCCTGTGTTTCCAGGTAGTAAACAAAACCTGTTACCTTTTCTGCATGCGGCTGCAGAAGTGAGGCTTGGGGAGCAGAGTTCATCAGTGATTTACTGGAGTGCAGAGGGTCAGCCGAGTTCAGTCTTTATTTTTAGCTCTGTTTGGTTACTTCTTTTTTTTTTTTTCCCTTTCCTTTCTGTTTTGGTACAACTATTGAGACAGTGTTCTCCTACAGCAGATAAAATAGAGTTGCAGGTTTATTCCAGCAGCTTGGAGGGAGCAGAGTGCTGCAAGGTTTCTTTCTCACAGCACTGCAAGGGTTTATTTTGTTGATGTGAAGGATTATTAGATGTTAATAGGTAGATTGAGGCTCTGACTTGGGCTATTTAAACTAGAACAGCTTCCACACGGTGAACTTTGTGTCTTTGGAAATATGTGTGGTTTTAGTACTTAATCCATCATGAAATTAAATGGTTATCTGTATAATTGAAGAAAGAAGAATTGGGTGAGGGAGAACTGTATGGGGGAAAAGAGCACGTGTGCTTGTAGAAAGGCAGTAGTGAGGGACAAGGGAAAATACAGGGTGAAGAAGGGATTTAAAAATAATTTTTTGAGGGGGAAAATGGGGAGTGATGGACATGAGGAACAGAACTGTTTTGATGGGAGCTTCATTCTGTTAACGTGCTGAATAGGAGATGGTTGGAGCTGCTGAAAGACAGGCCAGAGCTTTGAGAAATTTCCTTAACATGGGGCTTCAAGAAGTTGTTTTTTTTTTTGTGTAAAAAGTAAGTTGGGGTAGCCTTGTGGATCTGGTATTCAATCAAACCTGACTTCAGGCAGAAATTGTGTTCAAAAGTTGTCAGTTTGGACAAATCCTCCAGTGTGATTCTGACCTTTATTTGGGGTGGGATGGAGGAGGCAGAGTCTTAACTGTCACTGTGAAACAACGATTAGAGGAGTGTTATCAGATATAAATCCTGATGGCCCACCTTTGCTTTGGCGTTCAGGCTGCTTCTCAGGAGTAAGTTCCAGCTGAAGTTGGTTGTTCTGTAGTGAGATTTCTTCCATAAAAAAAATGTCAATTAATGAAGGTAATGCTCCAGGCTGCACACTTACTGTGGAGCTTTGTGTTTGTAACTTGATGGTACTTCTGGTATGGGCTGAGCTACACTGTGTTTCTTTACTCTGAAGTGGGACTGTGAGGGAGAGGAGAGTATTTTCTGTGCATGTTATAATAAGCTGCTCTTTACAAAAGTCCCCATGCTGTGAATACATTTTTTGTGGATCAATATAATTAGGTCACTGGTTTCTTCACAGCCCCAGCCCAGACGTTACGCTGGAACGCTGGAAAGGACAACCAGATTGATTTGTGGTGAACTCTGGTAACGTTGCACGTCTGCTGCCTCTTCAGGGTTAATTTAACAGCCTATCTTGCAGCCAAATTAGAGCCATCTCAGGCTCTGGGCTGGTGTTGGTAGGTTTTTGTTTTCTTTTCTGAACTTCCTTGCATTTGGAGGGAGTTCAGCTTCCTGGTTGTTGATGGTCTGTGTGTAGGCACCAGTAAACTTGACCTTAATATATCACTGTGGCTGTTTCAGTGTGGGGATTGGGTATCTCTGGATATACGGGTGTTTTTCAGGTTGGTGCAGCAGGGTGATGGTGGCAGGTTCAGGGTGGGTTTTAACAAATGATCATCTGAAAAAAAAAACCACCCAAACCAACCCACCTTTTCTTCCCCCACTTGAATTCCGTTTCTGAGAAGTGGAGAGGAAGGGTCAGCTGTTGTGGGGGATTCCTGTGGGAACTATATTGTTGCTGTACACAGACACTTGGGTTTTGCTAACGTTGTCTTGGTAATTGAGTGTCTTGCTTTAGTTTTTCCTGAGTTTTTTCAGCCAACTGTGCTGTAGTTCCTTTCAGAAAGTGGTGTGCTGCTTCCTGCTCTGTTGGGTGGCATCTTCTGCCTGCAAGTGGCTTCCCAAAAGCCCAGAATGGCAAGGAACACAGGATTGCTTTCAGGAATGAAAGAGAATCTGTAGGAAGTCAGGGTGAGGTTCTAGCAACGCTTAACCCCGGTGTTTGGATGAGGGCCAGGGTGTGCCGTCCGAGTAGGCCTGTGTTGGTAATCTAGTTAAGACTGCTGAGGAGGATTTGGATGTGTGGGGTTTTCTTGCTTCTCTTAGTGAGCAAAGAGTTGAGCTGGAGGGGAAAGTGCCTAAGAATGTATCCGAGAGAAGCATCTTCAGTGTGCAGCTGAAGGATTAGGGTCTCTGGGTTGCTGTGATACTGTCTGTGAGTTTGGAGCCAACACTGTCTTTTCTGACTGCTTACTTCCACTCTGAGGGGCTTTTTTCTCCCAGTATGTGATGCAGCATCTCTCTGTGCTCTCTGGGGTTTATCCATCGATGACTTTGATGATGAGGACCCCAGGGATTAGGTGGCTGCTTGGGCGTAGGAGTCAGCTTGAAGAGCGTGATGGTGGGTTTTCTGTAAAGCACCGTACATCTTTCTGTCTTGGGTGGATCAGCTCAGGCTTCTTGGCAGCTTTGACACTGAACTGGAGTTAAAATCAGAGCATGGTTGGAAGGCTTCTTCCAGATGCCAGTGGAGCGAAGGGTGTTCAGAGAGTTATGGTCATGAAAGGGAAGGAGTGGCGAGAGGTGGGGAGGAACTGGATTGGTATCAGAGGTATTCCTTGCTCTCTGTTTGGGTTGGGTTTTTTTTTGGGGTTGAGTTCAGGAGTGAGCTTTCTGAAATTGTGGTCAGATGAAGGGGCAGTGGTGTAGCCTGAGAAGTGTTTCCATGTTAGGTGCCTCTGAAGTGGTGGAGATCATACTCCTTGGGAGGGTATGCGGAAGGAGAGACGCTTTGAAAAGGCTCAGGCTTTGAGGTGGTGGCTCTTCTGCAGGGGAGGAGCAGGCACGGGTTTCTGAGTGTATTGCCAAAAAATTAAGTGCTTCTAGACCTCTCTGCCATCTCCCCTGTTGATGTTCCCCAGCCTTGGCACATCTTTGCGTTCTTTCAAGCAGAAATAGCTTTAATTTATTTAATGACAAAAGCTAATCATGTTATAGCACAGATATGTCACTTTACCAGCTTCGTCAGATTTTTGTAGTGAAGTGTCTTGGGAGAAAACCATTCTTCCAAAAATGTGATTTTTTGGAAATAGCTTATTTTCTCCTCATATCTGAGGATATGACTGTATATGTTCTCTGGCAGAAGTCTGTGGGAGGAGGTTAATTTATCCATTTCAATATGTATGTATTTGATGTGCAGTAGGGATTTTGGAACAGAGTTTGTGTTTTTATCTATGGTATGGTTAGAAGTTGGGGAGAGAGTAATAGGAGACTTGGAACAAACAACTTCCCTTGTAGATGTTGGGTCGTAGAAGGATTTTCATCTGTGTGTATGAGTTTTGTCCCCCAGCTTAGGGCTGAAAGACCCTTCCATGTTGTTAGCAGATACTGGGATGTGTTGTGCTGGTGAGTTTGCTCTGGTTCTGTTTCATAGTAAGATTTAGCAGTGAAGATCTCCCTTTAGAAGTCGTAGGTAACCTGTATTTGCTTTTTCCTCCTAATCCAGCAATTTCAGGGCCAGTCAACTGTCAAGTTTAGTTGTGTGTAAATCCGCTAATATGATTAGAGTTGCTGGAATTTTTACTCCAGGGAATTATAGATGGGTAGTATCACTGTATTACAGGCATTTCCTTAGCAGGAAACTTTATCTATGACTTGAATACGTCTCCTATCAATTGCCAAGGAGGAGAAAACTGGTGTTTGTTACAGGGCATGAAGATGTGGTGGAGGAATTATGTGTTCTGGAGGAACTGGGGGAACTATTTTTTCCTTATTTGAGGGAATGTGGTTGATGTGCCTGCTTGTAGTACTGCAGTTGGTGGCGATTCCATGAACTTCTCCCATGTACAGCTCTTCTTTCCAAAGTGTGGATGTCTTTCTGCCTCCCAAATAGAAGCGATGATGTGGAACAGCTGGAAGAAGAAAATAGAATGGGTTCTTAAAAAAGAAAAGGATCCAAGGGGTGGTGGTGGGAAGCAAAATAAGCTTTTAGGCTAGTGAAATTTTCTGCTACATGTTATTCTTATGTTTTATTATATATGTTTGGAAGATGTCCTAGAACACTCTCTTCTCATAGTAGGTGATGGCATGCTGTTGCTGATGGGACTTGAGTCAAATTGCTGCTGGGCATGCAACTAGGTTAATGGGACAGCTTTTTTATTTTTTTGCTTTCCTGAAAGGAAAATGACACCCTCCCTATTCTGATTGTACCATAAGAGTTGTTTTTACCTTTGTTTGCTGTGTAGTCACCAGATGTGGAGAGAAAAACACCAGGTTACCCTGCAGTGGGATGGTAGCAGATTGAAATCAGTTCTGCTACCAGAAATGTTTCTGCTTTTGGTTGTAAGACCTTTATCTGGATGAGAATGAAAATATTTCTGGAGCTTTAAGTATGCCTGAACAAAAGCAAAGTGGCTTCTAAACCATGCATCTTGTAAGAGAAACTCATCCAGTCCTCAACTGATACCAGCAGCGTTCTCCCAAACCATTGGTGAGGTGTTAAAATGGGTTAGGACTTGTCGAGATGCACAGAGCAGCTGCTCCTTTCCAACTGGTTGAACCTGGCAGGAATGAAACTGTCCTACTCTGGACTATCTGCACAGAAATAACTCTGAACAAGTCATAAGCATGAAGATCATCCCTGCTCTTACTGGGGAAGCGGGCTTCACGTGATAGGAAACGAAATGTTGCTGCCCATCTTTTGAGTTTGGCTGTGATGTTTTGAAAACACTGAGCAAGGAAGAGTTAATGCCCTTAAAGATCTTAAATAACAAGAGATTTTTCTGAGTTTGGAAAGCCTTTGGGAGGTGAGAACTAATACAAACTCTTTTGGGTTTCCAGATGATGACTGTGTGTTCGTGTTTCGGTTTGATTTACATGTGAGAGTGACTGTGTGTGAGTTACTGGATTACTAAGCATAGCCTGATTTACATGTCTGTGTTGCTGGTGGCTTCTGAAAATCCATTTGGATTAATGCTATGGCTGCCCATAATGGTGGTCTGAAATAGAAATTTCCCTCTTGTGTGTTATTAAGAAGTTGTAGAAGCTACTGTGCCTCAAAACTGGCATTTTTCTGGCTTAATTTTGTTCTTTCGCTGAAAAGCAATAATGGCAGAAGTCTTCAGTCTTTTCAGACTAAGCAGGAGACTCTAAAGCATCAAGGGGATGTCTTTGAAAAGGTCCCAGCATCCTGAAGAAAGGACATAGCTGTTAAGAAAAGATTTTTAAAAATGTATTTCTACTAAGTAATGAGATCTAGTCCTTCTGTCCTTGGACTGCCACGAGGTCTTCTACAGAACTGCCAAGTCTGATAAGAAATTCAGGAGGAAAGCTGGGCTGAAAACTTTCTGGAAGTTTGTGATAGTGTACAGGGTGCTCTGGGCTTGGCACCAGTGTTGTGCAGCTGATGAATTAGAGACTCAATATCTGTATTATATTTGGAAGGGAACTCAGCACTGTGCTGTAGCTGAGGGTAGTAACCTATACCACTTTTTTGTGGGGGAGAGCTGAGAGCTGAAATCAAAAAGCATTTAAAGTGTGTTTATTATGACTCCTGATGTGAAATTCATGGTGCATCTCAAGCTCTGGAGCATGCCAGGAAAGGGATTTCAGCAGTTCATGCCCAACTTCAGCCTGGCAGAGTTCGTGTAGAAGCCTATATACAATTTCTTGAGCTGGTGAGATGCCTTCTAAGTTCAACTCCCTGTAGAAGAGAAAGCTGGCTTCAGTTTGCAGTGCCCTTCCTCACCAGCGCTTACATGGATAAAAATGCTAGTTACTGGATGGTTTCTCTTCAAATACTTTGCTCTTCTGGGCTCTGTGTGTTGGATTCTAGGCTTGCAAAATGTAAATAATTCAGCTGTCATCCTGTCTGTGCAACTTGGGTTGGATGTTTCCCTTCAGTGTTGTGTTCTGAAGGAGATTTCAAAGTGCTTTTCTGTCTGGCTCTGCAGAAGGAAAACAAAAAAAAAATCTAATTTTTATTGATATGCAAATAATGCAAAGTGTAATTTTGGATGAGCTTAATGTCTTAACTGTATTGATTATGTTTCCAAAACACTTTTTTAATTAAAAAAAAAAAGAGAATCATCTACACAAACTCCTCTGTTCTGAGGAGAGATACCTGGTAGTGCAGGCATTCACTGAAACAATTGGTTGCTGGCACTTGGCACCATCCCCATTGCTGCTTGCTGAAGCCAAAGCACGCTTTAGCCACTCAGGCTGACATTAAGATCATTAAATAAAAGAATTAATTGTACTGTCACCAAATTCCCATTCTGGCAGCTGAAGAACATGTGAATTTTATAGCTGGGACCTCTGTCCAGAAGGTCTTATTGAGTGGCCGGGATGTCAGGAGTGGGAAGAGTCAGCAAAAAGCTTTCTAGTAAAATGTGTGTGCCTTAATGAGAGTTACTGTGTGGAGTGGTGTGAAAGCCTGAATTGCTAGACATCTGATCATCTGAGATGAGTATTAACCTGTGAAGGGTGTGTAGAAGGAAACTGGAGCACAGCAGTAAAACAAGGGAGCAGGAGAGGACCGGAGAGGGTGGTGCTGAGCTCCAGTAACAGCGCAGGTCGGCCTTGCTCTTTGAAAGGATTTTGTTGGGGGAAGATCGTGGCCAGGCTGGGAAGTGTTGAAAGCAGGGACAGCTCTTGGCCTTGTCAGGGAATTTGAGGTCTCTCTTCTTCCTCTCCCTGTATCTTAAGTGTTTATCTTGATTATGATTAATCTGATTAAAGGCTGCTAAACTAGTGCTGGTAACCAGTGTGGTCCTTGGTGCATCCTTACTTGTATTTTAATGAGCCATGCTGCTCATTGCCATGGTTATGGTGACAGCCAAGTGGTTTGTGGCGTTGGTAGGTACTTCATAATCTTTGAAGAACTTGTTACAGTGATGCTGAAGTTTCCCTGCAGCCTGAAATCAGCAAAATTGGGGGTTTATGCTCATCAGAAAGGAGTGGTCCTGCCCTGGCGCTGCCCAGAGTGTCCTGTGGGTGCAAACAGTCCTGAGCAACCAGAAGGCAGGCATAGGTTGTGAAATCCCTGTTTCTTTCCCATCTGGGATAGCACATCAGGTACATCTTCCCCAACTTGTACCCGTGTGTTGCTTCAGCTGTGTCCCATTACTTCGGAGGGCACTTGGTGCATTAAGGAGATGTGCACTTGGAAGTCTTCCTCCATGGTCCCATGCAGCTGCTGCAACCTTCCCTCTGTGTTTCACCACTGTGTTTGTGGCCTGGATTCAATGGGCAGAGCTAATGGAAGTTCATCCAGCATTTCTTTAAATGAGGAATGCTCTGAGACTAATGTACTTGCTCATCTTCAGGCTCAGCTGGGATAAATATATTGTTGCTATTACTTTTTCTTCAAGCACTCTGTAGAGGTGTGTGTAAAGTATGCAACTGAGAGTCCTTACAAGGCAAAATTGAATGCGTGGAGGACTGGACCAAGGAAACCCAGAGCTCCTGTCTAACCTCTGTCCTGCTGTGATCTGTTTTTCTTGCAGCTGTGTAAGAGGCATCGTGCCATCCTCCCGAGATGCCTGCTTCCTCAGGATTTCATTCTGTGTGACATGGGGTTTTAACTCAGGAGAAGTCGTAAGCTCCGTGTGTGGCAAGAGGGTACTTAGGATTCCATTTCATTTTGATAAACCACTGAAATAAAGATTATGGGGGGCAGGGAATCATGAGGCGTTACAAAACCACGAGTCGAAATGAGTGTTAGTGCTGTCGAGAAGCGTGCTTCTAGAGTTCATTGCTTTGCTTGATGGAAGGACCATCAGTCTGGGTGACAACACTGCTGTCACCGTGATGGTTCTTGACAGATTGACCAGCAGAGCATTACATTTTCCCATGAAGTCACAGCATGAAGCATTAGAGACACGGTAGGAGACGTAGCTGAGTGAATGAGACAGTAAACTACTCGGCTGTTTGATATTCATGCTCATCGTACAGATAGAAAGCCTGGCTTGGAAACATACGGTTGCTGCTGTAGGGTCCTGAGCCCCCCGGGATGGAAGCAGCGCCTGTCCCTGGAGAGGTGTGTGGGGGTTGTAGCCTTTGTAATCTCAGTTAGCTTATTTGTGGTTTTAGGATACGAAGTTTGAGGTAAGTGGGCTGGGGGAGCTCTGTGTTAATGGCATGCATGGGAAGATAAAAATAAGTAGGCTGAGTTTTAGTGCATTAGGGAAATTTAGACTCTCAGGTTAGAATTGCCACAAACAAATGCTGCAGGACTTTTTTCCCCCCCGGTCTTGTAACAACATGCCCCCAGATGCAGTAATTGCTGGTGCTAAAGGGAAGCCAGAGATGTAAGGTTTGACTGGATGGATTCAGTATGTGGGAAGGTAGACTGTAGTATCTGTGTGGAAGTTTGTTCCATGGTGGAAGCTGAATAAAGGCTGAGTAAAAGCTTGGTGACCTTCCTCTTTGATGACATAGCTTGAGATAGCTTTCCTCCTGGTCTGCTTTCCTCTGTGCTTCTCATCAGGTATGTCATCTGTCCAGCTCTGCTTTCTAATGTTTTTAGCTGGTTATGTGTTTGCAGTATAAGCTCAACATAGAAATAGCTCTCTGTGTGTGTTAAGTAACTGTTCTAAAGGGGGAATAAACAATCCAAATTTTCCCTTGCTGGCAAGGCTGTTGAGAATAGAGGAGTTACTCTGCCAGGTCAGTGTATTGCCCGGTGTAAGCTGCTCTCCCCAGGCCCTCTTACAGCAGCTCCACACATCACAACCCAGACCCCGAAGCGTGTTTATCAGGTTACCTCAAAGCAACACACCAGCTGTGGCCAAGCAGGTCAGAGCAGCAGCTGGGATCGGGCCAGAAACTGCTGGTTCAGCTGCTAAGCAGGGAGCAGAAGTTTGCTAAACTTGGGGATATTTGTTTTCTTTGAAGCATGCTTGGGTTTGTGTGAGATGCTCTGTGCTTTTGGTTTCGTGATGGGAATTGTTTTAGGCTCAGTGTTTGAAATGCAGAAATGTTTTACAATAGGTGTCCTGTCAGAATGAGAGAGGTAGCAGGTGGGTCTGGCTTTAGCTCTGCTGTCTTCTCTGTGGTGTTTTCATAAAACTACTGTGTTTTCTGCCAGGCTGGAGGTGTGCAGGCATCTGATGCAACCAAAGGTCTGGAGGACAGCTGAAGAACCGTACCTGTTAGTTGTGGAACAGACCAAAAGTATCTTCAGGAAGGAGTGGGCTGGTGTGTGTTGCTTGGCCAAACCAGAGGTGGAAACCTTGTTCTGCCATGGCTGTCTCCTCCTGATCACTCCTTGTGATCTCCATCAGACTGCCTTGCTTGCAGCTTTGCTTTGTGCATTTTTACAGCATTTAATGAGACATTTGCTTAGCCTTAGCCTTGTGTAGCTGTTACTTGAGGTAACTCTGCTGCTGTTATGGTTTTTCCCCTTTCAAATCCAAGTGTGATGAAGGAAGATACAGCAGCTGTCACAAGTTCTGTCTAGTTCTGTCTTGTGTCAAACTTGCCCATGTTCCCCTGGCTTTTCCTTGGCCACTGCTTGGGCCTTTTATGGTTATACTGTTTCTGCTTATCTCCTATTAAAGATTCCTGCTTTTTTTTCCCCCCCTTCCAACTTACTTTCTTGAACAACACAATTTCTTCATGCTGAAGACTTCTGAACTGCTGCCTGTCTGGGATGAGCATCTTCCCTCTTCCTTGGTGATGGTTGCAGTCACTTTGCTCAGAGGCAGGGAAAGTTTCCAAGGCCAGTCTCTTTCTCCTCCCAACCCTTCTTTAAATGTTTTAAACAAGGATTGCTGTACTCAAAGCTGGTCAGGGAGGAATCAGATGGTTTTTAAGCTGTCAGAACTCAGAGGGGGTGTGTGTGTGTGTGTGGTTAGCTTTGACTGGTGGTGGTGGTTATCTGCTGGGGCAAAAATGTCTTCAGCAAATGTCTTCAGCAGCTGGAGCGGGTTTTTGGCAGTGCCTTGGCATTCATCCCCTCTGGAGGGAGGTTTGCAGTATGCAGAGTCGCCTCTGATGTCCACACTTTGGGAGTTTTGGGAGCTGGGACACCATTTCCCTGCTGAACTGCTTATATAAATAAGTTTTTTAAAACTTAGCAAATGCTTGGGAGCCAGAGGCTGATCTAGAAGGACTTTTTCAAGAGGAAGCAATGTTAAGATAGCTTGCCTGTTCAGGTAATTTCTCCCCCCCCCCTTCTGTTATATTGAATCACAAAAATAAATACAGTTAACAATATCCAAGGATGTTTTTCTTGCTGCACCATGCTGAGAAATGCCTTGTTCAGGATACTTTCTTCTTGCCCAGCTTGGTTCATTTTTAGATGCTGAAGGGCATTTTGAGACTTTGTTTTAACTTCATTTGACATTGTGTTTATATGAAACAGACAAAAAAAAAATAATCCAGTGCTTTGCCAAATATTTTTGGAAGGAACAAGCATTGTGGATAATCATTTTCATGTTCTACCTGTGTTAAGGCTATAGAGGAATCTTCTCTACCCTGAAAAAAGGCTTTGAGAGATTAGCCTTCAAGTAGTCACTTGAGGCGGGTTGATTAAGAAACATACTCGACGTTAGATTTAATCAAGGTTTGAATAATGGAGTTAGAATTGACTGTCACTCCTGTAATCCAGTTATTTTTAGATCAGGATCAGCATGTGCCACTCCCCAAGTTGTCTGTACCATTGCTCTGGTGGCAGGCAGATCAAACTGTGGGTTCACAGAGTGGAGCTTCTCCAGTTTTGCGCTTGGTGCTTCATCCCACGAGCACATCTCCTATTAAAGGCATTGTGGCAAAACTTACAGCTCACACAGGTACTTAGAAACATCGTGGTGGTATTGATGTTGGGATTTGGGCTTCTTTCATATTCAAGAAACACTTGGAATTGTGTTGGGAAGGAGCCTGGAAAGGCACCACACACTTAATTGCACCTTAGGTCTCGCCACCCAGTGCTGCAGAGCCATCCTTTGCCATCTTGCAGGGGATGTGGGGTGTAGCTGATGTTTGGCTGTGTGTTTTCCCTTGCCTAAAGGTGAGGATAAAGCTGTTTCTTTGTGGTACCTTTCCATCTTCAGCTCAGGAAAACAGTAGGTTGTGTCTGGATTAAAGCAGAAGCAATACTTAGGGACCAGGAGGAATTAAGAGATGAGGAAACTACACTTGATTTGGGGTTCTGGATCCAGATGTGCTTTGAAAGAGTCTGATGGGGAATCTCTGATCAGTGGCATGAAGGCTTTCTCCAAGTTACTCTATGCTCAGGGGGTGTTCTGGGGAAGCAGCAGTTTTTATACTGCTGAGGCTGGTTGCTGGTCACTGTTCTCCAAGAGAAACCTGATTGCAAAGGGACCAAGTGGAGGAAAGTGGGGTTGCTTGCATGGGAAGTGAATGAACCTCAGTTGTTTTAGGGAGGGGGGGGGGAAGGTGTAAAAATCAGCTGCATGTGTGCCTGGCAAAGCTTCCTGTCGTTTTGGTGGTGTCTACTAATAATCCCAACTTCCCCTTAGAAACCTTTGGTGTCGGTGTGGACTGGGAAGGGCTAAAGCTTGCATCGAGTTCATCTCACGGTGCCTCCAAGCAAGGAGTTACTTAACCATAAGCTGGAACTAGGATTTCTTCTGTGTGTTATCCCCAGGCAGGGCTTGACTTTGCTGTGTCTGCTTATAAGTTTTGGGTTTGTTTTCTGGGTGCAGGAGCAGTCACTGGTGAGAGGTTGGTTGCTTGTGAGAGACAACCAGTGTGAGTGGCCTCAAACGCTGTGTGTTTTAAGCTTTAGAAGAGGTGGGATCTAAGGGCAGGCTCTCGTTTTCCCATTCATAAGGAAAATTGTTTGCAAGGTCTTCTTAGTGATGCTGGGGGGACAGGACAATATTTCAAGATCATCCCAATCTCAGAGCTGACTCAGGCAGCTGTGAACTAATTACAGTCTCTGAACCAAAAGCATACATGGTGCCCTTTGCAATTTACAGCTCAGGAAGGGCTGGGATCATAAAACCAGGAAACCTTTACCAACAGAAGCAGCTTGTTTGGTTGATGCATCTTTCCACTTGCCTTGTGTGTCCCTTTAAAGCCTGTTTTATATGCTGGGGTGTCAAGGCTGAATGCAGCCAAAGTGTTTGTCCTGAAATCAGAGAGCTCAGCTAAGTCTGCCTGGTCTGTGGCAGCGTTGCTTGGAGCTCATTTACTGCCCTTAGTAAAGTCAACAAAGTTCTTTGGCTTTTCTTGGGTTGTAATTTTTTTTCTCCACATAAACCTTTAGGTATGAGCAGCACCACGTAGCTCTGGTGTAGCTGATAATAATGTATGTGAGAACTGCTTTTTTTTATTCCTCCCTTTATCTGTTTTACTGACTTTTATTATAGATTGTTTGATTTCTGAATGCTTGCATTTCATAATTGCACCTCAAAACACGGGTTATCTTTGATCAGTCCTTCTGGACTGTACAAAGCAGAATTAAGTAGAATAAATATTTACATCTTGATTTACCTGCAAACAGAGTGTACTTTCATGCAGAGGTTATTGACGTTCTCCTATATGTGGTGGTAACATTAAAGCTTGGGAGTCAAGAGTTGTTCTTTAAGTCGCTGCTTGATGCGTGCCGTGTTCAGGAATAGAAAGAAATAAAACTTACCCTTCCACATGTTGTTCTTAGTCATCAGCACAGCAATCTTTCACTTTGAAAGAGTTTCCTATCAATACCCCATCTCTGTTCGTAGCGCTGAGAGAAGCCAAAGTCATTGTCAATCAAAAAGAGTGGCTTATGGACTGTGTTTCTTGATTTCTTCTCTATTTCCACGTTTCTTTAGACTTTGGTTTCAAGCTTGTGTAGTGTACCAGCTGTTGACTTAGCTAGAGCTCCAAGTGCCCAAAGAATCACCTGAATTTAATGCTGGGTGACTTTCTTTTGTTGCTCTTTCTGCCTTTTTTTGTTCTTCCTTGCTTTCTTTGAGGGTGTTTTGGTAATTGGACAGTTGGACCTGAGAGCATATAGCATTAAGAAACAAGGAGGCGGGGGGGGAAGAGGCGATATAAGAGCATGCTGTACAGTCCCACATGTGCAGTGGCCACACTTTGCTGTTTGCAGTACAAGGGAGGTTGTGTTTTAAGTTCCTTTGCCCCATTTTCCTAGCTGCCTGCTTGAAATCGCCGTTCCCCACCTGCAGAGAGACAAAGGAGGCAAAAAATACCCCTGCAGTTGGGAAAGGGAGAGCGGTGGGAGCGTGTGTGTGTGTTTTAAATGCCTCTTTGTGCTGTGAGGTGCCTGTTCGGATGCAGTTCTGGGTATGGTGGGTTGCGTGCGTGGTCTGTCTGAGTGGATTATCCCTCCAGAAGCTCGTGGGATTCCTGAAGAGCAGGAACTTCTTGCATGCTTGGCTATTTTTGGTGAGACTTTGCACCGTTTTCCAGTGAAACAACAGATCAGCACTTTAAAAAAGGCCTTTATCTTAACACTCAAATTCTGTACTCCTTTCTGCATTGAAAAACCTGAAAGGGAATAGTATCCTATGTGAACTGTGGCTTTGTGCATACTTATATAATGGGCTATCAATCAAATGTAATTAAAACTGTGGTTATGGTGGAGTTATTCTCCCCTTTAGTTCATCTAAGACACGGGAGGGAGGAGGGAAGTTTTTATCTTTACAAGCTGTTCTTGCAGAAGTTATTGCTGTGATTGCTATTAAGAAGCTCTTGTTTTTAAAGCAAATAAATTGGTGTTTGCTTCTTTTTATAAAGAAATTTCTTGCCCCTTGGCCAGCTCCAAAAATAGATGCGGAGTCCCCGAGTCTGTGTGCATCCCGGGTGTGAAACATGCGATAGCTCCCTCTTCTACAGCTCGTTCCTTTGGCAGTTCCCCTTGCAAGAATGAATGTTAAAGGGGGGAAATAGGCACTGTGGGGTGCTTTTTTTTTTTCTTGCTGAAGTGTTTCCTTTGTATGGTTATGATTCCTTTGCAGCAATCCGGTCAGCAGCAAAACCTTGGCTCTGCAGTGGTCAAGACTTGGGAAGCAGGGAGAGTTCAAACCTTGCTCCTTGGCTGTATGCCTCACTGTGCAAGGAGCGCCTGGTTTGGGAGGGAAGAGGATCAAGCCCAGGTGTACGTGTGTTCACTGCCCTGGGTTTTTCCAGCAGTGTTGTTGTTCCTTGGGATGTGAGGTTCTCAGGAAGGTATGCAGTGGCCACGTCTTAAACCACATAGTGGGTCTGGCCTCGTGGACGCGTGCAAAGGCACTTGTGGTTGCGTGACCGAGGTGAGGAACTTGTGTGTACTCTAATTTCAACCTCGGCAGGTGTCGGTCCCTTTGAGGCAGTGCTTGCCTTCAGCACTCTGTTTCAAACTGATGGTCATGCGTGTCTGTGTTAAATGGTATACCAGTATCAACTGGGACTCCCTTGTTTTGATGTTTTCTAGGTATTTTGGTTAGCTACCAAGCGGTAGCTAAAAACCCAAGTTTATGGTAACTGAGAAAACAAGGAGGGGGGCGTTTGTTTTATTTGATGGTTTCAATATTAAATTTATTTTCTCTTGAACTGTGGAAGGCTTGCATCCTTTGGAGCACGTTGGATGATTATCTTGAAATGAGGAGCGGGTCTCTAAATGTAAAGGACCCAGAGAAGGAACGCAAACATTTCCTCAGTACTGAGAGCGGAACAATAGCTCATTGTTGGGAGGTAGGGATTGCTGAAGAGCAAGCAGACTTTCAGAAATTGGGGGGTTTATTTTCTATAGCTTACTATTTATATTGCACTTGGAGGCTCTTTGGGAACTAGATGTCCAGTTCCTGGAATGTGTGTCCCTTGGTGGAGGAAGGTTGGGCGCGAGCAGAGCATGTCCTTTCAGTCGGCGTTTGTTAATAGACAATGCCTGGGTTACGGGCTGCTTGGAAAGCAGCTCTGTGTTCATGCGAGAGTCCCCTCTCCCTGCTGCACAGCTTGGCAGCTGAGGAGACGTCCCCTAAAGAGACAGGACTCTTCTTCCTCCCACCCTCACTTTCTTTCGCTATATATCGGCTGTTGAATAGGCTTGCATTGACCAGAAAGACAAAGAAGCCTTTCAGGCTCTGGCTTTAGCCACAGCCAGTGTGCTGTGGGGCTTTTGTTAATACTATCAGTCCCCCCTTTCTCTTTCCGCAGCCTTCCCTCTCATTGTTAATACATTTCGGGAGCAGCACTGATATTTCTGAATTCATTTTGTTTGCTCAGTTTGCAGGAAAAGTTGCTGAAAGCCGGGGAAGAGAACGTGTTGCCTCTTAGGATTTCCTCAGAGCCTTTTCTTTCATGGCTTTAGTGGGGGGGAAAAGTGGATCGTGTCAACAGATCCTGGCAAATCCATGCGTGAGCGGAACGTGGTTGTGGAGCGTTAACGCCTGTGCAGGCTGTGTGTGTGCAGAGACTAAATGGTTTGTTCCAGTGCTTGGGAATACTAAATGGCTTTCCCCAGCCCCAGGTTGGATTAGTCTCTATGCGGTCTTGTTTAATTTTGTTATTGCATTAGCCAGCTAAAGATACAAGCTCTTATTAAAACAGCTGTTTCTGCTAAGTGGCAGTGTAGAGTCGGAGCGTACTGTGCAACAGTTGTAACCTCCCTCAGTCAGCATCCTCCTAAACTGACATGCAAGGGGATTTCCTCCTACCCATAGGTAGGCACAACAGAGAGGAAAGCAACTCTTCCAGTCCCCTGTTAGTAAATCTGAAACCTGTTGGTAGTTGCTCTCTAATTGTTACGAAACATCAGGATGGGAATTAATTCCTGGAAATGAAACACTAAGAAGCAGCTGATGGAGAGCGCTGGTGCCTGAGCAGGCATGCAAAACTATGTAAATGCTGCTGGGAGTAAGGTTTGAGGTTGAATGATGGTTTCTTATCATTAAACACAGACAGTCATTTTGTGGAGGGTGGGGGGTGTCCCCAAATCAAACGTACTGTTGGGTGAAAGAAGCTGGGAGGATGAGCGAGTGATGACTTTGATTGTGCAGATGAGATAATGTCAGTAAACTGGCCCAGTGGGTAGATGACCGTAAAGATTGGCCCAGTCTGTTTTTCCAAGCAGTAGGGTTTTTGGGCACTCTAAACCATTAATGGTGTATAACGCTGTGTTGTCTTCAGGCAGCATCTCCTTGACTTGAGAGTGAAGTGTGGAGCTGGAGAAGAAATAAGTGGGGCTGTATTTCTGCACCTTTAAAGGATAACGTAAGGTTCTGCAGTGAATCTATCCTATGAGGAAAGGCTGAGAGAGCTGGGGCTGTTCAGCCTGGAGAGAAGAAGACTGAGGGGGGACCTAATCAATGTTTATCAATATCTTAAGCATGGGGTGCAGGAGGAATTGGCCAGCCCCTTTTCTTTGGTCTGTGGAGACAGGACAAGGGGCAATGGCTGCAAATTGGAGCCCAGGAAGTTCCACAGCACCATGGGGAGGAACTTTTCCCCAGTGAGGGTGCCAGAGCCCTGGGCCAGGCTGCCCAGGGGGTGTGGAGTCTCCTTCTCTGGAGAGATTCCAGCCCCATCTGGACACCGACCTGTGCAGTATGAGCTGGGGAGCTGCTTTGGCAGGGGGGTTGGACCCCAGGAGCTCTCCAGGTCCCTTCCAACCCCTACAGCTCTGTGATTCTGTGAATATGATGAGATGAAAGGTATTTGGACCTGTGGAGGGGCTTGAGTGAGTGGCAGAAAAAACCACTTGTCCTGAGAGCATGGCTTTTTTATGACTTTTTTTCCATTTTTCCCCCCACAATGGAGGATGACTTACATTTTTTAATAGATGGATACTGAGCGCACAGTTTCAAGCTGGAAAAAGTAGCCCTGCACCCCACTATTCATCACTCCCCACCAGCCATCTTGTGCCTGGTGGGCACAAGTTAGGAAAGAGAATTGCCTGACTTTCCCCATGAGAAAGTATCCCTGTGTGCATAGACTTTCCTTCCTAAGGACTTGAAGGCTTTCTGATCTACAGTATTTTGGTAAATTAAACCAACTTCAGATAGATACAGCAATACAGGGGTGTAAGACAGGAGTATGTGCCACCTATCTGGACAGGCAAGGATATATCTGATTGCAGTGTGTATTTTTTTTCAGTGATGCTTTACTACACCTTTTTGTAGCTTTTCCTGAGTATGTACCTACACATGCAAAATAAGAATTGCTGCTTCTCCCCTTGTCTCTCCTGCCTCTTGACACCACCCCATGAAATGGGATCAAACAGGTTTTGAACTTTGAGACCCCTCAGCGAACACGCGCTTGGTTCATGTTGTGACTCTGTCACCTCAAATTTAGCTTCATGTTTAAAAGGTTTCCTTCACTGTGGGACCACAAACCATAATCCAGTAGTTCATTAATTACTCAGAAGGAGTTAGTTTAGTCAGGGAAAACTTCTCAACTGGTTGGCCACACAATGCAAAGGCTCCTCACGCTGTTATTTTTGTCAGAGGGTCTGGTTCTAGTTTTTGGGGGTGTTTTTTTGGCCTTGTAAGTAAACACCTGGGGTAATATCACTGTGCAGCAGCACAGCCCAATAGGAAGAGTCTGGACTTTATAAATAGAGTCTGAATTCCTTCCAATTCCCTGGACAAAGAGATGAGCCTTGCTGTGTGTCTAGAAGGCTAGTCAGTTTAGGCCTTTGTGGATCAAAGGGGGGATTAATTTGAAGGCCTCAGGGCTTTTTGCTTTATTTAAAAATTATGAAATTTGTCCCTGAGACAACACTCAGAAATTGTCCTTTCTATTTTTTTGTTTTAATTTATCCCCAAACTTTCCCAAAAAGGAAAAAGGGGTCAAGGTGCTGGAGGGAAGGGATGCCATCCTGAGGGACCTGGACAAGCTGGAGAGGTGGGACCTTGTGAACCTCATGAAATTAGGCAAAGTCAAGTTCAGGGTCCTGCACCTGAGTCAGCACAATCCAGAACACAGACAATGGCTGGGTGATGGGTGGATTGAGAGCAGCCCTGAGGAGAAGAACTTGGGGGTGTCGATTGATGTAAAGCTCAGTGTGCCCCAGCAATGTGTGCTCACAGCCCAGAGAGCTGACCCTGTCCTGGGCTGCATCCCCAGCAGTGGGACCAACAGGTCTGGAGGGGGTTTGGGGGGGGCAGATTCTGCCCCTCTGCTCTGCTTTGGAGAGCCCCCCTGCAGTGCTGTGTCCAGTTTGGGGGTCCCCAGGAAAAGGAGAACGTGGAACTGTTGGAGCAAGTCCAGAGGAGGCCACATGGATGATCTGAGGGCTGGAGCATCTCTGCTCTGGAGCCAGGCTGGGAGAGCTGGGCTGACTCAGCCCAGACAAGAGAAGGCTGCTTCTGAGGGGAGCCCCTTCCAGCCCCTTGGGGGGCTCCAGGAGAGCTGGAGAGGGGCTTCTGCTGAGGACGGGGAGCGCCAGGCCCAGGGGAATGGCCTTCAGCTGCAGGAGGGGCAGAAATCCTTCCTGGGGAGGGGGGAGACCCTGGCACAGGGTGCTCAGAGAAGCTGGGGCTGCCCCTGGATCTTTGGCAGGGTTCAAGGCCAGGTTGGATGAGGCTTGGGGCACCCTGGGCTGATGGGGTGTCCCTGCCCATACCAGGGGGATACTGAGGGGCTCTGAGGGCCCTGCCCACACATACCAGTCTGGCTTTTTATGAAAATAAGTTGTTTTCTTTGCATCTTCAGTGAATGATGTCACATAGCTGCCCCACTGCCTCTCCCTTCAGTGGAAGGAGGTTTGGACTTTGAGATCAGACCCAGTTTGTTGGATTTTTGCATACTTAGCCCAAAGTGAAGCACTTCAGCATCACTTGTGGCAAAACTCTACCTGATGGCTTCATTGTGGCAGCTGAAACAGCAGGTTTTCTGAGTTGTTCAGCTTGGTTTTCTTCTGAGGGGCAGGGGGAGTGCAGGAATCCACTATCTTCTGCTGCAATCCTTTCTGGAAAATTTGTTGTAATAAAAATCTTGGGTTGAAAAGCCCTGGTGTAGGTTTTGACCTTGGGTACCCTTTTTACTGCTCTTCTTTTCCCGTCTTTGATGTCTGAGCGCTGCATATTTGTGGTGGTTTCCACAGGCATGTGTTGTGCTCAGACAGAGTGGCTGTGCTTCCAGACTGCAAACTTTGGCCCTCAGACTTGGGTTTGATTAGTTTCAAGTAAAAAGAGATTTTTATAATGCAGAACCACTGGCCTGGGACACTCAGATCAGCTAATTAATTTATTGGGAGTGGGTTTTTTGGGGAAGCAGCACTGGGATGGCTGGAGCAGGATCCATGCAGCCAAGTAAGGAGTGGTCTTGATTAAACTTGGGTGATGTCTTGACCTTCTAGACTATACCAGGGACAGCTCCATGATACAAAGGAAGTTATAATCCCTGTTTTAGTCCCTTAAGCCTTCCCTACTCCAAAAACCCAAACCCCAGTTGCATGCATGCTAATACTAGCTTAACTGAACTGGCAAATCACCTGTGGAGCATCTCCCAAGCAGAAGAATCTAGTGTGTGGGTTTGATTTAGGTGGTGATAAAAAAAATGCCTGCAGCTGCTAAAGGTGGGTCAACAGTCACCTTCCTATTTGGTCTGATATTGGAGAAAGCTCTTCTGTTCCCCTCCCATCCCTGTGTTTTCAGATCCAGCTTTTCTGCCAGGAAATGGATGTAAACTTGCTTGCTTTTTCACATCCTCTTGGGCCTCACCGTGTGCATTTCTGTGTCTCAGCACATCTCCGACCCCCATCGCTTCTCAGAGGCTCCTCAAGACTGGTCATATTTCTCTTTTTTTAGGGCTGTTTTCCATGGGAATTTTAGTTTCTAGTAAAACAGCAGGAAGCCACTCCATCCTGCCAGTCAGATCATCCAGGGGTTGCCTTGGAGATTGGCTTTTCTGTGTATCTGTTGGTTTTCATGCCCGTTGCCTTTACCTTAGGCCCTGTGGTTAGCCTGACCTGTGGTGGTCCTTAGACTAGTGATGTGATGTGGCTTTCCCAGCTGCTGCTGGGCTGGGTTACTGCGAGGTGGCACAGCATTGCAGGCTCCATTAGGGTTCACATCCCAAGCTGCTTTTCCAAACCCCTTTTGCTTGGAGAACAACCCTTTCTGTTCTCTGTCTGCTCTCAGGTCTTCATTTGTCCTAGCAGAAGGGCTTTGGAGTCTCATTTTTATGAAAGACCTTGTATCTGTTCACTTTGATGCCTTAAGAAGCTTCTCTAAGTATGTTTGCTATAGGTCAGCCCAAATTGAAGTGTCCATTTAAACCAACAAACCTTTCTTTATGTAGACAAGGCCAAGAACTTCAAGCTATAGTGACTTTGATTAAATGAATTGGAATTCAAGGTCCAGAGATCCTGGTGGGGATTTCCAGTTGGGTTTCCCCTTTGAGAGGCTGGTTGTTTGGGATCATTGGATGGTAAATATGAGTAACAACGTGGTATGAAATGGAAGAAGCACAGTGGTGTATGAAAGTGAAGATGACTGATGAGTAGCTGACCTTGCAAAATACTTTCTCTTGGCAGTATACTCTGAAGATACAGTGGAATGCATTGCAAGATGTAGGTACGATTGCTTTGGATTAGATTTAAAATAGGAACAGGCACCATGCTTAATATTTCACTTAATTAGAGAAGCAGCTTCTCCAGTGACCTCTGAGCAGTGCTGGCTGCCTGAGGAGCCTTGCACAAATCAGCCAGTCACTTGTGTGTCGTAGCAGCATTCAGACATGGACATATAAAGCAGATCTGGAAATCACCTGTAGTGTTTTTACTATAAATTACCCTGCTGGCAGCTGTATTTCCAGTGTGTCTGTTCAGTGAACGTGTGTGAAATCTTGTAAACAGCTTAGCTTGGATGGCTGTAGCTTTTAATTACCTGAGAGCTAGTTATGCTGTGTTTGAATGTGTCTGAATTTGACATATTTTCTTACTTGTCTTAAGGAAAACACCCTTCTCTCTGCATAATCTTAAATTTTGCAAACCCCTTGTCTGCAGGGCCTTAAAAATGAGTTTTTCAAACCCAGATTTAACCAAAATGCTTTAGATTTGATGGGAGATTGGCCTAGCTTTGAGATACCTTTGGGGTATGTTTTGTTTCTCTATTTGTTGCTGAAGAGGGTGCAATTCATTTGAGTCGGGATGTATGGGGGTGTGAGTCTGGTGTGTGCCCATCCTCAGCATCAATCCCAGAAAATATTAAACTGAAGTTAAGGCTAGTAAAACATTTGCTGGCAGAATTGGTACCCAGATGCTGCAGGTCTTTGTGATTAGCCCCTATTAAGAAATATTGGGGTTTGGCTGTAGGTGGAAAAGTCATAAACTTTTATTAGGTGTTGCAGATGCTGAGATAGGACTCCACCAAACTCAGATGCAAAGCTTATAAATACTCCTGAATTGCTGTTTCAGTTGCAGGAATATGTTTAAGGAATATCTTTCAGAAGTGCCTGGGGAAATTAAAAGTTTGTTTGCTGGTAGGGGGTGGCATAACTGCACTTAAAATGTCTTTCTGCCACTTTCTGATCCAGCACAGCTCTTCCTCACCTGAAAAATAAAGAGCTGTGCAAGTTAGAGCTGCCCATGGAAACACTTGGCTTATGTTAAAGCTCCTCTGGCATGTCAGGGGGTTATCACACTGTTTGGTTCTCCTGCCATCAAATGACATTGCTTGTATCAAAAATAGTGTGGCCAGTAGGTCTGGGGAGGGGATTGTACCCCTGTATTGGGCATTGGTGAGGCCACACCTTGAGTGCTGGGTCCAGCTCTGGGCTCCTCACCATCAGAAGGACATTGAGGTGCTGGAGAGAGTCCAGAGAAGGGCAACCAGGCTGGGGAAGGGGCTGGAGGGCAAATCCTCTGAGGAGCAGCTGAGGGAGCTGGGGAAGCTCCTCTCAGCCTGGAGAAGAGGAGGCTGAGAGGAGACCTTATCACCACCTACAACTACGTGAAGGGAGGGTGCAGAGAGGTGGGTGATGGTCTCTGCAGCTGAGTAACAGGAGATGGGACAAGGGGCAATGGCCTCAAACTGCCCCAGGGCAGGGGCAGATCAGATGTGAGGGGGGAGTTCTTCCCTGAAAGAGTTGTGGGGCTGTGGCACAGGCTGCCCAGGGAGGGGGCTGAGTCCCCACTCCTGGATGTGTTTAAAAAAGGGTAGATGAGGTGCTCAGGGATCTGGTTTAGCACAGGACAGGAACGGTTGGACTTCATGATCTTAAAGGTCTTTTCCAACCTTGTGATTCTGTGTGATTATTTGCTGAGAAAAACCTTAGTGTGCTGTAATCTTTTTATTTGCTGTGAAAATAGAGAAGGACGAGGAGTGAAATGAGTAGGGAGGAACAGGAAGGGCGGGATACTTTTCATCTTAAAGTCTTATGGAAGATTATGGAATGTCTATCCTCTCTTTATGGGGATAGGGATGGGATAACGGTTTGAAAGCCACGGGCGGTGCTTCTGCTGCCTGTGAAATATTGTTTAAAGTTAAATCTGCTTACAAATCTCCATCACTCTGTGTTTTTGCTGTGCAATGGGAAGGTGCTTTAATTGTTCCTGAACTAAAGAGGGTTTAATATCTTCCCATAAACCAGCCTCCAGTGCGGGGATGGGTAATGATGATCAAAGATGTAGAACTGTTGGAGAGGGTTCAGAGAAGACACAAAGATGATTCGAGGGCTGGAGCAGCACCCCTACGGAGAGAGGCTGAGGGAGCTGGGCTGGGTCAGCCTGGAGAAGAGAAGGCTGTGGGGGGACCTCATTGCAGCCTGCCAGTCCCTGAAGGGAGCAGAGGAACAGGAGGGGAATCAGCTTGTTCAAGGGCAGAGACTGGCAGGACAAGGGGGATGGATTAAAGCTAAAGGAGGGAAGGGTTAGATTGGATATTAGGGGGAAGTTTTTTGCAGAGAGAGTGGTGAGGGGCTGGAACAGGCTGCCCAGAGAGGGGGTGGGTGCCCCGTGACTGGGGGTGTTCAAGGCCAGTTTGGATGGGGCCCTGGGCAACCTTGTGTAGCTCCAGGCCTGAGGTTGGTGTCCCTGCCTGTGGTAGGGGGGTTGGGGCTCTGTGACCCTTGGGGTCCCTTCCAACTCATCCCAGTCTGGGATTCTGTGATCTCAATATCTGTGCGTGTGCAGCCTCTCTAGCAGTTGATAATGGTTACTTGCAGTGAGGGGGACAACTGCCCCAGAATGCTTCCTCTCCTTGCACTGAGTCTGTGGTCTTTGTCCCTGGTTCCTGTGGCTCTGGACAAGGAAGCTTCCAGTGTAACCGTCCTGCTCTGCCCAAGCAGGTTTGCCAGGAGGCTGCTCAGCGCCGGGAGCCATACCGTGTGCGAGTGCTGGTGAGCTGCCCATCGGCACCGTGAGATCCTGGGCCTGAAAACTGGTTCCTGCCTCGAGGGACCTTTTCAACTAATGAAGACATGGGCCCAGTATCCAAGATAATACACCATATCTTGCATAAATTTAGAACAGAGTGCAGCCAATTTCACAAGCTGCTGCTAAATTATTCCTTCTCAAGCTGTGCCAAATAACTTCACGCGCAAGTAGCGCAAGCCAGAGCTTTCTTCACTTGGAGTTTAGCACCTGATGTCCTCTGGTACCATCACTGCTGCTTCTTTGAGGGCCTCTGCCTGAAGTGGTCTGTACAGCACAAGAGGGGGAGCTGTCTCTGGCGTTCGGGGTTGCTTTCAAAAGTCTTGTCCCTTGGTCATGTCATTTATTGTATAGGCACACAGAGCACATATATATATATGCTTATGCCTGCGGTGAGCTTGTGAGCAGCTATGAGTGAGGTGTTGATGCCTTTTGCTGTAGCTTCTGGGCAGAAGTCTTGTGTGGAGGTAGGCTAAATACTAATTATCTCCTGGTTTACCTTTGCAGGGATGAGAGAGAGGGCTTCAGCCTTCTGTCTCCGGGTCCATTAGGTTAAAACCTCTGGGGAGTTTTTGTTAAAGAACTTCATTCAGTTGAGCACAGATAGCTGCTTCCTCCCTTCCCCTCCCTTCCCCTTTGAAGTCATCAGGTGGCTGGAGGTAACTGCCTACGTAGAGATGATGTGCCCTGTAGCTTGTGCCAGCTGGGAATGGCTCAAATACTGAATTTTGAGACCCCTCCTGCATAGATTTCAGCAGTAGACACCTTGCTTTTACTTTCTCCTAGTGCTGACAGTTGTCTTTTGCTTGTCATGTCCATTGAGAAGACGCCCTGCGTGTAAATGAGTGCTCAGTGCCCCGCTTCATTTAATCCTTTAACCTGAAACCGGGCAATTTCAAGTCCCTTGGCATGGCAGCTTGGCAGATAACAGAAACACAGCTTGACCCAGGAGTAACCTTGTCTTACAGTTGAGTCCTGGAGCTGCACAGCCCTCCACACAGGCAGCCGCGTTACAGCGGCTGTGTATCTCTGCTTGGGTTTTACTGCCCGCGGTGTTTATAGACACAGCTTCGGTCAAGGGTCTGTGGAGGAACAGCCTGATCCTAAACATCCATCGTGGCTTGGCTTGACTGTAGCAGCTAGGGTTCTTTATTTAAACGCTGCTGGGAGTGTTTGTAGGTAAATGCATGATGGGCTTAGTGAGTGTGTCCTTCCTAGGGCTTGCTGGCTCCTCTTGTCTTGAAGTTCATGTGGTCCTTGTGGGTGTCTGCGTTTGTTGCTGCCCATTTGCTCTGTCAAGCAGCACTTGCTGATCTCCTTCACCTAAACAGGCTCCATTCCTCTCAGGAACAAGCTGCAGCCAACTATGATTTACCTCCCTGCTATCTCACATGAAGGACAGAAATGATCTTGGAGGATCACAGAGCTACTAGTGACTTCAGCTGGTGCAAACATGCCTGCTGCTCTGCTCACTTGCCTACTCAGAGCTTGCAAAATGCATTCTGGCCCCTTGGGGCTGTTGCTCCTGGCTCCAAAGCAGGCTGCAGCAGTTTGGCAGAAGAGTGGAAGGAGATGAGGAAGTGTTGAAGAGTGTGGTGTGTATGCAGCTGAACCTCATGCCATGACCAGTTCCTCTACTTGAATGCAACAGAAAAGCCACTGAGCAAGACTGGGTGTTCTGCTTTGGCTGAGAGAGGTGCTGCCTTCTCCACAATGTCAATTTTTGGGTTTCTGGGGTGAAGGTGGGTGCTTTGATGGATGTAGTTTCATGTTCAGATTAGAGATGTGCCTGCAAGCCGCAGCAGAAAGGGTGGATCTGCCTTCACTGGGCTGTGTCTTCATGCTGGCTCCCCTGCCTCGGATGGAAGGTTCACGTGAGGGTTTGGTGATTTAAATCAGCTCACAGAATCAACCAAAAACTTCACCCAGCCAAGCAAAACAAATAGCTTTGTACTGAATCACTGCCCTGAGCTGGGTCACCAAAGAGTCTCGTGATCCTTGCCCCTTATTGAAGGGAGGTGGCAGAAAGGTGTGGGTGCCTTTGCCACCATTGAGCAGTTGGGTTGGGATCCCACCAAACCTGACTGGTAGAAGCCCAGTGCTTGTGGTGAGGAGCAAGGGGAGCGCTGTGCCCTCAGGTAGCAACACTTTGGGGTGTTTTTTTCCCCTTTCCCAGGGATGCTGGGTCTGCTCCATGACCTGGAATTATTCCCTTTTTGCCCCTTTAACAGTGCTGCCAGGAGGTTTCCAAGTGACACTCCAAGGGAAGTGCAGTGCAAGGGGTGAATCATGAGGATTTTTAAACTGCAAGCTCCAAACCCTTTGAAGTCTGTTTCTTTCTCTACCTGTCCACATAGACCTGAGCTGATGGAGGAATTGCTGGATGCAGGATTTGGGAATATCCCATGCTTCTGATCCAGGATTGTCTCTTGCACAGTGGAAGTGAGAGATGAGTGTTGTAAGGGCTGTGTAAAATAGCAAAACCCATGGTTTCAGTTACTTGCCTAGCAAATTTTGCTGCTACAGAAGCAGCTTGAACAGATGATGAGTTATTCTTAATTTTGTATCTTTTTAATTTTATTTTTTAAACACTAGAAGGCTTTCATTAAGCAAGGTGAGCATCCTTGTTCCACACTTAGGCAGCCTGCTGCCTGGCACTAAAGGTGGGTTTATTTTTGTCAGGGCCACAAAAAGAAATAAGTATTTGGGTGACAGGAACTTCAGAGCTCTGCCTCATTTTGGGGAATAGCAGGGGTGTAATAGCTGCAGAAAATCACTCTAATTAAAAGAAGCAGTCGAGCTGTTAAGGCTTGTGAACTGCTGCTAAAATGCTAATTACTTCAGAGAGTGAGAATGTCTGGAAGAGCCTCCTCATCAGAAATCATGACAGCTTCTTCCTGTTTGAATCAAGTTCTTGGGTTGTATTAGTGTCCAGGGTGGCTAATCCACACACTGCTGACCCTCCAGTGTTTTGGGGTAGGAGATCTGCTGCCTTCCCGAGCCTGTGCAGATGTTTGGGTCATCTTGGAGCACAGAAGGTGATTTAGCAGCTGCTGTCAAGCTGTGAGAATAATTTTGGGAGAAGTATTGCTGTTTCTGGTCAACTAAAAGCCTGTTACTTACCTGTTTTGGGTGATTTTTACAGTTTGTGTCTCTGTGTACCTCTGAGATAGTTAATTGGCAATGTGGTAGCAGGGACAGCCTCCTAGGGTGCTGAGGGCAAAGGAAGGCTGGTTCTTCTGTAACTGAGAAGGGGGAAAACCCTTAATGCTATTAGTGATTACCTTTATCTTGATGAGGTCTCTTCACCCCTGGTGCTATAAGCTGGGTGAGCTGATGTTTTCAAAATGGGTCCTGCTACTGGGAGAGATGCACATGGGGAAACAGCATCTTGAGCCCAAAGAAAACACTTCCCACCCCACACAATAGTCTCAGCTGTCTTCCCTGCAGTCACCTCTCAGTTCTGCCACACAGCTGGAGTCAAGACTATTGCCTTCCCATTCCTACCCAGTCTGCCCAGTAAGCAGTGTGAGCTGTGTCTGGAATACCCAGGTCATCTTAACTTGTGGCCTCTCATGGCCTCAAATTGGGGAATTGCTGTTAGAACACAGTGATGCTTCAGCTTGTTTCTTCAGTGTGTGTACCTTCTCCTCCCTTCCCAGCCCCTTTCCATCCTTTGAATGAATCTTCCAAGGCTGTAATGATTTATAAAAGTCTGATGGCTGTCATGTTGTGAAGTCAGTTACTGACTATTACCATTCCTTACAGGAAAATGACTTCATAAGGGGCATCTGCTCTAAAAGAGAAATAAAAATCCATCTGGAAAAAACCATTTTACACAGCAATTTGAAGTTGTAGCAAGGTTTGGGATCGCTCTGTGCCTCTGGGGTTGATACATCCCTGCAGCTCATGGCACACGCCGCCAGGGATGTGCTTAGGGAAACTACAGTAAGAGCATTTTACAGGGTGGCTGCCCCATCTCTCTGTCCCTGCTTGGCCCTGTATCCTTCAAGCTGACATAGTTGGCCAACAAACTTTGGAAGAAAAGGTTCATTTTAATCCAAACCTGGTCCTTGGCCTGGCTGACCGAGCAGCACTGAACGGGCTCACACTGGCACGGGGCAAGCGGCTGGGAGAGGCTGGGACACCTCTTTGGCAGCACTGCTGCCAGATGACAGCTTAATGCTACATCTCTTCCCCAGTCCCCCTGCCTGCAGGCACCTGCACTTTGGATTACACCTTCACAGCAGTAATTTTCCTTTGATGTCACCTGATGACTTCTAGATGCTATCGGGGACCGCCTTCACCCCAGGAGACTTAAAAGCAGAGTCTCCCTGTCCTCCTGTTCAGGTTGGGCTCCCAGAGCATCCAGCCACCTGAGCTGCTTTCTGAACTGATTGATTCCTCTCCTGGAAGGAACCTAGCACAGGATTAGTTGTTTTTTGTTGTTGTTGTTGTTGTTGTTTAAAAAGGTGAAATTCAAAGTCTGAGAGGGCATTAGGAATTGAGTCTTGAGAGGTCAGGAGTGGAACTGCTGGGCTGTAGGGCGAGGACAATTTAAAAGTGGATTTCTGTACCCATCCTTGGTATTTGTTTGGTAACTGCACTGATTTCTTTACCCACAGACTTCTTGCAGTGGCCTGGCCTCCTAGACAAGCTGGGAATGGGTTCCCCAGCACGTACCCTGTTTCAGTAGCAAGGTGATGTACACCAGGTCACCTCTGATGTGATTTATTCCCAGTGTACAGATGGTGGCTGGGGGTATGCAGCTCCTGCCGACCCAACACCAGGGAGATGTGGGCACTCTTCCCCTGGTTTAGATGTATATGAATCGCTTATAAAGGTGCATACACACTGTGGGATGCTTACAGATACACTCTGGCTCCTACCTTTACATGTATCTATCTGCTCATATGTGTTTTGAGAAATAAGAAATGATGTCTTGGTATAGATCTTAAGATGACAAACAAAAATCCAGGTTTGCCTTTAATTTCCAGGTAAAGAGCAACTAAGACCTAAACCCATCTTTTCCATACCTTGCTGTCTATAGTTAGGGGAAACAACAAGGCAAAGCTTAATAATTGATCAGAGCAGCACAGCCCCAGCAGATAAGGTCTGTAGCAATTTCATGTAGATAGCTAGCCCAGTATTGTGTGGCTTGAGCTTAGCTTCCTGACATTGCCCAATTTGGGACTTGTGGGTTTCATTTTTGATGGCAAGCCATTTAAATCTGATGGGGTGTGCACAGTGCCAGTGTAATGTATGGGTCCTTCTGATTTATTTGGTGTATTTTGGAGTACAGGCTTCAGCTGGCATGCTTCCTTGGCATATTGGCCCACAGTGGTCCTTTGTAATGTAGAGCAGACCTTCCAGAGCTTGGTGGGTTTTAGTGTTTCTCACCAAGACTCGTCCTGTTGATCTTTTCCCCTACCTTAATATTTTGGGCTCTTTATAGTGTTCCTCAACAGGGGTTGCAGCCAGAGGACCATGAGGAATTGCTCTGAGAAGTAGGAGCAGTGGCCAAGCAGGGTAGGGCTGTTGGAGACTAATGGGGCTGTTTTGAGTTCCTGAGCATAACCTGTTTTCTGTGGCATACTGTGAGTTTTAATTACCATGGACAAGTACAATTGTAAATAACCCTCCTCAAATGAAATGGAATTTCAAGGCTACATAGGCATATTCCCCATGATGCTATTGCCTCTCTGGAAAGGTGATGCCACAACTTTCCAGCTGGAAGGAGCTGATGAAATCTATTGACTTTTCCATCTCTTAGAGTCTAAATATTGTAAAAATAAAATATGAATTTAAAAAACATGGGAGTGTCTGGTGTTTTATGGAGGAAAGTAGACTGAGGGTAAACCAAGTCACCAGCAGAGTGAGGGATGCTTTCCTGGCTCATGGTTCCCCTTGCGTTACCTGTTGCTGGTGGAGTTCTGATCCAGGGTGTCTTTGTGGCAATTGGATTTTTAAAATTTAAATACTAATTTATTAGTAATTTGTGGCTTTGACCTGCTTTTGACCTTATTCAGGCTGTGCCTTGAAAAGTTCCTTCTTGGAGATGCCACAATTAAAAATACCTGTAGGACAAAGTTCCCAGTTAAAGAAATACTTGGTTCATCACCTCCAGGGCTATGTCCCCCCTCAAAACACCATACTTCAAGGAAAATCCCAGCAGGATTAACAGGGTTTAGACATGGTTTCTTCCACCCCAAACAACCCTTCTAGGTTGAAACTGAAAATAGAAGATTTACATTGATGCTTGGGTTGCAGCTGGAGAAGACGGAGACCAAGTAAGGAAATCTGGTTGCCCTTAGAAACACGTTTGTATCAGGCAAAATAATTAATGGGGATTTTGTCATGCTTGCAGTGATCCTGATGTGTTGTGATGCCTCCCTGATCCCTGTGGGATGGATGACACACATCGGGGGGATGTGAGGTCTGGGGGTGATGTACGTGCTGGTGAGCTGGCTCCAGCTCTTTATTTATTACTTTAAATTTAGAGATGCAAACCTGAACCTGGAAGTAATGGGCTCTAGATAAGAGGTGCTTGTCTGCAGGTGTAACTGTGGCAGCTGCTGGCAGCTGGTGCTCTTAATATTGCTGATTTTTATTGGAGAGCATTATGGGATGAATGAGGTGCTGGAAGTACAGTTAATTTGCAACAAAGAGGGTTGGGTTTTTTCCCTGCTGTTGCCTTCTTCTCTTAATCTCAGCCTGACTTTGGTGTGTTCTTGTTTAGGTGGGACTGTGAGAGGGCAGGAGAAGGAAATGCCAGTGATGGTGGGGGTTGTTCTCATCTCATTGCTAGTGACAGGACAAGGGGAAACGGTCTGAAGTTGTGTCAGGGGAAGGTTAGGTTGGATATTAGGAAAAATGTCCTTACTAAAAGGGCTGTCAGGCATTGGCACAGGCTGCCCAGGGAGGTGAGTGACTCACCATCCCTGGAGGGGTTTAAAAGAAGAGTAGATGTTGTGCTTGGTGACATGGTCTAGTGTTGGACCTAGTAGGGCTGGATAGATGGTTGGTCTCAATGATCTTGAAAGTCTTTTCCAGCTGAAACCATTCTGTGGTTAGCTAGATGGGTAGTAGCATCTCAGAGTCCTGCCTTGGCATTCACTGCATTGTGATGGGTGGCACGGTATGTTACCTGCCTGTTGGGATGGTGGGTGAGGAGCAAAACCCTGTTGCAGTTGGATATAAGAGATTCTGTGGGATGGGTATTTAAGGAAGTTGTGGAAGTTGGAGGGTTGGGAGTTTGGGTGCAGATAAACATGTGCTTTGAATGTGGCTGCTTCAGTGTGGCTTTAGCACATCTGGGCAGAAGGAAGTGCCAGGTTTTGTGCCCTCAAGTCCAGCGATGTGGTTGGATGTGTAAACACAAACACCAGCATCTGCAGAGCAGCGCTCATCCGATTGCCTCCGAAACGTGCCGGGGCTCACGATGGGAAAGGAGGAGAAAGCTGAATAGCTGGAGGATGCTGGATCCCAGATGGGGAGAGAAATCACAGTCACGTTGGAGGTCACATTCTCCTTTCAAGCTGTAATTTTCAGCTTGGAAAGCTTGTCTTCCCAACAGCCACAGGGGTTCATCGGGGGTTTGTCCCCCCTCCTTGTCTGTGGAAAGCTCCCACTGCTGCCCTGGGTAGTTCAGTGCAAACGCAGATCGGGTGATGCTGTGGCAGGCAGAAGGGAAAGGAAATCTGTGGGATTATTTAACAGCTAGGACTGAGATTAATGATACGTAATTAGGTAAAAAGCTTAAGATGATTTTTGAGAGAAAGTTATCACAGGGGAAGTACTCGTTTGGAGCATGGCATAAGCTGGGGTAAGCAGCGAAAGCCTCGCTGTTTGTAGCGTTTGAGTCTGGACAGGGCTTAGGAGGTGATGCTTTAATGAGAGGCACTTCCATGGCAGAGGGATGGACCAGCCACATCGCCTTCAGTTCCCATCACAGAGCTCAAAGTGGGAACAAGGACGGAGCCCCGCGGCCGGTGCTTTTGAACGAGGCAGCTGCAGTTCCTAAAGGAGCCGGTGAGACGGCGTGAAGCATCCGTGGTGTTCATGGAGGTGCTTTTCTGCTGCACAAGCAACAGATATTTTGAGGTACGTGTTACAAGTGTAAAGGAGCCCATGAATGGGAACCTAAAGAGAATTCAGTGTTACTGTTTAATAGGCAGAGGAACACGGGGGATTAAAAAGGTGTTTTACGCAAACACCCCATCGATCTGGTTAGAATTCATCTGTGTGGCAGTTAGTTTGTGAGCATCAGCTACACATGTTGCAGTAAGGAGCTTTACATTGGGCCATAAAGCATTGAAACAAGCTTAACAATGGCTTTTTGCCCTACAAGGAGAGGTTGAGGGAGCTGGGCTTGTTCAGTCTGGAGAAGAGAAGGCTGCAGGGGGACCTCATTGCAGCCTGCCAGTACCTGAAGGGACCATACAAACAGGAGGGGAATCAGCTTGTTAAAAGGGCAGATAATGGCAGGACAAGGGGGATGGATTAAAGCTGGAGGAGGGAAGGTTTAGATTGGATATTAGGGGGAAGTTTTTTCCAGAGAGAGTGGTGAGGGGCTGGAACAGGCTGCCCAGAGAGGGGGTGGGTGCCCCGTGTCTGGGGGTGTTCAAGGCCAGGTTGGATGGGGCCCTGGGCAACCTTGTGTAGCTCCAGGCCTGAGGTTGGTGTCCCTGCCTGTGGCAGGGGGGTTGGAGCTTTATGATCCTCAGGGTCCCTTCCAACCCTTGCCATTCTATGATCCTTCTGGTGTCAGCCGTTATAGAAGGTGGTGACTCTTAGACGTGCAGTTTGCCTCTGTTTGCAGGACTAGGGATGTGGTGATGTACTACTGCTTGATGATGTAGTTTGGTAATTCTAAAACATAACCTCCATTTTTGTTGCTTTACAAATACCTTTTATTGTTTTCTTCTATTTTTAAAACACTTGAGTGGCTAGAAATATGTCCATAATACCAGAATTACACATTGGTGTAAAGCTGACATGGCCTTTTCAGGAATTCTTCACCTGCAGGTCTTAATTTCTGAGTGCTTATGCCAGCAAAATGTTGGATTTATTCCCCCCCAAGCACTGAAACAACAGTCCCCTTTTGGTTTTGCCCCACAGTACAGTCGGGGCTCTGAATTACACTTCATTTTGACATCTCAAGACCAGTTGCATCCATCTAAGAAAACTCAACCAGCCCCACTGTTTTCATAAGGAGACACAGCTCATTCCCTTTGAGGTTAGACAAAAGGCAGGGTCCCATAAAACCCCTAAACCCTCCCCAAAATGGGATCTCTGCAAGGATGGGATGATGTTACGTATCTGGGGAGCGTGCAGCAGCTGGGCTGTGCCTTTGGGTAGAGAGGCTGTGGAGGGATTAGAGGGCTGAGCAGCCCCTCAGTGTTTCTTTGGGTGGTTCTTAAGCTTTTAACCATTTTCCAAAATAGTTGAATCACTTCTAAAAAATATTAATTGTCCTTCATCTCTTACTACAAAGATGGATGGAGTTTGGCTGTAGTAAGTGTTTCAGCATGGAGAGAGTGATGATGCTTTGATCCCTTTTAGTTTGGGGTGTGTGTCCCCGTGTGACATATCACTTGGTGGGGTTTGGGTTTGGGCTGTGTGGTGTTGGTTTATTGGTTTTTAAAGGCTGGAGTTTGTTTTACTGACCTTCCTTTCTCTGGTATTTACTTTAGAATTTATTTTGAAGGGGAAATGGATTCCCAGGCTCGTGCTGGTGCCTGTTGCTGGGTTTGGAGGTAGCGAGCCCAACGTAGAGGGAAACCTATTGCAAAATTCCTTGCTCTGGAGCTTGTGCCATGATTGAATTCAGTGCTGGCTATCAGAAGGAGAAGCTTTCCCATCTCTTCAGACTTTGTAACACAGATTTCTAAACCCCAACGTGCTGTGGGCGGGTTTATCTTTGTACCTGATGCTTTCTCTTGTAAGCCTGGTTTGCTTTTTATCCTGTACAAGCTTGCGAAGGGGAGGGTGATGCTGCCTCCCAGTTGGGAAAAACAGAGGGATTTCTGCAGCGTGGAAGCGAAAGGTAACGCTGAGAACCCCCCTTGCAGTACCACTTTAAGACCACGAGCGCTCTGTGAGAGCTCTGCTTGCGCGGGCGAGAGGCAGAGAGGCAGGCAGGAGCTAAGAAGTCATCCCCGGATGCGACCGACCGGGGGCTTTGCCATCAGAGAAGACCCAGCACTTGAGCCTGCTCACTAAGGAAGCTCTCCAGGAGCTTGCTATCAGGTAGGATGGAGCACACTTTGCCCAGCGAGCAGAAGCTGGTGGTGTTGGGAAGGATGAGGTGGTGCTGGGAAGGATGGGGTGATGCTGGGGAAGTTTCAGCAAGCTGCTGTGACTGACATAGCTTCTCCCTTTTAACCTTTTTAAGCGAGTCCTTGCAGTTTCCCACCCTGCTAAATGAGGTGGTGCTGCTGGTGGGATGCTCACCTCCCACGTTTTAATTGCTTGTTAAATAGCATGTTTCTCCTCTGCAGCCTCCTCTAACAGCTCTCTGCCATCAAATACCTTGCCACTCGGAGGGTTTAAAAAAATTCTTTGCACCAAAAAGCTGAAAGAATTGCTGGAATTTGATGTGGTTTCTTGCCCTTCTCTAATCTTGCTGGATGGTTTTATCTTGTCATTATTTTTCAGTCCTTTAATACACAATTTCAGTACAAGCAGGGACACGCGTCGGGGTTATATAACCCTGGGGATAGCTGGTGGGAGACTCGCTCTGTTTCTGGGGAGGGTTAAAAAATCATCCCTTCTAAAATGTGAGGGTTGGTTTATTTTTGGTGTAAGGGATTTGCATGCACGCCCTTGGGTATCAAGGAGGTTTTTATTCATGTGAGAAGGTACTTGTTACCATCAGCTTGAAGTGAAGGCAAGAGGCCATCAGTGCACGCTCAGGATAAAATGGTTGCTGAATGTCAAGCTTGGGTGAGAAGTGGTGTTGGAGGGACAATGAAATCGTTTTAGAAGAAAGCATTATGGTGTTTTTCCTTCCCCTCTCCAATCTGGGAAGCGGGAACAGAGCACAACTGTACAGATCCTTGCTGCCAGAGCCTGTTTCACTGCATCTTTTCAGGTTGTTGGCTGCTGTAAAAAGCTCACAGAAATCTTGCGGTATTTTGGTTTCGTGGTGTGATGAGAGCGAGCAGAGCAACGTGATACAAGGGGGAGAGTCCTGCAAGAAATGCCTCCTGACTTTAATTTGACTCTGTGTTTGTCAGTGCCTCCGAACACTCAGCTGACAGGCAGCTCTGCTCTGGGGTTTTTTTATTGCTTTAATCTCTTTAAAAAGAGAAGTTGTGTATCCTCCCTCTCCTCAGAACGTGGCTGGGGCTGTCTAATTAAAAGCTGTCCTCCTCCTTTTGCAGAGGCTTCTGGTTTCAAGACAAAATCCTGTTTGGTTTCCAACCGGTGTTACTATCTTTGCCTCCTTTCTCCCACTGGGTCTTTAATAGCTCCTGAAATTCCCCAGCTTGTAATCGCTGCTGCAGCCAGATGGGGACTAGGTGGAACTCCCTTTGCATCTGTGCCTGCTTTTATTAATCTGCCAGGAGTATCTCACTTACATAGATGTTTAAATATCTATATTTCATGAGTTAATGAGCCCTAAATGGCAATGAAGATAGCTCAGAGTTGGTGCTACCCGCTGGCTGCCGTCCTTCTCCTGGTTTTCAGCGTGATGCTGATGGAGGAGGGAGAACTGTAAAGAGCCTTTCAGCCTGATGCAAGCGTGAAAAGCGGCGACTGTAGTTCCACTTCACTAATGTGCTGGGTTGCAGATGGGATTTCAGAGGTTCCCTCTTGCTCCTGCTCTTCTGCTTCATCGCCCTCCTTGTCTTTTCTCCCTGGAAGGATCTCTGAAAACGGTGTGAGGTTTGGGTTCACCTTTGCTTTTCCACCCTCCCAGCTCGTTTCACAGTGTGGCTGCACAACACATAGTTGAATCGGTGCAGCTGAAGAGGGTGACGTGGGTGGCAAGGGTATGGGGGAGGAGGAGGAGGAGGGAGGGCACAGCATCCTCTTGAACTGGATCTAAGCATGCCAGAATAGCAACGTGAAGGAGCTGCCTGAATTATTCAGCATATCCCCGTTTCCTTTGCGCTGCGGTTAATTAAACGCTGCAGTAGAGCCAGGCAGGGGTTATCCTTTAAGGCTTAAACTTTCCTGCCTGTGCTGGGGGTGGTGTCTCTGGGGTTGGTATCACAGCTCTCGATGGTACTGAAATCTCTGTGGTGAAAGATGAGTGTCCCCAGGGTGGTTTACCATGGATGAGATGATCCTGCTGGATGAGGTTTCGCTTCCCATGGTGGAGCTGCTCGTGCTCTCGTTCTTAACCTGCTTCTGAAGAGCCTCGTTAGCCTGAGTCTGGTGATGAACTATTGCAGTCACCCTGGCTTGTGTCTCTTGAAGGAACAGCAAATAGTACCCTGTGATGAGCTCATTCTGTGGATGCGAGGGGAGGGAAGGTGGGCACTCCTATGAGAGGGAAGCTGTAACCTTTCCACCAGCCCAGCTCTGCAGGAACACCAGAAGTTAGACATTGGAAATAATCGCTTCTTCCAACCATGATACCTCATTAAGGCTTACTGGAATTTAAGGCATTTTTGTCCCTGTCAGTCTCAGGTTAAGTCCTTTGGCAAAAAAGGACTCAAAAGCTTGTTTTATAATCTGATGAGAATCATCACTTCCTAGAAATGATCTTAAACGGCAACCCTAAACTCTGGAAATCCATCTGACCTGCTCGTCCCTTTAGCCAGCTCTTCCTGGGTGCAAAATGAGAGGTTGCTCTGCTCAAAGAAGATTATTTTCTCCTGGCTTATATAAGTTCCAAAATAAGAAAAGAAACCCCAACCTTCTCAAGGATGAAACCATTTTTCCAAACTTGGGAACAAATCCCTTCAATTCATTGGCAAAACTACCTTGAGGTGGGAAACCTCATCAGTGACACAAGGGTGGCAGCTTAAAACCTCTGTCCTGCCTGTCGTGATCAGAAGGTAGTTGGGGTTGGGAGGGCTGGGAGCTGTGGTCGTGGCATGCAGAGAATTTGAGGGGTTTCATTCTGTCTTGCAGTGTGGTTCTAAACCTCCCCTCCGAAATTTCCCATGTTCTCTTGGTGTTTTCCAAAGCTCAGGAGTTGAATGTGAGCTCCTGGGGAGCAAAGTCAGGAGTGGTGCTTCGACTCCATTGAGGCTGCTGACGAATATCCCATGTCCTAGGGAGCCTGCTTTGGCAGAGGGGTTGGACCTGATGATCTTTTGAGGTCCCTTCCCACCCCTGTGATTCTGTGAATCTTCCTGTTGTTTGGCTTTTATATGTAATTTTGTTATTAAAAACCTCTTCAGCTTATCAAACGATGCCACTTACACAAGCTGGCCAGGCTGTGAAGTGAAGATGAGCCTCAGACCGTGCCAAATAAAACCTTACATCTAGTTTACAGTGAAAAAGAAGAGGGGTGTTGACTGAGAGTTGCACCATCATGGGACCCATCAGTGCCAGATCCATGTCTCTGACTCCAGAGCTGCTCATGGGTGTCCTGTTGTCCAGCTGTAGGCTTTAACAGGGCCATCACCTACGTGCAGAGGTGTTAGGAAGGTCAGCGGCCGCTGTTTCCCTGTGCAATCCTATAATGCAGGGTTTTTATCTTCCAGTGCCTTCCAGTGTGGAACACACAGCAAACCCTGAAGTTTTTAGAACAATTTCTCAGCCTGGTTGGTGAGGACAAACCCATTCAGTGATGTGTTGGATGTTAAAATAGGGTAATATCATAAATCTGTTCCTGTTCTGCTGTAGCACTGGAGTAGGAGGAGGAGATCCAGCTGGAGAACGCTGCAGATGCTCAAGGGATGCAGAGCAGGTCACATCTGGACAGTTCTTACATCAACCTGAATTTTGTAGTGTTTAAGGGAGGGGAGTGGCTGGGAGGTGATGCCTGGATCCCCATGGAGCCTTGACAGTGCTGGCACCATCCCTGCTGCCCCTGTTGTGTTGGCCCCTGTGAAGGTTTGAGCAGCAGCGCTGCTTTGGAGCTCAGACTTATGAACCTAGAAGGTCAACTTGAAAGTATAACTTAGGAGTTGGGGTTTTTCCCCCTTATTTCAATAAAGCCCAAGAAATGTTTTTGTTATTTTTAAACCTCCCACCATCCTGTTACCACTTGGCTCATGTGCCAGAAACTTCACCGGGTTGTTTTCATTTTCCAAGAGACTTTAGACCTGTAAAATGTAAATGGCAAAAAGGAGGAATCTGAATGTGGCCTTTGGGGAAAGCTCTTTGGAGAGTTAAAAGTGCCTTTTTTCTGATGGTGGCTGTTGGGTATAGGCTGGACCAAAGGCCAGAAGGTGTTAGCTGAGTCAGGAGGTGTTTTTCTATATGTATTTCTCATATTGCCTATCTGTGCAATATGAGCTAGGGAGCTGCTTTGGCAGGGGAGTTGGACCCGATGATCTCTTGAGGTCCCTTCCAACCCCTATGATTCTATGGTTCTCTTAAATACCCATATTGTTTATCAATATCTTAAGCATGGGGTGCAGGAGGAATTGGCCAGCCCCTTTTCAGTGTCTGTGGAGACAGGACAAGGGGCAATGGCTGCAAATTGGAGCCCAGGAAGTTCCACAGCAACCTGGGGAGGAACTTTTCCCCAGTGAGGGTGCCAGAGCCCTGGGACAGGCTGCCCAGGGGGTGTGGAGTCTCCTTCTCTGGAGAGATTCCAGCCCCATCTGGACACCGACCTGTGCAGTATGAGCTGGGGAGCTGCTTTGGCAGGGGGGTTGGACCCCAGGAGCTCTCCAGGTCCCTTCCAACCCCTACAGCTCTGTGATTCTGTTTTCCCTGTTTCCCCCCCTGATTCCCACTGTACTCCTCCAATGTAAGAAAACTGATGGATTTACCTTTAAAGAACCCCACAGCAGATCACCAAACCTTAAAAATCTGACAGCTAGTTGGGTGGGTGGGTGAGGAAAGGACTTACTGGTTGAAGAGAGGCAAACAAGGAAACAATTATAACCCCCATTCCTGCGTGGTTAGCAAAACAGGCACTGCCTTTGTCCGAAAATGCCCTGCTGATCAGCAGGGTTTGTCTCACTGAATGCAGAGGGCTTGTGGTTTTCTGTTGGGGTGGTTTTTTTTCCCCTTTACTCTTTAAAACAAAAAGAGGTGGGGGATTCTCTTGACAGCACGAAGGTTTTGTAGATTGTTCGGTGATTTTTTTGTGTTTGCTTTTGGTGTCTCTTGCTTTATGTGTTGATACCATCTGCCTTTGCAGCCACCCTTCACACTCCTCTTTTGGGAAATCAACCCCCCCACCCCCCCAAACGGATCGTGTGAATGCCTCAGAGATGCCTGTGTGAGGGTGGAAGGTGACTGGCTGCCTTGATGGATGCCTCCTTGGCTGTGTGGATTGCCCACAGCGTGGCCCTTCCTTCCACTTTGCTTTCCTTAACTCGCTGTGTTGCAGAATCCCCCGAGGTCCAGTCCAGCAGCCCCTCGAGGAGCGGATCTTCACTCCCACCGTCTCCGCTGTGTACAGCACTGTGAGTATCTGGGCTGGTGCCGCTGCGCTCGCGTTGCTTTTCAAAGGAGAATAGCCAAACTGTATTAACCCCCCTCCCCCCCCAACAATACAATTAACCCCCTTATAATTAAAAAAAAAACAAACCCCACCAACATCCCCTTAAAAAAAACACAGCACACTTTTTGCATCCTAAAATTAACAATGCTGGATGAAGATTTGTTTTGCTGCATGGAAGAGAAGAAATCTTGAGGACTTCTCAGTGTAAAGTCTGGCACCTGAGGAGGAACAACTGCATGTAGCAGGACAGGCTGGGGGTGACCTGCTGAAAAAGAGCTCTGTGGAGAAGGACCTGGGGGTGCTGGTGGGTGACAGGGTGGCCATGAGCCAGCAGTGTGCCCTGGGGCTGAGAGAGACAATGGGATCCTGGGGGGCATCAGGAGGAGTGTGGGCAGCAGGTCACAGGAGGGGATCCTCCCCCTCTGCTCTGCCCTGGTCAGGCCCCACTTGGAGTGTTGTGTCCAGTGCTGGGCTCCCTGGTGTAAAAAGGACAGGGATCTCCTGGAGAGAGTCCAGAGAAGGGCTACAAAGATGATGAAGGGCCTGGAGCATCTATCCTGTGAGGAAAGGCTGAGAGAGCTGGGGCTGTTCAGCCTGGAGGGAAGAAGACTGAGGGGGGACCTGATCAATGTTTATCAGTATCTTAAGGATGGGGTGCAGGAGGAATTGGCCAGCCCCTTTTCAGTGTCTGTGGGGACAGGACAAGGGGCAATGGCTGCAAATTGGAGCCCAGGAAGTTCCACACCAACCTGGGGAGGAACTTTTCCCCAGTGAGGGTGCCAGAGCCCTGGGACAGGCTGCCCAGGGGGTGTGGAGTCTCCTTCTCTGGAGAGATTCCAGCCCCATCTGGACACCGACCTGTGCAGTATGAGCTGGGGAGCTGCTTTGGCAGGGGGGTTGGACCCCAGGAGCTCTCCAGGGCCCTTCCAACCCCTCCAGCTCTGTGAGTCTGTGATTCAGTCCATTCCTTTTTGTGTTAAGTGTCTGTAAGTTTTAATTAGCAGATATGAGAGTGGCTTTTTCTAACAGACCAAAAATGGGACTGGCTATGTTCTCAATCTCTTGGCTCCATCTCTTTCCTCCCTCCTGCACCTTGAAGGGTTTACTCCTTGGTGTATATTAGTGGCTGCAGGTTTCTAATAGTTTCTTCCTGGAAAAAAACAACCACAGAAAGTTTGTTCTTCATGTGAAACATCCCTCTGCACAGAGGAAGAAACATTTTGATGGTAGATTGAATAGTTGGGAAAGGTGCTTTTTGGCTCAGTGTCCTGTGTGTTTGTTTATAAATCACTGAGGAAGTTTAACCTGAAACGTAGCAACATTTATTTGTTAACATGACACCCTTTTCCTTGTATTAATTTCTCTTTTTTTTCTCCTCCCAAATGGTAATAGCTGGAAGCTTGGGGTTATTTATAAGCTTTGCTAAATCAGCACAGTCCTGGGAAAACCATACTTTCCTTTCCTTTACTTTTTTAAAATGCCAACCCCCCCCCACCACCACTTTTTAAGCTGCTCTTTTAATTATTTGGAAAACAGGAAGAAAAGCTGTGGATGGGAGAAATTCACTGTATTTTATGCAGTAACATAAGCTGCTTATAGAAAAACATAAGCTGCTGTACAAGGGATTTTTTTTTCCCCTTCCCTGTTTGCCTGAATAACTGGTGAAGGGGTGGTCAGCCTCATCACCTCAGTGTGTGGCCTCTGGGTCTGGAGTGTTTTTATCCCCCCCTTTTTATTTTGGCTGTAGAGAAACAATCATAATAAATAATACAGTCCATAGTATCCTTTATATACCCCATGCAAAGTGGAAAACCACTTTAGAAAGATTGATATTTCTTTTTTGGGGGAGGAAAAAAGGAGGTGCATGTGGTTTTTTGGGGTTTTTTTTGCAATTCTTTCCTCCAAAGATCTAATTCAGATGCCTGTGGGGAAAATATGACTGTAAAAATTGAAATTAATGTAAAATATAAAAGTTAAGTGTGAAGAATGACCTAAAATAGCTGTTCAGTGTGGAAAAAAAAATAGCACTCTCTGCAATGCTACAGGAATAGAAGCTGGGGCTGGGAGTATCTTGATTCTGGGCTTTGGGAAAACATAAGTTTGAAAGAATATTTCATGTGGTAGGGAGAGGAGAGAAATTTCTCAGCTAGGTTCCTTTTGAAGCCCTTGGCAGATTGGAAATGTAGAGTAAATCCTGGAAAAGATGAATTAGGATGGAAGAGGCATGTGATCAGAGGTTCCTGGGCAGACTCATTCAGCGTGGGGCTCTGAGGTTTGTTCTGTGAGCAGCAGCATCGTGTGTTTGAGGTCTGAGCTTGCACCAGTTGGGCCAGGTTTGAGTTGATGGGGTTGTTTTTAATATATAGTTAGTGTAGATTTTCCAGAAGTCATGTGGTACAGAGGTATGGGAGAGCACAGTCTTCAGCACCCAGCAACTGCTGGTTTTGCTTCCTCGTTTTATTGGCTTGGTCATCCTCTGTGGGTTTCCCTATGGATTTATGCATGGGATGGCTGGTTTGGGAAGAGGTCTGTGGTCAGATACCACCACACAGTGACTCTGAGCCACCTCAGTGTTTTCCCTGTGTGTCATGGTGGGAGGATGAATCTTTTGAGGTATGAGCAACCCACAGATGAAGCCACTGAGACGGAAGATAACTCACTTAACCTTTCCAAGCCTGTTCACCTGGGTTATCAGGGCCTCACTTGCACATTCCTGAGCTCTTGTTCAGCCTGGAGAAGAGAAGGGGGACCTCATTGCAGCCTGCCAGTCCCTGAAGGGAGCAGAGGAACAGGAGGGGAATCAGCTTGTTCAAGGGCAGAGACTGGCAGGACAAGGGGGATGGATTAAAGCTAAAGGAGGGAAGGGTTAGATTGGATATTAGGGGGAATTTTTTTCCAGAGAGAGTGGTGAGGGGCTGGAACAGGCTGCCCAGAGAGGGGGTGGGTCCCCCGTGTCTGGGGGTGTCCAAGGCCAGGTTGGATGGGGCCCTGGGCAACCTTGTGTAGCTCCAGGCCTGAGGTTGGTGTCCCTGCCTGTGACAGGGGTGCTGGAGCTCTGTGATCCTTGGGGTCCCTTCCAACCCTTGCCATTCTATGATTGAAGAACATACTTGCCCCACATTTTCAATGATGAAGGCTTGGCCCCATCACTCACTGCTTTGGGTGTTCATTTGGTGGCTTCTCCTCAGTGGGGTACCCACTGGGGACCCCCCAATAATTTCACACCCAGCATCAATGCTCTGATTCGCCTTCATGCCCTTTAAAAGGATCTTCCTACAAGGAAGAGAATCTTGTAGAGAAGAGATTAGGGAGGATTAGCTGCTCCAGCCACCCTGTGCTTAAAGGAAGATCTGGGTCAGGAGGCCGACTCGTTCCCCTGCCCGGCTGCGAAGTGTGCAGGAGGGATGCTCGGTCCCTCCGGTGCTGGCACTGCCATTACAGAGCTGCTTGTACCAGCCTCAAGGATTACATTGACTGCTGGAAGGGAAGAGGTTCTGTCTGAATCCAAACCTTTTTTAATTACTATTTGTTTAGGAAAACTATTGGTCCCTTAATTGAGGGATGGTGGTTTTTTTGGTGGCATGCCCCACATCACTCTGATCTGACTTGACTAACCATGGACGTGACTGTGTGTCTGAAGTTAGGTACTTGGAGGAGGAAGATGAACCCAAAACTTGTGAAAGATGCTGAAAACAGAATATTTGAACTCAGAAGGGGAGAATTCCAGCCTGTTCTATTTCACATTTCACTTATTTCCCTCAAAACATAGAATTAAGGCTGCTGGAAAACTCAAGTTTTTGATAGCTTCTTGGCACTCACTTGGAGAAAAAGGAAAGTGATGCTGTATCAAATTAATATATCATTTTAGGTATCCATTTTTAGAATAATAATTTAATCTCTGCATTTATGAAGAGTATTTGTTTCCTTAGTGATCTCAGACCAGTTTATGTTCTGCAGAATCCCATTTAATGAACAGAAAAGCAACCCCTGGGCACTCTGGGGGCAAGCATCCCAGATCAGAAGGGACAAGCTCCCAGCTTGTCTTCTATAAAACTGCTGAATAAAGATGGGAACTCAGCAAAGTTTGTCTTCCTCCTGTCACTCCTGAGCATTCAGATCTGTAACCTGCAGCACATCTGCTTATTGGTCAGTAATTAGTGGTAGGAGCCAAGGGAGAGGAGTAGCAGTACCCACCTTGCTGTAGCTGGTGTGAAAGGCACTGGGAGCTTTGCCTTGAGCTGGAAGGCAGTTTTAGTGCATCCCTGCTTAAGCTGAGCTTGACTAACCCTAAGAGGTCCTGTTGGGTCAGTGGTAGACTCCCGTTACATGCTGTCCAAGTGTGGCATTGCAAAGCTGTCAGGATAGGTGGGATTTTTATGATGGTTTCTTTGTCTTTACTTGGCTTTGGAGAAAATTTTAGCAGGTCCAGCCCTGCCCCTGGCACATGCTGCTCCTCACTGCTGTTTGCACGAGGGTGCATCTTGTGGACCAGTATCTCATGCAGCTGCACAGCTTTTCTTTCGCTTTGGCATCCAGATCTCATACCTGATGCAGAGCAGTGCTCCTTGCAGCCTTTAATTGACCTCCAGCCTGGGTTATTTGCATGTATTCATTTCTGAAGAGGGACTGTGGCATGCTGACACTAACCTGGGATACTGTGACTGTCCCCCCCAGCGTCTGTGTGGGCTTGGGTGCTGTGGGAGATGAGAGGATTTCGGGTGGCTGTGGCCTTGGTGTACACTCCTGAAGTATGGACATAAAAGCTGGCAGTGCTGGAAGTACCATGGTGTTGGAAAAGAACCTGTTTTTAATCCATAAGAAGTGACTTTCAAGGAGATGAGGAGATGTCTTGGCGATGAGGCTGTTGGGTGCAAATTGTTTCCTTGTGTTTGGGTTGTCTCTGCTTCCTTCTCCCTCCCTTATCTGCATGTTTGATCTCCATCATGATACGTAGTCACTTCCAAACACCAACTACTGCACAATTGAAGTGACAAGTCCTTCAAGGCTGACATAGGAGTCATATGAGAGACTGATTTTCCTGGGGATGGGATGGACCCTCTCTCCTGGAGAGAGTCCAGAGAAGGGCTGCAAAGATGATGAAGGGCCTGGAGCATCTATCCTGTGAGGAAAGGCTGAGAGAGCTGGGGCTGTTCAGCCTGGAGAGAAGAAGACTCAGGGGGGACCTGATCAATGTCTATCAATATCTGAAGGATGGGGTGCAGGGGGAATGGCCAGCCCCTTTTCAGTGCCTGTGGGGACAGGACAAGGGGCAGTGGCTGCAAATTGGAGCACAGGAAGTTCCACAGCACCATGGGGAGGAACTTTTCCCCAGTGAGGGTGCCAGAGCCCTGGGACAGGCTGCCCAGGGGGTGTGGAGTCTCCTTCTCTGGAGAGATTCCAGCCCCATCTGGACACCGACCTGTGCAGTATGAGCTGGGGAGCTGCTTTGGCAGGGGGGTTGGACCCCAGGAGCTCTCCAGGGCCCTTCCAACCCCTACAGCTCTGTGATTCTGTGGAAAGTTCTACGATGCTCTGTGTAACGCTGGTTCCAGTTCAGCTCACTGAGGCAGTGTGAGCACACCTGCCAGTCTACATCTGCCAAAAATAAGAGACTATTTCCCTCCTGGGGAAGGGAAGGATCCAGCTGGGGACAGATGATGAGCTTTTCTGACTTGGCCCACCCTTTTCTCTGATGAGCACAAGGGTGCTGTAAATCTTCCCGTGGCGAACGATTCTGGGCCCTTTCCAAGCCCTGAGAAGCTGCACAGAACAATCCTCGCTGCCGGTGCAGCTGGTTTAGTGGTTTAGGTAACGTAATGACAGGCATTGGTGCTTGGGATGCAGTAACTTCACTTGGAAAGAGCATTTAGTGGTGAACTCTGTGACTTCTGCTCCCTTGGAGCTCGGTGCTAATGCTCCATTAAAGATCAGGAGCCAGGGAATTTCCTTCTGCCTCCTTTAGTGATGCTGGTACCCACGCATCTCCCTCCACAGTGCCATCATCCCCTTGTAAGCCTTGCCTGTCCTGTGCTTTAAGTGATTGTAGCCAAGGGGTGAGAATTGAGGGCTGGGGTTCTATACTATCAGCTTTAACCAAATTTAGTGTGTTGAACTGCCCAGGGAGGCTCACCCAGTGGTGAGCCTGGTCAGGCCCCACCTGAAGTGTTGTGTCCAGTGCTGGGCTCCCTGGGATAAAAAGGACAGGGATCTCCTGGAGAGAGTCCGGAGGAGGCTGAGGAGATGCTGAAGGGCCTGGAGCATCTCCCCTGTGAGGAAAGGCTGAGAGAGCTGGGGCTGTTCAGCCTGGAGAGAAGAAGACTCAGGGGGGACCTGATCAATGTCTATCAATATCTTAAGGATGGGGTGCAGGGGGAATTGGCCAGCCCCTTTTCAGTGTCTGTGGGGACAGGACAAGGGGCAATGGCTGCAAGTTGGAGCACAGGGAGTTCCACACCAACCTGGGGAAGAACTTTTCCCCAGTGAGGGTGCCAGAGCCCTGGGACAGGCTGCCCAGGGGGTGTGGAGTCTCCTTCTCTGGAGAGATTCCAGCCCCATCTGGACACCGACCTGTGCAATATGAGCTGGGGAGCTGCTTTGGCAGGGGGGTTGGACCCCAGGAGCTCTCCAGGTCCCTTCCAACCCCTACAGCTCTGTGATTCTGTGATGGGATGTTTTCTTTTTGCCTTTTGCCTTCAGTTGCCCTTTTTGTTCTACTATAGTGACTGTATATAAGGTATATTTAAAGCTCTTCCATCATGGAGCAAGTGTATGTGCTCTGAATGTATTTTACATTTTGCTGAGCATGTTTTGCTTAGTATTTTATTACAGAAGCTGAGAAAGGAGATGAGTGTGGGCAAGACTTGCTTTGGTTATTTCAGTCTTTGCTTCTGGCAGCCCCTTCAGATACCAGGACCTCTGTGCAGCCTCTTTTTTATCTTCTTTGGAGGAGAATACATGAATTTTCCCCTTACTTTGTATTCTTGGGTCACCAGTAACATGTTTCCCTTTGCAAAACCACAGTGCTGTTTGGTAAGGCTTCTAACAGAAAGATCAGATGATCCCAGGCCTGAAGTCAAAGGGATGTTGTAAAGCAAGACCACAGCAGTGAAGCTCATCCAGTTCCTCCACGTTTCCACCAGTGACTCCAGCTGGTGGTCTTATTTTTTTTTTTGATCCTTCTCAGTTCTCCTGAATCATATAAATAGCTTGGTCATCCTTTCAGTTAGATAAATATATATTTTTATATATGTTTATATATATATATATATAAAAGATGCTGCTAGCTGCCTTCTTAAAAAGATGTCAATATCTCTACAGATTGGATTACTAATACTATGTTTTACTAACAGTTTATCTCCACACAGGTAACACAAGTAGCAAGACAACCTGGTCCTCCTGCCCCATCCCCTTACACTGCACATGAAATAAATAAGGGACACCCAAATCTTGCTGCCACGCCACCGGGACATGCGTCGTCCCCTGGGCTGTCACAGGTAAGAAGGTGATGTTGGAGCAGGGAACATTCCCAGCCTCTCTCTTTTCCTCTTCTTTGATTCTCAGGTTCATTGCTCAGAAATTGAGAGCACTGTCTCAGCTCATCATGACTGATGTATAAAACTTGATTAGCCAATAATGTAGCTGGAACCTTCTAGTGACTTACAGGTAGCTCAGGTTTATTATGGGCATTGCTTCATGGGTGGTTCTGGAACTGAAACTATAAAAGCAGCTTGAATAGTTGTAGGAAAATGCTCTGTGATGAGCAGTGTGTCTGGTGAGGTTGCTTTGGGGCATTTTAGATGCTGGAAAAGTGCTCCATGCCCTCTGTTAGGGATTTTCCATTTCAGGTGGTTTGTACTGGATGCTGCAGTTCTGTGATTCTCCAATGTGGGATGGTAAAATGACTGACAAAACTTGAATGTGAATAAAAGGAGGGGATCCTCACCATCTGCTCTGCCCTGGTCAGGCCCCACGTGGAGTGTTGTGTCCAGTTCTGGGCTCCCTGGGATAAAAAAGCCAGGAATCTCCTGGAGAGAGTCCAGAGAAGGGCTACGGAGATGATGAAGGGTCTGGAACATCTATCCTGTGAGGAAAGGCTGAGAGAGCTGGGGCTGTTCAGCCTGGAGAAAAGAAGACTGAAGGGGGACCTGATCAATGTTTATCAATATCTTAAGTCTGGGGTGCAGGGGGAATTGGCCAGCCCCTTTTCAGTGTCTGTGGGGACAGGACAAGGGGCAATGGCTGCAAATTGGAGCCCAGGAAGTTCCACAGCAACCTGGGGAGGAACTTTTCCCCAGTGAGGGTGCCAGAGCCCTGGGACAGGCTGCCCAGGGGGTGTGGAGTCTCCTTCTCTGGAGAGATTCCAGCCCCATCTGGACACCGACCTGTGTGCCCTGTCCTAGGGACCCTGCTTTGGCAGAGGTTGGACCCCTTGGGCTCTGGAGGCCCCTTCCAACCTCTGTGATCCTGTGATACAAGACAGAGGACTGATGGGAAACATACAGAAGAGATAAATATGAGTTATGGTGAGACTGTAGAAACAGCATGAGTTGGTCTTTTTGTAGTCCTTCATATTCTACAGGGTTGGTGTGAGAGGGGAGAGGCTCATCTTAAAAAAGGAAGGGGCAGGAGAGACAGGTAACAGGGCACAAAAAGGGGGAGAGAAAAGCTACAGGATGGGGGAAGCAGGACGTGTAATTGCATTGAGGTTTGAGATAGAGGAAAGCCTTGTGTTTCATTTGCTCTTGCTCAGTTTATACTTGCTGGAATGAGTGGAAGGAAGTAGGAAGATGTGAGTAGGTGGGCTGTGAAGAGGGGTGGTTTTACTCCCAATGAGATGTTAGGTGGGGAGACAGGGGGATGAGCTGAGGGTGGGCTGGGAACTGCTGTGCACTGCAAGCTTTCTGGTCCTAGTCCTGCCAGCCTCTGGAATTTATGTGAAATACTAAATTCCAAGCAGCCTTTTGGAGCAGGAGATGAGCAAAAGCAAGTTAGGTCATGTAAGGAACACCTCACCTTACTCTTACACATCCTAGGTAGAACTTGATGGGCAAACTGATGGTCATGTTAGAAGATGCAAATGCTCATCCCACATGGAGTGGGAAATGAGGGGTCAAGGTACCTATTTGGGATCACAAGGAGCTTGCAGGCCTTGGTCAGTGGTCTCTGAGCCATTCCTGGTGCTCTTGCTGCATGGTTGCTGGAAGTAAAGTCTCTGGTTTGAAGACTGAGTGTCATGTAACAGAGCAAACCCTAAAATGTTACCTGGCTTGTGTCATGTGCCAAGAGACTAATTCCCTTTAAACCTCATCAACAGAGGGAAGCTAATCACAGGGCAGTTATGAAGGGAGGAAAGAGAACATTCTAGGCAGCCTCATTAAAAAAAATGATTTCTGATCAAGGGGGGTTTTTTCTTCCCTTAATATTTTCCTGTTGAGTCAGTGTGTATGTAGAGTGGGCTCTGTGCCAAATCACCACTCCAAGCAGCCAGGAAAATGCTTGTTTCCTGTTCTACTGGCTCTTCCCCTCTTGGAAATGAGCATCAGATTGTGTCATTCCAGTGCTGCTCGTAGGAGCAGTTTGACCTTCCATCCTCCATGTCCACTGAGGATCCGTGGGGGCTCTGGAAGGATATTTGTCCTCTGTATGGGACTGGTCATTGCATGCTCAGTGAGGGGATGGAAAGACCTCCAAGATCCAAGGTGATAAGCTAGGCAAAGCATCAGTCCTTGTGTGCTTTTGGGACTGCAGAGGAGCAATGGCTGGGGAACTCTCACCAACTGGTTCCTACAAAGCTGGGATTCAGTGATAAAACAGCAAAGACAGTAGTTTCTATTCATGCCCAGCTGCCTCTGCTCAGGTCTTTTCACTCTTGTGGTGTCCCTTCAGTTGCAGGTGAAGAGTTAAAATGAAGTGCCTACACTTGGGGCACTTCCTCCAGTAAGGCTGAAAAGAACTTCAGGACTCTGACATAAGCAGTTACAGGATAACCTGGCCCCAGGGAAGGTTTCCCTTCCCCTGAACTCTGAGAAGTTTGGGCAAACTTTATGGTTGTGGGGTTATTTTCCTTTTATTGGTCCCCTTCAACACAGACTTCTGAATATTAATATACATGGCTTACACATAACATGTTCTTATACATAAGAACCTTCAGAATATTCACTTAGGCCCCTGTCAAGTGTTTCAGTGTTACCTCATGGTAAGAAATCCTGCACTGGGGCAGTGCTGGATGACAGCATTACTGGGACCTCCTGTGGGTTTTGTGGAATCCCCTCTTGTCCTTGTGCTAAGAAATCAGGTGAGTGGAAGTTTCCAATTTCCACCCACTTGTAGTTTTGTCAACTTCTATTGTGACTTTATTTAGCTGTTTTCTTTCAGCTAAACAAACTCCTGTATCTCTCTCATCACCTCAGAGTTTTTTCCATGCTGTAATTTGGGGGTTTTTTGATCCAATTCTCAGACTCCTTAAATCCTGCTACTTCCCTTTTGAGATAGAGGGACCAGAGCTGATGTATTCTGATGAATGGTTCACTGCTGGTTTCTTTACCAGCACTATAACTCCTCACAAACTACTCAGGATCTTAACTTGCACTGAGCTGGTGATTGAACCTTGAGCAACCTTGGTGTTTGTCCAGTCATGCCTCAGGCAGCAGCACATGCTCTTTCGTGGCAAAGGGTGGTGTGTTCCTGACTTAACACAGTAGTTAAAAGGTAAGAGATCACTTCTTTGGAATTAGAATCTCATTAAGGGGTCATTGTTGTCTCCTGGAGAGCTGTGACTTAAGGAATCCTCATGAAACAGAGCCTTGCCAAGGTAGGTAAGTAATGAGTGAAAATCTTCCTGTGTGTTTCTGGGCTTCAGGTATCACTTAGGTCTAAAAATAATTTTGCCAGTGATAGAATATGTGTTACTGGCGTGGTCACAAATTCCTCTGGGTGCTGGCAGGCCAGGGCTCAGCAGAGAGGTCAGTCCCTTGCTTTTATCTAGGAGGTATCTCAGCATCCTTCCTCTTGGGGCGTGGAGTCGCTTGCTGGTTTCTTCAAGCGTGGGGATGTTGGGGATGCCGCACTCCGAAGGCAAAGGGAGGCTTAAGAAGCACTGTGGTTCCATGAGAGGTCCCCTCACTGACCTGGCAGCTCTAAACCTGCCTGTTCCAGTAGGTCTGGGTGATGAGAGGTGAAGTAGCATCTTAAAGTGTTAGTGAGCAATGAAAGGAGCTGCTGCCCCTTAGGAAAGCTCTGCGAGCCGTGCTGCTCAGAGGGCCGCAGCCTTGCGTGCGACGAGGCGACAGTGTTGCATGGCCTGTGAGAGACACAGGGAGCTGCAGACAGGAGACTATGGGATGTGTAGTGTCTCCTGGGGAAGGAGACTCAGGTGCAGATGCATGTTGTACCTTTGTAGCTGCCCTTTCCTTTAACTTTCTTTAACTAAACACAAACAGATGGTTGTACAGTCCTGGGGTTTGGGGTCTTTTTCACTTTATTCTTCCACCTTTTCCATATGATGTAGCCAGAACAAGAGAGAGGCTTGCTGTGACTTCCAAGCCTTTGGTAACGACCAGCCTGAGGCGCTTTGCTGCCCTTCAGAATTAGTTTCAGCAGCTAAATGAGAAGAGCTTGGCAGAGATGAGAACCAGCCCCACACTCCTGTCTCCACAGCGAGACGCAGCGTTTCTGCTTCCCGAATTCCAGGGCCTTGAAATCATCCTGCTGCACTGAGGAATGTGTTGAACTCCACCAGCGCAGGGGAATGCAGAGCACGTGTTGCTGCAGTGATGTTATGGCCAGATGTGGCCCCATGGACATAAAATTTCCTATTTCTGTTGTTCTTTGAGTGAAAGGGCCCCTCAGACAGACAGAGAGAGGAGAAGGGGGGGAGGGGGGCATCTCCTCTGCCTCCCCTCTTGGCTTGAAGACTTCAGAAGTGCCTGGTTTGAGACAATTCTCTTAGAGGAATGAAGAAGTCATTGAGGAAGGAGTTGGAGAAGTTTCTCCTTGGGCATGGCCACTGGAGCAAGCGACTCTGAGATCAGGTGGAGCGACACTGCAGGGTAACTGCCAGCCCATGAGAGAATCCAGTGCAAGCAGTGCAGGCAGAGAGCGTTCACACGGGCAGTTAACACAAAGCAGCTGTAAGTCGCCTCCCTCCACCCCTCCCCGCTTTACATTACAGTAATTTATGGTGTAGCCGTGCTGTAGGATGGGAATAATGGGAAAGCAGAGCTCTTCCAAAGCAGCCAGGCTGGGGCTTGGAAGGAGGCAGCAGCAAAGTGCTTTGGTGAGTGATGAAAAGAGGAGGGGAGTGTTCCTCCAGTTGTACCACGAGCAGCAGGCAGCGTGCGAAGCTTTGGGCTTGAGAAGACAGTTTCATCCCTCCTAGTGACCTAAGAGCGTTCTGAAAGATCCCAAGGAACCAGTGCAGTGGGTTCTGGCACGTGAGATAAATCAACACAAGAGTGGAATGGTTTGGGAAAGACTCTGGGGCTGTGGTGTGTGTGTGCTGAGGGCCTGCAGCTTGTCAGCACTGACCAGCCACGCTTGGAGCAAGTGGCCAGGAATTTCCTCTGCAGTTGGGGAAGGTGTTTGCTCTTGTGGAGAACACGCTGGGCAGCTTGATGCTTCATACCCACAGCTGCCTCTTGGGCTGGAACAATGGGGTGTGTGGTCAACCAGGGACCCTGTGCCATATGGGAGGGCCACGGAGATGCTCAGAGGGCTGGAGCAGCTCCCCTACAAAGAGAGGCTGAGGGAGCTGGGCTGGGTCAGCCTGGAGAAGAGAAGGCTGTGGGGGGACCTCATTGCAGCCTGCCAGTCCCTGAAGGGAGCAGAGGAACAGGAGGGGAATCGGCTTGTTAAAAGGATAGACAATGGCAGGACAAGGGGGATGGAGTGAAGCTGAAGGAAGGAAGGGTTAGATTGGATATTAGGGGGAAGTTTTTTGCAGAGAGAGTGGTGAGGGGCTGGAACAGGCTGCCCAGAGAGGGGGTGGGTGCCCCGTCCCTGGGGGTGTTCAAGGCCAGGTTGGCTGGGGCCCTGGGCAACCTTGTGTAGCTCCAGGCCTGAGGTTGGTGTCCCTGCCTGTGGCAGGGGGGTTGGAGCTCTGTGACCCTTGGGGTCCCTTCCAACCCTTGCCATTCTATGATTTGTATACTGAGACCTCCCCCCAAGGCTGTTGTAGTTCCTGATCCCTCACTCGTTTTTAACAAGGTTGAGAGAGACCCACAGAAAACAGGGGTGCAGGAGAGCCGAGTTCTCAGGATCTTGGTGCACAGAGACCTTGACTTTTAGGTGGCTGATTTCAATCCAAACCCAGATTGTACTAGCTGAAACTTGTTACCATCTGGTTCTTTGCCTTAAGTGAAAAGAGTTTTGTGGTCTCGTTCTGGTCCTCAAAAATGTCACCATTGCTAAATTAGTGTTTGTAATAACAGAGACACATTCCTTAGTACCTTAAGGTCTGGGAATCTGTGCCAGGAAGCATGTCTGTGTGCCATCTGCAGTGTGTTTATAGGCAATCCCTGAGCCCCTCTTTTATTACCTTAGATCCTTTCTACAGGAGCTGGAATGCTGCTCTAACCCTGATGTTTACTCAGTACTTCCCTCCCATCCTTCGTAGCCCAATTTAGATTTTAGGTGCTTTTAATAACGAATTGGAATGGATGGAGGATTGCAGTTTGAGTGTATCCTCACCCATTCATGCTCTGGGATGTCCATGTGTATGTGTGAAGTCACATCATAAGCTTCCACAGCCCCTGAGGCATAGAGGACTCCCAAACTTCATCCTCTGTACACAGACCCTGTTGGTCACTGTTTGGAGAGGAACTTTGGTGGATGCCTTGGTTGGAGTCACCTTGCTAACCTTTGTAGGAAGCTCTTTACACCCAGAGAGCATTTTCCATACAGGACCCCCTTCATTTCATTTAAGCTGCTGCTATACCAGGTCTTGGGATGATGAAAACCATGTGGTATCCTACGACTTGCAGAGGTCATCAGTTGGGATGTTAATTAGCAATTGTCTTTGTGGTGGTGATGATGCAGGCGTGGGATGAAAAATTAAACTCTCTTTGTGTAAATGAAGAAATCAGGGCTGGACCAGCCAGAAGAGAGAGTTTTGGGTTTGCCACATGTATGCTGCCCATCCCAGCAGCACATTTCAGTGTCTTGGGTCTCCTGTCCCTACCAGATGATGAGGATAAAGGAAATTTAAACCCAAACTCTTGGTGCTTCAAGGGCAGGAAACCTGCCTTCCAGAAACATCCACCAATGTCATCTTCTAAGCAGGCAAGAATTTGACCTCTGGTACTTCTCACTTCTTTTCCTGCCTGTGCTTCTGTACATCCAGGTCATGCTTCATCACTACACTAATTTTTATGCAGCTTGTGGGGAAATATGATTGCTGGTAGAGGTTTGAAAACGTGTGTTATTTAATAGCTGATAAATCCAGGAGAAGGGTAATCTTCCTTTGCCCTTTGTGTTAAAGACCTTCTGGAAGTGCAGCTGAACTCTCCTGGTTTGTAATAGGATTAGTAGGGTTTTGATTGGGTTAATAACACTAGGAATATTTGCTACTATTATGTATTTCATTATTTTTTTTATTCCTGTGCCTTTTACTTCCTTAGTTTGGAGGGCTGGAGCACCTCTTCTGTGAAGAGAGTTGGGGTTGTTCAGCCTGGAGAAGAGAAGGCTCCAGGGAGCCCTTACAGCAGCCTTCCAGTCCCTGAAGGGGCCTAGAAGGAAGCTGGGGAGGGATTTATTAGAAGATTTTAGTGATTGAACAAGGGGGAATGTTGCCTTTGCCTGCTTGGATGTGGGGGGACCTCACTGCAGCCTGCCAGTCCCTGAAGGGAGCAGAGAGACAGGAGGGGAATCAGCTTGTTCAAGGGCAGAGACTGGCAGGACAAGGGGGATGGAGTGAAGCTGGAGGAGGGAAGGGTTAGAGAAGAGATTGGGGGGAAGTTCTTTCCAGAGAGAGTGGTGAGGGGCTGGAACAGGCTGCCCAGAGAGGGGGTGGGTGCCCCGTGTCTGGGGGTGTTCAAGGCCAGGTTGGATGGGGCCCTGGGCAACCTTGTGTAGCTCCAGGCCTGAGGTTGGTGTCCCTGCCTGTGGCAGGGGGTTGGAGCTCTGTGACCCTTGGGGTCCCTTCCAAGCCAGACCAGGCTGGGATTCTATGTGTGACACAAAATCACATGAAGCCATAAGAAAAGGTTGTTAAAAATTGAGGAGGGCAGGTAAGGACACAGCTGATATACCTGGAGACAAACTGCTGTAGAGGAACAGAGATGACAGTGGTTGAGCCATAAGTAATTCCTCCTGGGCCAGGGTAGTTTTATCCTTTTAAAGACTGAGTTTAATATTTACCCACACTGGGAATTCTCCTGAAGGCTGAGCTTAGGGAAGAAGGGGGAGTGGGAACCAGCGTGGCTGCGAGGAAGAGGAGGAGCGACGAGGATGCTGACTGCTGCTGGCCACGCTGGCTCTTCTCCACTTAGTCTGCTCTTTGGTCAACCCTTAAAATCCACACTGCCTTTATAAGGGCTGGGCACCTGGAGCTAGCTGAGTAACTGGTGTTTTGAGGAGCTGGCTTTTCAAAACCACTTGGTACTTGAATAAACACCCCGAGCCATCACGCTCCCTGTCGACAACTCATTGCTTCCAGCCAAATCCAAACCTGGAAGCTTCCTCCTAAATCCCATGCACAGAGGCTTGGTACCAGTGTCACAAGCTGGTCCCTTCGTTAGGAGTGCACGATATTTGCACTGGAATTGTGTTAAATTCTGCTTTCAAGTGGAAACCCTTAATCTGTGCAACCTGTTCAGTGTCAGAGTTCAGTGTTCTGGTACTCACATAGAATCATAGAATCATAGAATGGCAAGGGTTGGAAGGGACCCCAAGGGTCACAGAGCTCCAACCCCCCTGCCACAGGCAGGGACACCAACCTCAGGCCTGTATCTACGCAAGGTTGCCCAGGGCAAATCACATCACTGATTTGAATGGGGCTTTGAATATTCTAAGTTAAGTAATACATACCAATATATGCAGAGAAACAGTGTTTTCAACTGACTGATGCATCGTACAGCGACTCAGCAGAGCAGAACTGCTGTGTATTTTTATTTTACACAGAGGTGATGATGAGGATGAGCTGATTCCAGTGGTGCTGCCTAATTTGCAAACAAGCTGCTTAAAAACCCCTGGAAATTCTTGATGCCAATGTGTACCCAGAAACCTGTGTATTTGAACATGTAGCTGTCATGGGTTTGATGGTATGCAGCTAAAGCATGGTTGTAAACAATGAAAGCTGAACTACAGGCATCCAGAGGGGAATTGTCCTTATTTATTAGTTTAATTGTTGTGCTATTTTTAAAGCTGGCTTAGTACACAGGAGTGGTGTGGGAATACACATTCTTTGTGAGGGTAGAAAAGCCTGAAATGAAGATGTTTAATAATTCAGGCTTCTCCATCGTGGGGGGGAATGGTTTAAAGCTGAAGGAGGGAAGGTTTAGATTGGATATTAGGGGGAAGTTTTTTGCAGAGAGAGTGGTGAGGGGCTGGAACAGGCTGCCCAGAGAGGGGGTGGGTGCCCCGTGTCTGGGGGTGTTCAAGGCCAGGTTGGATGGGGCCCTGGGCAACCTTGTGTAGCTCCAGGCCTGAGGTTGGTGTCCCTGCCTGTGGCAGGGGTTTGGAGCTCTGTGACCCTTGGGGTCCCTTCCAACCCTTGCCATTCTATGATTCTATGATAAAAGATCTAATTCTTTGCTGCCTGGACTCTTCCTGCAGGTTGCTGACTCTGTGGTGAGGTAGCAGAACCCTGGGCATCTCTAAAAAGTTACTTTATTTTGTCTGTTGCCAATATTCTAATTTTAGGTCAGATGGTGCTTCACCTCCAGTTCAGCAATCTGCTGCAGCCCCTGGGAGGTTGGTGAGGGAGACAGCGATGGCACAAACCCCTTCATCCCTTTTCACCTGATGCTACCAGCATTTGGAAGTCAGGATCCAGGTGGAAAAATGAGCAGTGTGAGGCTGTAGTAGCAGGATATTCTGGGCTGTTCTTGGGTGCTCCAGCTGTTAGTTGTCTCTCTGTCTGGCAGTAATGCTGCTTTTCATGTTAGTTTGATAAAAAAACCAAACCAAACTTCTTGTAATTGGGAGATTTTGGACACTTTCACAGCGGTGTCCTTGCTGGCACCGTCCTTGCGATCCAAAAGATGGTTTAAGCTTCTACAGGAGAATTTCTTCTGCAACTGACCCAAGGTTCTGCCTTCCCAACTGCTAACACAGGGGAGAACTTTCTAGGAGCACCTTCAAGGGTTGGTGCATAAACACAACCTGTCCCGTGTTCCCTGGTGTGGTTTTTCCTCAAGGAAATGGTTCAGCAGCTGGGAGGAAAACTTGAGCCCAGTTGTTAAATCAGGATAAAAAGGGAAATGCTGGTTCAGTGACCTCACTGATGACTCCTGCAGTGCTCTCTCTGTGCCTCGCTCTGGGGAAGCTGTGTTTAGTGTCAGGGAGCTTGGATAAATAAGAATTTATACACTTAGGGACAGGAGCCATTAGTATAAATCAGACTGTGTGTTACTGGGAGTGTGACCTGGTGTAGCTTTAACTGGTGTTTGGGACTTTCCTGGGCCTGTGAATGCCTTGGTTTTCCTGCAGAAATCTCTGAACATCCAGGGAAATGAGTGTGGATTTGGTGGGGGTCTCTTGGGGGCAGGGAAGGACCTTGCAGTACTTTTATCCCATATCCCATGGATGTGTGTTTTTCCTGTTTAGTTCCTCAGCATAAAATGGTTCAGAATCTTTCAGACAGGCAGAGCAGTGATGCCTCCAGTAAGTCTTCAGCTGGCAGCTCTCCTTTTGTGAGTGCAGGGATCAGAGAATCCCAGAAGCACCATCTGACCTAAAATTAGAATATTGGCAACAGACAAAATAAAGTAACTTTTTAGAGATGCCCAGGGTTCTGCTACCTCACCACAGAGTCAGCAACCTGCAGGAAGAGTCCAGGTAGCAAAGAATTAGATCTTTTATCATAGAATGGCTAGGGTTGGAAGGGACCCCAAGGATCACAGAGCTCCAACCCCCTGCCACAGGCAGGGACACCAACCTCAGGCCTGGAGCTACACAAGGTTGCCCAGGGCCCCATCCAACCTGGCCTTGAACACCCCCAGACACGGGGCACCCACCCCCTCTCTGGGCAGCCCTTTCCAGCCCCTCACCACTCTCTCTGGAAAAAACTTCCCCCTAATATCCAATCTAACCCTTCACTCTGTGTGTTTTGCATTCACACACCAGCATGGTGTTGCTTTCTGTGTGAGCAGTGGCCCTTGGGGTTGCTGCAGGCTAGCAGAGGGCTGCCTGTGGCCCCAGCACGCTCCATGTTGTTCCAGAATGTTTTGCTTACTCTGTCACGTTCCTCCCAAAGAGATTAAAGCTTGGCTTTTTTTTTTTGTCCCTTCTATTGGCATTCAGTGGAGTTTCAGCCTGTCCCAGACTGGAGCATGGTCACTGTGTTGGTGTTACTGGGGAAGTAACTGGAAGTCTGAAGGTTTTTCTCACCCAAGGTCACAGCGATGGTGATAGAGCAGAGAGCTCCTGAGTCACAGTCATGTGTTGGAACTACAAGACCATTTCTCCTCCTCCTATGTAACTCCAGTAAATATAGACCCTGCCAACCTTCTCCCTAAAGGCAAGGGAGGGCTGAAGAAACAACGCCGGGGCTTCACCCCATCCCACCCCAAAACACACCGTGCCACCGAAGGCAGAAAGCTCAGCGAGTGACACCTCTTCCTCCTGGGGATTTAGGAGGTTTTTTTGTTCCAAAAAAAAAATTTCCATGGGTTTTGGGAGGCAGGGAGCTGTGTGACTCAGCTCTTTCTGAACCCAGTGTGTGTACTTTGCCTGTTTATTCCCAGTACAGGCAGTACCGAGGGAGTCATGTTACGCAGCAGGCTCAGTGTTTATAACTGAGCTAAGAATAACTTATTTCATTTGTTTCACTGGTAGTGATTATTATCTTTTCTTCTCTTTTTTTTTGTCTTTTTCCCCCCCTCTTTTCTCCCTCAGCACAGTCAGCACACCCAAGGTGGAAACTGCACTGAAAAAAAACCAACCCAGAGAGGGTTTTCCCCAGCTGGTTGTAGGGATACATCAACACACAACTATTACCTCCTTCCCTCCACGAATAGCCACATCTGAAATAGAAAATCACTGAGATGAAAGCTTTAAGGGAAAGCAAACTGCTCTGCCTTGAAAGCTGAGCAGCCCAGCAGCCCCCTGCTCTCTTCCAGCTCGAGGTGCTGGCACTGAAATCCCTGAAGTACAAATAACTGCAGCATTTAGATGCTTCTGAACCCAAACTTTTATACAGAGTGATACTTGCTTCCCTGCTTCCCTCCCTCCCATAGCTTATTTAGGGAATTTTAGGAGCATTTCCACACTGATCTCTTCATTTGCTCACCTCATTCTCAGTGCTTCAGGCATGGTGCATAAAAGCCACATATTCCCAACGTGACTGCATGTGATTCTGTTCCTTTCTGTACCTATTTAGATGCTTGGCATAGGGGAAAAAAAAAAAGGTCCTTTTGACAGATGAATAGCTGCAATACTTTTAATCAGCTGACTTTTCTGAAAAGCAGTGCTGTGATTTACCCCAGCAGATGTTTTGATAGTTTATTTAGGCTGCCACATACTTATATGGGAATTTAATACCTACAGAAACTTATAGAAAGTCCTTTTTTATTATTATTTAACCTCCTTTTTCTCCCTAGCCTGTTTTGTTTCAATGCAGACAGGAGTGCAGGCACAGCCAGAAGCATTTCTTGTTTCACAACTGTTACACAACGTGTTTGTTTAGGTGATGTTTCTTGTCTTCAGGGGGGGGATTTGTGCTGCGCTCGTTCCTGGAGGCTGTGGTTACCAACCTGGCACCCAGAGAGTCATCTGTCTGGGTTAGAAACAGCAAAGTTACCTTGTTTTGAGGACAGGTTAATTGCAGAAACCCTTCAGTGGCTGCTGTTTAAGCCTCCATATGCTGCTTTTATATATTTATATATAACTTCACACTATACTTCTGATCGTGTTTAAATCCTAAAGCAAATTTAACACTAGATAGCATCATCTTGTGCTTGTGTCAGCCCTGCTAGTGTCAGAAAGGACATCTGTGATCAGTGAGGGGGCTGTCTTTGGCCCCATGTTTAAAAACACCTGCTTAGTGGTCTTCCTGCTAACTCTCACTGGGTTTTAGGCTTAGTGATTGCTGCGCTTCCTTTCCTCCCAGTTTCCTTGTGCTTGGGGTGGTTGAGAGGAAGCTCTTTTGGAGGTGGGTAGGAGCTTTGGGGATGTTGTATCTCACTTAAGCTTATTAGTGTGAGTTAAGCCTGAAGGAAAGACGTTTGGTGAGCCTAAAGAAGCGTCCTTCTTGCTGGGATGCTGTGGAGCAGCAGTTCAAACCGTCTGCAGTCAGGTTTCTTCTCTGGTAACCCAGAGCTGAAGGTCAGCTGGCCCTCTTCCTCACAAGTGTTGGTAATACATCCCAACACAATCCCTGCTGGGATCTAAAGAGTAGCACTGGGACCCTTTGCAAGGTGTGTGCATTGATGTGGAAAAACCTCTGAGAGGAGAATCCTTCATCTCACCTTGGGCAGAGATACCCTGGATGTGGAAAGTCGGCAGCGCGATGCTCCACGGGCGGGATAACCTCTCTAGGTGGTGGATGAAGAGGTAGAGGAGCTTCCATGCATCCTCTTAGTGCTACGGTGTTGTTATGGCTGTGAGGTGCAGTACATCCTTTTTGTTACATGGCACTGACACCAACAGCTCGAGCAGACTCACGCCTGTCAAATAGAAGGGGAAAATCTTTGATGCTGCATCTGACATCTCAGGAAATGAGAAGACTTCGTGTGAATTAGTTGTGAACAGGAGTTAGGTTTTGCCAGTGGTAAGAAGGGGAGGGAAGAGCTGGCTGGAGAGGGAATAAACCAAAGGGAGAGGAGAGGCAGTGGAAAACCTGCCCTGCTTACCTCCCAGAGGTTGCTGCTTCATAGCAGGAGCTGAGTAGAGCATTTAATTGCTCTCAAGCCAGAGTCTTTGCTGCTCTGACACAAGCTACTAGAGAAGAACATTCTCCATCTCAACACTCTTATCAAGTGTGCTTCAGGGTCCTGAACCACAGCAAAGATGGAGTGATATACTTGGAGAGGTACCTTTTGAGCATCTCTTTGACCCAAAAAGCAGTGTAAAAATGGGGTAGAAGAGAACAGTGTTTAGCAGGGAGGCTACCTGAGCCTGTGTGCTCATGGTGGAGCTTTGCTCTTTAGTGGTTCGTTTGAGTGTGGTCCCAAAGTAGGAATAGGAGGAAGTGCAGCAGGAGGTGTTTGGGATGGGACTGTGCTCAGTCCCCTCATAGCTTTTGTTTAGTTTTCTGAGACTGGAAAATTCCTTGGCTGGATTGTTTCTAAACTATATTTTCATTACCTTGGATTACATTTTGATCAGCAGGAGGTTAAGTGGAGATGACGAAGAAGGAGAAAAGAATCACAGAGGGACCCCAGCTTGCAGGCTGGGAAGTTTTGCAGGCTTTGGGACTGAGTTTCTTCCTAGAAACAAGGTGTTTTGTGCTGTTTCTACATGGTTCTTTCAGCTATTTGCCTAAACTAGAGCTTTGGGCATTGTGCTGGATCATCTGTCTCTATAGCTAATGTTCTAGAAGTTTCTTTCTTCCTTCTTTGGTAGGTTTGGCCTATTAACTAGAACATTGTTGCATTGTTTCAAACCTGAATCATTCAAATTAAGTATAGCACAGTTTGGATTGAAGGTACCCTGAAACCTGCCTGTGGAAGAATTCTTCACTGTGAGGGTGGGAGGCACTAGCACAGGGTGCCCAGGGAGAGAAGTGATGGCTGACCCCTCCCTGGAGGTGTTCAGGGCTGGGTTGGATGAGGCCATGAGCAGCCTGGGCTGGTGAGAGGTGACCCTGGCTATGGCAGGAGGTTGGGACTTGATGATCTTTGAGGTCCCTTCCAGTCCAAACCAGTCTGTGAGTCTGTGAGGGCCGGTGCAGTGAAACCTGCTCTCTCAATACCCCATTTTGGACTGAATTGATCCCCTTTATTCTTCTTACATTTTAACATAAGGGCTGTGAAATTCCAAGAGAAGGGCTTCTTCAGCAAGGCTCGTGCTGCAAATACATTGTAAGTCTGTGTACAGGGAGGTGTTGTGATGTTTTTAAGCCTAATCCTCTCCATCATCAGCAAAGTGAACCCAAAGGCCTTCTCCTGGTGGAGCTCCAGATAAGTCCTATGATAAGTTATTCATCAGATAAGTTATTCATCATGATAAGTTATTCATCAGATAAGCCCTATGGTATGTAGCCAGGATGTGAGTAGGGATGGTGGTTACCATTAGTAGTGCTGATACCCAGCACTGGCACTGTGAGGGACAGACAGTGGAGTGGGAAGAGCTGAGGAGCTGGAGTTGTGGCTCACTGCAGGGCAGCAAGTGAAGTTTGGGATGATTCCTGAAATGGAAGGCTGTTGTGGACTAGTGGCTGGGTTTTGCACCATCACAATAATAAATTATTAAATAAATAGATATTAAAAAAAAAAAAGAAAAAGGTGGGTTTGTTCAAGAAACCACTCTGAAAAGTTACTCTGGGTGATTGGCATAACTCTGCAGCTCTGGTTTATTGTTACTCTGGGAAAATAATGTGGGGAAGAGCATCTGGTGGTGTAAATTGTTACAGCCCATTGCAGGGAGTGGAACTATGAAAGGTTTACACCACCCACTGTCTGCCTCACAGCTGTGCTGGGTTCGGGCTGGCTCATCATGCTGCAAACGCTTTGAAGCAGCGTGGCTCAGATTAAACGTGTTTGAGTTGGGGGGTTACCTTTGGTTGTCTTCTGGAAGGTTTATTGGCAATAGCTACAGTCAGACAGGGCTCTGTGGGGAGTGTGTGGCTGGGGTTTTGAGCAGCACAGGGTTTCAGTGATGCGGTGTTGCGTTGCCCTGCCTGTAGTGCTGATAAGCAGTTGGGTCCTTGATGGAGAAGGCTTTCTTCATTGCAATCACCTCTCTCTCCTTTATCTCACTGTTAATCATCTCATAACCTGTTCAGTTCCTGGTTTTGGGGGGATGAATCGTTGGACATGCTGATATTTTACTTCTTTTTCTTGTTCCCTGGCAGGCTCCTTACCCCTCAGGACAGAATGCAGCTCCAACCACGTTGGTGTACCCTCAAGCCCCTCAAACAATGAACACCCAGCCTCAGACCCGCTCGCCGGTAAGGGAACCCACATTCACATTCATCTTATGTTTCTTTCCTTGTTGGTGTGTTTCTCTGTGTGTGTGTGTTTGTGTCCATAGCACTTGGCTGGTTCTCTGGAAAGCCTGTTTTACTCAACTGGAAGCACATTCCAAATGGATCCAATTGTTTCACCTGTTGTCCTGGTAGGATAATTTTTCATTTGAAGTCAGAAGAGCAAAGCAATGGAGGGATTCTCATCTCCCTCCAAATAACACCATTTATTTTTAGCTTAGCTGCTTTCAGGTTCACTTCATTTTAGAGCATAGATTCATTACCAGAATCTTTCTCACTTCTTCATTATTTATTTGGTTTTAGTTTGTTTCTCTAAGGAAGTATTTCATAAAGGGATACACCAAAGATCAGCAAGAGAAAGCCATTCTCTGCAACAGCTCTTCAGTGGCCTCTGGGCATCGCTTCCGAATCGGTGCTGCTGGATCACTTCTAACCATTCACTGCCCTGCCCCATGTCAGTGCTTGTGCATTTAACATAGAGCTTCTGTGTACCCAGATCTTTTTGTGGTGAGCCCCTTTTTCATCCAACTGTAGGTTTGATTGTAATCTTTTTTCAGTCTATGTATGGTTACACTGCTCTGCCACTGTAGGACTTTGGTTCCCCAAACCAGGCTCTTTTTGGGGAACCTCTGCTCGTAGCACGGTTCCACACGATGCTAAGAGTCCCTCCTAGGGTGTTAAGATGCTTTAGCCCAGCTTCTGGAGGCACAGTAGCTTACCATCCCCATGCCTCAAGCCTCAGGTAGCCAAGGGAGCAGTGATCCCTGTGCCTCTTGTGAATCCACGGCTGGGTCGTAGCGCTTGCAGGTTACCTGTAAACCCAGCACACCGTTCCCAGCACTCTTCTCTTCTCAGAGGAAGATGAACACTGCTGAAGCATGGCAACTGAAAGCCTCCCAGATAAAGTCTTCTGTTTGCCCACGTAAGGCATGTGTGTGTGTGTGTGTATATATATATCTGCAGGGCAAGCTTCCCCCCACCACGCACAGCCACACCGATGCGCTTGCCTTTCTTCTCTGGAGGTTTCACCTCCAGGGCCTTCCCAGGAGGCTCAGTTCTGAGGCCCATTAACACCACTTTTAATGAACTTCGTGATGTGGACAGCTGCAGATCTGTAACTGGATCCCCCCTCCACCTCCTTAGTCCCCCCTTTTTGATCAGTAAGGTGGGCTACTGCTGTTAAACCCCCCCCCCTTTTCTCAGTAAGTATAATCAGCTTATCTTTTTAATTGTTGAAAACACACAAATGAGTTGATATGGTTAGAACTGGAGCAAAAACCTGACTGAAGAGCTGCATCTCTAAACCAGTTTTTTTGACAGCCCAGCAGAGCAGTGCCAATACATTGCACAGACAACTGGAAGAGGAGGAAGGTTTTGGAACAGAGTCCGGTTTACAGGTCCCTGGCTGGAAGAGGCTGGATAAAATACTGCATTGTAAGCAATATAACAAACTGTACTCCTTCTTGCAGGCAATTGTGCCAGTGGCACTGGTTTTATTTCTTCTTTTCTTTATTTTCATTTATTTTTACCACATCTTTTTGTTGTTGGCTGATCTACAGAAATACCCTGATGTGGCTTCTTTGCTGAAAGCATGAGCTCCCATGGCAGTTCCTGCCAGTTTAAATGCCCATCCAAGGTCCAGGGTTGAACTGCAGTTGGGGAGGGTCTGACCTCATGTAGGACAGAGACCAGAGCATCTTTGGGTTTGTTGCTCAACAGATAACAACATCCTCAGGAAATTTGGACAGAAAAATGTGTCAAATTGTACAGTTTGGGGCCTGTTACTGAGGAGGTATCGAGGAAGAATTCCTCTGCAGTTATCAGCCATTTTTCTGTTGGTTTTTTGGGTTTTTTTTAAACTCCCCTGTGTGCAGTTTTTACCATCTGCTCTGCTAGTGACCATTTCCACCCCCATTTCCAAGCTGCACCCATAACATCTCATTCCACCTCCCCACCCCAAACCAAACGCAAGAGTAGCCCCGATCCTGAACTCCTCTTGCATTTTGTTCTGGGCTTGATTTATTATTTTCCTTTTGAATTAGTTTTCTTTTTGACTTTCTTTTTTTTAACTTTTTTTTTTTTTTTTTGGTGGTGAGGGGAGGATGAAGAGGGGAGGATGAGGAAGGTGGCAGGATGGTTTGGCCATCCCAGGGCTTCTGTAGCGCAGTCCTGTCTGTCACACGACTGGTGTGAGTAGGTAGGTTGATCCTCACCCTGCTTCCTTGAGTGGCTGGAGCTTCCTCCATCCTGTTTCAGCATCCAAAGGCCATTGGGAATTGCAGAATCCAGGCATTTCTGTTCCTTCCAGGACAGCTGCCTTTGCAATCCAACTGGCTCTGTGTTTTCTCCCCTCTAGCATCGGAGTGTCACTCTGACAGTGAGAATTTCAACGTGCAGCTTCAGCTGGGGGAAGGAAAATGATATCAGAGTCGTTCAGCACTCCTGAAAATGTTCCATTAGCTCTTGCTGGCCCTGAGCAGGGGATGATTTTAACACAAAACCATCCAATTCTAGGAGGTCTCCCCCAAAAAACAGTGGACAGAGAGGGTGTTTGAGCACTCCAGGAGTGTTTATTTCTAGAGCAGCTCAAGATGTGCCAGCTCAACATCAGCAGATAGAGAACATCACCCCACTGTCCATGAAGCAGTGAGTGGGACCCCAAAGAGTGTGGGTGGTGGAGATGTCAGAGCTGGGTTTCATAGAGAAGTTTTCCTTTCTATCTGCTGCCTTCATCACACAGAGGGGAGGAAAAACCACCCCAAAGGGTCTATTTTAATCCAAGCCAGCAGTGACTACAGTTTGTTCTGTTGCTTACAGCTACTCAGAGGAATAAATCCTGTTGACCTGAATTATTTTTTAAAAAATAAAACATATTTAACAAATCAATAGCCAGTGGTGACCACTGCAAAGTAGCCAAGGGTGTTTTTCACTAACTAAAAGGCTTTCTTTTATTTCCTCTTTTTTTTTTTCCCCCCTTTCTTGTAATGTATATTACTTTTTGCCATGGAATATACTTCAGCTTCTTAAGATACAAGCTTCCAGCTCTTCTTTTAAAAACAATGAGGAGGATTTTCCCCTGTGGAACGGTGCTAAGAGGTACTTCAGCCCTGAAATGAAGCAGCTTAAGGTTTTTGCAGCCCATCATTCCCTTTTTGATTAAGGTGTTGAGTTGTTGGGGGTTTTTTTTCCATTGATGTATAACTTGGAGCATGTAGCCCCACCAGAAAGGCTTGTGTCAGGGTAAGCTCTATTCCCTTTTCTCAAATGCCAAGACATTTGAACCACTTTTGAGGAGTTTTTCCTCTAGGAAAATAAGGATTTGAAGCATGTTTACCTCCCCAGGACTCATCCAGGTGCCCATTTCTCATTGGCAGAGCCACTTGTCCTCTTTTCCCCCTGAGCTTTGGGAGGATGCTGTGAGTGTCTGAGTGCTTCTCTCCCATGGGTGCTGTTAGAACAGAAATGTTAGCTCTTTACTCCTACAAGATGACCATATTTTGTCTTTTTTCTTTCTTTCTTTCTTTCTTTAATTTAAGGCTTAAGGAAAATTTTTCAAGGGTGGGAAAACTCTTTCCTTTGGTGAATCAGTGCAGGTCATTATCAACTCTTGTACTAGAAAGAGCCACGTGTGCCTCTTTTCTCATCTCTGAAGGTTTTTGTGACTTCTCATCCAGGTGTCACCATGAGGTGAAGGCTAGCAGGCATCTATAAATGCTGGTATTACCAGATTAGCTCTTGGAAAGCTTAAATATAGGCAATTAAAATGTTTGTAAGGGAGACAATCAGCTGGACCAGTGAGTATTTATTCTTCTCACACCTCATGGCACTGACCTCGCTGGGAGGTAGGGCTGCAGGTGAACCCTGGTCTACTTTTTCTTCCTGAAAAATAACCATCTTATTAAGAAAACCAGTATTTAGTAGCCAGTTTTGATTGCTCTTCTCAGGCAAATGGAAAACATACCTATTCCCTGTAGCAGAGGCAGACTGTACAGCGTGCTTGGGCACGTGCCTCTGGTTGCCAACCCATCGCAGCCAGCAACAGGTACAGGCATGTGGTGGGTAAAATGCTGCCATGGGATCCAGTTTCCTTTGCTCTGTGCAGTTATTGGAGCTGTTATTGATAGATTTATCCTCTCCATCGTGGAGCTGTGCTGCTTACACTGAGGATTTAAGGGTTTAAATACCTCACTTGGCTTCTGGAAGAGAGGATACCTTGTGTCATCTTTATTTCTATTTTCCATTTCTTGCATTCATTTTTATTTCTATTTTAACAATCAGTTCCTGACTGGAAAATGCTTTTGATGTTGACTCAGCATGTAAAACACCAATTGCTTTCCTCCCTGTGTAACCCAAGTGGGTGGGAAGTGATTTAGTAACCTGAGCTGGGGGCTGAGAACCAGGACCTCCTGTCCTCCACCTGAGCTCTGCAGCAGGTGCCTTCAGCTGCCCGGTGACACCCCAGGTTTCACATGGGGGTGACAGTTCTGACTCCTTCAGGAGGGTTATCCTGGAGGGCGGGGGGGGAAAGCTGCAAACAACACTTCACTCTGTGTACATGCAAAGAGTTGCTGATCTTTGCCTTGCAGGGGATCCTGTGCCTCCCTCACTGGCAGCACACTAGCTCAGCCTACCTGGCTCTTACCCCCTCTCCAGCCAGGACTCTCCACCCTCCGCTCCCACCAAATATTTGGAGCAGCTCTGAGTCCAGCTGCTTTAACCATTTCCCTCCACCTTAAACAGTTGAAAATCTCCACCGCTGCTTGTTTTAAGTTGGGGTTTGGCTTTATTTTCATTTTTCTTTCCCCCTCTCCCCTCCTCTCTCCCAGGCAGGGTGAAGAACAACCTACATTCATACCCTAGAGCACCTTCCAAATAACTAGCAGCTTTGGCTGTTCATCCCCCAGCTCTCAAGCAGCACCCCTTCCCCGTAGCGATGCTCACTCTTGATAGCTCAGTCCCTGTCTGTCCCTGTCCCCCAGCGAAGCTTTTGACTGTTCTGTGGTTTTATTTGTTGGTTGTTTTTGTTTCTCCCCCCTTCCCTTGTGGGTTTATTTTGCATAGAGTGTGACATTTTGGTTCCGTTGTGGTGTTTCTGACTCTTTGTGCCTTTCCTTTTGTGTTTGTTTCTCCCGCCTTTCCTCAGTTTGCAGCGGGGCCTCGACCTGCCCATCACCAGGTACAGTACCCTGCCCCTTCATTATCATCCTAAACTAATTGCCTGGGGGAGGTGGGTGGGTGGAGGTGGTTCACCCACTAACTCAGAACCTTCTGGAAACCAGCCCCTTAGTAGCTACTAGCACATGCATAACCCTGCTAACAAGCTGCCTGCAATGCCGAGTAATGCTTTTAACCCCCCCTGCTTAACACCTTTTCCCTAGGAAAGGAGAGTCCCTAGAGACCATTGCCAGGTATCCATGAGATTTCTTTGCCTTTGGAAGTCGCTAGAAACTTGGTTGAGTATTTCCCTGACCAGTCAATGGGTTGAGTTGGCTGAGCTGAAGATGTCACCGGGCTTTCACATCCCTGAGAGCATCCTAGTTTTCCAACTCGGAGCAAGGCAGATGATATTCCAGCTCCTGTGTTTCTCGTGTGATGTGCCTGGTTCTCTGTTGTCATCATGTTGCTTCATGTTGGTTTTCCTCATCCTTTGAAAGCCAGGTGTTTGGGAAGCTCTCTGGTATTCCTGTTGGGTGACTCAGGCTTGTAAGGAACCACTTACTGAAGAAGAATGAAAATTAGGAGTAGCTCTGGCTCATGGAACTCATAGGCAGTGCTTGTTAGGGTGGCAGGAATACTCAGAGGACCTCTTCAGCGCTGGGACATGTGCACAGGTCCCTTCAGTCCTGGTCAGTGTGTCTGAAATTGTCTTTTCTGTTGCCTCTTTGCCAAAATCCTTCTCCCCTGAGGACTGGTTTTGCTGCTTCTTGTAGCTGTTGAGGGGATGGAGGTGACACTGATGGGTGGAAGAGAGGAGGTGAGGCATGGTCAGGGCAGGAAGGCTCTCCCAGACTTGGCTGTTTCCTCATCACTCTTACTTCTCTTGGCTTATTAGGAACCATTTCATCTCCACCAGATTAATAGGAAAAATAAATCCTGTTCACTTCAGTGATGTCAGGACAGGGAAGTCCTGGAAGGTTTGTTCCAGGAGAATTACCTTGCTCTCACTTTGCTCCCATTAGTCTGAGCAGTTCAGTACTGTAGGCACCAGCAGCTTTGGGAAAGTCCTGTCCAGGAGTGCAGGTAAGTGTGTAAGTGTGTGCACAGCCCCCCAAAAAGGCTGATCCTCTTTGGCCTTCCACCTCAGACAGCAGCATGAAGGTGAGCATCCTTCCAGAGCCAGACAAAAAATAGCAAAGGTTTGGAATGAGGCCTGTGTGCTCAGAGAAGGAGATGATTCTTGTGATTGGCAAGGGGCTGCATTGCCAGGCAGCAGCGGAGGGATGTCTGCAGGGTGACAGGGCGATGGAGGCACCGCCAGAATTAGCATCTTGGTTAGATACTTCTGTTCTTGGCCTTCACTCCAGGTCTGTATTTATGTTACACACCATGGAAAGTGCATCACTGTTCAGAAACGCATTAGTCCTTTCCTGGGTCGTTACTAAAGCAAATGATATATTCAGTGTGAGGTGTTGAATAAGCAGATTTTTTGAACCATGAGACTTGAGGAACCCAAGACTTGGGAGGATCCTTGACACCAACAGAAATAATGACAGAGCCAGAGACTCTCTAAGGTTGGAAAAGACCTCTGAGATCATCAACCCCAACCCATGGGAAGCTTTTTAACACATTCACATTGTGGAACATCAGCAGTAGGCTTCCAGGCTGAGATTTTATAACCTGAGAAGTACTAAAGATGGGACAGCCAACTGTAGCAGTGTTGGTATTTGTTGCCATGACGTGTTGTGCTCTTCTGAGGAAGCAGCAGGAAGGTGAGGTTTGCAGTGATTCCTGTGTCAGCCCCTCTGCCATGTGATTAACATCTGCTTCTGTGTCTTTCTCAGCCACAAAATGCTTTGTTCTTTCCTGTTCTTTCCTGTAATGAGCAGATCTTTGAAGGATTCTGTTCAGCATGATTTAAGCACCTGAAGTTGACCAGTGGCTTTACAAGCAGTTTGGTTTCTTTCTGGATGGGAATGCCAGCCCTGCTGGTTGATAGATGCTGGTGCTACAGGGGGTGTAATCAAATTCTCTATCAAAGGAGATGTTAGAATGAGATTTAGGTTGTTACACCTGGACCAGCTGGAGAGGTAGGCCTCTGCAAACCTTGTGATGTTCAGCAAGGCCAAGTGCCCTTGGGTCAGGGCAGTCCTGGCTACCAGCACAGGCTGGGGGTGATGTGATGGGGAGCAGCCCTGTGCAGAAGGACTTGGGGTCCTGATGGGCACAGAGCTGGACAGGAGCCACTGATGGGCACTCCCAGCCCAGAAGGCCAGTGGCAGCCTGGGCTGCATCACCAGAAGAGTGGTCATCAGACTGAGAGAGGGGATTGTCCCCCTCTGCTCTGCTCTGCTTTGGGGAGACCCCCCTGCAGTGCTGCACCCAGCTCTGGAGCCCTCAGCACAGGAAGGACACGGACCTCTTGGTCCAGAGGAGGCCACGGGGATGCTCTGAGCTGGGTTTGGCTGGGTACTGCTGGGAGAGAGCTGTGTGATGGGAGAGGCCAGGAATTTGCCCCCTGAACTGACCCAAGATCACCCCTTTTGCAGTAGCTGGAGTTAGAAGGCAATGGGAAGTGGCTGTACTACTCATTTCTGGGTCTTCACCCACGAGTGCAGAGAGGAGCCACCAGTGTTCCACCCCATGGGTGACACCAGGGGTGGGGGTTTTTCTCCCCCTTTTATTATTTGGTAAATAATGAAGCTGGGAAAATCTGAGGTGGGGGAAGAACAAGTCTTGTGTTGATTTTTACCAGCCCCAAGGGCTGTTGCTGTATCACTGGTGGCCACTGGGGAAGCGAGATGGGGACCTGGGCGCTTTCTGCTGTGGCTCCTGCTTCTGGCACCAGGCCTTTCCATCTTGGGGTTGCAGCTCCTTGGCTGAGCCCTGGTGTCTGGGTTGAAATTCCTAAGGTCAGATAAAACACACCAACTTCCATCTGCAAGTAGACACGGTTCCTGTGCAGGCATCTCCTCCTCCTTCATCTAGGTCAGGGCTGGGTGATCCCACCAGCCTTTTTGGATCAAAAATTAACAGTGAATGAAAAGCTTAACTGAAAGAGAGATCTTGGGGGTGTGCTTTGATTTGATGACACCTTGTTGAACTTTCCTTTGGTTCCCCTTCTCCACCACCTTCTGCAGGGCTTTGGCCCCATCACACATCATCTTTGATGGGCAAAGCTCAGTGTAGGTTTGTTTTCAGTGCTCTTCCCACAAGTTGATTCCTCAGTGAAGCTTTTGGAGCCCTGAGGGAGTGCTCTACACACTGAAAGTGATGGCTTGAAAACAAGGAGTAAATGGAAAATCAATGAAAATGCAGTGGTGGTTTCTCAGATGGAGGTTGGTGCACTCTTTGATCATTGATTTTTCTAGATGACAGCATCTTCTCTGGCTGGCCTTCACCAGACTTTTGACACAGGGTCACAGGGGAAGAAAAATAAGCAGGAGAACATGATGGTTAGTGAAAGGATTTCAGGGCGTGTAGCTACAAGGAGTGAGTAAGAAGGAAGTGGCAGGGTAGTGCTGGGGGACACACACAGGAGGTTAGCCCTGGGTTTCTGTACTGTTAGTAAGCTAGTGCTAATTTGCTGTGCTTGTTCCTCTGGTCTACAAAGAGTAGGTACATCTCTGCAACAGTGAGCACAGAGCTAGAAAGTGTGGTGAGCACAGGCTGCTGCACAGGGAGGATCAGAGGATCAGAGCTCCAACCCCCCTGCCACAGGCAGGGACACCAACCTCAGGCCTGGAGCTACACAAGGTTGCCCAGGGCCCCATCCAACCTGGCCCTGAACACCCCCAAACACGGGGCACCCACCCCTCTCTGGGCAGCCTGTTCCAGCCCCTCACCACTCTCTCTGGAAAGAACTTCCCCCTAATATCCAATCTAACCCTTCCCTCCTTCAGCTTCACTCCATCCCCCTTGTCCTGCCAGTCTCTGCCCTTTAACAACCTGAGGAAGGAGGAAGTTAAAGACCCCAGTGCCCATAGCACTGACTTCATGGTGATCCAAGAAATCCCTCCCTGATGGAGATGGACACATAAGGGATGGGACTGTGACATGGGGACCACGACTCAGGCCCTTGCTGGTTTCTGACCAACTGTGTAGTGGGCTTCACGTTAATGTGACCTTCATCAGACTGAGCAGGACTTTAGTTCTGAAGGAAGCAGGTGAGGAATGGTGAGGTAGGACTTCTGTCAGAAGCCTTGCCATGGCCCAGGGTACCTTCACTTCCATCCCAAGTGGATCCTGTATGTTCTCCATGCCACATCCTGCACTTCTTAGAAGAAATAGAGACAAGATACCTCAGATGTTCATCTCCTGGTGTTCTCCCATGGGAATTCATTAACATTACTTGAAGATGTTGTCTGTGCAGGCATCTCTTTGACCTTGCAAGGTGGGGTTTGTAACAAATCAAGCCAAACTAATGAACCATTCCTAAGAATGACTTTGAATACAGCTTTTTTGGGCACATCCAAAGCTTATGATGGTCTTGTTGCTTGGAATAACAGGTCTGCTTTTCTTCTTGCTGTCTCCATCTTCCTTTTAGTCATGAAATCTTTCTCCTTTCTTCTTTGGATATGAGGTACCTCTGTGATGGTGTGGGCAGTGTTTTTGAGAGGTGGGGTTTTTTTTTAACCTAGAATTTCCTCATTGGAGATCTTCTGTCCTCTGTAGAAGAGCTTAGCACTACCATGGCAGTGTGTAGCTCTTGAGGGAAGAGCAATGCCATCCAACCCAGCACTGTTGGTGCACCAAGTGTGCTTTCCTTCCCTCTGCTGTGACAGGAGAGAGCTGGGGCTTGTGTTTCATGAACTGGAGTTTCTTAGGCACCAGTTGACACCGATGGAAACAAAGAACTACCCATAACCCAGGAGCTCATGTCACTGTAAGACTTTCTTTCTCCATGGTTTCAGTATTAGCAGGTCCTGTGTGTGCAGAAGAACTTGAGGAGCGGGATTCACTCTGCTGGACTCCCCCATCTCTGGGTGAAGGTGTTTCCCTGCCATCCCATGGATGTAGTTCCTGTCAGTAGAGAGCTCTCACTTCTGCCTCCAGCCTGTTTTCACTCTGTAAATCCAGCATCGTGGTGGCTGTTGACTTTCCCTCCCCCCTCTGGAGACACTTCTGCTGTACCCTGCTCCCAGGTTAGATACAGTCAGCATTCAGCAGTTAGTGGGGAAAGAGGAGAAGCCTTTGGCACTTTTTGGTGTCTTTGGGTACTGACAAATGACAAACTCTAGTTACTGTCACCATAAATTCTGCACCTGCCCTTGTTTGATACAACTCTTGTGTAGTTCCCCTCCATCTAGACACCCCCCCAGGGTGTACTGACACAGGAGTGTGGCTGTGTGTTGCTCTCTGGGTTTTCTTCCTGCACCCTCATGACCAGACTTTCCTCTCCAAGCAGTTGCCTTCTCCTGACTCAGGTCACGCTGCGCCAGCGACCGTTCCTCATCCAGGTTCCCAGGGCTGGATGTAAGAGCATTGCTCTCATCTTGATGGAGTCTGGATTTCTGAGATGGGGAGTCATCCTTGGCTTTCCTGGGGAGATCCTTTGGTGTGAGAAGAGCTTTGGTGTCATAAAGTCCTCACCAGAATGAATGACTGCTGCTGAGTTCATCAGGTCAAGTGTCAAGGCTTGACAGCTTCCTCCTGTCCTCCTCCCCTCTCTGCCCAGGCAGATAAGCCCAGCTCCTTCCTTCATTCCTTGGTGGCTGCCACTCTTCTCACTGCTTACACTGCAGTTACTCACAGGCTCTTTGCATTGATGCTCCTCATCAGCCAGCAGCCTTTGATGTGATGTATGACAGCCTAATGACTGTGATTATTATTTTGCTCAGGAATTAAACATGTGGCATTTCTCCCCCTTCCCATCCTGGGGCAGCAGTGGAGACCCAACCCATGATGGGAGCAAGGGGTTTCTGCTGCTCTGCTTCTCTCCATCACTCAGAGAGACCAGAGAAGAGAACCACTTTGTGTTTTAGGAGCAGAGTACACATGAAGTTGCCTGTGGTACTGTTTTTCCTGCAGATATCCATGCTTTGGGTTTGGGTTGGTCCTTTTTTTTCCTGTTTCTTTTTTTTTTATTTCTTTTTTAAAACTTTTATCCTTCCATGTGAAACTTCTCTAGATACCTTGGGATTCTGGTAAAGAGTCCTCAGGACCACTTCATTGTCTTTTCCTTGCCTTTTCCATAAGAGATCAGCCCAAGCAGGATAGAAAGATGACTGGAATTGTGTGCAATTAGGGTGCATGTGATACCCTATTCCTTCCTACTGATCTGTAAGCTGTTCCATTGGCTTTCTTTCTGTTTCCTGCTGCTTTCTTGCTTCGTTATTGAAGGGAGGATTCAGACCTATACAGGTAACTTTCACTCCTGGTTCTGCATGGCATAAATGTCTCAATCACTTGTATCATCACTCCCTTAGTGAATGCCTTAATGTCTGATGCATATCTGACCGACTTGAGTTTCAAGATTGCAAAGACTCCAGAGCAAAGGCTTCCAGTGCCATGAATTGCTCCATTCCCTGGATGCTGATGCCTTTTCCTGGCACATAAGGGTTGATAATGGAGCGTGGTACCAGTGGGCTGCTTTGATTTCCTGGACCTGGTCCATCTGCTGGGGCATCACTTCATGCAAACCGTGGTAGCAGAGTTTGGTGCCACCCTGGAAGAGGGTTGCCACCGTTCCGAAAACAGAGGGTGACACAAATCACCCAGCTCAGGTGGAGAAAAGGGGAGGAATGAGGCACCTCTGGCCTTTAAAAAGCTGTTTCTAACAGCTCTGAAGGTATCTTGGAACAGTTGCCTTGGTGTTTTATTTCCCTAAGGTGGCTTTTTGGCAGCCAACCCACCTTCTAAAAAGCCTGTTTGACAAAAGTAACGTTCTGAACATCCTCTCTGAAAGCTGAGCTGTCTAATTCAGTAGATACAGACTAATAATTACTGGAGTTCAGAAGTTTCCTACCTTTTCCTGCCTTGTAAAATAGAAGGCTGTGGTGTGCTCATGCTCCATACAGATAAATTGCCCTGCAGTTTTCAGAATCTGTGGCAACCCTTTGGAATTACCATTATAATTCTGATATTAAAGATAACTTCACAGGCTTGGGTTTTTTACCCCCCCCCACACACTAGAAAGTCTGACTGCTGCTTTCTTTTCTCTCCCCTCTCCTTCCTGCCTACCTTCCCTACCCCAGTTTTTTCAGAGGCCTCAGATCCAGCCTCCAAGAGCCACCATCCAGAACAGCAGCCCCTCCATCCGTCCCGGTGCGCAGACGCCGACCGCGGTGTATCAAACCAACCAACACATCATGATGGTGAATCATCTGCCAATGCCCTACCCGATGCCTCAGGGCCCCCAGTACTGTATACCACAGGTAAAAATACATCCTGAAGGACCTAAGGAACTGCAAACCAACATTGGCTTTGTTTAGACATTCCCAAGACTTAGCCTCAGAGTTTGTAGGGGGTGAAATTAAGCTGGCAGTTGCCAGAGGGTTCAGAGGAGGGCCACAAGGATGATCAGAGGGCTGGAGCAGCTGCCCTACAAGGAGAGGCTGAGGGAGCTGGGCTGGGTCAGCCTGGAGAAGAGAAGGCTGTGGGGGGACCTCATTGCAGCCTGCCAGTCCCTGAAGGGGGCAGAGACACAGGAGGGGAATCAACTTTTTAAAAGGGCAGAGACTGGCAGGACAAGGGGGATGGATTAAAGCTAAAGGAGGGAAGGGTTAGATTGGATATTAGGTGGAAGTTTTTTCCAGAGAGAGTGGTGAGGGGCTGGAACAGGCTGCCCAGAGAGGGGATGGGTGCCCCATCCCTGGGGGTGTTCAAGGCCAGGTTGGATGGGGCCCTGGGCAACCTTGTGTAGCTCCAGGCCTGAGGTTGGTGTCCCTGCCTGTGGCAGGGGGGTTGGAGCTTTATGATACTCAGGGTCCCTTCCAACCCTTGCCATTCTATGATTCTATTTAGCTTCTCTCCTTGGTCTGTGTGGAGTATTTGTTCTTCTGAGCTTGGAGGTGGAAAGAATAACTTCCCTTCCTGGTTTTGGAGGGCCCCTCCTCAAAAGCAGTGTGAGACTAAGCTCTTAGAAAACGTTTAGTGCTATAAATGTATCTGAATTTGACTTAATATTCCCACAGTTCCTCTAAAACCCTGGGCCTTCTGCAAACACAGTACTAGAGAAATCAGGGAAGTGCCTCTCTCCTACTTCAGCACTGCTGTCCTCATCGCCTTGGCTTTAGATGACAGAACTTCCCTCTCTTCAATAGCAGTGCTTTCAATCTGCAATCAATGGCTTTGATAATCAAATCCCCATTGATTCAGGGGTTCGATTTACAGGTTCCCTATGCAACAGCAGGAATTTCCCCATCTCCTTGTCAACTGATGGGTTGGGTTTGTTTTTCCTCTCCTAGTATCGTCACGGCGCTCCCCCGTATGTCGGGCCGCCGCAGCAGTATCCTGTTCAGCCACCAGGACCAGGACCCTTTTATCCAGGACCAGGGCCTGGTGAATTCCCCAATGCCTATGGTAAGTTCTGCTTGGAGATTTCTGGGTGTGGTTTTTTCTGTTGAGCTGAAGATGTGTTACAGTGAGGTGGATTAGCATCTGTTTCGACTACATCTTAGCTGCTCGATTAGGTTGTGTCGCAGCCCTGACTGTTGGCTCCTGAAAACCTCACAGTACCTGAATGTTGCTTGTGTGAGTGCTTGAGGAAAGGTCCTGATGTGCAGAGCTACTCCTAATCACCCATGAACAAGAACAGAGGCTAGTTGTTATTCCCTGCTCCATCACTGTTCAGCCTGGAGAAGAGGAGGCTGTGGAGGGACCTCATTGCAGCCTGCCAGTCCCTGAAGGGAGCAGAGACACAGGAGGGGAATCAGCTTGTTAAAGGGCAGAGACTGGCAGGACAAGGGGGGTGGAGTGAAGCTGGAGGAGGGAAGGGTTAGATTGGATATTAGGGGGAAGTTCTTTGCAGAGAGAGTGGTGAGGAGCTGGAACAGGCTGCCCAGAGAGGGGGTGGGTGCCCCGTCCCTGGGGGTGTTCCAGGCCAGGTTGGATGGGGCCCTGGGCAACCTTGTGTAGCTCCAGGCCTGAGGTTGGTGTCCCTGCCTGTGGCAGGGGGTTGGAGCTTTATGATCCTTGGGGTCCCTTCCAACCCAGGCCATTGTATGATTCTGTGTTTAAGGTGTGACTACACCTGGCAGCCCTGGGTTCCGTTGGGCTGAACGTGTTCGCAGCGATACAGCAGTTACTGTTTCTTATCCCCACGCTCCCTGTTCTGTGTGTGATGAGGGGGGGAAGAAGCAGCCCCCAGGGTTTGGTTCATGGGTCTTCTGCTGTGTTAGTGAGGCACAGAGTCAGGCATCTGACACTCATCACTACTTCTTTAAAACTTACCTTCCCTGTGGGGCCATTTGAAGACTCCACCAGGATTATTCCAGTCATCACCCTGTTGCATGGGTTGTTGGGGTTTTTTAAAGTGGTTTCACCTCTCCACAATAAATTGGAGGTGTTTTGTTTGGTCTTAGTGCTACCTGCCCCTAGTTGGGGGCAGAGATGCTGTCAGCTTCCCAGTGGCTGTAGCTGTCGGTGTTTCGGGGCGTTACCTTCCAGACTGGACATCCACAGCCCGGTACCCATGGCAGAATTCCATGCTTGCTCCTGGCAAATACAGATTCCATTTAAAGGGGAGAGAAGCCCCAGTTGCTTCCCTGCTTCTCTCACCCTTTCTGTTTCTTTATTTGGTGTGTGTAGAGCTAACAGGGCCACATTGGATGGTTGCTGAGAAGCCTTCAAACCTGGTTTGCAATTTCTGAGTCAGAGGGGAGTGAGGGTGTTGATTGAGCCATTCAGGCCCCTGTCACTGCAGCATCCAAGAGGGAAGGTGTAGGGTGGGATGAGCTCCTGGCAGCCTGATGGCAGTGCCCAGCAGCATTCTTTGCTGCCAGCTGCCCAGGTGCTCAAGCAGAGAGAAGCTGTTGGTCTGAGCACACAGGCAGGGTGCCAGACAGGCACAGTACAGGCACAGTACAGGCTGACATTCCCCTTCAGAGCTTCAGTGGAAGGATGAAGCAGGTTTCTCCAGGTGCAAGTGTGAGCAGACAATCCATCTAGTAGCCATGCTTAGAAGACCCAAAATAAAGTGACAGCACCACTTGACATGTTACCTGACCCCCAGCCAGAAGACAGCTCTACCCTGCTGCTGTTCCTGATGTCTTTTAAGCTCTCACTCATTTTGAGCCAGCTCTATTCCATAAAGAAAACCCTAATGAAGCTCCATTGGATATTATGAGTGTAATCAAGGACACAGTGTAATTTTGCCATAATAAGTGTGGCAGTGCTTTCTTTTTCTGGTGTGATGGCATGAGAAGAACATTGCCTGGAAGTAAAAGTTCTGGCTGTGCTTCAAAACAGGTTGCAGTTGACCTTGCAGACTCTTTGTAAGGCTTTGACTGAATTTCTCTGGGAAGGCAAATAAGAATCCCAGCAGCAAACCCACTGCCAGCCCAAGGAGTCCAAGGACAGGCCCCTCTGCTTCTCCTGCATCATTTTTTCCCCATTCTCAGAGTTTAAAAAAAGGAACAAAGTAGTGACTTAATCACTTGTCTTGAAACAGCTTCTGGTTTAGTGGAAGTAGGGAAGAGCAGAACACAGCTGGATGTTAGTTTGGGGTGGTGAAGGGAGTGAGGAGAAGGTGGCCAATTTTACCTCTTGCCTTTGGTTTCATTTTTTTTATTGGCAAATGACCTGAATTTTTCACTCTTGTTTCTGCCTTGTCCTTCCCCAGGAACACCCTTCTACCCAAGTCAGCCAGTGTATCAGTCAGCACCCATCATAGTGCCTACGCAGCAGCAGCAGCCTCCACCAGCTAAGAGAGAGAAGAAAACAGTAAGTGATCCTCCATGCTCAATCCATCCCAGCTCAGAGCTGTCCTGGTTGTAAGAGTGAATAAAACTATGACCAGTCTTCATTTAAAACTGAGCTTTATCCTCACAGAGAGGCTAACTTACACCTAAGTGTAACTAAACGTCACACAGCACTCTGGTGCTGTCTCCTTTTCAGTTGTCTCCAGGGACTTTCTGCTCTGAGTTTGGGACATCTCAGCCAGTTACAACAGGAAATATTCTTGCTGGGTTTGTAGCATCATCTGCCCCATGCCTGGGATCTGCAGCTGCCAACACTGCTCCTTAGAGGGTTAGCACAGAGCCAGGTGGGAGTGAGCCACCCCAGATCTGTTTGGGAGAGTGCTGGGATTTGGTTCAAATTGCCAAAAAATCAGTTTTTTAAGATGATGTGTTGGAAAAACTCCTGAGGAGCAGCTGAGGGAGCTGGGGGGGTTCAGCCTGGAGAAGAGGAGGCTGAGGGGAGACCTTATCACCACCTCCCCTGCCCTGACAGGAGGGTGCAGAGAGGTGGGTGATGGTCTCTTCAGCCAGGGGACAGGAGATGGGACAAGGGGCAATGGGCTCAAGCTGCCCCAGGGCAGGGGCAGAGCAGATGGGAGGGAAAGTTCTTCCCTGAAAGAGCTGCCAGGGCCTGGAACAGGCTGCCCAGGGAGGGGCTGAGTCACCTTCCCTGGGTTATGTAAAAGATGGGGAGATGAGGTGCTCAGGGATCTGGTTTAGCACAGGACAGGAACAGTTGGACTTGATGATCTTAAAGGTCTTTTCCAACCTTGTGATTCTGTGAAAAGAGAGAAACAGGAAGCTGTGGACATACTTTCAGGCTTGAAAGAGCCTGGACACCCAGTGTTAGGAAGGTGGGTGGAGGTTCAGGCACCACATTTCCTCTCAATTCACTGGTGAGAATTCAAGAGAGAGGGCTGAATGGAATTTAAACCTGTTTGCAGGTGGATGACAACAGGGCAAAGGAAAAAGCACAGCAGGTGAACATCACATTTAACCAGCAAAAGCCAGGGTGGGCTTCATCTGGGGGATGAATCGTTTCCAGAGGGTGGAAAAGGGAATTGCTGTACAGCTCTCTGTGGTAGGGTGGTTGGAAAACATTAAAGTGTTTCTTGGGGGCAGGGGAGGAAGATGGGACTTGTACATGTCTCAAAATGCAGAATATTTCTCTCTTTTGATTTTTTGAAGATGATTTGAGATGACACTTGGTTTGGGAAACTGGAAGAGCCAAACAATGTGTTTGCTGGGCTTGCAAGCAAGGCCTTTTCTGTGGCTGCTGTCAGCAGAGGCTGATGCAACTCTTCTGCCACCTCTTCACCATCCTCTTCAGTCCCAAGGAGTCTCTTTTCAGCATCCAAATCATGTCATGGCCAGATCATTGCTGCTGTTTGCAATGCAGAGATGTTCAGATACACCCAGCTGTGGCTCAGGCAGCTCCATGCCAACCCAGTGGAGCTCTTTGAGGTGGAAAAGTGAGAGGGTTTTTTAAAACACACTTTTCTCTGCCTGTGCTGTTCCAGTTTGCTGATCAGTATCACAACTGAGGAAATGAAATTAAAGGAGAATTTAACACATATACATGCACACCAGTTGAGTGGTTGAGTATTACAAGCTTTCAGGCATGGGAAGTGTGGTTTAATGCCACCCACTGCTTGTGCAGGAGGAGGAGAGGGTAGGAACTCATGCCAACCCTTAAGCCATTGTTTCTGTGCTTGATTAAATGCTTTAGCAGAGAAATTCCCATCAAAGCTGAGAGAAGACCACAGCCTGTGGTTGTCCTAAGTGCCATGGGTTGTTGGTGTCTCTTCATAACCCAAAGAGTCAGGAAGACCTCATCCCACAGCACTTGTGCTGATGAGTCTCACACCCCCCTGCAGCTAACAGCTGCTGATTGAAGGCAGCCTGGTGGTTTCTAGTGAGAGGCCCACACTCAGAAGGGTTCTGTCTCTGGGTTCACTTGCAGCAGTGCAGTGGGGACTCCTGTGTGTGGTTTAGGGGAGTGGGTTCAGCCAGGGGTGCTTGGGAAGGTGGACAGACAGACAACAGCAATGTCTTTGGGTTGACAGAAACCTTCAGTTGTTCATGTTTTATTTTCTTGCCTCTTACCACTACCTGCCCATGCTGAGCTCTGCCTGAGCAGCCTGGGCAGCTTTCAAAGCTGCAGTAAACTTCCTTTCCAGAAGTAGAGACCATGTTCTGAGTTCCAGGATCCTGCACTGGGACACACGTGTTGAGCTCTGACTGGTTGATGGGGGTTGAGATGAAATGAGGGTTTGAGATGAGGGGAAACAAACCACATCCCTGCAGAACATCAGAGCATCTCTGGCTGAGTGAAATGGGGTTGTGTCCTCCCCATAAACCCCAGGCACAGCATGGAACAGGAAGCCTTGTTTGACTTGCTGCTTTCTTCAATCCTCTAGATCCGAATCCGGGATCCCAACCAGGGAGGCAAAGATATAACAGAAGAAATCATGTCTGGAGGGGGCAGCAGGAACCCAACCCCTCCCATTGGGAGACCCACTTCCACACCTACTCCACCTCAGGTAACAAAGCGGCCGCGGAGCCTTCTCCCAGCACTGCTCTGCTCTGCTCTGCTCTTTGGGAGAGCTGATTCCTGTAGCTTCCACCTGCACCACCCATCACCTCTGACACCTGGCTGGTCCAAAATTGTCAGTGTTCTTCAAGGATTTATTTCCTTTTCCCCATCCCCACCAAAGTCTGGTTGTTTTTTCCAGCCTTGTAAATTGTGGAGCTGTAGCATTGCTGCAAGTTCCCCATCCCTGGCTGTGTGTCAGCAGTGGGTTTTAGAGCTTGTAAAGACTTCAAGTGTTAGAGGGGGAGCCAATATCTTTGTGAGGAGCATGGGTCTGCTAGCCTTGTGTACCCAGGGAAAGTCTGTATCATGCAGATGATTGATTAGACATCTTCAGCTCTCCATCCTCTTATCTTCCTGCCTTTAATAGTGTTGTTTTAGAGGAACCAGAATAGCTGTAGCTCAGGCATTTCCTATCAGAGGTCTGCTCTCTGTGTGTTCAACCTTTAAAAATGCTTTTTTCTGATGTAGGAAAGAGCATCAATATCCCAAGCAGACGTTTTCCATAGCTCACTGCTCCCTTTTCATCTCACACCTTTGAGTTTGGCCCCTTCTAAAATCTCTGTATCCTTCACTGCACAGGTTCACATGTCATACCTGGAAATTAAACTGAGATCCAGGTCTGTTCTAGTCCTTTCTGACCCAGGCCCACCATGATGTGAACTTCTGGGGCTGGAGGTGGCTGCATTAGCCCATTACCAAACAATTTCTACCCTCTGACCCCTCTTCCCCACCTGCAGCAGGAAGAGGTGATGTCTCCTTGATGGAGAGGAGGAGTGTGGAAACTGCAGTCCTTTTCCCAGCTGCCAGCTTCATACATCATCCTAGTTCTCCCTCTTTTTGGGAGACAAGATGCTCAGCCCCTGGCTGCAGAACTGAAGATAAACTTTCTGATGGGTGGGCTTTAGGTCAGAGCCTGGCTGAGGTTGGAGTGCAATTTTTTTTTCATCCAAGTTCTTCCCTGTTTAACATCCCCAGTCAGGTTTTTTCTCAAGCTTTTAGATGCAACATCCCTTTCTGAGCTGAAACCTTGCCTTCCTCTTCACATCTGGATAGCTTTCTGGGAGGCAAAGCACAAGCTTCCCTTGGGACACCTTTTGCACCGATGCAGGAGAATCATAGAATGGGCTGGGTTGGAAGGGACCCCAAGGGTCACAGAGCTCCAACCCCCTGCCACAGGCAGGGACACCAACCTCAGGCCTGGAGCTACACAAGGTTGCCCAGGGCCCCATCCAACCTGGCCTTGAACACCCCCAGGGACGGGGCACCCACCCCCTCTCTGGGCAGCCTGTTCCAGCCCCTCACCACTCCCTCTGTAAAAAAACTCCCCCTAATATCCAATCTAACCCTTCCCTCCTCCAGCTTCACTCCATCCCCCTTGTCCTGCCAGTCTCTGCCCTTGAACAAGCTGATTCCCCTCCTGTGTCTCTGCTCCCTTCAGGGACTGGCAGGCTGCAATGAGGTCCCCCCACAGCCTTCTCTTCTCCAGGCTGACCCAGCCCAGCTCCCTCAGCCTCTCTTTGTAGGGCAGCTGCTCCAGCCCTCTGAGCATCTCCGTGGCTCCTCTGACCCCTCTCCAACAGCCCCACATCTTTCTTGTGTTGGGCCCCAGCTCTGGACACAGGATCCAGCTGGGGCCTCCCAGGGCAGAGCAGAGAGGGACAATCCCCTCCCTGTCCCTGCTGCCACCCCTCTGCTGATGGAGCCCAGAGGTTCCAGCTGAGCCAGGATGACAGAGGAGCCTGGTTGGCACATCTCCCCTCTCTTGAGACCCACAAGATAGTTGGAGCTTTTGGCCATTCCCCTGACTCAGCTGTACCTTTCTGTTGCCTGAAGGCATCACTGAGGGCTTTGAGCCACCTGCTTTGTCCTCCTGGTTGGTCTCCAGCACAGACAAGCAGCAGCAGGACACTGTGCTCGAGCAGCTCCAGGCTGGCCCTGGCTTTGCAGCAGTGCTCATCTGGAAAGAGCTTTGGCTGGATGTGGAGAGAGCTGGGACCTGGTTACAAACAGAATCAGTGAAGCTTCTTTCTGGGTGTTTTCCATGAGAGGGGATACTAGTGATGTAAAATGCTTGAGGAGATCTTCCTGTTACATCACACTGGCTTTTCCCCATCAGGAGTGGGGAAGAGCTGAAATCAGCCTGGGTTTCAGGTTGTGTTTGTGTGTGGTGCAGCTACTCCAGGCACTTCCCACATGGCTTCTGCCTCCTGAAATCTATTTTAAGATGCTACAATTAAGTCAAACAGAAGGAAATAAATGTTTTTCAAGAGGAGGTTAATAAGCATGAATTTTTATCAGCTGTAATTTATATGCAGAGCACAGCAGTGATGTCCAATCATCTCCTCTAAGGTATGCAAATACTTCATTGTTTAATATCCAGCCTTCTTTTTGATTAGGTACTTGGAACCACTTTGGGTAATCACAGAAGAGCTCTGAAATAGAGCTCACCAGAAAAAGTTCATTAGTGAAACATAACTGAAAATTTAAGCCCACTTAAGCCAGGAAATTCCAAGTTATTGTCCCAACAGCATCCCTAATTCATTTCTTGGGAGCAAGCAGAATGTCTTGCCTGGAACTAGGTGACTCCTGAATAACTCTGCTCAACATCTGAATTCTGCTAGTGGTGGGTAATAAATGTAAATAGCCTAAAAAAAAATCAAGATATTTAAAATATTCAGCTGTAACTTTGCTTGGAAACATTCTGGGGTGTTTTTGTATTCCCCTTCCCCAGCTGAGGGGGATTGGATTATTAGTTTTGTTAACTGACTCAAAGAAAACCCAAATCATCACTCCCACCAGCCCAAAGCACCCTCTGCCCTCAGTACAGAAAGGGCTTAACATAGAATCATAGAATGGCCTGGGTTGGAAGGGACCCCAAGGATCACAGAGCTCCAACCCCCTGCCACAGGCAGGGACACCAACCTCAGGCCTGGAGCTACACAAGGTTGCCCAGGGCCCCATCCAACCTGGCCTTGAACACCCCCAGACACGGGGCACCCACCCCCTCTCTGGGCAGCCTGTTCCAGCCCCTCACCACTCTCTCTGTAAAAAAACTTCCCCCTAATATCCAATCTAACCCTTCCCTCCTCCAGCTTCACTCCATCCCCCTTGTCCTGCCAGGCTCTGCCCTTGAACAAGCTGATTCCCCTCCTGTTCCTCTGCTCCCTTCAGGGACTGGCAGGCTGCAATGAGGTCCCCCCACAGCCTTCTCTTCTCCAGGCTGACCCAGCCCAGCTCCCTCAGCCTCTCTTTGTAGGGCAGCTGCTCCAGCCCTCTGAGCATCTCCGTGGCTCCTCTGACCCCTCTCCAACAGCCCCACATCTTTCTTGTGTTGGGCCCCAGCTCTGGACACAGGATCCAGCTGGGGCCTCCCAGGGCAGAGCAGAGGACCGGAAGAGAATCCCTTGGCATCATACAGAAGCTGAGCGCTGCCACCGAGGCTGGAGCTGCCTGGCTTCAGCTCTTCCTCTGCTTTTTTGGTATCTCCTGCTTCACAGTCAGCATCACCAACCAAAAAGTGCTTCAGGTGGAGCCTTCCCAGCACCTCTGTGGTGGCTGCTGGATCACTGAAGTGCTGTCAAGCTCCAGCACAAGAGCAGCTGGCAGTAAGCAGCGATGTTATTTATGTCTTTTTGAGCTGGATACTATTTTTCATGCTGTTTTTTTTTTTTCCTGGGAAGATAAATAAACCCCAGGATTGTGTATGGAATCTGGCTGGGGTGTTTCAAGGATTTTCCTGGCAAATCTTTTCCAAGTATCAATGAGTTTGTCACACTCTGTGTTTGCTTGGGCTCCAGGCCGTGGAGTAACACCCAGCGACTCCTTCAGCATCAGAAATCACAAGAGCAACTTTGAGTGGGGCTGGTGGATTTATTTTTTTTTCCCTAGAAAGTCTTGAAATGGTCCATTTCCAAGCTGTGAGCCTGTGAGATTGCTTTGCACTCTCATCCCTACAAAACAAATGTATGTTTTCCAAATGTCTCAAGAAAACCCATGCAGAGACCCAGGGAGGTTTGGAGCTTTCAGGTTTCTTCTCCATTAGTCTCATTTGGATCCAGGGACTCTTACCACAATGTCCCTCTTCCCCTTGTTTCATCCATCAGGGCTTTTTTTTCACACAAGGAAGGGAATGACCCACTGAGGATGAGAAGTGTTCTGGAAAGCTCCTTGTTTGTAAAACTCTGTTTTCTTTGGCTTCCTTCAGGTTTGGCTGGGGTAGGGATGCAATCCTTCATGCCATAGTCCAGCCCATCTCATCAGGCTCGTTCCTGGATAAGGAGCAATCCCAAATAAAATATCAACCCTTCATGTGGTTACTTTTATTTTTCCAGATGGGCTCTTTTCACAGTCCCCCTTTACCTTTCTGTTGCTTGGAGTGGTGAAAAATAGTGTATCAAAGAGAATTTCCTCTTTATTCTGTGCTGTTCAGCTGCAGTAGCTGGAAAAGCTGGAAATGGGAGAAAACATGAGTCCTGGAGGAGAAGCTGGTGGCCAGAGAGGTTTGGTTTTTTAGGGGAATGAAGTTCAGCCTGGATTTCTGCTGGCCTGCCTGAAAGGGTAGGCAATGGTAGGGCAAGGGGGATGGAGTGAAGCTGAAGTAGGGAAGGGTTAAATTAGATATTAGGGGTAAGTTCTTTGCAGAGAGGGTGGTGAGGGGCTGGAACAGGCTGCCCAGAGAGGGGGTGGGTGCCCCATCCCTGGGGGTGTTCAAGGCCAGGTTGGATGGGGCCCTGGGCAACCTTGTGTAGCTCCAGGCCTGAGGTTGGTGTCCCTGCCTATGGCAGGGTGTTGGAGCTCTGTGATCCTTGGGGTCCCTTCCAACCCAGACCAGTCTGGGATTCTATGAAAGGAGGAGTTTGACAGCCATGCCATGGGCACTCTGTTTTACTTGTTTCAAAACCCCTTTTCCTGTAGATGTGCTGAGAAATCCGCATGGACACGCGGCTGGGTAGCAGCAGCCACCTGCAGAGCGCTGCCTGGCTTCTGCTTCAGGTTATTCAATTCAAATTCAGCCTTGGTGCCTTCTTTGCACAATCCCAGACCAGTGTCGAAGGGGATCTTGCAGGCAGGAGCAGCTGATGTGCCCCATCTGTGTTCACACCTCCGAGTTTGGATGAATTTGGGAGTTACTTAGTCTTGCACCAGGTCTTCCTTAAATTCTTCCTTGAATCCAGGGGGGTGGTTCTGTCTCTGTCAAACCTCCCTGAACACAAGTGAAGTGTTTGTCCAGTTTATGGCAGGGATGTAATTAAAACGCATGGTCCCTGTGACAGCCTGTGGCTTCTCCAGTCCCATGGCTTTGCCAGCCATGCAGATTTGGGTTTGATCCATAGAAAAACCTGGAGTTGGCTCTGTACTTCTCCAGGCTGACCCAGCCCAGCTCCCTCAGCCTCTCTCTGTAGGGCGAAGACAGCTGCACAGCTGGGTTTGTTGTGGTGTTACCCAGCAGGTACCACCCATGGGTCTGTCTGCACGAGGCCTGGGATGGCTTGTTCAGTTACCCCTGTGTGCTTCTGTTGATCTTGATTATTTTCCTACCAACAAGTTCCTATGTGTGCGCAGAGATCCATGTGCACACTGGTCATATGGACACACACACACATTATCCATCTAGAAATAAATCTATAGGAACATAAATATATGTTAAAATATCCTGGGTGTTTGAAAGAACTGAGCACTGGAGAGAGGAGTTGAGCCCAGAACCTGAACTCAACCAGCAGAGCCAGCCAGGGCTGCGGGTGAACAGCAGCTTCCTGGTGACAACGCGAAGGGGCGCTTGCCACCCTTGGAAGGGCTGTTCAGAGGGTGACTGTAATAACAGTGCTGTGCTCTCTTTCTCATTGTCTGTAACAGTAATCCCTCTTTTATCCCTTTCCCTGCCATCCCCTCCCTTTCCCAGGTAATTCCTGAGTTTCTTCAGTCAATCTTTTCCCTTGATTTTCCCTGCCTTTTGTTTTCCTTTCCTATCCCACCCCACTCATGGCTCTTTCCCTCTAATTTTTATGTTCACACACTTATTATCATCCTCTTTTCTTGTACTTGGCACCCCAGCAGCCCTCCAGCCAGGTCCCTGAGCACAGCCCTGCGGTCTATGGGACTATGGAGAGCACCCATCTCGCCGCCAGCACCCCTGTCTCTGCGACTACCACCCCGAAGCAAGGTTTGTCAATGGCTGTTTCCTTCCTGATTATTTTCAGTCTTTTTAAAAAAACTATCTCCTCCTTTCTTCTAATTTGAATGGCTTTTGGCTTGGAGACAAGCAGCCAGCAGCAATAGGAGGGGAGGGACTTTTCCTCCAGCAGAACATTTCTAACAGTGTGTTGCTACGGGAATTAATTGAAATTTGCCAAGGTGAAACTGCTTAAAAATAATTGTATCCAAGCTTAGATGCTCCAAACGGTGTTGGAGAGCACCTGGAAGCAGGAACCTCCTCTCCCATCCTTTAGAAATAAGTGTGTTGTCAGTAAAACACTCTTGAAAAGGTTTTATATCATTTGGGCAATTAGCCATAGCGATGGCACGTTACCAGAGCATCGTACGGCTCCTCTGGAGCTGCTCATGTGTCCTGACCCCTCTGCTGCATTCATCCCATGGATCATGTTCTTCTGGGTGCCCTTCACCTCTTGGGCTTTATCTTTGGTGTAAAGCTATCGAGCTGTTGTTCTGATGTGATACTCAGTGGTTGTTTTGCAGTTGTAGCTGTGTGTGACACTTGGCTTGTCCACTGGGCTGGAGATGGGGGATGGAGTGCGTGTGCCGTGCCGGCAGCCCCAGCCTCGGTGATTCCTCCCTGGGAGCATCCACAGTCCCTGTTCTTTCTGTGCTGAAGCCATTTGTGAGGCTGGATTTCAGGCAGCATAACGCTTCCTATCCATGGGGGCTTTTTTTCCCCCTCTTCTAAAAGCCAAGCAGGTGGCATCAAGCCACTTCCAAAGCAGCTTCTGGTTTTCCAGGCTTCAAAGTTCAAACAAGTTGGAAGGAATGTGGGAATCCCTGCTATACCACCTTGGAAAGCAGCAGTTATTCAGGAGCTGGCATTCCTCTGGGTGCCCCTGGTGCACATCCCTCAGGAGAGCTGTGGGAGGAGAAGGCACTGCTGGAGAATTCAGGTCAAAGTGATGGCAGAGGAACCTGGCTGCAGGCCAGGCTGGTGCAGGAGTTGTAATGGGGGATAATTGTGCATGAAATCAGAGCTGTCTGTGTTTCTGCTGCTTGCCCAGGTTCAGTGGGATGTTTGGAGTCTTTCTTTTTTTTTTTAAAAACCAGATTTTTAAATCTCTTCCTGAACCCTACGATGTCTCAGCCCTGGAGAATGTATAATGCAGTCTGTGGAAAAAGAGATTAGTGCCAGATCCCAACATCTGGAAAACTTCTCTGCTCCTCTGCTGACACTGTGACTCAGTAACATGCCCTGAAACCAGCCTGAGGCCGGGTCGGTGCCGCCTCGCGAGCGCTCGTGTCGGGCCAAAGGATGGAAACAGGGCAGTGAGCCCAGTGATTATTGTCAGATAAACACCACTGAGCAGGAACAAATTCCTGTATCCAGTAAAATCTTCCTCATCCACCACTCTGGGTGATCTTTGCATCTGCGACCACCCAGTGAGGCAGCTCCTTCTCTGGCTTTGATGGCTTCATGGGGAGGAGATACGTGCCCCTGTCCTGCAGAGGTGGTTAAAGTCTTTTGAATGAAGAGTGATTTTTTGCAAGACTTGTATTTATCTGGAGATAGCACAGAATCACAGAGCCATAGGGGCTGGAAGGGACCTCCAGAGCTCATCAAGTCCACCCCCCTGCCAAAGCAGGGTCCCTAGGGCAGGGCACACAGGTCAGAATGGGGCTGAAATCTCTCCAGAGAAGGAGATTCCACACCCCCTGGGCAGCCTGTCCCAGGGCTTGTATATAAATATTGGTAGAGCTAGCTTTCCTTCCCCAACAGCCTCATGCCTCTGTAAATACTTCCTGGATATAACATGAGGAGTTGAGGAAAAGGGGATCCCTTCAGTTGGGATGAATGGTGTCAGGTTGTGTTTTCCCTTCCCAACAGAGTGTTCTGTAAGTGTTGGCTGGGATGAATGTTCTTTTGCTGGGACTTTTGAGACCTGGTTCTCCATTATGGTTGGGCAGATTAATAATTCCCATCAGCCCAATCTGCTCATGGTCCTTCCCAAGTCATCCCCACCCACCCAAATTACTTTCCTCCTTGAATTTTGCTTATTGGCCAAGAAGGGTCCAGTTCAAAGCAAGTGTGTTCAAACTGCTGGGTTCAAAATGTGGTTGTATGTTTTTGCTGAGGGTTTTATCTCTTGGAATCTTTCTCTAGAAACTTCAAATGCTTTATTTTTTTAATTATTTTTCCCTTTTGAGCAATTTCATTTGCCTCAAGGGAGAGAGTATCCAGGCAGCTGTTTATAGTGAACTGTAAATGTCAGGCATGCTCCACGAGCTGTCTGCAAAGGGTGTTCCAGAAATCCAAGGTGCTGCTTTTTTTTTCCCCTAAATGACTTCCTGACTCTTTCTCTCTTGCACTGAGCCTTCAGAATCAAAATCAGCTGTCAGGATACTTTTCTCCCATCTTTTCTTCCTCATTTATCATCCTCATCCAAAGCCATCTCCCTACGTGCCTCGTTAAGTTGATAAACTACTGCTTTGGCTCTGGTTCTCACCGTAACGCTGCTGAGGCTGTCAACAACTGGAAGCAAAGTTCTTCATTGCTCTAGCTATTCCTGAAGATGGGATGTGATGCTCCAAGCAGTTTTGGATGGGTTCTTCTTCAAAATTGAGTTTTCAGCAGCAGTTTCTGTAAAAAGTCCCCACTCTGTAAGATTCTTCTGTGCCCTTTCACAAAGGCCTGTGTTCTCTGCACAGCCTGTGCTCAGAAAGGCAGAAGGAGGAGTTAAATTTTCAGGTTTGCCTGCTGCAGGTTGTCTGGCCCTTTCCTTTAGGTGCCAGGGTTGAGCTCCAGGTGCTGCTGGTGTCTTTTTCAGAGCTCCTTGAATAGCAGGCAGGGTATGGGCAAGGGGAGCTGCGGGAGGAGCCGCAGTGAGGGGGAATGGAGTTGGTTTGCTCCTTGTAACATTGTCATTTGTGTGTTGGTTTTTTTATTCCTTTCCCAGAAGAGAAGCCAAAACCAGATCCAGTATTAACACCACCTTCTCCAGTCCTCAGACCAGAACCTACTGGGGAGAAAAAAGATCAAGCTGGCCAAACGTCTGAGGCCACCTCGGTGGAAACCCCACCAGACCTTCCTCTTGCTCCATCCCCGACCCCAGCTGCTCCCATCGCGGTTGTTTCTCCTGCTGCTGTTGTCACCGTTCCCAGTAAATCCACGTTTGCAGCTGACACAGAGGAGAAATGTGAACTGGCTTCCCCAAAAGAGGAGGCAACGCCTATACCCAACGCCGCGCCCTGCACGGACGCATCGGACCCTTCGCCAGCAGAAGAGGCTGATGCTGAGTTGTGCAAGGAGCCTAGTAGTGTAGCATCTAGTGATATTCCAGTGACTGCTAGTACTAATCTAATTAATGAAATGAATGGAGTTAGTGAAAAAGTGACTGCTGCAGAGAGCGTCGTAGATGTAGCCCAGGCGGAAGTTGCGCCGTTGACTGTTGAGTTGGAGGCACCGGAAGCGCCGCCGGCAGAAGTGGAAAGCGTGCTGCCTTCCAGTGCTCTTCACACTGCTCCCTCTCCTCCTCCCACCCCACCTCCCACCCCTCCACCTCCTTCTCCTCCCATTTCCGTTGCTGCTGCTGCTGTTCCCACCACGACTCCTTCTCCACCTCCTCTCCCGTCTCCTAGTGCCCTCCCTGTTGTTCAGGGGGATTTAGAAGGGGAGGAGAGCATGAGAACTATTCTGAATGAAGAGGTCAAAGATCCTGAAAAGAAGGAAGAGACAGAAGCAGATGGGCAACTGGAGGAGAGTGAGGAGGCTCAGAGTTTAAACTCAAGCAAAAGCCCTGTCCCAGGTAAGTGTTGGCACTGTGGTTGTGGGTGGTAAACTGGAGGATGAAGGGAAGGGGGATCTTTGACTTCCATCAGATGGTTTTATTTCTGTCTGCTGAGCTGATTGTGCTGCATGAACGTTGTTTGCAGGGACAAAAAGCTCCACCTCACAGTTGTCACTAAATGAGGTGGGGGATTCAGATGCACGACCCAGGGCTGGCTGGGCTCATGCAAGCTGCCTGTGTTTCGTGGTGATACAGGTTAACAGGGAATTCAACAGATGCCGCTGTTCTTGCTGTCTCCAAGATGACAGGTTGGTCTGAGGACCCCTTACTCCAGATTTAACAGCCTACTCCTAACCCAGAGTAACACTGTGACCTTGGAACCCTCTGGGTGAACCTTCTGACCTGCTGGTTTCCAGATAAAACAGTGGGGTGGGCTCTGGTTTAGTGTTGTGCTGTTACCACAGGTGGGTAGATGAAAGGGACACTTAAAGCTCTTCAATGACCGAAGCACTGAGTGTCACCCACCTCAACCTCCCCAGCCTTAATTAACCATGCATCTGGTTTTCCTCTGCAAAAGTACCACAGAAGCAAAGTTCCCCCCTTGCCCTTGCTCAGCTGGGCTCTTCTCTTCCAACAGGTGTGGAGGTTTTCAGAAAACAAGGTGTTTTAGTCCAAGAAGCGTAAGGACTTGCTACCAGTGACTAAAAATTGACTTTTCTGTGACTAAAAATTGACTTTTCTGTGACTAAAAATTGACTTTTCTGTGGCTGCCTTTTAAAATCAAAGCTGTTTGTCTGAACATTGTTGCTGTTGTGTGCCCGGTCACACCGCTGACTTCACATTTAAATGGATCCATGTAGACTGCTGGCTTTTTATTTCCTGGATTTGGCACAGAAAACTGCTGCTTTTTTTTTCAGGACTTCCTGGAAATGAAACTGTGGAAAAGAAGCTAAATTAATGAGTTACTTGTATTTAGCAGCTGGAGAGGGGGTGGGACTGGCTGTTACATACACCTGGCGGTGTTGAAGCGTGTAAATGTGTCCCATCTTTCCCAATCCCTTTGGAGTTGGGGTGGTTTATTTAAAGAGCCTTGGAATTCGAGCAAGTTTGGACAAGAAACAAAGAGGAAAGAACAGAGAGCAGTTTAGTTTGCTGGATTTGGGTTGGTTTTTTTAAGTACCAGTTAAGATAAGGTGGGTTTCTTTAGCTTGTTCTGTTTCCCAGGAGCATCCAGGGCTGTGCTCTGCCTTGGATTAAACGGAATGAAAAGCTGAGATTGGCCTTGCTCCATATTTGCCTAACGCTGTGCTAGGTCTGTACACTGGATCTTAACTAAACCCCAATATCTAGAGAAGAGCAGAGTGATCCCTTTGCTCTGCCAGGTTGTGGGCTTGGTGGGTTGGTTTTTGTTTGCCTTCCCATTAATCTTTTTTCTATTTTTATTTTACTTGGGTCATCTTGCTGCTCCAGCACTCGCTGACCTCCCCATCCAAGCTACTTCATACCACATTGAATTTCCTTACAAAGCTGGGAAACAGGGCTCTGTGTCAGGAAGGTTTTACCTAGCTGGGTTCCAGCTCACACTGGCCTCACTTGCTCTGTAACATCCCATAGCTGAAATTAAAAAAAAAAAGCTTTTAATTATGCAGCAGATGAATTTGGATGCTCTAATGTCGTTAGGCTGAACAGAGAGCCTCAGCTCTGGCAATGGTGAAACAAATATTTCTCAAGTCACATAAAAGATCACTGGAAGCTCTGAGTGCTGTTAACAGCTCAGGTCCTCAAGGAAAGCAAACCAAAGCAAAATACTCCCCAAGAGAGGGGTCTTTTGTGGTCTGCCCCTTCTTGAATGAAGTAGAACTGTCCCCCATTGCTTGGCCAACCTTTTTTACTGGGGGGTTGGGGTTTTTTAGCCATCATTTTCTAATTCTTCCTGGGAGAGGGGAAGAGAGCTTTAAATAACATCTCCCAGAGATGCCTGCTGATTCAGGCATCTGGGCTGAACAAGGAGTTGGGTGTCTCTGCTGGGAAATGCAGATGCTGAACCTGAGGAGCAAGGAGAAAGGGCTGCATCAGTCTGTGTTTCTCTGGGACTAAAGGCCAAGAGTCTTTTGGTTGGTTGGTTTGTTTTGTTTTAGCAGTCTCTGGAGGTAGGATAGAAATTGGGATGAGGGATGTGGTGGGAAGCATCAAATTCCCTGGTTTTTACCAGGATTTCCTCAGGGGGCTCAACAGAAGCATGTGCTGCTCCCAGAGCAGTCAGGCCACAAGTCCCACAGCTTTCTTCCCTTTCAAGGCAGCACATCTCATCTCACTGGGACACTGCTCAGACCCAAGACCTCTGAGAATAATCTCAGTGCTGCAGCACTTATTCCCAAGCCTCCTTTTCATAGTGCTAGCCCTAAAAACCTGAGGGGGTTCTGAAGGAGGCATTAAATCCCCTTCCTCCCTGACATGGTGTGACAGGACACTCTGCCTAGAGAAAGGGCTATGGGCTCCAGAGGCTTTCAAACATCGTTATCATCCAGCAGTTCTTTTCTTGCAGCCTGAGACAATGAATTTCTCACTGTCTGCTGGAGGAAATTGGGGCTGAGCAGAGCTGGATCCCTTTGGGGGAACCTCAGCTTCTTTTTTCCACTCCAGTTAGGTCTCCACCAGCTTTCCCAGGGCAGTTGGATTCTACAGCAGCACCTCTGTCGTGTTCTTACTTGGCAGAAATTGGAGCTTGCCTGTTGGTGTTTGACACTGTATTCTGCTCTTCATGCTGTAAGTTGGATCAGGGGGCATAGTGAAGGCAGCAATGGTGCTGGCTCAATCTCCACAGCTGAGAGGAGCTGGTTCAGCCTTATCCTGCTCATCAGCTTTACCAAATGAGGAAGATTTGGTGGGTTTCAGAGCATTAAACCACTAAGAATGGCAGGTTTTTATCCAGCAAGCAGGATGTTGTACCTGGGTACCTGTTTTCGTGCTGCTGTGATTGTCCTTCTGTTCTGAGCCTTTGTGAAATGGGAGGTTAGAGGAGACATGTTCACCCTGTTCCCAGCAGGAACAAGTACCACGAGGTTTTCAGGCTGGGCAGAGTTGGTACCTGCAAAGAGCAAGAGCACACAGCTTTGAAAGGAAGTAATTCCTGCTCCTCTTCACTGCAAGGCAGAAAGCACAGGGATTATCACAGGAGGAACCCAGCCTGAGACCCTTGCTCCAAACATTGCTCCAGTTAAAAGCCATCACTGCTGCACAGTTGCTTTTGTTGGTAAATTCTGCTTTCTCTCTAGAAGCTTTGCTGGCTGCAGTGAGGAACCAGCACTGTTCAGGGGGCAAACTGGGAGAACTTTGGGGGATGGAGTGGAATTTCTGCAGAAGACTCTTAGGACACACTGTGAATTCCTGCCTTTGATGTAATCTTTCTGTTGTGGTTATGAGAAGCAAAGAGGAAAAATCAGAGGTTGCTGTGTGTCCCAGGCAGGACTCTAGGAACACAGGAATTCAACAGGCTGCTTCTCACTGAGATAATTTGTGATTTTTGAATGATTTCAGTATAAAGTAGCCCAACCAGTGGTGAGTCCCTGGGTTTTTTAGCTGCTGAGGCTGTAACAAGCAACTTGGGGTGGTAATTGGAGATAATCTGGGAGAAATATCTCCAGCTTCCAAAGCTGGAGAGCTGGAAACATAAATCAGGTATTGTCTCTTTCCTGATTTGCTGCCAACACCCACTGGAATATATTTTCTCTCCCAAGGGCTGTAGGGCAGTGGTGAGTCTGTGCTTTGGAGTTTCAATGGTGTGTTGGCTGAGAATTAAAAATTGAGGAGCTGGTATTAATTTACACTTAGCAGTTGGCTCCCACATCAGAGGGCAGCCTGCCTTCTGTGTCTCACTGAGTTGTGGACTCGCTGGGTTGGGTATCTCCTGCAGAAAGATGTTCTGCTGGAGAACGTGATGGAGCAGGAGAACTGGGGCTGCTGGGCAGGGATGGTACTGCCAGTTATGATGCCCAGGATAGTCTGGAAAAAAGGAAGAAAGAAGGATTTCACTTGGTTGAGCTATGTGATGGGATTGTGCTTGGGTTATAATTCCAGCTGTAAAAGAAATGGGCAAGATCTTTAAAATAATAGTAATTAAAAGAGCAGAAGTAATGAAGTCAGCTGTGCTTAGTGAGGGGATAGAAACAAGCTGCAGCCTCTGATGTCACTGGGTGTTTTCACTCCTGTCCCCTCCTGGTAGCAGCAGGAAGCAAAGAGCCTGGCAGTTTGCTGGCTCTGCCTGTGTCCCTTCTCCTACAGAGAGAAATTCCCACTGGACACATCAGAGCAAGTTCTGGAAATGTGGGAACACTGAAGCCAATCCACCTTTGGAAAGGAATTAGATTATTGGTGTGCAGACAAAATGCTTCCCTGAGGGGGGCAGAGAAATGGAGAGGAAGACCAGAGCATCAGGAGATTGGAGCCAAACTGGACATGTTGTGTTTTGGTTTCCCTGCAGCTCATGGAAAGCTGAAGCTCAGTTTTTGGATGGCACCAGCACCCTTATCCCAGTCGGGGTTTGGGAGGGCTGGCACCTGAACTCACTTTAATTTTCAAAGCATATGGTAATGTAAATTCTCCTGTTGAGTCAGTTCCTGGAGCAGAAAGGAGAATTCAACAGGAAAAGAAAGAATCTAAACCCCCTGATGCCTGCTGTTTGAAGAGGGGAAGAACTGAGCCATGTCTCCAGAGATCACAGCATACCCCAGTCAGCTCCCAAATGCAGAGGTGATGCAGCTGGGTAACTGGGAGCTGAATGAGGGCTGCTGCTGTGTTTTGGGATTTAAAGGGAAGTGTCTGACTGAGCATCCTCATGCAGGGACACCCTGAAGCATGGTTAAAGAAGGCAACAGCCACAAGGCTCATTCAGGAGGCTCAGCAGAGTCATGTCCCTTACCTTGTGCCAAAAAAAAAGAGTGAAGAGGAATGTCTTGGTGAGAAGTGATTACATCCACAGCCTGGCTGATGAGGAAGGAAACCCCCCAGACCTTTGCCATTCCCAAATCCATCACCTGGAGTTAATTCCTTTGCATTTAAGATGTTTCTGTAGCCTAACTTTGAGCTTGAGCGAAGTGAAATTCTGTCAAAGGAAAGTTTGGGGGTTAATCAGTTAAAATACTTGGCTGTAGCAGTAGGTAGGTGATTCCTGGGCAGAGGTGACCTCCTCCTTTTGAAGAAAACGCCCAAAATATGAACGTGGCATCACCAAACAAGGCAGCATCCCATCATGGCAGCAGGGCTCCCTGTCCAGCTGTAAAACAGCAGGTTGACTTCTGAAAACCATTACATTTTCACTAAACTGTCACAGATTTCATGGTGGAGGGAGCTGGGAAGGCCCAAGTGATGTTTGACTATGTACATTAGACTTCTTTTATTTATTTGGGTAGCAGCCTTTGCTTTTGGAGTGTTTAGCATGGAGATAGAAACCTTTCCTCTGTGCTGATAGCTCCTGTTTGCACTGAACTTCAATCACAAAGTCAGTTCTCTTTACCCTGGGTGCTGGCTGCACCTCACCTTGGAATTGAAGCTGGTGGCACTTGAGACAAATAATTACCAGAGGATTGGCTTAGTGGTTTTATCTCCTCTTGATGTATCATGTGGTTTCTTTTACCCTTTGGTGTAGAAAAGCCATTAGAGGACATCACTGCTGGTCACAGAAATAGGAAGTGGTGTTTTCTTTGAATTCATTGGCCAGGGAAGGTAATGGGGGGTGGTGGTGTTAACCTGCTTTTAAATCAAAACACCCAGCTGGGGAGAGCAGGATTGAAGGAGTTGTCTTTTTGGGTGAGATACTGGATATTTTTTTGCCTCTTCATGGTTTTATTGCAGATAATGGCTCATTCTTCTAATATATCTTGAGAAAAATATGTTGAGAAAAGCCTTTGCTCCTCAATCCTTCAAAACAATTCCATTTCTGAAGGTTTCCTTTTGCCCTGCCTGGTCCTTACCCTGTTGGCAGTACACACTCCTTGCTATCACAAGCACCATTTCAAGCTTGAATGAGCAACTTGTAAAACAATTACCACATCTCAACATCCCGCTAACGATTTCCTTAGTGGAAACAAGAAGGGGTCCTATCAAGCTGACTCCTCTGCCAGGCTTGTGACTGCTTCATTCTCCTGTATGTGAGAGGGGCACCCATCATCACCCATGGCCAAATTCCCTCCCTGTAATAGCTGTATGCCTCTATTGCAGCCCCAACAGCTGTAACTGCACCAAAGACGTGGAAGAAACCAAAAGACCAGACCCAAGCCACTGAGGAGGTGACAGAGGCAGAAACAGAGGTAAGAGGGAACCCTGGTCCTGCTTTATCCCAAGTTAATTATGATGTTGATCTCTTGAAGTTGTATTTTAGGTGTGATGCTTCTTTCTTGTCTCACAAGGTCTCAGGGAAGCCTTTTTTGGAGGGGAACTGTGCTATTCCCCAGCATTTTGCTCTTTTTCCTTGTTGAAGCTTTTCAGTTGTCATTCTTCTTGCCTCATTTAACGACTCCCAAGCTAGAGGAAGGTGTAACTGTCACCCTTCCAGCAACAGGCGAGAGAAAAGTGGGTTTGAATCCCTTAGAGCTGCTCTGTGTGTGTGTCCTGGGCCACTGTGGGGACATTTTGCTGGTGGTTCTGCCACCAGTGATGCCATTGTGATGTCATGGCAGAAGGTCAGTTTTCCCTGATGACAACCTCAAAGTTTTCAGGCACAACCAGCTCAACAGTAACAAGATCAGAAACCAACGTGTCCCATGCTGCCGTTCTGGTAGGGATGTCACTGGAGGAACCTTTTTGTTTGATATCCAGGTTAAGTCTGGGGTTAGAATAGATCAGAGGGGTTGAGAGAGACTCAAGCCTTCATCCTTCATAGAAGGAAACACTTGTGGTGTCTCCACTGAAGCAGCAGATACAGGGTATGGGTGGTATAGATGAGTTCTCCCCACTGTCTGAGGGGGGAGAGATGCTTAAAGTGCTCACGTGTGAGGTATCACACTGTGACAGCTGCTCTGTGTGCAGCAGAAAAGCTGCTGATTGGGTAATCCAGGGAAATTCAAAGCACCCCAAAGTTTGTTTTCAAGCTGGTGAGCAAAGGATGGTGCTGGGCTGTGTGAGCTTTGTATGGTTTCTTCATCACTTGTTGGAGGAGCTTGGTGTTTTCACCACCACTAAGTTTTTTTAGAGTATTCCCTTGAAAAAAACCTCCAAAAAGTATTTTAGGGTTCAGTGTCCTCAGGGAAGGTGGGGGAAGGATCAAGATCCTGCTCTGGAGCATCCTCAGTTGAGTCTTTCCCTTAATGCACAGATGTTGTGGGGTTTCTCCTGGGAAAACCACATTCCCACCACCTTCCCTGTCTGAATTCAGGCTCAGACTGTGTCCTTGGTGAGCTCTCCAGCCAACTGGGGGTACATTACTGGTGGTTTTTCCCGAGGCTGAGTTGCTCAAGGTGTGGCTCTGTGTCACCTTACCCCGTTACTGGGATCTGTGGTGGGAAAGCAGGGATCCCCTGGATGAGCCCAGCATGCCCTTTGCACCAGCCCGTGAGCTGCAGGAGAAGGGAGTGGGGAGAAGCTGGCTGGGATTGCTGCTCACCATCGTGCTGGAGGGCTAAACAGTTCCTTCCAGCCCATCCCAGTAACGTCGATGGGCAGCGCTGAGTCTTTCCAGTTGTGCTGTTAATTATCAGTGGGTTATCTCTGGTAACGAACTGATACATTGTGCAGTTGTTCTGTGTGGTGCTGGACATCTTGTATCACAGTTTAAGATGCATGTGTGTTCCTGTCAGGTGTGAAACCTCTGGATGAAGAAATGAAGAGCTGTTGTGGGTGCTTTGGATCTTGGCAGGGTGTGTTTAACTGGCCTCTGTGTTTCCATCTCTGCTTCAGCCTAAAGTAGAAGAGGAACTTTCAGGTGATAAAGTACTTGAATCCGAACAGGAGAAAATGAGCCATGGGTTTCAACTGGAGAGAGACCCCTCTGAGCTTCCAAAAGCAAAACCTGTGGAAGAAAATGGAGAGCAGGAAGCAGAACCTGTGCGGAACGGTGCTGAGAGCGTTTCAGAGGGAGAAGGAACCGATGCAAACCCAGGCTTCACAGAGAGCTCCAGTGAAGGGCCAGCATACCAGTATAAACCAGGTAAATCCTGTTTCAGGCTCTTTGCATGCTGGCTTGGTTTCCTGGCTCCTTCCTTTTCAGAGCTGCTCATGCCCCATGTGTCTTCCCCCACTGCAGGATGGATGTTCCCATGGGGCTGGGAGGGGGCACAGGTTTTTGCCTCCATGGGGATCCACTCACCAAGAGGCTTGGAGAGACTTTGGGAACAGGAGAAGCTGGTTGGGTTTCTCTTGCTGGTATTAACAAAGAGAAGAGGAAATTCCCAATCCTTGGAATTTATTGCACGTGTGGGTGTTGGCTGTGGCAGGGTGGAAATGGTGTCAGATGGGTTCCTTTGTGACCCACAACTGAGAATGATCCAAGAAATCCCATCTAAGTGGACATGCTTCCTAAAGAAGACATCAGAGAGCTCTGGCTGGGCCCTAAATACCAGTCCATGTGTTCATATAGATTTAGTTTCCTGGCTAAGCAGTTGCACAGATCTTCAGATTAAGGAAAGAGCAAGGAAAAGAAGAGAAACAATACATGGTTTTTCAGTCCTGGCTCAGTTAAGGGACTGAGAGCAGTTCCTCTGGTAAAATAATTCAAATTTGGGCTCACAGGATGGGGTTCTTCTTTTGGTGTTTAGCACAAGGTATAGGCTACCTAAGGGTGGTGGTGGTATTTATTAACATATTAAACTTGTAGACTGGAATCTCTTAATTCATCTCTTAATTTACAAGAGACCTTGAGACCAACTGTCTTCTTGGTTGGTGCCATTTTTAAAGCCATTTCTTATCCAGGTGAAGCTCCCTTAGAATCCATCACTCTTAAGAGCTTGGAAATCCAAGAGTAGGAAACAGAATAGGAAAGGACCCTGAGAGCCTGAGGAAGGTTTTGGGAAGAAGCATCAGGAAGGAGCATCCCCACTGAGTGAGCACACTGCAGTTTGTCCACAGCTTGGACAAAGACCCAAATTGCTTTTCTTCTGTTAATTTGGCAGTGTCAGGTCATCAGGAGCAAACATAGAGGCCTCTTGGAGGCTCACTGCACGCTTACACTGCCTGGCCAGTCCAGTAATTCCACACATCTTGAATTAATTAATCCCTAAGTGATCAGCTGTCTGTCCAAAACACTTCATGTGGTCAGAGACATCCCAGTTTGGGTCTGGATGTCCTTTCGCTCAGTTGGAGGGCTCAGCTTATCCCTTGGGAAGCAAGACACTCTGGATTTGTCTGTCACAAAGCAAACCTGGCTGCTTGGTGCAATAATCCTCAATTGTTTGGCTCTGTTATTTCTAAAACAGGGTAATTTTTGCCTTTTGGTCAACTATAGGAGGAACTGTGTGTTAGATCCCAGTCTCTCCCCTCACTGAGGACCCAGACCCCTGTCTGTGATGCTCCCCAGCTGCTTTTCACATTAGAACAGCTTGTTGAGAGCTTTCCAGGGGGAGGAAATTGTACATCTAAACTGTTTCTTGCTGCTGTCGGTGCTTTTCCATGATAAATGGAGGGTGGTGTGGCACAGCAGCAGCTGGCTGGGAATTCCAGCTGGGATAGCCAGCCAAACCATTTTCTGCAGTCCTTTATCCCAAAGCTCTGTAGAAACAAAACTGCACCAAGTTAAACTGCTAAAACGTTGAAATCTTCTGTAGTTTCATTCCTGGTGATTAAAAGCCATCTCTTGAAATAAATCCCTGTTCCTGGCCTCTGCAGGGATGAAGATGGTGAGAACCCAGAGACATAAAGCTGCTGAAAATAAGGAATTAATAGGAAACCTTAACAGTGCATCAGCAGCTGGCTGAATGGGAAGTGATGCCACCTGACATCAGTGGAATGTGGATGTTTTCTTCCAGATAAAAACATGCTGCCCACTTAGGACCTGACTGGACAACCTGGGTGCTGAGCAAGGCTGTGGTTTTCTTTGCTAACTTCAAACAAACTCTGTGGTCAGCAAAGAAAATCCTGTCTCCAGGCTCCCAGTTGCTAATTTTCCTTGCTGGAGTGGCTGCAGGTTTCTGTTTCAATTTGCATCACTTGGGGTCCTCTTCATTGCAGTTCTGCCCAGAAAACCCTAAAAAAACCTGGGTGAGAAGTTGTGATTCTTGAGTGTGGCCCATGGTTGTGCAATTTTTTCTGGTTCCCACTGTTGCCTCCAGTGTGGGTGGTTAAAATCTCATGTTTTTTCCCATTTTCAGAAGGTCTTTTTGCTCCAGGTGGTGCTGTCCTCTCAGCTCTGCCTCCCTTGCTCTGTGACCCAAAAACAGCCCCTTTAACTTTGGCATATTGACCCAGAAGCTGGGAATTGTCCCCATTTGGTTTTATTGCAGGAGAGAGCTGAAGTCAGAGTTCAGGGGAGATGGTGTGGGTTTAAACCTGGAATTGATGAGGAGTTCCATCTGTGGCTGCCCCAGGAGCTGGCTCTGTGCTCCCCATCGTTTGCCATCCTTGAACATGACCTGTGCTCTCTATTCCTCTCCTGGCTGCCTTCAGGATTAAAATAAAGTTAAATTAAAATGTCCCAAAGTGCTGTTAACAATCTCTTCCCTTTGTATTTACCCTGAGGCATCTCAGAGAGCAGAGGTTTTGTTGTTACCTATGAATCTCAGGCACCTTCTCTCCTTATAGAGCAGTGGAAGCCCCTGGACCCGGGCGCGAAGAAGCAATACGACCGGGAATTCTTACTGGATATCCAGTTCATGCCTGTCTGTATCCAGAAGCCAGAGGGGCTGCCTCCCATCAGTGATGTTGTTCTGGACAAGGTGAGAGGAGAGCCGATAAAGCAGGTACGTGCAGGGTTGGTTTTAATGGAGATAAAGATCCCTAACGGGTGCTTTAGGCTTTGATGGTCTCCATGCAGAGTTTTCTCAGGAAGGAGAAGTACTCAGTGGTTGTCACATCCCAAAAATGCTCAAATAGAGGCCTTGGTGCCTAACAAATGTGCAGGGGGGTTATTTAATGACTGGAGGAATCTGGGTTTAAGTTCTGCTGGGTGGTTATTAAGATTTAAAATTGTAAAGCCACGAGGATATGAGCAAAGTGAGACCGAGCGGAGAGGCAGGGTCTTTGAGTAGCTCAGCTCTGTGGTCAGAAAGCATAGGCAAGTTTTTGGGCAAATTCTCCTGTGTTTGGGTCTGGAACAGTTGTGTCACTGTTTGAGCTGATTAAAACATTTTAAAAGCCCTGACCCTGACAGAGGTTTGTGATTTCTGTCCAGCCACATTACAGATGTGATGTGCTCTGCCACGTGCCTGTGTTTGCTGAAATAATTGTGATTGCTGAAGTGCTGACACCAAGATCTCAGTCTCCTCTGGGTTAGGACCATGTAGCACATGGATTTGGATGTCACCACTACAGACTTGCTCTTAAGATCCAAGCCCAGACTGGGATGAGGGTGATACTCATGTGCAGAACTATTCACAGAATCACAGAACTGTAGGGGTTGGAAGGGCCCTGGAGAGCTCCTGGGGTCCAACCCCCCTGCCAAAGCAGCTCCCCAGCTCATACTGCACAGGTCGGTGTCCAGATGGGGCTGGAATCTCTCCAGAGAAGGAGACTCCACACCCCCTGGGCAGCCTGTCCCAGGGCTCTGGCACCCTCACTGGGGAAAAGTTCCTCCCCATGTTGCTGTGGAACTTCCTGTGCTCCAATTTGCAGCCATTGCCCCTTGTCCTGTCCCCACAGACACTGAAAAGGGGCTGGCCAATTCCCCCTGTGTCCCACCCTTAAGATATTGATAAACATTGATCAGGTCCCCCCTCAGTCTTCTTCTCTCCAGGCTGAACAGCCCCAGCTCTCTCAGCCTTTCCTCACAGGATAGATGTTCCAGGCCCTTCATCATCTCCGTAGCCCTTCTCTGGACTCTCTCCAGGAGATCCCTGTCCTTTTTATCCCAGGGAGCCCAGCACTGGACACAACACTCCAGGTGGGGCCTGACCAAGGCAGAGCAGAGGGGGAGGATCCCCTCCTGTGACCTGCTGCCCACACTCCTCCTGATGCCCCCAGGATCCCATTGTCTCTCTCAGCCCCAGGGCACGCTGCTGGCTCATGGCCACCCTGTCGTCAACCAGGATCCCCAGGTCCTTCTCCAGCTCTGAATTCCTACTCTGAATTTCATTCCCAGCTGAACTGTAAACCTCAGCCTTGTTCCCCAAACAATTCCATCCAGTTTTCCATGATTGCCTCTCACTGCTCTGCTTCAGAGCTTCCTGTGCTTGGTCAGCTGTCTGCCTTGTTAACACAAGACATTTCTCTGAGGGAGGGGTTCAGTTCAGTGATCCTGAACCAAGGCCATCCAATTCATTCTGCAGAACACAGGCCCGTGTCGCTGTAAATTCACCCTCCATAGGTCATGCTCAGCCTTGGAACTGTTCTGAACTACACCTGTTTCCTCAGGAGTCACCTGCTGAAGATGTATTGTCAATTAAATGTCTCGTTAGTGTGAGCGTAGAAGCACAGAACTTACACAGTTTATTAGAAGCATTAATTTGGCTGTTAAATGTGACTCTTCAGGTTTGCCTGTGGATTTTGGTCGCTGCAGCCCTGGCTGAACAGGTCCTGTCTGTTTGTTCTGCTCCACGATGCAGGTCAGCCAGCCAAAATTGCCACTGAGAACTCTGGACCCTCGGATACTGCCTCGGGGACCAGACTTCACGCCAGCCTTTGCTGATTTTGGGAGGCAGACCTCCGGGGGAAGAAACGTACCTGGAAGTGTGAGTTTACCCCAACTTGCTAATTTAAAAACTGGCCTTAACACCCATCAAGTTCATCCTCGGGCTTTTGGGCCTCTCCCGATGCTCCAGTGGTTCTGGTTTTGTCAGGATGAATGCAAGGGTGACGTGTTCTTGGCTGTCAAAGTTTAGACCAATTAGGAACTCGATGTGGATGGTTGTTTCTCTGGTATGTATCGCTCTGCAATGGGTTTAGTCTCGTTTCCTGTGAGGGGTGTGGAAACGTGTTTCCACCATGAGGAGAGTCCCACACGTGTGAACTCACGTTTCTCGTGCAACAACCCGGCGTCAGTGTGTGTCATCATCAGTCTGTAAAATACAGAATCACAGACTTGCAGGCTGGTTCGGGTGGGCAGGGCCCTCAGTGCCCCCCAGTGCACTCCCTGCCATGGGCAGGGACACCTCCCATTGGACCAGGGTGCCCAAAGCCCCATCCAACCTGGCCTTGAACCCTGCCAGGGCCTCCCTCTTCCCCAGGAAGAATTTCTGCCTCCCAGCCCCTCTCCAGCTGCCCTCCTGCAGCTGAAGACTGTACCCTTGGGCCTGGCCCTCCCTGCCCTTGGCACCAGCCCCTCTCCAGCTCTCCTGGAGCCCCTTGAGGGACTGGAAGTGACTTGAAGCTCTCCCCAGAAGCAGCCTTCTCTTCTCCAGGCTGAACCTGGAGACATGCTCCAACAGTTCCACATCCTTGTCCTGGAGGCAGTGCTGCAGGGGGACAGAATCCCCCCCTCCAGACCTGCTGGTCGTGCTGCTGGGGATGCAATCCAGGACAGGGTCAGCTCTCTGGGCTGTGAGCAACATTGCTGGGGCACACTGAGCTTTACATCAATCGACACCCCCAAGTCCTTCTCCTCAGGGCTGCAGATTGATTTTACTAACCAATACCTGTGTCTGTACGCACACAGCGCCTCGTGCATTCTTCTTTTCTCTGTGCTTCCACAGGTTGCTTTACTTTGGTCCCTTCATTCCTCATTTTCCTGCCTTGCCTTCTGCTTTCCTTTCACCTTTTCCCCAATGTCTGGCTTTGCCCAAACTCTGGAATCCCTCTCTGAATTCTTCCTTCTTGCCTTTGCTGTCCCTTGTCGGTGGGATGCGGGTGCTCCGCAGCACGATGCCACCCAGGCAGCCACAGCTGGAGGATGGGAGCTGCCTCCATTGGGTACCATCATTGATTATTATTTCTTTCTCATCTATCTGTTAAGATCCATCCGATATATCCATGTAGATATATCTAATGCCGTAGCCATCGTTTCTCTTCCAAAGCTGCTGAGTTCACTGAATAACCTCGACTTCCAAGCGTGCAGGTTTCCAGGAGGCTCGGAGACAGACCCATCCGCTTTGAGTCGCTGTAGTGTCTGTGGTTTGGGAGCGCTCTCATGGCCAGTGCCTCAGTTCTGGGGTTCACATCCATGTCTTGAAGTAAACCTGAGTGTTGCGGTTCCTCTCGGAGCACCGCCCTGTCCCCAAACCTCGATGCTGTTTGAGCTCGACATCGCTTCCTATGTTTAGGACTTACCAGGTTGTACTCTGGCGTCTCCTCTCCTTCCGTGTGCTGAATGTCCTGAGCCCCTTGGCATTTTGGTAACGTCCCTGTTGCTCTTTCTCTTTCTGCAGGCCTGCAAAGTGCAGAGCAACCCTGGATTGCCTTCCCTGGCTCGGTGCGGTTCCCCAGCATGCCCTCTCTTGGTCTCGCCTCACCCACCATTGAGGAACCTGCCGATAGGGGTAAGCCAAATCCCTCCCTCTCCCCCACGATCTTTGCACCTTTTTGTAGAGTTGTCTTCTTTTCTTTCTCTTTTTTTTTTTTTTCTCTTTTTTTTTTTTTCTCTTTTTTTTTTTTTTAAACTTTTTGTTTTTATTTCCCCCCTGACGCCCGCTGTTGATAAAGAAGCAACTGGCAGAAAACTTTACAAAAAGGTGCAACAGTGTTGAAAAGAAAATTAAATTTAAAAAAAATTAAATTTAAAAAAAAAAAGAAAAAAAAAAAGATTAAAAAAAAAAAAAAAAGAAACAAGACTTGCATTGTACCCCTCTAGGCAGTCTTCAGTGGTGGGTGGGACATCACCAGCTGAGGGCATGCTGGGACGTTGGCCTGAGCGGGATCCGCGAGGGGTCTGCACTTTGCAGACCTGTGGAAAGGGGGAGAAAAGGTAAGTCCCGCTTACCCCGTTCATTTGGAGCATTCAGCACATAACATACATCTTACATTTGCGCCTTTACAGAGTAAGAGCCTTTCTTTGGGGGTTTATTTTTCTGGAGGAGGGTCGGAAGGTCACATCGTTTAACGAGCCCCGTGACGTCGGGGGGTTATAGGGTGTGTGAGGGGGTTTTAGCCCTGAGCAAAACCGACCGTTCTCTTCTCATGAAGCATGGCAAAGAACCCCCTGCGTGTGCGCTGTCTGTCCGCTCGGTCATTCCACCTCTACACAGGCCATGCCCATAAACCATTAAACCCCACTGCCTCTTCCTCGCCCTCGAAATAACGTCGAGCAGCTCAGCGCTAACAAGCTTTCAGCACATTGAGACTCTTTGTTTTGCTTCCTTGGCTTCTGTCTTCCATTTATTCCTCCTTTTGGCTTGAAACGTGTCCTATGATTGTTTTGAGAACTAACGAATGTCGCATCAAACAGCGCGAGGGGTGTAATTACACGGGGATGACATACAGCTAATAAACACCTTTTGGTGTAGACAAGAGGTTAGATGAACACCGTGGGTAATGAGATGCTAAACGTGGGGAAATAGGATTGGAGAGGGACCAGTCTATCCCTGTGCGCCGAGGTGGGATGTGTCTGGTGTTATCCTTCCCGAGAGGCGATGGAAACTCAAGTCGCCTCGATCCTTATGCTCCCCTGGGAGGCAGAATCACTTTGAGCACCTAACCCCAGTTTTGGGGTCTGGTGTAGAGGCTGGCACCGTTCTTTAATTCCTTGGATGGTTTTTAAACTGTTACAGTGACTTCCACACTGAGAGCGAAAGCAGATGGGGATGGAGGGAGAGAAAGTACCGCCTCCTACTGTGTTGCTGTGAGATTGTAGCTCCTCTGCAGAAGGCTCATCCCTGTTTCTTCCCCCTTTTTTTTATTCCCCCCCACTTTTTCGTCACAAGTCAGGTCATTGAGGTGTGTGTAGTAACATCTGGCAAACATTTCTCCATGCCTTGGGTGGAAAACATTATTTTCATAGGAGCTGTAGCGCTGTAACCACAGGTGCTATGGAGCTTTATTAGGTACTTGGCCTGGGGTAGGATAAGGAGGCCAGGCCTCAGCTCAGGCACCTCTTGAACTTGCCACTCAGTAAATTTGGAATAAAAAAAATAATCCCTGCTTTCTTTCTGCTAAAAGTTTACTCCGTAGATTATTTTACTACACATTCAAAGGAGGCTTCTGTTGGCTGCTTTTAAGGCTTAATCAAACTGTTTGAACTGAGTTTATTCACAGCCATTAAAAACAAAATCTCAAGGAAATCTTTTGTTCAAGGTCTGGTCTCAAAGCAGCTGGATTTGGGGAGAAGGTGATGTGTAGCATGCGGATACTCAGGAGATGCAAAGAGTAGTCCCTGCACCCCTCAGTTTTGCAAGGGAGATGGTTCCCTCCTCCTTTTCCAGCCTTAGTTAACTCTCAAACCCGCCGCTTCAGCTTTGCAAGGACTTGTTGAGGAAGCACAGTTCCTCTGCAGCTCTGTCCTTGCCCAGCACAGCCTGGCTGAGGTTTGGAAGGTCCTTCAGACTGAAGCTGCCACTGCGCCAGAGCAGCTGCACGTTGCCTCTCGTTGGCTTTTGCCAGGTTTCTGGATGAAATGAGCCCAAACGTTTTGATTTCCAGGGCACGCTGGCAGGCCAGCTCTGGTCCCCAAGCTTTCCATGGGCAAGGAGGTGTGTGATGAGGTCTGGTGTGTGTGGCTGAAACCCGTCGGTTTGCTGTCACGTTACTATCTGTCTTTTTCAACCGGAGGGAAGTTTCTTCTTTCCACAGCCACAGGTTTGCAGTGTGGTTAGAACCTGGGCAGCAAAATCATGTGAAATGGTGTAAAACTGGAGCAGATGTCGTAATGTGGGGCTGCAAAGCAGCGTTCGCCACGTCATACTGGTGTCGATCAAGGGCTCTGGGTGGGAGCAGAGAGGAGCTGCAGGGAGGGGTTGACAGCTGGTTTAGGAAGGTGTCTGCACACTTAGAGCATCACGAAGGCTCCCTGGTCATGCTCTCTCATCCCACTGTTGATTCCTTGGGAGCCGTCGCCCTGTGCAGTTGCATCACGGTTACAGCGTGCGCCGGACAAAGTGTGAGTGATCTGATGGGTTATTTCCATGCGTGCTGGTCAAATGGAAGTCTTCCTGCACCAACACACCATGCAGCCCTCTTCCACACATTGCCTGGCTGTGTGAAACACACTGCAGCAGGAAGTCATTGTCTTGGGACAACATCTTGTTCTGTTGCTGCTATCGGGTAATGCAGCCCAAAGGAGAGCGCCGACACCAGCAGCGGTCGTGTTCATTCACTTCCACGGGCAGCACACCTTTACTGTGTCAAAGCTGAGCGGTTCAGAGCTCAGAAATGAGCTTCTGTCTTTAAGAAGAGGTTTGGTGAGTCTTAGTAGTGCAAAAGTGGGTTTGGGATGGATATGCGGCAGGCGCCAGCTGAAGCACTCTCCTCCCGCGCTCGGCGAAGCTGAAGGAGGTGGTTTTGCCTGTCTGAAGCTCCCTGAATCCCTTGGTTGAAGAGAGACGTGTTTTGAATGTCCCTCTCCCCTTTCACAGGGAGGTTGCCTGCTGCCCACAGAAGAGATTAATTACTTTTGTGGGAAGTAATGAGGTTCAGTAATGGAGTTGAGTTGCTACGCTGGTTTTTACATCGAGGTTTCTAATACCCGAATTCAGAAATAGGAAAGAATGCAGGGGAAGAGTAACCTCCTGACAGCATTCTGTCCCTCTAGTCCGAGATCAGAAGCTCCCTGTTGGTGGAGAGGGAGTTTGGGGGGGTGTCTTGTGACCTCTCACTTGTATGGCTGATGAAAAACTCCCTGGTCTGAGCAGTTGTCTGACCTGATTAGACCTGGCAGAGCATCGTGTTACTCGGGGTTGCAGAGAAGCGCTCTGCTGTTTCAAAGTACCGTGTCTGCCTTGCTTCTGTTAGGGGCTCTGTTCCTGCAGTGCAGGGGCAGCACTGATACAGTGTGGTTTGTGTCATTCCTCTCTCAAAATAGCTCTGTTTGAAGCAATTCCCAGTAAAACTGATTTAATCCTTAAACAGGCCTTGGCTGTGATGTCTCTTCCTGCAGTTTCTGGCCGTTCTGGTCGGTCGGGTTGAGCTCTGCAGCGTTTAAGCAGCGTCTGGAGCATTGTTGCTGTGTGGAGGCAGTGGTCATCCTGTATCTTTTTTGGGAAAAGCTGCCCCAGAGAAACATGTTTGATGTCTTCATGTTCCCCCTGACCAACCCAGACCAGGGTGTTGGGTTGGAGAGAGTCCTCAGCGTCCCAGGAGGAGTTGCTGGTTGTTGGTTTTGGCGTGCGCCCAGGAGCGTTTTATCAAGATGTGAGTTTAAAAGGGGATATAACAAGGAATGTTTTTATCCTAGTTGTTGAATGTTGGACCGAGGAGATCTCAGCCAGGCCAGAGGAGAGAGCCCAGGAAGATCATCACTGTGTGTGTGAAGGAGGATGTCCACCTGAAGAAGGCAGAGAACGCCTGGAAGCCGAGCCTGAAGAGAGAGAACCAAACCGAGGACCCAGAAAATGTCAAAACCCAGGTGAGAGCATCAGCCAGAGCTGCTTGGTGCAGCTTGGAGGAGGGTGGGAATTTGCTTTGCTGTTGTGTAAAGCAGTAAAAAGGAGCAGAGAATTCCAGTTCAAATCGGTTTCCTCTGCCTTGCTTATTTTTGTTTTCATGTGTTTATTCTTGAGCTGGAGTTTAAATGGCAATCCTGTGTATTGAGCTAGTCTAAATAGGGAACACCAGACAACCTACTACCTCTCTTCCAGGATTGTTGTTTCTATTCCTATTTCACTAGAACATTTCTGTCTCCAGTTTAAAGCAAACAACCTCAGACTCCCAGCACAGAACTTGCTTTTCATCCCCTTTTAGACTACGGTTCTGCCCTGAAACTCAGCCAGACTGAGGTTCCTCTGTCAATTTGTCCTGCCCAGCCCAACAGCACTGCCCCTCAAGTTTTCTTGGTGTCTTTCCCCCCCTTGGGCAGAAGTATTTGCCTGGTGGTCAGGCTTGTAATGTGGAGGGTAAGTTGGGATAGGTTTGAGGGACACTGGGAATTCTGTTCTCGGGGCTAATGCCAGTGGTGTTGACCTAATTACTGCTCTGGATAGAGAAGGGGAAGGAAAGTGACTCAAGTGAATGTGGGAGAAGTTGATTACCTCTGGATGAGGGAAAAGGTGGCCACTCCCTGTGAATTTATATCTCATGGGTGGGTTGATACAAGAAGAGCATTTCAGTTGGGTGACAGCAAGGGCTTTGCACCTCTGGCGCTTGAAAAAAGCATTTGGGAGTTTCTGAAAGTCATCAATAGCCAGTTGCTGAGTTAGGATTGGAGCTGGGCTGTGTCCAGACACGTGTCTGTGTAACTCAACTTCCTAGAAGTTCCTACAGAACATCATCTCTGTTCCCCTTTCAAGAGACATCCTAGCTCATTCCTGAAAGCTGCCAGTTTGATTTGTGCCTAAACTTGGTGTTTTTCCATCCTTCAGGAGCTGTTCCGCAAGGTACGAAGCATCTTGAACAAGCTGACACCTCAGATGTTCAATCAGCTCATGAAGCAAGTGACAGACCTGACAGTAGATACAGAAGAGAGGCTGAAGGGAGTCATCGACCTGGTGTTCGAGAAGGCTATCGATGAACCGAGCTTCTCGGTGGCGTATGCCAACATGTGCAGGTGTCTCGTAACGGTAAGAGCCGCCAAAATCAAGTGGGGAGTTCCTCTGCAGGGGTGAACGTCCTGCACGTTGTTCCCATGGACTGATGGGCAGCAGTGTAAAACATGGCAAGAGCAGAGTTAAAACATTCAAATGTAAATAACAATTGTTTACATGGTGGATTTCTTCTTGTATATTCCTTGGCTGAGCCTGTGGGCAGAGGGCTTTGCTTGGAGCAAGGAGGTGGTTGGAGTTGAGGACTCATCACTCTGCCTGGCTGTTGTTCCTTGGAAAGCTCAGCTTCTCTCCCCTTCCGAGGTGCAGGGCTGGAGAAAGCTAGTTTCCAGTGGTGAATTCAGGACAAAAATAGCCCCCTTCTCTCCCCTATCTGTGACCACACAAAACGAAGGAGCACAGCTCCAAACCCCTTCAGCACGCACCAGGAGTGTTTTGAAAAGCAGGGTGTCTTTTTTAAAGGATCCTGGGAATGGAAAGGCACTCTGTCTGCAGGCAGAGGTGGTGCCAGCCAAGTTTGGAGTGTGACTTTACATATGAAATGTAAAACTGCTGGAAATCATGACGCGATGCTTCACTGCCGCAGCCTCACACACCAGCAGAGCTGAATATGAAGCTCATAATAAAACCTACTCAAGAAAACCTTGCTGGAATGTAGTTTTAGCTGAATTCCTGCTGTTTTTCCTTCTCCTCCAGCTGAAGGTGCCCATGGCAGACAAACCTGGGAGCACAGTAAATTTCCGCAAGTTGCTGTTAAATCGCTGCCAGAAGGAGTTTGAAAAGGACAAGGCTGACGACGACGTCTTTGAAAAGAAGCAGAAGGAACTCGAAGCTGCTACCACTGTAAGTGGGAGGTTTTCCCACAGAAATTCTCAGTGCTCCTCATGAAAATGTTCTCTTTAGGAGATGGCAGTGGATTTGGGGGAAGTTTTGGAGTAGAGAGCTTCATTCTGTCCACTGGCTGAGTGTAATAAAAAATATTTGCCTTAATTAATGGGGTTTTACACCCTCCTCCTTTTGGGTTTTAGGAGAAAGAGAGGGACAACAGCAAGTATAAATGTAAAACTGGATCTTTTGAAGAATTCTGTGCTCTGAACATGGGGTTTGGTGGGGTTTTAGAGCTGGTTTTGTGTTTTACAGCCAGAGGAGAAGACGCGGCTCCACGACGAGCTGGAAGAGGCCAAGGACAAAGCCCGACGGCGATCCATTGGGAATATAAAATTCATTGGTGAGCTTTTCAAGCTGAAAATGCTGACAGAAGCCATCATGCATGACTGCGTGGTAAAGCTGCTGAAGAACCACGACGAGGAGTCCCTCGAGTGCCTTTGCCGCCTGCTAACTACCATTGGCAAGGACCTGGACTTTGAGAAAGCAAAGGTAGGGCAGGGCTGGGAGCAAGTGCTGAGGCTTCCAGGGTAGGGATGGAAAAATGGGTGTGGGGTGTTTTCATTTGAGGACTTCTCTTTCTTTTTACTTTGGGATTTTCACTACAGCATGTGAAAATCATCCACTCTGTGGATGTTTCATCATGGCCTGGCCCTGCTCCCTTCTCTCTGCCCCTTTCTAGTAGATTCTGTATAATTTTCAGTGGGGTTCTCCTGTTGCTACTTGTTTCCATGATTCACCTAAGCAAAGGCTGAAAGTGTTTCCCATACAGAATCACAGGGATTGCAAGGGGCCTTGAGAGCTCATCATGTCCAACCCCCTGCCAAAGCAGCTCCCCAGATCATGTTGCACAGGTCGGTGTCCAGACAGGGCTGGAATCTCTCCAGAGAAGGAGACTCCACACCCCCTGGGCAGCCTGTCCCAGGGCTCTGACACCCTCACTGGGGAAAAGTTCTTCCACATGTTGGTGTGGAACTTCCTATGCTCTGACTTGCAACCATTGCCCCTTGTCCTGTCTCCACAGACACTGAAAAGGGGCTGGCCAATTCCCCCTGCACCCCATCCTTAAGATATTGATAAACATTAATAAGGTCACCCCTCAGTTTTCTTCTCTCCAGGCTGAACAGCCCCATACCCTGTGGCCTTTCTTCTTCCAAACAGAATTTACCTTTTCCTAGTTTCTAAGGAGTCCTCTCTTCACCACTGAAGGTTTATAATACCAACAAAACCCACCACTGAAGGTGTCAGGTTAAATCCAAAGAAAAGAACCCTCATTAACTGTCCCAACCCCCCACATGAACCTCAGTGGGTGCCTTTGTGTCATTGTCACCTCCAGCCACGCTGGCACGAAGCAGCTGTTTGACACTGCAGTGCTCCAGCATCCTCCTCCTGAGTTTTTTTTTCCCTACAAACATGTATCTGTAGCATGGAGCATTACGCACTCGATGAGCTTCTCTTGGCACAGACCCTCTGCTTCTCCTGCGCAGAAGCCAGGCGTGGGGTGAAAAGGGGTTTGTCAGGAATCGCTTGGACTCTGGCAACAAACTGAGCAAATGATTTTCAGCTGCCTGGGGAAGGGAGTTCCCTTGCAGTGCTGCTGGGCTGCGGGGATCACGGAGGATCATATCCAGCTTTCCAGATGTTTTTGGGAGCGTTGACCAGCGTAGCTCAGCACTGATCCCCCAGGCTAAACACTCGTAATGCAACGGTCTGTGCGTTATTGATGCAAGTTTGAAAGTGCAGGAACTGGGGACTCGGTGTCTCCATGTGCTTTGGGAAGAAAATGAGCTCTGCTGTCTGAGTGGTAGCTGAGGTCATGCTGGATGAGTCCTGGATGCTCTTTTGGTCTTTGTGAGCATGGAAACCCTGTAATAGCCAAGGTTTCGGTGCGCTGGCCATGGCACCACGGGGTGTGCATGCAACAGGCAAATGCAGATGTTGAAGCTGCCCTTTGTTCTCTTTTTGGGCTTTGTTATTTCTCTCAAGATCCAGTGAGAATCCTTTTATTTATTTTTTGGTAATAGGGCAGATGTTTTACTATGTGTTTTTTATTGGAGCTGAAGTGTTAGTGATAGCTGTAATTAAACTTTCTGGCCAAAGTCCATGTTAAATATTTTCCCTGTCGTTCCTGACTTTGGAAACATTTGCTCTCAGAGCTGAAACTTTCCACTGCAAGGCCAGGACCAGATTTTAATAGGGCTTTTCTTGCTTGTTTGAAGTACAAGGAAGAGGGTTTAGCTAGTTCTTAGTGAAGGGACTGCAAAACTATTTATATAACTGCCCTGAAACTTGTTTAAAACAGCCAGAGCGTTGATTTTGGGCAAAAAGGGTTTTTAGAGCCTGATGAGCCTGGTTTAAACTAACAGAGGTTTATCTAACAATACCATTTCATGTCTTAGTGCAAGTTGGTTTAGGTTCCATCACATCCCAACTCTTTGAATGGAAAGGAGCTTGTGGGGATTCATGACACAGCAAAGCCCATTGAATGGCTTCTCACTGAGAGAAGCAGCATTTCTATCCCCACATCATTTGCCTGACCCCAGCTGAGCCTGTTCAGGGAGGTAAAAGCATGGCAATGATGGGGGCAGGGTTAGTTTTGTGCCTCTTCCAATTACTCAGCCAGTTTTTCTTGGGGTGAAGTGAGCACATGTGCTGATACAGACAGGAGGAGCTCAGAGAAGGACTCCCCTTTTCAGTGGCAGCTAGTCAGTGGAGCAGCTTAGCTATACCATGAAAAAACCCACCTTGTTCTGGTGGGTTTGTTAATGGATGTTGAGTTTATTATGTACACGCAAAGGTGTAAATTATTTAAGTAATTAAAAATGCAGAGAAGGCGTGCACTGAATGAAGGAGGTGCTCACAGACTGAAAGCCAGCCTGGGGAGCCTATGAGCCCCAGCACTCACTGCTCCAGGGAGCAGCTCTGGGTCCCCAGACACTGTTCTGGCACAGAAATGCTGTAGGGCAGAACCTGCTGACTCCCCAGAATGAGTGTGTTCATTTCCAACGTGCTGCTGATGATGTTTCTCTTGCTTAGCCTCGCATGGACCAGTATTTTAATCAGATGGAGAAGATTGTGAAAGAGAGGAAAACGTCTTCGAGGATTCGGTTCATGCTTCAGGATGTCATAGACCTAAGGCTGGTAGGTACCAACTCCAGGAAGTAAAAGAGCATGGCCCCTTCCAGCTCTGGGCAGGAAGAGTCCTCACAGGAGAGCAGGATGATGGTGTAGCAGTGGGAGGATGCTGTGCCCTGTACCCCAGAAGGCTGCCTGACAAGAAGTCTCTCCCAGTTTGCCTTAAGGCAGGCCAGGGTCAGTGGTCAGGCAGGCTGCTTGTGTCGAGTGTTTTGGGTCTAATTACTGTTGGACACGTGCCCTTGCTGGCTGCTCACACCACTGCTCTGGCCCCGTTGCAGCGGGATACACCTGAGCTCTTCTTGGAGGAGAGCTCATGGGTAGTTTTACCCCATGCCTGAGGCTGTAGGGACCACAAGGGCTCTTTTGTTGTGGCAGGTCCTTGGCCTGCATTGCTAGTAGCTTGGCATTTTGTGGCAGCTGAAGTCACTGTATTGACTGCAGGGTACACCAAGATAATTACCCCAAAAGTTGGGATGAGGCTGTAGCAAGATGAGGAGACAGCCTGGCTGTTCTGGGATAGAGGGATCTGTGCAGTGCATGGCTGAATAGACACATCAAGCAGTGGAAATGTTTTGTGGAGAGACAGCTCCACCTCTCTCTGCAGGATTCCTGTCTCAGCCATCACCATCCCTGGAGTGGCAGAGCACTGTCTCCAGACCAGATGCACTCGTTTCTTTATTTTTCTGGGTTTCGCTGGGTTTTTTTCCTCAAGCTTGGAGGAGGGGCTCCAAGGACCAGTGTCAGTGGTAAATGGATAGAGATTGACAGCAGCCTCTCTCTAGTCTTTCTCTTTCCTCTGAACCTAGGAAGGCAAGAAAGCTCGGAATGTGCTGGATGCTAGGGGTTAAAATGTCTCCAGCTCATCCAGGTTCACCGCAGCTCCTTCCTCCCCTGAAACACACAGGGCAGACTGTGTTATACCAGAGTACTGGTGCTGGGATAACCCTGACCCCTCTCTGCCAAATCTTCCCCACTTGGGTAGCAGGCCCCCTGAGACAACACAAAGGTGGGAGAATCAGGCACCTGGAAACCCCCTGCTTATGATGCTCCTCAAAGTATCTCTGTGCTACTTGCTTCTTTCCTAGTGCAACTGGGTGTCACGGAGAGCAGACCAGGGCCCGAAGACCATCGAGCAGATTCATAAAGAAGCCAAGATTGAAGAACAAGAGGAACAGAGGAAGGTCCAACAACTCATGACCAAAGAGAAGAGGAGACCAGGTAAAGTAAAAGCCGAGCTGGCTGCTCATTTCACTCATTTCACAGCCAGTTGCTGTGTGGGAGTCAGACTCGCCGTCCGTCCTCACATAGAGCAGGATCTAATTTCAAGAGAATAATGGCTTAATTTCAAGACTAACCGTATTGTCCTTAGCTGGTAAAGTTGTAGGGTATTAACTCTGTGTGAGAAGGTGGCTTGGCCAGCCCTTGAGGTTGACACTGCCTGAGTAAGAGTTTGCAGGGACTGGGAACATGAAGACTGGGACAGAGCATGGTGAGGAGAAAGTTATCTCTGGGATTCTTTAGGGGGTGTCACATGATAGTGCTGGGAAATCAGAGCGTAAAGAAAATACACATATATTTTGTCCTTGTCCTAAAACTGACATCAGGAGAAGGGAAGGAACATGGGAATGTCTGAGTTCTTTGGGTTAGCAAAGACGTGTGGTCTGTGCCTTCCGCGAGCTTGTGAGAGCACGGTGTGGGCAGCCATGGAGAGCACACAGGAACTGCTACCAAAACCAGCCCCTGGAAGCAGCGAGGCCTCTTATGTCATGGCTGCTTTGTAATCATAAAGCTGGGCCAACTGGTTGTGTCATTTTAGTCTGAAGAAACACTCCAAAAGACACGATCTCCATGCAGAATCATGCTTGGGCTTAGCAAAAATGTCCCGTTGTCATCTGCTCCTCCTGCTGAACTTGGAGACAAGTGCCTGTGTTCTCCTGGGGTGCAGCTGGAGCAGTGAGGCCGAGCTAAAGGTGGTTGTGTTTGTCATCTGGCAGGTGTCCAGCGGGTCGATGAAGGCGGCTGGAACACTGTGCAAGGGGCGAAGAACAGCAGAGTGCTGGACCCCACCAAGTTCCTTAAAATCACCAAGGTAGGTGCCAGCATAAGACTTGTTCAGAGGAATGGAAATGCTGAGGTCTTACCCTCCTGTGTCTGCCTAGGAAAGACCATCGTGGTGTTTACAGGCCCAGGCTTGGGGGGTTTGGGGGATATTTTAAATCCCCAGAGTTAGTACTGTGCAGAAGTAAAGCACAAAGGAAGACCCTTGTCTTCTCAGTGTTCCTCTTTTGCTTGTTTGAAGGGAAAGGAGTGTGTGTGTGCTTTGTCTCAGGCTCATAACATCCTTTTAGTGACCCAGGAGTCCTCTTAGTTGGACAATCTGCATTTTATTAAATGATGACAGGAGGATGTGAGTCAGGGGTATCGTGTGTGGTGGTGATGGAGCGCTGTACATGGTTGCTACAGCTGTCTGGGACACAGGAGAGGTGGAAATCCTTTGCTGTCTGTTGTGACGCTGCTCAGGAGGATGAGGATGGCAGGTTCTGTTTGAAAAATCCATTCCTGGTGTGTCACAGATGGCAGCAGTCTGGGTTGGGAAGGTTCAGGCACCATGAGAAGAGTGATGTCCACTTTTCCAGTGTTTCTGGACTTCTGTGGTGCTGTTGCATCCCTCAGGATGTGTTAAACTTTCATGCTGCTCTCTGGGTGAGCGTCTTCCTCTTATTTTACCATTAAAAATGTCGTTTGGGGACATTGATTTCAGGCCGTGGGTTAGGGAAGCTTGGAGGTTTCTCTCCTTTTTTAATGACCTTGGGAACAGCTTTGGGATTCCTTGCCAAGGAGAGCTCTGGCATAGATCATGGTGATTCCTCAGCACTCCCTTGTCCCAGGTCATGTCAGTCTCCCCAGATTTGTATGCTCAGTGCCTGGATGCTTGGAGAGCTGTAAAGCAAAACCTGGACCACCTGTAGCCCTTCTGCAGATCAAGCTCAGCTTGCTCCTTGGGGAAGTCATAAAACAAGGAGTCCAAAACTTAATTGGCAGGAGGGATTCAGCCTGCTTTTGTCTGGGAAAAGTCTGCTCATCTGGGAAAAGTCCCTTCTACTCCTTTTAGCACAAGCAGCACAACTAGAGCTAGCTCTGCAAGAGCTGCGCTCTCCAAAGGAGAGAGGAGAGAGGAGCTTCTGCACAGAGATCTGTGGGGTCACAACCTCCTCCTTGATAAATTCACCTGCTGAGCACCGTGAAATTGATGTTCTTGTCAGATACTACTTTTTTCCCTCCAAGTTCTGCAACCTGTTGTTGTTCCCTGCCCTCAGAAGTGGGTTTGTTACTGTGTAGATTCCCCCCAGAGCCATCACTGGGAGGTTGAGCGACAGCAGAACCGTTTAGTCATCACAGGCGAACTGAACATCTTTCACTTACTGACACACCATGCGTTTTCCTCCTTGCTGAGCTTCCTGACAAAAAGCAGCTCCTGTGAACATGTTGTGTTGATGCTTTGGAAGAGGCTGTTTGTGTTGCCCCTTGTTGTTTGCTTCCTCTGACTTTGGCTAGGGTTCAGTCTCCCAAAAATGTGTTAAAGCACATTTTGGTATCCCAAGACAGGGATTGTTGTGAAAAGAACACCCTGTTTATAATTGCAGCCTATGATCTTCCCTTGTAACGATGTGTCTTGATGTGTTTTACAGCCCACAATAGATGAGAAGATTCAGCTTGTGCCTAAAGCCCAGTTGGGCAGCTGGGGAAAGGGCAGCAGCGGCGGAGCAAAGGCAAGCGAGATGGGTAAGTCGGGATGGGCCCTCACCCTCTGCCTCACCACTGGCTGGCCTTGCGAAGAGCAAGTTTAGGTGGGAGCACTGGTCTAAGTGTGCGACTGCTGGAGGAGCAGGGTTAAAGTAGGGCAGGACCAGCCCCTGCCCTGCAATTCCCTCCCCATCCCTTCAAAACCAGCTCTTACCTAAAGGATTTTGTGATGCCAGCATGTCAGCAGCTACTGACCTTGTCGTCGCTCTTCTCTGTGTTGTCTTTACGATCCCCCAGACTCCTTACGACCAAGTGCCACTAGTTTGAACAGATTTTCTGCACTGCAGCCTCCAGTCTCATCTGTATCTGCCTCATCTGCATCCTCAGAGTTAGACTCTCGCAGGGCCTTAACTAGGTAAGCTCTGGTCTGCCAGTGATGTTCCCTTCTGCTGTCCGTACACCCGTGCTTTTCACTTGCTGCTCTAGTTACCAGCACACAAAAAGAAGAGAATTTCCTGGAATTTCCAGGATTAGCTGGGTCTTTTTTCCTCCCTGTGTACTTTAAACTACCTTAAAGCACATGCATCTTTTATAATATCACAAGAGAGATGGGCAGCATAAATTTTTAAAGCCATTGCAGCGAATGTTTTAGTTTCCTCTTCCCTGTCGCCCTTTATCCCAAGGACACATTTGCTAGGTTAAAAACTCATTAGATAAAACTTCCCAAGATCTAGCAGTGTGGGTTGGGCTCCACGGTCCTGGATGCAGCCAGGTCAGTGGGGTTCTTTGTCCAGAAAAACATGAAGAAATTGAGCAGGGCTCTCAGAACTCTGTGGCTGTTTCAGAGCCTTCCCAAGGCATGACCAGGGCTGCCCTGCGATGTGTGCGTCAGGCTGAGCAGTGCTCTCACGCTCCAGTTTCACCAGGGCTGCAGCCACTCCAGCTTGTAGCATGACACACACGTTAACCCTTAATAATTAAGTAACTCCAGGCAGGGTTTATAAACATACAGTTCATTTAAAGTGTCACTGGCTCTTCCTGCTGGTAAACTCAGGTGCTGGAGTGTTTTCTCAGGTTTGTCCCTCTGATATTTTCCCTCCTTCACATGAAACTCCAGCTTACCTGGAGATTGTCCCACTTTGGTACCGTTCTGCCTGTCTTACAGACACAGTAATTAATAGGACAGACCCTTGTTGCCTGCTGCCAGTAGCCTTCACTTTTCAGAAGCTGTTTTTCAGTAAATGGCTAAAAGGACGCCGCTCAGTAGCATTTCATAGTAAAACAGTGCCTTTACATGGTAAAATTCAGTGTTCTACATGTCTGCTGGGTGCTGTATGGACTTCACTCCTTCTCCATGTGTGCTGTAGGATGCTCGGCTCCACCCGAGCGCTCTGGCTGTTTGTGCATCTTTGAGACTTGAGTTTGTTTTGATTTCTATTCTGTGTAGCTGCATCTATAAACCATTGAGACAGCAATCCCACTGGGCTTGGGTTGTGGAGTATCTTGTCTGACATTAGCATCACAAGCAGGGCTCACTCGTGGTGTAACCTTTAAACACCTGTGGTTTCGTTCCGCAGTCGCGGGAGCACGGGCAGGGAGAAGAACGACAAACCTCTCCCACCTTCCCTCTCCCGTCCCAACACCTTCCTACGGGGCAGCAGCAGTAAAGAGCTGCTGCTTGACAATCAGGCACAGGAGGAGCAACGGAGAGAGATGCTGGAGACAGTGAAGCAGTTAACAGGCGGCATGGAGATGGACAGGAACAGCACGGAGGCAGAGAGGAGCAAAGCAAAGGAATCTGGTGAGCGGCTCTTCCGTGCTCGGGGAATCTTGATGAAGGTGGGAAAAGCCGTAAGGGAAGATCTCTCAGAGAAAGTGACAGGTTTCTGGGTGGTGGTGTGAGTATTTGGCCTGCAGTGATACATTGTCAAGCTGTGATTTGTCTCCTGGAGGTTTGTAACATGGCTGAGTTGTATGGGCTTTGGAGTTGTCTCCTCTTACCAGCTCCTCCCTGGATTCATCCAAGTGGAACGCTGCAGGTAGCAGCAGTGCAGCACTCCACAGTGTTGTTTTGCCTGCTTGTATCCTGTCACTGCTTGTTTCTGGGCTCAGAAACCCCAAATTAATGTCAGAAATGCTTCTTCAGGGCACAACAAAGCTGTACCTTAGATTTTCCAAACATTTCCCACGGCCAGAGCAGGGATTTGGTTGTGGGGCAGACCATGCCCAGAGTATGGTTGGTTTTTTTAGCACTGTGTTGTTGCCAGCCCTCATTCCAAGCACCCTGATCTGTTGACTTCTGCTTTGAGAATCTCTCAAGACAGTTCTAATTTTCCAAATGTGGGGTTGTTTTCTTGTATTTCTACCAGCCAAGCCAGAAGCTCCCCCAGCTCCAGCACAAGAAAAGCCTTCATTATCAGAAGAGGAAATAGAGAGAAAATGCAAATCTATCATTGATGAGTTCTTGCATATTAATGATTTTAAGGTAAGCAAAATGAAAACCTTGCTTAGCAGAAAGGTCTGTTTCTCTCCAAAAACAGTCTTTGTAAGCACCCAGCTCACGTAGAGGTAACTGAAGCTGTGGGGGCTGTCAAAATTCAGGTGGCAGCAGCTCCACGAGCGTTTTTAGGAGAGTTATCTCCCAAACTCGTGTTCTGCCCTGCTAGAAAATAGCCCAGCTCATGTGTTTGAAGTAGCAAGATGTATGTGTATCTGTCATGAATCACTGAGCAGCTCCATAATAACAGCAATTTTGAAAGCGGAAAAGCCAGTGGGAAAATAAACTGAGGGTTTAGTTTGGTTATCGAAGCGTGTGCTGTTCTGATCTGGAGGCAGATAAAGCAATACTAAATATTGAACAAACTGCTCCAGAGTATTTTTAATAAACACTGAAAATTACTGAGCAGCTGTCATCACTTCCTAGTTAAAGGTTGAAATTTTGTTCCCCTTGTAAATGGATTTTTAGCTTGTCCAGGGAGTTTGCAAGAAGTGCTACGCTGGCTGCAAAGCTGATTGGTTTGATCTTTTGCTGAAATAAATGTTAAAAAACCTGCCAAGTTTGCAGTGGCAGCACTAGGGAGTTCCTGGTTTGGCACCCTGAAAGCAGAGTTGCTGCTTTCGCACTTCATCGAGCTTCCAGTGAAAATCAGAAGGAGGAATGTTCTTATGATGGATTGGGTCAGGTTCACATTGAGTTATCAGGAGGAGTTACTCAGTCTTGGCTTGGAGGAAAACAAACAAACAAAAGACACTTTGGTTTGGGATGTCCCCAGCTTGCTGGCTGGGCAGAGCTCAGCAGGAGGAGTCAGGATGGTTACCAAGGAGTCTCCACTCCTTTCTTTTTGTGATAGGCTTTGGAGTCCAGCCCCTGGATGTCTGGGGCTTGTGGTCACTTCAAGGGCATTTTGTATGGCTGGAGATAGAGTTGAATTGTGCTGGATAAGCACAGCTCTGGGTGAAAAACACTTGTCAGCTTGAGGCAGCTCTTTACATGGGGGGTAGGTTGGTTAATTGTAATTCCAAATGCTCAGAAATCACAGAATCACTGAGGTTGGAAAAGACCTCCAAGGCCATCCAATCCAGCTGTCCCCCTGTCACCTGTATTACTCACCCATGTCCCTAAGTACCGCTGAGCTGTATGTTTAGTGTCAGCAAGGTGAGCAGCACATTCACCTGTCTGTCCTGGGGAGACTGGGATCTGCTGGGCACATCTGATGGAAAAGCTCTGACCCGAGCATGCAGCCTGGGACTGCCAGGCTTGTGATCTGCACAAAAAACCCCCATAATTTGGGCAGAAATGCATCTGGGGCTGCCAGTTCTCAGTAACTTAAAACCACCACCAAAGAGCTAGGACTTTAGTTAGGAATCCTGTTGAGATCTGTTAGGCTGAGCCTAGGAGGTCAGTGGAAGATCTTTGCTGATGACAGTGGGGATTTTTGAAGTGTGACACAAAGCGCTTCTCTTCAAGTCTCCAAGTCAGACAGGTTTATTTGCTTAGGTTACAAAGCAAATGTGCTGGAAAGGAAAAGCTTCAGAAACAGGGAATTTTCCCCCAAATGCTCCCCACCTATTTTATAACAGGGGCATTACCCTCCCAGGTCAGACAGATGGATCGAACTCGGTGTCTTTGTTTTGACTTGGCTTGGTACTTGGTGAAACAGTGATGAAATAAGAAGCGGTTTGCTGGCATCCAGAAGACAACTGCTGTCACTGAGCAGCCAAACTACCCAGGAGTGTGATCCTGTCTTATAAAACTGGTCCCTGAGTGGCATAAATTATTATTAATATTGGTGTTATTTATTATTATTATTCAGTTGCCATCTCGGTGGTGATTTGTGATGAGGTTCTGCATGTTTCCCTGGCAGCTTCACTAAATCCTCACCCCCACCCCTACTCTCTAGCTGACAACATTCTCCTGCCCTGATTGTCTGAGGTTGGCAGTGCAGGTGAATGAGGCTGTGTGTCGTTGGAACAGGAAGCGGTGCAGTGTGTGGAGGAGCTGAGCGCCCAGAACCTGCTGCCTGTTTTCGTGCGAGTGGGAGTGGAGTCGACGCTCGAGAGGAGTCAGATCACCAGGGATCACATGGGCCAGTTATTACATCAGTTGGTGCAGTCAGGAAAGCTGAGCAAGCAGGATTTCTTCAAGGGGTTCGTATTCTGCGTCTTCAAACGTGTCTTTTAATTGAGCATTCAGTGCAAATGAGCAGTGTGTTGGAGAGGAGTGACTGCCCACCTTGCTTGAGTACCCTGCCTTCTCCACACATCCTTTTCAAAGGAGCATTCCCACCTGGGTGTATTTATAAGTAATGTAATAGATTTTTATGTATTGTGAATGTAAATTGGTTTGTATTTATATAAAGTATTTATTTCTGTGCAAATGCTAGGTGTATGTTTAAAAGTGCATATTTAGCTTTCTGGTTTGTGATGGACATGTCGGTGTTTGCCTCTTGGCAAATCACTGAATACAATGAAAAGAGAAAGGAGAAGACAAAAACATCTTCACCTGGCACTAATACCTAGAAGCTATAGCCTGAAGTCCTGAGTATCCACAAAGCTGCAGCCACTCCCACTGGTAACACCACCCACACGGTGTGATTTCTCAGGAAAACCATATTTTAAGGAGTTAGACGTGTTCTTGAGAAGGGGAACCTGCACCAGATGTAGTACCATGTGGGTCAGACCTTCCTCGAAATATCCGAGGTATCCGAGGCCACTAGTTCATTCCCACTCTCTGGTTTTGTGTTTCCAGCCTGAATTGGAACTGGTGTCCAGTGGTACAAGGATCTGTGTTCCCAGGGTGGTGCCTGGCATCACTCAGTCCTCCTGGGGGCTTAGAGCAGGATGATAAAAACAAGGGTTAACCCAGAAGAGCAGCCAGAGAAGGGACAGATGACATAAGGCTTTTGGATACTGAGCTTCTGGGTGTTTGGCCCCATCTTGCTACTGGTGGTCTCCCTGCGCCCATGCCTGGCAGGGAACTTCACAGTGTTGCAATCCACCGGCTCACAGGAAAAGTTTAGGCAGCCCAAGTTCAAAACCATATGGAACAGCAGTAAAAATACATATCCACAGGGAGCAGAGTGGTCTGTGGCCACACAGTCACTGATGGTCCAAGCGACTCGTTTGAAGCGATCCATTTCCAGCAGGGATTGTGATTAAAGCTGTTCCTGGGTTTCCTGGAGCGTGGATGAGTGGCTGTGATGACAGAGAAGTAGGATCTTGATGAAACTGTGGGGCGTGAGGTCTGAGTGTGACATAAAGTGAAAGAGCTCCTGGAGGTGATGAAAAGGCAAGTGGTGTTCAGCAGGCACGGGAGAAGAACACCCAAAGCCACTACACTTGTTCACGCAGGACAAATGACTGTAATTAGGGGTTGTGGGATGAGGAGCGGTCAGGGAGCAAACGTGGAGAGAGGCACAGCAGGAAACCAGTTCCTGGCAGAAATGCTCGGAGAAACCCAGGTGGAATTAGTAGCAGGGGATGTAAAGAACAACGCAAAGGGGGCGCTGCCTGGGTGTGAAGCACAAGAGAAAACATCACTAAACCTCAACCCCAGAATTATCAGGGGTTTGAGGGAGGAATGAATCATGATGAGCACTGGTAGGAGATCCAGAACAGTGATCACCTCGTACCAGGCTTGGGAAGTGAAGCCACCTACAAGGTTTTCATTGGAGAAAAGAGTTCTGAGTAATTCTGGGAACTGTATCCAGAGCTGGGGAACAGTTTTGTTCCAGTTCAGGATGGAAACCTCTCACTGGTGTATTGAACTTTTTGCTTGTGCTGTTTTATGTACCTATAGATGTTTTTCCAACTACCTTATGATTGGATGTTGTTGTTAGTAATCCCCTTCTGTAAACGTTTGGCTATTTTTAAGGGCTCTCCATTTATTAGATGCTCTCTTACAGACCAAAATGCTTTTTAGCTTTGCAGTGTTTACTCTTCAGTATGTTTACTAGTTAGATTTGTTCCTGAGATATGAGAATTACTGTAAATGGGGCTTTCTGGGCTTCGTCTCCTGGTTTTAGGGAAGGCAATGCCTTTTCCACATAATCCCCATGTTATCTCCTCGAGAAACTCATCCTGGCTGAAAGCCTGGGATAGCAACAGGGGGTTTGTTACCTTTAAAAATCCTTTGCAACAGAAGAGGGGAGGGAAAGGGAATTGCAAAGTGCAGATTTGCACAAATCAAAACCTCAAATTAAATTATATTTCATGCTTGTCTTTTTTCTTTTCTTCCTCAAGTTTTTCAGATACCTTGGAGATGGCAGACGATATGGCCATAGATATACCCCATATTTGGTTGTACCTAGCTGAGTTGGTGACCCCCATGTTAAAAGAAGGAGGATTCTCTATGAGAGAACTTATACAGTAAGCAACGCTGGGTGTTTACCGGTGTCGGACGTGCTGGGCTGTCTGTGTGGCTTTGCAATAGCATTTTCACAGCGTGGTTCCCATCAGTAAATTACAGGCAATGGGTAGCAGAGGCTCAGCTTCTCGTAGGAGTTTTCAGCTGAGCTAAAAACCACCCTGGTGGTGCAGTCGGAGTTGTTTGAGAGCACAGTGAGGACTGGAGTTTGTTTTGTTCATGTCCTTATATAGATTTGGTGGTTAATTTGGAGATTACCTAGAAGCCAGTTGTCTGGTTGCCTTTTTCTGTGAGTAGTTGGTAAAGAAAAGAAGAGCCTTTGCCCCAAAAAAGGGTCCTGCTACCCAAAGGATGCATTCCACAAACACGAGTGGATTTGATGCTACATGATGACAAAGTCTTTGTCATTAGCCAGACAAAGCCTGTTTTATCAGCAGCACTAGCTAGATCAAATCCCTCATCCCTGGCAGAAGTTAAAGGGGGTTTCCTGCCTCAGTTTTTTCACGACCCCTTTGCCTTGCATCCAGGCTGTGTGATGAGGGTAAAACAATCTTCTGATTAATTCACATTATAAAGGAAAAGACAAACAATAATCTCTGTTTTTCTTTCATTCTAGAGAATTTAGCAAACCTTTGCTTCCTGTGGGAAGAGCCGGCGTCTTGCTCGCTGAAATCTTGCACCTTCTATGCAAACAAATGGTAAGTGTCTGGGTGTACCCACGGGAGGTAGGAGCTCGATACAACAGCGAGTACATGTCATGCATGAAGCCTACACGTTTCCCATGTGAAGATACTTAGGGATGGGCCAGCCAGTCCAGATAAACTAGGAAACCCACCTCTTCATCCCCAGCTCCAAACCAAGCCCTTTGAGGTTCCCAAATAACTTCTTCATTTATTATTCTTTTTTTTTTCTCTCATCACTTTTCCCTTTTGCAGGTACCTTTGCACCCTGGCTTCTTCCAGAAGCTAAGAGTGCTGCAATACCACAAGAGGGACATTCTCAAGGTATTTCTGGGCTGACCAGAAGCAGGAGGTGCTGGAAATCTTGCGAGAGAGCTGTTCTTGCAGACCGGAGAGGTTCTGAGGGTTCGGATAAGCTTCAGACGGCCTCTCAGACTTCTGGGTGCTTATCCAAACCTGCCAATTCTTAAGATTCACCCATCACTAGGGGTAGTGACACCTTTTCACCCTGTAACTTCTAGAGCTCTCTTACACGTTTCACAGTTGTGTGTCCAAACAGTTTGGTGGTTCTCCTATAACTGTCTCCATTTTGTTTTTTGTCTTTCTTTTTTTCTTTAAATCCAGCTAAATACCACACTTTGGAGAGTGTCCGTTCTCAACTCTGTAAAATCCCTCACTTGCCTTTATTTTTTGTTTGTTTCTTTGTTTGCTTTAAAGCATGCATTCAAACAAGGTTGATTGTTCCAGGAACATTTCAGTCTAGCAGCTCAAATAGACGCTTGTTTGGACAGTCGACTTCCATTTATTTTTCTGTCTTCTGTGAAAGAAGAGCCTCTGGGCTCTGGGGGCTGAAGCACAACCTCGGGTTTCTAATTCAGTCTCATCCAGGCCAGCGCTTGGACTCTGGTGTTTCCATGTGATATCAGTCATCTAATTGAGATCCTGATGAATCATTGCAGGAACTGCGCATCATTAGCTCTTAATGATCTGCATTGTAAGCTTGCAATTGTAATCAGGGTGCTTTTATCAGAGCTTAACTTAGGCTACAGCGATCGCCCTGAGGGTGCAGGAGGTCAGAGCTTTTGCAGAGCTTTTGGGTCACAAGAGCTGGTCATTAGAAACATTTTAGCATGACCATAGGGCGTGTGGAAGGCCAGACTGTTGTGCTGCTGCAGGGGTGCTTCTCTCAAGGTTTGCAGTTAATTCTATGAACTGCAGAGCAAACTCTCTGTGTTGGTACCTGAATTTAAGGTTCGGTCTCTGCACAGAAAACAGCCATGCAAAGAATTCTTTCTGGAAGTAGGTAACCTGCTGATGCCTGGATGGTGAGGCACGGGGACAATGAGTCATGGAGTAAGTTCATGACAGTCAGGAGAGAAATCAAAGTCATCTAACTGCGGGCTCCGTGTCCAGGCCCTGGGAAGCTGCCCTGTTCAGGTGTGTCACTTCCCATGGGTAATCTCTGGCTGAAGTTGTTGCAAACCCCACGTGTCACGTTATGCCTTGTTTATTTATTACCCATCACCGTGGTGTTTGACCACTTGATGAGATGTGTTTACCTGTGGCAGGATTGTGATATGATTTCTCTTGCACGGGATTTTGAGACGTTTTCACTCCGTTGCTAGGCATCTTGTTTGGTGGCTGAACGGTTCCTTATTTCTCCTGACACAGCTGCACCACTCCGGCTTGTGTAAGCTCCTCTGTTCATCCCTCAGGTCTTTAACATGAACAAACTCTTTGTGTTTTAGAGCCATAAGAAAGTGGGAGCCTTATGGAGGGAAACTGGCCTCAGTTGGAAGGACTACTTACCGGAAGGGGAGGATGTACATACCTTTCTCGTGGAACAAGTGAGTGCAGAGCAAGCATCAGCTTCGTGGGTTTGACAGGCTGATGTTTGGCCCCATGGCCTGTTTGGTCATCCTCTTTCATCCCATTTTTAACATATGGTTGGTCTGGGGTGGAGGGCCCAATGCCTCCCTCTCGAGGTTGGGGGTAGGTTATTTCAGTGCCTCCTTTCTGAAATGCCAGGAGCACAGGCTTGTCCCTTCTGACCCCAGGCATGCATCTCCCATCAGCTGGCTTCCTCTTTCTCCAACTGGGGGGAAGGATTTGGGAGTGAGTGTTGCAGCAGGGACAGACCATCTGCAGAAGATCAGCAGTCCTTCACTCATCCCATCTTGTATCATGACCTCGAAGCGTTCCCCAACCCAGCAAAGCCAGGCCTGAGGGAGGGATGACGCTCTAAGGAAGAAGCTGGAGGTCTCCCTTTGGAGCTCCAAGTGAGCCCCAGCCCTGTTGCAGCGCTTGAGAAGTGATGCGCTGCAGGGAATGAAATGGATTACCAAGGCCTGGGGCTTGGGATGGGGTCTGTAGATTCTCTGTCCCATTTTGCAATGCATTGGGCTGTTAGCTGCGCTTTCTTTGCGGGAATGCCAGCTCTGGTAATTGGATTCCAGTTCCCCATGTTGATTTAGTTGAGCAACGTGGACTTTACTCAGTGCATGCAGGGTTGGAGTTGCTCTGACATGCCTGATTGTTGCAGCTGGAGAACGTAGATCCTGTGTGCTTGTAAAATGCTTTATCATCTTTGGAATAGAGAAAGTATATCAATCCCTGCAGTGATAACTTAGCGATTGAAAGGTGCCTGGAAGCAGGATGGAGCCTAGCTTGCTGCCTTGTATTCCAAATTACCTTTTCACTGATTCTCACCATCGCTTGTGACGTTGCAGAAGTTGGACTTCACGGAGTCTGACTGTTCCAGTTCCTCAGAAGCACTTTCAGAGAAAGAACTCTCCGCGGAAGAGCTAAACAAGCAGCTGGAGAAACTCATTGTTGAGGACAAGGCGAATGACGAACAAATCTTTGACTGGGTAGAGGTACAAAGACTGTTTTCACCCTCCCTGCACACAGTTCATTAACTGTGTTCGTAAATATTTTCTCCTCTAAAAGAGCATCTCTGCAGGCTCCTCCCTAGGCATAGGACATGAAGTTGTCTGTGCAATCAAAGCTTCCGAAAAATTAAAATCTGCATGTAATTAGTTATTTCACAGTAAGCTGTAGGAAGAAAGGGGTTTAGCTCTATTAACGTACAGCTCTGTAACTGCCTGTTAAATACTGTAGCTCTCTCAGCTCTGAAACGCTGCTTCTGGCTACTTATAGAAGAGTTTTTTGCAACACAAGTTACTGGAGTCCCCCTGTATGCTGCCAAAACGTCCTGGGTGGTTACGGAGGGCACGTGTGCCTTTCCCAGTGCATTGGAGCAGTAACTGTAAATGAAAGTAAAGAAAAAGGGGGAGGAAAAAAAGAAAAAAGCCCTGTTAACCCCCTGCCCTCTGTCACTGGCTGTGTCCTTTTAGCCAGATATTTAATCTAATATCTGAAATTGTACCCAACCTGATTGATTCAGATCTGTGCTCTCAGCTAAATCTTGGTCAGCTTTAATTCAGTTACTCCGATTGTTGAAGCATTGGAAATGTCATGTTCCTGCTGCCCATAGAGAAGTCAGGAGTGTGCTGAAAGCAGCACAAAAACCTGGGGACACCCATACATTCTGTGTAGCCTCAGACAAGTTAGAGATGTTGTCTGGGTTTCTTCGGGAAAGCAAACACAACTCCAGCCCAAGAGATGTAAAATATATTGGAAAAGCCTAAAACTCTTAGAAGAATGTATGTGAGTATTGGAAAAGCCAAAGGGTTGTTGGTTTGGTTTGTTTCTTGAGACAGATGATGAGTTCTGGGAGTAGGCACACTGGGCATCGATTGTATGCGAACTGCTGTCACATCTTGAGGTACCTGATTTCTACTGCAGCAGCTATTGGTGAAGTGGAATTTGCTGCCAAGTGCAGCAGAGGAGTTTGGAAACTGTCGCTCTCATGTGGCAGAGTGTTTTTTAATGGCTCTTTTTACTTTTGATTTCAGGCTAATCTAGATGAAAGCCAGATGAGTTCACCTACATTCCTTAGAGCTTTAATGACAGCGGTTTGTAAAGCAGCTATTATAGGTGAGTAACGTAAACACCACATGACCCAACCGTGCAAGGAATTGTTTTGTATTTTACAGGTTTCTCTCACTTTCCCACTCCATGAGGCTGTTTTTTATCATGCAGTAAGACTCTTGCAGTGTACTGAGTTCCAGTCCTGTCCCCCTGCAACAGCCAGGTGCTTTGATGGTTGGGTGTGGGTGCTCTACCATCGCAGATTGCCATGTGCAAGTCGGTGGCATGGGTTGCCAGAGAGAAGCCAGACAGTGTCTCTGGGTTGTTCATAGTTTTATGTCCAAAATCGCAGCTTTGGAAACACTGTTTCTGTGGCTTCCTTAAATCTACAGCAATTGGCTGGAAATGGAGGGAAGGGGTGGGTTCTTGAGTGAGACATCTGAGCCTCAGCCCCTCAGGGGGGCTTTGAATATGCTGCAGCCAGAAACATCTGGTCGGTTCCCTTTGTTTTCTTTAACTTCACTGTTGGCGTCTGGCAAGGCAAGAAACTGTGCTTGTAAAGCACCCGGTTTTGCTTTGGCTGTAAGTCACGCTTGGTGGAGAGAATGCTCTGAACTTCGCCGTGTTGGGAGGGGAAAGAGCCCAGCTCCTTCCTTCTCCCCGAGAACAGAACCTTTCTGATGCCACCTAGTGTTAATGGCGGAGGGACGTGGGATTTGATGGCAAATGTTTAAGGGTTCCCTGATGCGTGTCAGGAATACCTTGTCCTGGGTTAGGTTTGGAGCTTGCCTCTGATTTGAAGAGTTTTCCATTTTGTTTTCAAACAAATTTGTTTTCAGAATACCACATATTGTGTGGCATGATCTACTTTAAAACTGCTCAGTTATGTAGCAACGTTGCTGATGGACTTCTGTTGTATATTTTAGATATTTTAGATATTCCTCTCTGTTGTATATTTTAGATATTCCTATTTTAGATATTCCTCATTTCCTCTGTTATGTGCAGGTTATAATTCTGTTTCTGCCTTAATATTTTTAAAATATATTTATATTATACATACACTTTTCTAAAAACTTCCTGTATGGCTGGAATTTCAGCCCTAGCCATTGTTTGGACATCTTGTCTGTGGAAACACTGATTTACACTGCAAAGTAAGGTTGGGATTCTTTTGTGCATGTCAGTGGGCTGGTCAGGACCAGGATCACTGTGGATACTGGTTGAATTTGGGGAACTGGCTGGACCAAGACTTACAGAAAAGGCCATTAATCAGAAATAATCCCTGTTATTTCTCATCCTCTCATCTCTCCACACTAACCTGCACCTGTGATTTCTATTTGAATAAAGAAGGGCAATGAAAGGCCTGTCCCTGCTGCCAGTACCAAAGCTGACCCTGTTCTCTTCTCTTCCCCTCAGCGGACTCTTCTAGCTTCCGTGTGGACACTGCTGTTATCAAACAGAGAGTGCCGATCTTACTCAAGTACCTAGACTCAGATACAGAGAAGGAACTACAAGCACTTTATGCACTACAAGCATCAATAGTAAAACTTGATCAGCCTCCTAGTAAGTATTGCCTGCAAGAGGTTGTGGTTTGCCTGACCATGGAATCAGAAATGTACCTTTTAACACAGCAGATGAGAGAAAGCAGCGTACGATGGTTTCTGCTTGTCCTGATGGCAGCTTTGAGAGCAGCGCAGGTCCCCACATGCTTGGCCAGAGGTCAGCTCTTCTCTGGGTTGTTCCTCTAAGCAGCCATGCAGAAGGAAGGACGAGCCTCTGTTGATAAAAAGAGAGGGGAGAATGAAAGAGCAGTAAAAAATAACCTGTGTGTTTACAATGCCAGGCCATGTGAGAGCACTGGGTGCTGTAATTGCGTTGCTGCACCGCAGGTGTCTGTGGAGGGAATAATAAGAGTTTGGCAGCTGATGGGTTTTGTCCCAGAGATGCTGCAGAAAATTGTCGCTGGAGAAGAGGCGGGGGAATTGCCAATGAAACAGTCTGCAGCACAAAACTTGCATGCCCCCCAAAACCACCCAACCTGATTGTCTCTAAGATGCTAGTCAGTCATTACCCCTTCTGCTGAGCTGTGAAAAATTGGGTGTTGGGAGAGGAGCCAAGCTGCTGGGATGTGCAGTGCATCAGGAGGAGGGTGGGCAGCTGTGTATCCTGCTTGCTGGCCAGTCTCTAGATAAAACACCCCCAAACAGCCTCTCTCCCTTTTTACAGAATCACAAGGTTGGAAGAGATCTTTAAGATCATCAAGTCCAACCGTTCCCATCCTGTGCTAAACCAGATCCCTGAGCACCTCATCTACCCTTTTTTAAACACATCCAGGGAAGGTGACTCAGCCCTCTCCCTGGGCAGCTTGATCCAGGCCCTGACAACTCTTTCAGTGAAGAAGTTTTCCCTCACATCTGATCTGACCCTGCCCTGGCACAGCTTGAGGCCATTGCCCCTTGTCCCATCTCCTGTTACTCAGCTGAAGAGACCATCACCCACCTCTCTACAAACGTCCCTTCAGGTAGCAGTAGGCAGTGAGAAGGTCTCTCCTCAGCCTCCTTTTCTCCAGGCTTGAACACCCCCAGCTCCCTCAGCTGCTCCTCAGAGGATTTGCCCTCCAGCCCCTTCCCCAGCCTGGTTGCCCTTCTCTGGACTCACTCCAGGACCTCAATGCCCTTCTGATGGTGAGGAGCCCAGAACTGGACCCAGCACTCAAACTGCAGCCTCACCAATGCCAAGTACATTCTGTGGAGCGCATGTTGCCCGAAAGCATCAGAGGGACCTGTTTGCCCTCTCAGCTGTGTGCAACCAGCCAGGGAGCAGGGACTTAGTAACAGACCTTGTACTAAAGGTCACGTTAATCCCCTTACCCGTAACCGCGGTCTTTGTCGGCTGAGTTAAACTGCATGGTACTAACAGCTGTTCTCTCCTCTTATTCCATTATCACAGATTTGTTGCGGATGTTTTTTGATTGCCTGTATGATGAGGAGGTAATATCAGAGGATGCCTTCTACAAGTGGGAAAGCAGCAAGGACCCAGCGGAGCAGAACGGAAAAGGAGTAGCATTAAAATCTGTCACAGCGTTCTTCACGTGGCTACGGGAGGCCGAAGAGGAGTCGGAGGATAATTAAAACTTAAAATACAGAGAAAGAAAGAAAAAAAAGAAACAATTTAAGTATTTTTTTAAAAAGTTTCACGTCTTCGCCAATCACAGTGCAGCAAGGCCAATTCTCGCGCAGACCCCCCCCTTTCCCTACACATGCACGAGTGGGAGAGGTAAAAGTAGATAAAGAGGAAGGTGATAATGGAGGAAAAAAGGTACTTGGAGAGAAAAAAACAAAAAAACAAAAGTAAACTTCAAAACCTGAGGGCGGGAGCACTAAACCAAAATACATGTATTATTTATAGAAAATATTTTGTTTTAATCTTTTTTTTTTTCTTTTTTCCTGTTCTTTTTAAACAAGGACTCAGACTTACAACACCACAAAGCGAAACGAATCTGTTTAGTGCAAAAGAAAAAAGCTGAAAACTTCTAATTTATTATTTTAAGGACTGCAAATGCCAGTGTAATTTTTAAATTTGCAGTTTCTGTAAACAAATTGTATAATAGAACAAAAGCAGAGAAATAAATTTCCCTCCCCTTCATATGCACCTCAGTTTTGTTTCGAAGCATGATAAATAGACAAAACTTTTCAAGGGGGTTGGGGTAAGCTAGATGAGGAAGAGATCAATTTTTTTTTTTTTTTTTAATTGTCATCAGAATTTTTCTGCCTGCCTCTCAGCTTGCTTCAGAAATTTATAAAGAAAATAGTAATCAAAACGTACATAACCTTGGAACAGAAGGAAATGCATTTGAGAAAACCGCTGCGGACCAGAGCGCTCCGAAAATAACTCATTCAAAACAGTGCTACCCTGGGGAAAAAAAAAGTACTAGTGATACTTTCAGAACCTTTAGAGCAACTTTAAGGCTTGTAAATACATAGAACAAATATTTAAAAAAAAAAAAAAAGAAAAAAAGAAATTGACTCAATACTATTTCTTTTCACTTTCAAAATATAAAGAACAAAATAAAGACAAACATTGCAAGTTTAAAAGAAAGTAAAACGACTTCTCCTTTGACAGCTGCTGAATGTGTGCACCATCCCTGAGCGGTGCTGGCTTCCTTTTCATTGTGTAGGTCCTCGGTTCCAAATTGTGTACATATAGTGTGCGTATGTATGTGTGTCTACCAAAAAAAAAAAAAGAGGGGTGAGAGCAATTGTTGTTTAAAAAAAGGAAAAAAAAAGTTAAAAAAAAAAAGGGGGGTTGCTGCTTGGGAGACCTTTTCTGCAGAGAGAACTTAATGGCTGATGAGCAGCCGGCTGGGCTGCTGTACCGTGTAGGTGTGTTTGGTTCCCAGCACGTTGTTGGGAGACGACCTGTTGTTGGGAGACGACCTCGGGGGCAGTCACTGCCTGATCCCAGCTGGGTTTGTGCAGCCGTGGTGTCTCTCATGCAATGGATCAGTGGCGGCGTCCTGGGGACTTGGGACCCTGGTAGTTGTGGAGGTCGCAGCCGCTCGAGCAGAGAATCAATCGACGGCCCTTTGCTGTGGCTTGTGCGTCTGTTGTAGTCTCCGCTGCCCTTCGCATCTGCCGCTTGCCTTGCTGTGCCTAAGGAGCCCAAAGACCCGGATGGGTGAAAACGCAAGTGCCCTACACGAGTCAAGAGGTGTGGAACAAGCGCTGTGGTGCTCTTCTGCCCACCCCATGTCAGTGTCTGAGGTCTGAGTGCAGCCCCGGTACAGATTAACAGCAGTCGATTCTCAGCGTGGTCGGAGCATTTGGACCTCAGGCAGTCCTCCAAACTGAGCTGCTGCTGAGTACGTTAAGTCTCTTGTGTGTCTCTCTTCAACAACCAAAGATGACCTGCTGGCTCTCACTGTGAAGAAGCATCTACCGTAATACAGTCTGCAAAGTTTGTGAAGCCTGAAAATGTGGTTTGTGAACTGTGGTCCATGGACCACGATTAACCTGTGGAGCATTTGCTGGTGGTCTGTGCAGCGCTAGCTGCTCACATGATGCTGTCTTTTCCTTTCCAGCTGCTAAATCACTTCTTTTTTTAAAAAAAAAAAAAGGAAAAAAACAGGAAAAAAAACAAGGCTACAAATACATTAAATACTTTCCTAATCTTACTTTTACATGTAAACAATTGCTGTACTTGCATAAGGATGTTACTTGGTCACCAAGGGGAAGGGAGGAGGGTGCCTGGTTGTGGCTGGAGGGGAGATGTCTGTGAGACACTTTCCCTGTTAATGTGTTCCATGCCATGAATCTGAGCTAGAGAATCCATGGCCTAAAACACTAGAGCATTGTTTGGGTTTTTTTAGTAACAATAAAACACTTTTCTCTGATGTTTTGTTAAAAAAAAAAAAAGAAAGAAAAATATATTCTCACCCTTAATATATGCTCATGTCTGTATCCGCTCGTACGATGTCCAGCAACGACTCGTCCTCAGCTGCTTCCCCTCCTGGCCTCCAGCAGCTTGGCCACAGGGACTCTCGAGATCTCCAGAAGGCTCATCCGCACGGAAACTCCCAGGCAACGGGTGTCGAGGTGTCTGTTAAGCCTCTGCAGAAGGTCCTGCGGGGGCTCTTCTCACAAAAGTCACTTTTGTGCCACAACGTGAGCGGGTACGTGATGGTTTGTTGCAGTTGAGTTAAATGGATGTGAGGTTTTATGTAAATAAGGCCAAATATCTGCCAAGTTGGTGTGCATACCTGATGGATTTTCCTCTCTGAGGATGGGCAGTGCCAGACCCTGCTGGGGACCTGTGTGACACCGGAGCTGTACCATGCAAGGACTTTGATTTATGTATTGATTGCCTTGAATTGGAAAGGAAGGAATTGTTTGAGGCTTTGAACAACCATAAAGTGTGTACATAAATACGTACATAAAGTGTGGCAGGGCAGGGAAGTTCAGGGAACTTGGAGGTTGTGGTTGGAAGAGTTGGAAAACCACTGGCTGGAGAGCGTGGGTATGGTGAATGTGTGAGAGCAGAGAGGAGAAAGGCTCTCCCCTCCTTGTTAGTGCCTTGTAATGTTAAATGGCCATGGGGTAAGAGAACTTGCCCTGTTGGTGTCCTGCAGATACCAGGAAAGGAGTTTTCTGTGGTTTTAAGGTGGGTTTTTCCCTCAGGATTACCAGAAGTCTCTGAAAAGGTGGGTTTGCAGCATGGCAAGCTTTGTGTTTTCTTAAGCTAGATAAGCTCACGTGGAGCACTGCCAGCAGTTTATTCACAAGGTGTCTAGCTGGGAGTATGTTACCTTGAGATGTAGCTTCCCAAAAATACCACCACAAAGAGTGTATCTCATGCCAGTCTCGGTCAAGAGCTACTCGCCTGCTCCCCTTGTGCTGTTTGCCACGTGCCACTTGTTTACTTGCACTTGTACCAAGGTGTGGTTGCTTTTCAGTCGCCTTCTAGACAAGCACAGGTTGGCAGGCAGCGGGGGGGCTCCTCAGGATGCAGTCTGGGGTATCAGAGGATCTTTGCAACGCATCTCCTGAAGGGTTTTAAAATACAAATAACTGTCAGAGATACCTGAAATACGGATAATTCATTAAAAGAGGTTCCCATGGGAATGTGATTTGTGGGAGCTTTTATGTGAGGAGAGGTGAGTTGTGGTTACTCCTGCCTAACGTCGCAGCAGAGCCTAAGCAGGGAGGACAGCAGATACTGAAGGTTGGGGGTGGGGGTTTTCCTTTCTTCCTGCTCTTGGTCCTGCAAGGTCTTTAAAAACATTTTCTGGGCAGGCTCGTGAGCACGGCAGGGAGTTAATGTAGCTCAGCAGGGAAGAGCTGTGTTAGAAGCCATTTCCACGTCTGGGCACCTTTCTTGTGCTGAGGCTGTGCATGCTATCAAAGGCATGGGCAGGGAGGAGCAGATGTATTGCTTACATCCCTGCTTATCCCTGAAATTTTCCCCAAATCTGAGGAAATCAAACTATATTTCCGGGCCAGGTGTCTGCCTAAGGCTGGTTGCTTTCTAGGGAAGTGTTTTTGGAACTGGATCAGCTGTTTCTGTGAGTGAGGTCAGGGAACCAGTACCAGGCGTCTGCGTGCGCTGATGTGTTTGCTTTATAACCTGGTTTCCTCAAGAAGTCTCAGGTCCAGGAGCAAGCCTTGGTGTGTGTAAAAATCCTTTGCCTGGCATCAGCACTCCCTGGTGCAAGAGCTGGTAAAGCCAAAGAGGCTGTGGGGCAGGAGAGGCTCAGGAGAAGGGATTCTGCTGCAGAGATGGCTTTTAATGCGCACAAGGCAGGTTTAAGTCAGTAGTAATTTAAAAGACAGGTCGTTGTTGCATTCCTGTTACCCACAAGAGCTTTTGGTTCCAACCCTATAGACAAAAAACTTGGATAAAGGAAGGACAGGGCCTCTATAAAGTGTCCCATTAACTTGCTGAGCATCCTGAAAATGTTTAAAACCAATCACAGATGTCAGCATCTCGTTTCCAAAAGGGTGGCTGTGATTGTTCTTGCTGTGCTTCCTTCCAGTGCGAGTTCTTTTTACAAACCACTGAAGCTGGTTGCCTTGTCAGAAGCATTGGCTCCAGAGCAGAAAATCTGTCACAGCCATGCCCCTGGTGCTGCTCACTTGCTATGCTTCACAGATATAAGAGGATTTACTTTTGGGGACAAAGTTCCAAATCAGATCCACCTTCCCAAATACTCTTGTGCCCTTAGATCCAATGCCTCTGGCCTGGAGGCACTGAACTGCCCTTTGGTGAGTTGGCTGTTGGCTGCAGGTCCGTGCATGGTGGTGGTAAGATGCTGCGGGGTAGGGTTTGGTCAGGGCAGCCGTGCACTGACTACTTGGGATGAAGCTGCTGGGAGATGTTCAGGCTGGTGAACGCTCAGATCTCTCACTTTGTGCAGTCGGTCTGGCAGGGAGAGCTTGGACTTTCTGCTCTTTGGAAGCTGTTGGTCTGCTACTACTACTTAATCCTTGGCCAACTGAGCACCACCTCCAGCCAAGCAGGATCTCCACCCAAGCAGCACAAGGAGCGTGAGCTCTATGCACACCACCTTGGTGCCAAGCCAGAGGCTCACACAAGATGCCGTGTGCTGATTAAAAACTCCAGTGGTTCATTGTGGCCTGAGGGCCACATGCAAGGTTCAAGAAGCGTAGGATGGAGCCTGAGGATGAGGAAGCTTCAGCCCAGAGGTTCCTGCTTGGCTGCCCATCTCCCCACCCAGCTCTGTGGATACATAACCACCTGGAAGGAGCCGTGGCAGGAGAACCAAGGTCATGGGCAAGCAACCACAGCAAGAGATTGATTAAGCTGATCAGCTTCCAGCAGCATGACTGAATCCCTGCTGATAGCTGAGGAAACCAGGCTCACAAGATGTCCATCCTTGTGCTTCCAACCTGCAGGTAACCGTCGTGGAGCTGGGGCTTGCTGAAATAACCACTCATTTAATGCTGCTGTAGGGATGCTGACCACAGTCTGCAGGAAATTTGTGACACCAGATTCTCTTTGTTTCCAACTGCTAAATTGCACTGCAAAGGCAACAGAACTACAACCAGGTTCCGCTCGATTTGGTACATTCCAAAAGGGAATTTGTCAGCGTGTGCAGTTGCAGTCCCAGCTGCAGGGATGGTTGTGCTGTGGTGGCAAACTGGCAAGGGGAGAGGGGCCTCAGGGAAGGCAATCCAGACTTTAAATTAGGAAATTCCTCTGTTATGGAGCAAGCAGAAAGGTAAAGCCTGGCTCTTGTACACTTGGTTGTCCTGTTTCAGCCCCCTGCAAGGTTTAACAGCAGATACCCTCAGGGAGCAGAGTTTTACTTGCCTTGCAGGGTATAGACCATTAGCAAACATGCACTGCAGTGCTGTTAAAAGTGTATTATCGCAGTGCCGCAGAGAACAGCTGGGAGGGAGCTGAAAAGATCGTTTCAGTGGATACAGTCGGCACCTTCAGGTCTCACCCGTGAAGGAAAATCAGTGCAGAACAAGCGATTCTGGAACAACACTTGGTGCAAATGCTCTGTGCCACTGAAAATGGCCTGAAGTGACTCATGTGTCAGGCCTGGGCAAGTGGGTTGTGCTGCAAAACCACATACTTCATGACAAGCACCTGGCCTGAGAAGGGAGCGGGCGCTCGGCCTCTTCAGTGCTCTGCAGGGTTGCAGCACTGCCACTGCTGGGATTTATGGTGATGGGCGCAGCATGCAGCTCTGCTCTCCTGCTGCACAGCCTGGCTTTGGGTGTCTTCAATGCACCACGATCATCAAACGCGAGGAATTTCACACGCCACCTCTGCGAAAGAGGAGTCAGGAGTTTTACCCATCCTCTGAGGAAACGCATCCGATTCCTCTGGTCTCCTCCAGCGTCACACGGTGGGTATTTTGAGCAGGAGCCTGGGCTGTGATTGACACATCTCCAGGAAAAGCCAATCTGCAGGCTTTCGCACAGGGAGACAAGCGAGCCAGCACTCAAGCTGCCCGTACACTTCAAGCAAGAGCAATCACCAAAAACACTTTACACTCAACCCGAAAAGCTGTCTGTCTTCCCAGCAAGGCTCGCTGCCACGGCACTGCTCTCTTACAGATGCAGGAGCAATGCAGAGGCCAGAGCCCAGCCAGGCTGCTGAACGCGCTGGGCATGCTGCCCATTGCAGGGGTGTATGGTGCACGTGTGGGAGCCAAAAATGAGCTTTTTGCAACTGCAAAAGCACGTCCCAGGTTGGAGGTAAGTTACTACCTGCCCAGGCAAGGCAAGCAGCCATTGCATGCTCCATATTGCTGTTTACCAGTTTTAACCTGGAACTGTCTGGCTCTGAGAGCGAAGGAATTTAGCTGTGGAGACACAGAGCTTCAGAAGAGGCTGTCCCAGTGTGAAATGCTGAGCTGATGGACTCCATCTTCTCCTTGGCTTAGGGGAGCTGTCATCTCCACTTGCCTGTTTTGGGTAAAATAGATCATTAATGTCATGCCAAAAGTGCTGCAGGGGAAAAAAATAAAATCCAGACTTCTAGGATTTCAAACCCACTGGTCCGTGGGTTTGAAAGTGCAGGGAAAACTCCTTGGGAAAGGGGAAATGATTTGAAAAGATGAACCTAATCAGGTTAGCCTGTTGGAGGGGCAGCAGCAGGGAGGAAGTCTAGGGTGACAGTGGGACAAGTACGGATGTTAGGAATAAGTTCTTCACTAAAAAGGTTATCAGGCACTGGTACAGGCTGCCCAGGGAGGGGGTTGAGTCACCAACCCTGAGTGTATCTAAAAGATGGGTAGACAAGGTGCTCAGGGACAAGGTTTAGTAGAGCACAGGAACAGTTGGACGTGATGATCTCAAAGGTCTTTTCCAACCTTGTGATTCTGTGATTCCATCTTGGAGGCAGTTGGCTGTGTCAGACCTGGAGGGAGCTTCCAGCAGCTTCTCGCAGGAGCTACCCCTGCAGTCCCCCTGTGACCAAACCCTTGCCAAGCAAGGAGATGGGGAGAGGTAAAGGGGGAAGAAAATCCAGAAGTAAAAAGCAGCTCAAGCATAAAGAACTGTGTGTGGGACTGTGGAAGGGGTGACGCTGCTGCATAGCAGGTAAGTCCTTCATTGCTTTGTCCATAACGTGTGCTGCAGGTGAAAGACCCCTGGAAGTTTGTGTGTGGCTCTACGAGTGTGAAGTGCTTCTGGATGCGAGACACCCATGTGAATGATATTATTATGGGATAGCTATATTCTGCTATAGCTATATTCCACGGGGTCAAGGTGGAAACAGCTGCAGCTGGTCCAGCACGGCTGGGCATGTCACTGGCTGAAATGGAAATTTCAAGGCAGAAGAGCAATGGTCCTGCTTGAGCGATCCCATCAAACCCTTGGATACACATTCAGGGATAAACAGATTTAAAGGTAAGAAGCTCCTCAGGGAATACTTGATTTGTTTTTTGAAGCTGAAGAAGCAACAGTAGAATGTGAAGCTTTAGGGATGAAGGAACTCCCCAGGCTGCTGATGATTAGACATGGGATAAAGTGGAAAAAAGATCCAATTGTCCCTGAGCCAGGCAGACTGTGGGCCAAAAATGTATAAAAGTCTTTATAAAAGCAAGTGCAAAAGTTGAGTTAAAAATGGAAAAGGAAAAAAACTTGTAAAAACTTGTGGTGACAGCACCAGAGGCAAGGCCTAAATAAAATCAGAGCTGCAGTGTGGAGCTGGAGGCCAATATTAAAGAGAATTTGGAGACAAAGACGCTGCGCTCACTGAGCTGGCAGGGTAGGGAACATTACCAAGCAGGAGCTGGGTAAAACAGGTAATAATAATCTTGTGTTTTGTACTGTATGTGGCAGGCAGCTGTTAAGCACTGCTTCTGTGTTGCTTATTAAATTAAAACAAAAGCATTCACTTTAAGTTAAAAAAAAAAAAAGTGGTAAATTGGGGAAAATAAGAGCTGGTGTAAGAAAGTTAACAGAGGGGCTTTGTGACCCCTGGAACGGAGTTTCTGTGGCCAGACGTATTTAACCCAGTAACACAACAGGTTTCTTGTTTCTAAGGGGAGAACAAGAGCACCTGGCATTGCTCTGGATACAGGGTGGAAACAGTAAATCTCTTGAGATGCAAATTTTACAGTTGCTCCTTGGGAACAGCAGCTGTACCTCTGAACGATCTGGTTTAAACTGCAAGCTGCACTGCATGGCTAGAACCCAAAGCTGCAGGCAAATTTGTAAAAGCTTTAGGGGTGCAGAGATAGTTAAGGCGGGGGAGATTCCACAAAGCAGTTGGAATCCTTCTTGGGCATGGCACCTGAGAGGGCAGGGAAGGCACTGAAAGTGGGTTTAGTACTTAGTGTGCTTGTGGCTCAGCAAGCGCAGGTGCTGGGTTTCATACAAAGGCTGGAGTGATTTAATCTTTTCGGTGTCCTAGAAGCCAGCAGTAAAGGAGCACATTCCCTCTCCTCTACCTCCCAATCCCTTTGCTCCTGCCAGAGAGGCACCGCAAGGGGAGAAAGGCCAAAGAACACATTTTTCTGCAGCTGCATGGTCGTCATTTTGCACTCACAAGCAAGACAGGAATGTTTAGCGAAGTGGAGCCATCTGGCTAAGAAACTTCCAGGATTGTTCAGCACACGAGGCAAAGGACTGTATGAAAGCAAAGCACCACAGAGGTAATCTGGAGTGGGGGGAGATGACACGGAGCAGGGTCAGACCTTGGTCATAAAAGCTTGGTTTGAGTAAGCAATGCTCTTGGGTGTAGTATGGTGTGCAGCAACCACCTAAAGGGGGGAAAAAAGGTCGAAAAAGCTTAAACAAGAAGCAGTCAAGGTAGTATTGCAGAAAGAAGGCACTTCCATGCTGCTTTGAATGGTGTACATGCTTCTAAAAGGAGCTTCCCATCCACAGGAGAGGTAAAAGGTACCATAGCACCCAAATTAAATGGATTTGTGCCCATACAGTCTTCAAATCATCAGAACACAAATGGACGGATGAGAAACTGCTGGGGCAAGAGACTATAGAATGAAATCCTGCAGCATAGGTGGAGACAGCTTGTAGAAAATGTATTTATGACAGAAATTAAGAATAGGTAGGGAAAAGATTTGAGGAGTTGTATGTTAACTGAAGAAAAACCCCAAACCCAACCCCCAGGCCTAGCCAAAAAAATAAAGCCCCACACTCTTGGAGTAAGGGGTACACAGAGTGACCTTTGGAGTAAGGGGTACACCTTCTGTTCATTACCTCTCCTTGTAAAAGACCTGTAATGATGGTGAAAATATCAGAGGGTCAGGCATCTGCTCTGCCTTGCAGCAGTAATCCCCGCCTCAGGCAGCTGAGGCACAGGTAAAGAAGCCATCTGTAAAGGAGCAAACCTGGGAGAATGACCACCAGGAAAGGTATCCTTCCCACAACTGAGAACTTGTTGGTGTGCTTTGACAGAAAATTCCCAGCTTGCAGCCAGATCACTGCGATGGAAGTAGTGTAATTGAGGGAGGCAGTAAATTACATAGCTAATGAAAGCAGCAGGGGGTAAATAAGAGGCTGAGGCAAAGTGAAGGCAGGCACTGGAGGAATTGCAAACCACAGGAGGATGAGAAAAGCTGGAGCAAAGATGGAACTGGAACGCCCAGGCACACGGGGTTCTGGCAGGGGCAAGGAAACCTTGATGCACCGAGGGTTGGAACACCTCTGCTACTCTGCCAGACTGCAGAAGAGAAGGCTGTGGGGAGACCTCCGAGCCCCTTCCAGTCCCAGAAGGGACCCACAGGAAAGCTGGGAAGGGCACGGAGTGATAGGACAAGGGGCAATGGTTTAAACTAGGCCAGGGTTAGATGAGACATGAGGAAGAAGTTCTTTTCTCTGAGAGGGGTGAGACAGGTTTCCTAGAGAGGTGGTGGAGGCCCCATCCCTGGAGACCATGATGGGGCTCTGAGCACCCTGCCCTAGTTCAAGGTGTCCCTGCTCACGGCAGGAGGTGGGACTAGATGGCCTCAGGTCCCTTCCCACTTAGCGCTGTCTATGCTTCTATGAAACCGCGAGGCCGCCCGAGCCCCGCCAGGCTGAGGGGAAGGGACGGGACAGCGCTCGGCCTGCGGCTCTCGCCGCCTCAGCGCCCTCAGGGGACGAAGGCGGGAAACGCCTCAGCGAGGCGGCGATGAGCGCACGCGCGGGCCAGCTATCGGCCGCTGAGGAGGCAGGCGCAGCCCCGCCCTTGTGTTCACGGGGGCGGGGCGGCGCCGCGCATGCGCAGGCTCCCTCCTCCCTCCCTCTATCCCACGCGACGTGGAGGCGGAGGGGAAGGGGGGGGGGCGCGTGTTCGAAAAATGCCCGCGGCCTCTCATTGGCCAGCGGCGCAGCCCTGGCCCGCCCTCTCCCCGCGCGCCGCGGCCGCGCCTCCCCCCCCCCCCCCGGTCCCGCCCCCGCCCCTTTGCCCCGGCCCCCCCCCCCCGCCGGTTCCCCCGCCGCCGCCGCCATTAGAGGGGCCGCTTTGTGTCCGCCGGGCCTGCTGGTGAGTCCCCCCCGCCCGCTCGCCTCCGGCGCCGCGGCGGGGTGGGGGAGTCGAGGGACCGAGCCCGGTAGGCCGCGGGGTGGTGCGTGTGAGGCGCGGGAGAGGCCCGGCGGGGCTGACGGAGGGGCCTGGGAACTCCCCTCAGCGCCGCACCCCCTCACTGACAGGCCTCAGGGGGGACCTGTCGTGACGAATCGCGACACGCTTCGCGGACGGGGGGTGCTGTCGCCTCCTGCTTCCCCCTCTTCCCTCCTCTACTCCGCACCCGAGGAGGGCCGCGTTGCGCCGGGCTCGCCCCTGTCCAGGCCCAAAGAGGCGGTCCCGGCCTTCGGGTGCCGCCGGGCCGGGGAGGTGCGGGGAGACGCGGCCGGGCCTTGGCGGGGTGCGGGTCCCTGGCCCTTCGTCGTCTCTCACAAAGGAGCTGCGGGCGTCAAAACCGCTTCTCCCGTCCCGCTGACACCTGGCCAGCACCGGCGGGCGTGCCGCGGGTCGCGACGGGAAGCTCTGCGGCAGAAGAGCCTGACGGGGGTGCGACACAATAAATATTCGCTATTTATAAACTTGGGAAGCGCCCTGCGCCCCGCGGTAGCCTTCCCGCGTTTTGGTTGCTCGGTTCTGGGTTGCTGGGGGTTTATTTCTCCTCCACAAACTCACTTGACCAGGGGACAGAGAAGTGTTGCCACTAGAGGAAAACCTCTGAGGCGTCCATGTGGCTCCGCTTCAGAAAAGGAGCTCTGAATCCCTCTCGGTGCTGCTAGAGGTGGATACAGGCCTCGGTGTGAGGCTACTAGGTGCATCCGAATTCCTCCCTGAGGCCCTGTGGTGGTCACAGGCTGGTTAAAGAATGTTAATTTCTCTCCTCCCCTTATTGCATCCGTTTCTCCATCGAGAAAGGTATTAAATTCCAATCTGGAATGGGAATGGGGGGAGGGCTTCCTTTCTGGGTTCGTCGTCCTTTTGTCACTGTGGGCTGTGGGTTTTTTTGTTAAAAGCTTGCACAGACTAAAAGGAGAGAAGGAGCAGTGTACCGGAATCTCAGTGGGTGTAACTTGGTGTAGCTCTCACTAGGCCAGAGAGGCCCTACCAGTTTAGGGTGCCCAAGCACATCTCCAAACTGTAAATGCTGTTCAGAACAAATCTTTCCTGCTCCTATGCTAACTATTTCCACAGTCACTGGTGTCTGCAAATCATGAGGGGCTGCTCAGGCTGCACTGCAGGAGAAGGAAAGTTAGAAAATGTGGGGTTGTGGGTGCGTTCACTCCTTTTGAAGTCTAGCAGAGGCTGTCAGATTGTTCCTATCTGTGGTATTTCACAGGTTACTCTTCAGGAGTCTGACTCGGCCGCTGAATTATTTCTGGGTTAGCAAGTGTGTCATTTCTCAGTTCCTATCGGGCCTTTTGAGTAATAGTTGCACTCTGATTTCCAAGCATGTGACTTTTTTGTTTGTTTTTACCATAAATAGTATTTTAAGCATCTTCAAGACATAGTTGGCCAACAATATTTGGCAAGCTGCTATCTTATTGAGGCGGGAAAGGTTCAGAATTACTCATGTTTATAAACAATGTCATACTATTAAGTTCCTCCATGTAAGGACAGCGTGTGTAGGGGGAGTGAGAGGAAGGTATGGGTAGTGAATTCAGTTACAGAAGGGAGGAGTTTTGATGGACTGAGGACTTACCTTCTTCAGGAGGGACCAGTCTTCATGAGGTTGGGGGGGTAGAGTGGGAAATCCCTGAAAATGAGGAATGGGGTGGGAGGGGAAACATAATTTCTGTTGGGGGGAATAATTTGGTGTATGCTTTTAAAATATCTGCTGGCTTTTGCACCCTTTCTCCCCTTTACCTGCGTGGTACCTCCTAATTAATTACCTTTTTGATGTTTCGTGCACTTTCCTCAGGTAGTACTACTTGAATTATTTTTGTCTTCAGAATATCTTTTTCTCTGATGTGTGAGTCTTTTGTTGGTGTTTTTTTATGAGTGTCCCAGGGCGTTCCAAGGCTTTTAACTTCCATGAGAGGGAATAAAAGACATTTTACATTGAGGTGTGAGTCGATTTTTATATAGACTGCAAGGAAATCATAGCTTTTAGTATGTATAGCTTTGTATGATAGAATAAGTGGTGGCTGATTAACTAGTAATTTGGAAGGAGAATTTACCTGGTGGTTTAAAATTTAACCCTTGCAAGTGAGGAGGATGTTGCCTATGCAAGAATCTTACCTTGGTATGTAATGTTAGCAGCCTAAATTTTCCTTCAAGTCTCAAATTCCTAATATTAGATCCTGAAATTAAGATGTTTCATCTAAAGATATGAAACTTTCAGCAGGGGGCTTCCATGTTGAAGTAGTTTTAAGTTTGTGACCTAAATGTGTTACAAACTTAAAGCTCTGTGCGTTTTAATATGGGATATTTCATTCCTTAGTTGCCCCTGTCAGTGGCAGCAGGTGGAAAATCTGTGTGATGGGCCATACCAAAATTGTTCAAAAGCTGTTGTCCCACAGAGGGTCATCACTGTGAAAATCTTGAGCATCAGTGTGGAGAGGGATTCTTTTTAGGCAGCTATGCGAGGAGAAATGCTGCTTTGCATGAGTCCCTTAGCTAAAGTTTCTGTGACTTTATAGGTATGTTGTTGGCATAATTAAAAAAAAGCTTTTCCTGTGTTTTTGAGGACATAACGAAAAACTCTTGGGTGTAGGGAGATCGTTCCAGGCCACGGAAATGATCTGCTGGTTCTCTCTTGTGTCAAAGATTGATGGAGAAAGAATCTGAAACCTACAGCAGGCTTTGTATTGAGCTGGCATTCTTGCTGAAGAATAGCAGAGGTGAGACAGGGGTTGTTACTTGTGTTTTAATAAACATCTGTTGAGACTGAGCTGACTGTGAGTCGCTGGTGTCATACCATAGCAGCGCTGAGGCACTGAGCTCAGTCCCAGGTGGGGAGGCAAAGCATCAATCTCACTGTAGTAATTTTATTTATGTATTTCTGTGAAGGCAGTGTCTCCGTCTGCAGAAGGGCTGCATTTAATCTTTGCTTTCCTCTGTAAAAATCAACAGGGTAGGCAAGGTGTAAGTCAGGTTGCCTTCAAGGTTTTTGGAGTCAGAGGTCTAAACTGAATGCTACCCTGAAATGAAAATACATCTTTAGGCTTAGAAAAAGAACTCTCCATGTGCTTGGAAACTGGAAGAGTGAAAGATTTTTGCTGTGTTCCCCTGGAGCCAAACAAACGTGATTTCTTGTTCCCCTCCTTAACCCCCAGTATAGGGATGGAATGGATGGAAATAGAAACTGTAACACTAGTCATGCCAAAGAATTTCTTGCCTGGCAAGTGGTGAGCTACTGGATCTTTGTATTGGACCAGGATTATTCTTTAATTGAAACAGGATGGCTTATAATGCTTGTAGCAGCCTTGGGGCTCAGATAGACTGTAACAGATCTCTGGGAGACTCAACCACAAGAGAGTTGCAAATGCAGCCCTTGTAGCTTAATCAGGAGGCGGGTGATTGAGAAGTCCACTTAACCAGGGTAGCTCCCCAGGAATCCATGTGGTGTGGTGGCCTAAGGACTGGGATGAAGTTAGCCCAAAACTCGTTAAATGGCATGAGAAGCGATGGGAATGCCAGTGGTGAAGTAATGCTCAGCCAGATGTGAAACGGGAGTGAATTTCCAAGCAGGTTGCCAGATGGATTAGAAGCCAGGACTAACTGATATTCTGTATTCAGTGAGATGTTTCATTCCTCTGCACATTTTTAGGCTGTTTTAAACGACTAAATACTGCTGGTCTGACTTGAGAGAACAGGCAGCTCGGTGAGCTGCAAAAACAAAAGGGGGATCAGTACATGCTAGAATGCCTTTGTGAGGCAGGCTGGGACGGGAGGCAGCTGAGAACTTGTAACAGATACAAATTTGTTTTGCAAAAAGGTATCAAAGATGTCACTGCAGGATATATTCTGTAACAATATAGATATTGAGGGGTTTGGTAAGGTTTTTTTCTACCTGAGCTGGGTTTTCGGGAAGAGCTTTGAGGATTTCAGAGCACCAGAAATCTTGAACAAACCTGGCAAATTGCCATTTAGAAGGTAATATTTTGGCATGTTTGGTTTGGATTTCCATTTTTTGCTTTGGGAAAATATTAACGTTTCACATGCTGTTTTTTCTGCAGCTTCTGAGACGTTTAAATGCTCTTCTACTCAATCCAGCTTTAGAAACGAGTGGATAATTGCATAATAATCAATAGCTTGTTCTTGAAATCCAATTACTTTGCTTTTTAAGCCGTTTTTGATAATAAACAGTCATTCTTGCTTGCAATGTTGGTGGTTTTGTGTCCCTTGACAGTGTGGCTTCAAATCTACAAGAACATACAAACTTTTTTCAAGCTCTTTTTGACCTGATTTTTTGACCCACACATACACTAAGTCATGGCTAAGAGCACATCAATCACCAGTGTATGTGTCCTGTAACAGTAAGTGGACACCCTTGGCAGCACAGGGTTGGATATGCTTTCTCATTTTTCCATTGCATATTTGTTTTCAGTCTGCTCAGCCTGTGCACCCTACCCCAAGTGCTTGTGACTCTCCATTTCCGCTGGCCTGACATTTGGCTTGCCATGTTTGAGGCCTGATTTTATCCTGAAATACTTTCCCTCAAATGAAATTCAAGTCTGAGAGAGGTTGGAAAATCTTATGGTCAAATTCAAGGAGTCAGACAAATTATGCCTCAAATTAACTTCTTGATGTTTTGGGGTGTTTTTTGTTTGGTGGTTTGGTTTGGTTTTTTGGTGTCTGTTACATGGTAGAAGGACTCCCTTTTCTGAAATGTTATCTATAATGTTTGTGTGTCACCTGAAGCCTCCCTTTTGTGGTTTGCTTTGTTTTGGTTTGTTTGGGTTTTTTTCCATAACAACGTGTTGATGGCTCAGGAGGAAATTGGTGTCATTTTTCATAATAGTTCATGGAAAGCTACCTGATCCTTTGCCTGAATCTTCTAGTTGCTACTCCCTGAGCTGGGTGACTGGATGCAATCAACCATTTCTGCTCATCTAGAAATCCAGAAAGTTGGTGGGTTTTTGTTGCTTCTCAGTTCTTTGCTGGATTATCAGCTTTGAACTGATTAGTTCATGATAGTTGGAGAACCTGCAAGCCTCCAGTTAAGTGACCCATGGGAAAAAGAGTGTGAGTAGCTATATGAGGAGTTACTACCTGTATTTCCAAGCAACTTTTTGAAATGGTTTGTATCCTGATGTTTGTTTCATTGCTGATGTGTTTATTTTTTTTTCTAAGTGTCCACACAAGTTTCCCAGTAACCCCCTTGAAAACCCACATCCTCAATCCATGGCCTCTCCCAGCTTTCAGAGCACATTTGTTTGTTTGACATCTGTGTAAATACAAAATACAGTTAGTACTTTCCAGCTGTTTGCTATTAAGAGTGATGCTTCCAATTGCAGCTATGGTACATATTTAAAGATGTTTTAGTATCCCATACATGAAATAGGGTGTCCAGGTAACAGTTTGGGTGACTTGATTTTTCAGTTAAACAAATCATGCTTTATTTGGGGGAGGGAGATTTGGAGATCTTTCCTGCATTGGTGTTGGAAATATTCTTCTGCTTTATCCTTTTTAGAAACTAAATTCAGGCCTGTTTGCAGTAGACATTTCACACCAAGCTCAGAAAAAATACTTGTGATCCCTCTGTGGAAAGAAATAGGTCAAGCAAGAGCAGCTCTGGGTCACTCTGCTTTTCCACTGGCTTATTTGCATATATTATAGGCACTGAAGCTACAAATCATGCTGCGTTATTTCACTCTTGGGAGCAAAAGGACTTGAGTAGTTTGTACTGGGATTCAAATAAAAGAGATTTCTTTTTTAGAGCTTGGAGACTTTTAAGCCAAAGTTGGGACTCCTATGTTTCTATGTTTTCACTCACGTGACATGCAGGTCACATTGCTTAAAAATAAATAAAACCAGGATCAGGTCAACTGCATTGCAAGCTTGTGTGTGATGTTTGTAATCCCAGGGAAAGTGTCTTTTGTAGCCCCCAACCAGTTTCCCCAAGGATGGGTCTGTAATTTAGCACTCCCTTCAAAATGCTGAGAGATTTTTAGAGGGCTTCAGGCTACGCTGACCAGGAAAAAAAATTGATGCTGAGCTGAAGCCTGATGGAATTTTTAATTTTTCCTCTTGCTTTCTTCGAGGGAGGAAGGTCCCATAAAACAGCCAAAAAAGCCTCACAATAACATGCTGGGCTGTAGTTCATATATTCTAATTGATCATTAGTTGTTTTTTGTTTTTTTTCCCCATCCTGAGATTTCCAAAGAAATCTTCATTCATCTCATTTATTTTGGTTTTGGCATGTGGTGTGTTTTGGGTTTTTTTTTTCTGTTTTGTCTGAGGAAAAAAAAACAACAAAACATCTGGCACTGTTCCACTCATTCGCTTTTCCTGGTGCTGGAGTTCACTGTCATCTTTCAGAAGGACTGTTAAGTGTCAAAGGAGAAGTCGTAGATGTTGCAGAAGTGGATTAACTGCCTTTAGCTGTCAGAAGCGCTGCCTTTTGAAGGTGGCCTGAAAGATGGATGTCTTCTCCAGCATTTCCTTTGGAAACGCTGCCCAGCAAAGTCCCTGGTTCCCCTTCTGCCATCAGACTGAAATGGAAGTCTCTTGGTTGGCTGTGCCAAAGATGTGCAAACTTGACATGACACTGCAGCAGCAGTGGATTTAGTCTATTAATTTATTGGTTTATTAATTGGAGAGGAGATCTTGGAAGTATAACAATGTAGTCTCTTGCATCACCCTCCTTGTGAACCATCACATCTTAACGGGCGTTCCCCTCAACTCTCCTTTCACTGGCACTGGTTTGAATGGAAACTACCTATGCAGCTTGGAGGTTTAACAAAAGTGCTCTGTGCAGACAAGCAGGAGTTTGATTTGCCTGGGAAAATAACTGAGGTGGAGAGAATCCCTCTGATCAATTAGGGGTCCCCACTGCTGACTAATAAATAGGGTGAGAACACAGAGTGATTGAAGTGACATTGATGTGGTACGGAGCATCCACCCCTGCAATGGAGGATGCAGTGTGCTGCCACTGTTGTGAAAGTCACACTGAAAACAGTGCCAGGACTGATGTTAGCTTTCTGTTCAAGAGAGACACACTCAGGCTGGGAAATTCCTATTGAAAGTGAAAAATTGTGGTGTCTGCCCTCTACTCTGAGGAAGAGAAAACATTCAGAGTAAGTAGAAATCGGGAGCATTTGGCTATTTCCCTGGTAAAGAAGGGAAGAAGGTTGTCTGGAGCTTGATCTGTGGATGGAGCGCGGAGAACAGGCCCAGCCCTAGGTTACTAGAGGTGAGGTTTTCCTTTTGAGATTTTTAAAGGGGGTGCTGAGAAGAGGAAGTGAATGTGAAGTAAACACTCTTTTGTGATGGAAATAGTTGAGCACCCCTGTTTAGGACAGGCTGTTACGGGTGGATTGGCAGCAGGTAAGAAAGGCTGCAGAAGTACTGGGGTAGTAAGGGGTGAGACTTGAGGATTAAACCAAGCTTAACCCATTTGGGTACCCATGGCAGTGCGTGTGTTTGGAGGAGGGTTTTGTAAAGCTGTAACTTATTTTTCTAGAAGGTATGAAAACTGTTGTTTTAATTTCTTGTTCAAGGACTCCTTATTCATTTCTAAAAAAGTATGGGGTTTAATTTGGGAGGGACATGGTTTGGTTCCCCAGCGTTTGCATTTTCTGCCTTTTTTAATGATTTAATTCTTTAGGCTGATAAGAGTCTGGATCAATATGTCAGCTCCTGCTTTTACCCAAAGCAAATGACTTACTAGTTACCTCAACTCCTTACTTTAGGCACAGGGCAATGTCTGCTTTTTGCTAATGCTTTCTGTTAAAAAGCCTCTTTATTCTTTCAAATGTGTTTTATTGGAGCAGCTTGCAGGTCTGGCTTGCACCTTTACCATTTCTGCTACATCCATAGCGCTCAAGTTTGCATACATGTTTTAGCATCTTTGTTAAATGCAAGCCTTGATTGTCAGTTCTGTTAGTCATAAGCTGGAAGTCATGTATCCTTTTCTTTTTAATCTTTAGTTTGTTAGATACATGGACGTAGATGTTTTTGTTTTGTTAATTTTCACACCACATCTTTTCTGTACTTTAGGTTGACTCCTCACTGCACTGTGAAAACCATTAGGAAAAAGTCCTTGGGGTTAAAACCTGGGGCTCCACAGTGTTACCTGCACTTGGGGCTAGAAATTAAATTAAATGGCGACTGATCTGTCTGAAGCTGAACCCGTGCATCATAAGGCGCTTCCACTCTTAACGGGAGCTCAGCTGATCCACACGGACAAGTTAAGTGAGGTAGGGGCTGGCCCTTTCTCCAAGCTTGCCCTTGGATCAGTCCATGACTTCCAGTCCTGTGGAAGGTTACTCGGTACTCTTTCTCCCCTGCTTGTAGGAAACTCAATTGGGAGTCTGAAAAACCCTATGGGCACTTTCCTTCCCTTTCTCTGCAATCCCTGAGATGTATTTGCCAAAATCCTCAAACGCTCATCTACTATAATTTGGAATTGGAAAGAAATGACTTCTTTTCTAACTGTAAAATGTGAGACTATCCTCTCCTAGTATGCTTGAAAGAAGCTGCTCTGAGGGTTACTGTCTTAAAATTCTGAAAAATCCAAACGCAACCAGAATATTTCTCCATATGCTGCTTTCTTTTACTTTTAATCCAAAATTCAAAAGCTTTCTGCTTCTCTCCAGTACCTGCACTGATTTTATATGCTTTTGTAGAAAGTTGAGGACGACACGATGCCGATCCGTCGCGCGGTGAATTCTTCTTCCCGGGAAACTCCTCCGAAAAGCAAACCCGCTGAAGGCGAGGAGGTTAAAGCAGGTATGGTAATAGTTCTGTAGTGGATTGTTAATACATAGCCAGGTATAAGCTTTTCCTCTGAAATTCCTGGGAAATAAAACCCAAAACAGCCCTTACTACCATGATTAAAATATTACTAATGCTTAGCTTCTGTTAACAGGCTTTTCCTGGATCGCTGGGAAGTTGTATTTTGCAGGCACTCTTTTCAGTCTGAGCCTGTTTGTTTTATCCCTCATACCCTGTGGCAAAGCTCTGACATTTCAGACATGAAAATATAGCTAAATATAGACCCTATCATGCTTGCACATTCTTTAGAGTAAATGTAGAAATGATGAAGTTTCAGGAGTGTCAGGAAGATGGCTTGAGATCAAAAGGTGGAGTTAATGGATGGAAAAAGAAAATATTTCAGTTTTTCCTGTCTTTTCCTGAACGAAAGGATTTTACCCCAATGTGTCATCAAATCTAATCCAATATTAACGTGTCTGGTCTTAGCAGCCTCACCTCAGTTTCTCAGAATGTGTCATTTCAGTGTTACGTTCAATTAGTTTCACTGACTTTGTCCTCTTAGGTGTCACAAATAAATACATTATATGCAAAACTTACTTATTAATACACTGCCTATTTTAAATGCTTGATGCCTTAATGGGAAACTATGCACAGGAACGTAGCAGGAGTGCTTAAGTTCCTTCTCAGAGACAGAGAACCAGCCAACTGCATGGAGTAGTTGTGGTAGACAGCTGTTTATCCAAAAAGTGGGTAATGGTAGTTTGTATGCGTCTTATCTAGCAGGCAGCCCAGTCTCTAAGCTATTCTCAGCCAAATACACTGGAGTTAATTTGCTTCTAAGTTGATTTCTGACTGGATTTGATCCTGCTGATAGACAAGTGCTTCTGCAAGTGCATCTGCAATCTAAAGCTTTGCCAAGCCTGGAAAATCCCTCAGGTACCACAGTGTGTAGTGCAGAAACAGTGGTGTTTGAAAACAAATTAGTCATTAAAAAAGCTGCTACTGTGTATCTACCCAAATTTCTCATAGACGTGCATGGCTTTGCACCTTTCTGAATTAAAAACACATGTACCTCAACCTGGGGGGAGAATCTTAGTGTTTCATGGTACTGCTTTCCTCCTCCTTTCCCCACCCAGGCCTCTCTGATGATCCCAATAGTAACTTCTGGAGTTAAGAGGAGAAGACTGGGGAATTAGTTCATTGTGAAAATGCTACTGCAATGTTCTTTGAAGTTCTTCTGGCATTTGATGGCTGATTGCACCTTACTGAAGCTCTTTCAGTAGTTTCATTCACTTCTTAAGTTACATTCAAATCATCTCTTTAAATTAGAAAAAGAAATGTCTAGTGGGAAATAACTTTTGGGGTGTATTCTTAAGCTTCCCCCTAACCCCCAGCCTTCCCAAGGAATAGAGACTAGTTTGAGGCAGTAACTTGATACCTTTTCACATCTTTTTAGATGCAGAAGTCACCTCTGAGGAATCTGCTTCTGTTGGAGAAGAACAAGAGAATGAAACCCTGCCTGCTGCATCCAGCGAAGCAGAACAGCCAAAGGAACCTGAGAATGAAGTGAAGGCAGAAACAAAGTCCTCAGAAGAAACCAAAAAGGAGTAAGGCTTGCTTAGTGCCAAATTCAGGAATTTGGGAAGGATTCTGAAGAAAGTTAAGGTTCTAGAGATAGAAAAGATGGTGGGACAAATGGGGAAAATAGATGGGAACGTTACATGGGTTCCTTAAAAAGGTTCTCATTTCTCAGGAGGAAGCTACCAGTCAGCTCTAACTGCTGCTCTAGAACGTGTGCATGGCTGAATATCAAGATAGGGTCTCTTCTTTCTAACAGAAACATCTACATTCTTTTCAGTGTCAGATGCTCTGGATTTTTTTGTTGTCTTTCTATTTGTTGGCTTGTCTTACAGTGGTTTTGTCTTACTATTGCTTTGTGTTTTTCCTAAGCGAGAAGGATCAGTCTAAGGAAAAGGAGAAGAAGGTGAAAAAGACCATTCCTGCCTGGGCTACTCTTTCTGCTAGCCAGCTAGCTAGAGCACAGAAGCAAACTCAGATGGCTGCCACTTCACGTCCCAAAATGGATGCTATTTTAACTGAGGCCATCAGGGTAAGCAGGAGACAAATGTTTCTTTTGTTCATCTGTTACAAAGCAGAATAATTTGTGTGCCTAAAATCCACAGCTTCAGCTTGGTGATGGGATGGATGATAGCACTGTCTGTTAGCGGGGAAGCTTACTGTGTAAGATGTGTTTGTTTCTGCTGGGAGGCAGTGGGGCTGAAATGTGAGTCCATCATGATGATGAGTGGCCCTGTAGCTTTCTTTGTTTAGAATTTGTTGCCCTTTCTAAATACATTATTAGAAACAGCTAGGGTGACATAATCTGGTCGATTGCTGTCATCATCTAATTTGGTGTGCCTTGTAGCCATATTTAACTTGATTTACCTTGATTAATCTGTCTGCTTAATACGTGCTTTTTTAACATTAACTTATTCTAATTCAGGACAGATGGAAATACTGTGAATTAGCATTCCAAAGTGGTGTTGCTCCTGGTTTACAGTATCCCTCTGGGCTGTAAGAAGAGACCAGCGCTGTTGCAGTTGCAGTGCTGCTCTGCCCTTGAGGCTTGGTTCATGCATGTTGTCTTCGCAGGAAGCCTGGACCCCACCAGCCTTAGTTGCAAGTTGGCCTTTCCAGCTGCTGTATCTTCAAAATACAAACTCCAGTTTAAGTTTTCTACTACCTTACTAACATCAGTCCTCTGACTTCTTACAAAGAATTGGCACCTTGTTCTGATTGAATGGTTACTCTGGCATTAGTAAAATGACTTACTAGTTGTGCAGCAAAAAAGGTGGATGTACTTGGTAGGGTTTAAGCAAGTGCTTCAGAATAGGGGAGTAGTTGATACATGCTTGCAGTGCTGCTTTTGTGTTGCCATCCCTTCAGCCACTCTGAAGGAGAAAGTTAAGTACTTTTTTAGCTACATTTTGTAATCTTGAGTCACTGTGGGGAAAAGGCCAGGCCTGATGTCCTGTGCCAATGCGCTGACCCATATGCATCCATTAAATCTCTGTTTTTCCAGGCCCACAGCAAGGTAATTGCAGTGCAGATGGTTTCTGCTACCCTTTTGCTTTCTTTTCAGGCATGCTTTCAGAAGAGCGGTGCGTCGGTCGTTGCAATACGTAAATACATTATCCACAAATACCCTTCCCTGGAGCTTGAGAGGAGAGGCTATCTTCTAAAGCAAGCACTGAAAAGGGAGCTGGAGAGAGGAATCATTAGACAGGTAAGAACTGCTTTGCAGAGCAGTGCTGGAGGTGGTACTACTCAATTACATGGGGGTTTCTTAAACTCTCTTGGCATCTCTCTGGGGTGGTCACGTTCGCCCTCGTGGAGATTAAACAACCTCTGTCTCTGTTAGACACTGACAGAATTTCAGCATTGTTCTGTCAATCAGATACTTTGCACCATTGTCTTTTGTGCAATTTATGACCGTTTATTGGTGTTGTGTCATACACCATTGCAGCAGCACGTGTCTTCAGACTGAGTCTAGCAACATCACTTCTGCAGCAGCATGTTTCTTTTGCCACTGTGATACCTGCTAGGGTCTCCTGGTTGGGATGGCAGAGTATGTTATTAGTGTCTGGCTGTGGCTTCTCATCTTAGTTACATCTTAGTGTTCAAATCAGGCCCCTGTCATAACAGCAGGGTGACAGTGCATTCCAAATCTGTGTAATGATGTCAATTCATGTCTCTGAAAGAGACTATTATTATTATTATTATTATTATGAGTTACCTTGTACAGGACTGAAATGGACTTTCTTTTGGACTAGGTGAAAGGAAAGGGAGCTTCTGGGAGCTTTGTGGTGGTGTCTAATGCAGGAAAAACTGTTCCAAAAGCCAGAGATAGAAAGGTAAGATGGATCATTTTAAGCAATACTCTGAAAAACCTTGCACTGAAAGACATGTATATTACAAAATGCAGCCTAACCCCAACCCAAACAATATTCTCCTCCTTGCTTCGCATTTCCTCCCCAAGTAGAGTACTTAAAACACCCATTCCACTAAAATCAGAATTGGAAAGCTAGTATGAGAAATTAAAACCAAGTAAATAAGCAAAAATCTTAGTTTTAAAATGTTTACATTAAACCCTTAGGCTTTGGTTCAGAGGCAGAAAACTGAATAACCAGGAAGCTCCTCTTCTGTCTTTACCTGGTAGAGAGAGATGCCTCTCAGGTATTGTAAGAGAGCTTTATGCTACTGCTGTTTCTGTTGTATCTGTTGCATGGGTAAAGAAGGCTTTAGTCTTCAGGACTATCAGATGAACATTTTTGCTCAGCTGTGAGGGAAGAGGGAGGAAGAAAATGTCCTAAGGCTTCTGGAAGAAAGCTGCTAACATTGGGTATCTATTTTTCTGAGGTAGTAAAATGTGATGTGGGGTTTTATTTGAGCCTAGTCCTCACCATTAGCCATGGTCGCAGCACCGCTGTTCTCCACTCTGTGTGTATGAACCACGTTTCTAACACTGCTGTTACAAAAGGCTTAGCTGGAATTGCTGATCCCCAGTCCCCTTGTGGCTTAGATGAGTGAACCCAGAGAGTATTGTAGTGCCTTGGTGCTTTTCTCTTGACTACCAGGGAGACCAAAAGTCCTAAAGCTGAAGGAGATGATGACACACTTGGTCCTAGGGCACTGAAGAAAAATAATTGCAGTGCAACTTCTTAAACAGAGCTCCCTGGCTCCACCAGAACTTTGAGCAAGGCACCTGGTATCTGCTAACACACCACTTTTCATATCAGCATCTTTGTTCCTAGTTACTTTCTCTGTGTTGCAGCAAAACAGCTAGCTGGCAGTCGAGCAGCTGTCTGGGTGAGCAGCACCCTCACCCGTTTCACCATTTGCAAAGCTGCTGTTCAGCATCAACCTCATTAAAAATCAGCACATTTCCTCACTGTCTTTTCTGTCTAAAAAACAGGCTTTTTAAAAAAAAATCCTGATCATTCCCTCCTCATGGTAAGAAAAGTGATGGAGGAAAGTTGAGGAGAAGGGAGTGTTGGCTTCAGTCAAGATTTCACTCTGTCAGGTGAAAAAGAAATACGCTCTTGTTTACCTGTTTGTTTTTTGGGAGGATTTGACCTGTGTAAACAGGTCTTGCCTTAGGGTTTTGTGTTTCATGTCAGTGTGTATATCATTTTCACCTGTCTCAGTGAAGGGGCAGCAGAGGAAAATGTCAACAGAAAGAGGAAGGAAATGTATGATAAGATGGGTGATCCTAAATAGCAATTTGTGTTTGTAAAACTTTCCTCAGACTCCTATGAAAATTCCAGCCAAGTTTGCTTTATTTTTACTCAATCTGCTAAAGTTTTAAAACTGTTAAAGAGCTGCCTCACAGAACTTGATTTTGCAGATCTGTGGCCAGTGTCAAAAGCACTTCTGCCCACCTACCTGTGCATTTCTGGTTCAGAAACCCCAGAGTTTTAGGCCCCACTGATGTGTGAAAGTATGTGTGTTTCAGAAAAGCACTTCAGCTTCGGCTGCGGAGCAGCAAGTCAAGCTGGAAGATATCCTGCCGCTGGCTTTCACCCGCCTTTGTGAGCCCAAGGAAGCTTCTTACAGCCTGATCAAGAAATATGTGTCTCAGTATTACCCCAAACTCAAAGTAGATATAAGGTAGGTGCAGGAGTACACTTGTGCAAGCAGAGCTGTGGGGGAGCAGTGAAACGCTGCCTTCCTCTGGCTTTGCCTCACTTCTCCGCCATGCAGCTCGGTATTTCAGCAGGCAGCAGACAGGTGGTGCTCTGCGTTGTAGAACCTGCAGGGAAGCTTGAGGAAAAAAGCCTTGCCTTTTTCTGCATCCTTCCACACCCAATCTTTGTTTCCTGCCGCCGACATCAGCATTGCTGTACGCACCTCCACCCTTAACCAAAACCAGATCCCTTGAGCTGCCTGGCTGTGAAGGCCCGTCCTTGGGATCTCATCACACCTGATTTTGAGTGCTTGAACTGGCACAAGCTTACAGTAATCTTTCAGTTTGCCCATACAGAGTGGGTCAAGACTTGGGTGGGGGGAAAGCAAATCTAGGTTGCGACCCTGTGCATCACCTCTTACAGGGTCTGGTACTCAGTCCCTTGTTTGTCTGCGAGCTGACTGACTCATTGCCCACCAAGTCCAAATGTGCTTTTCAAAACAAGTAAATCCTTCCAAGTGAAGCTGGATATGCAGTGACACCATGGAAGCATTGCAGTTGAATTTCTGCTAACGTGCATTGTTCTTCTCATGTAATCAGCACTTGCTGACAGATCTCCATTTAAAATGTCTTTATGTAGGCAGATACCACTTGTAAGTACTGCTCTGCTCACACTCTGTATAAAGCATTGTTTCTCTGTTTGTTTTTTAAGCTGTCAGCGTGTGTCAGTAAAGCTTTATCCTCCTATATTTCAGACCCCAGCTGTTGAAGAATGCCCTGCAGAGAGCTGTAGAGAAGGGCCAGTTAGAGCAGATCACAGGGAAGGGAGCGTCTGGGACATTCCAGGTCAGAGCCAGAGTTCATCTTGTTTTGTTGACTGTACTGACCACAAGCCTTGGATATAAGTGAACGTGCCCTCTCCTCCCCTTCCCCAGTTTTATCAGGAACACCTTTCTTTAGCAGCCTGTCATGTTTGGGAATTGTCAGACTGTGAAGCGGTAGGACTCTTACTCTCCTCATGGTCTACATTTATGGAGCAGACCCCCTCCTCTCCCCACCTTCCTTGCTTAGTGTGCTCCACATGCTGCTTCAGCTCTGACTCACTAGCACAGTAGGGGAGATGGTGGGGTAAGCTTTCCTTTCCATCACTAATTGTAAGTGCAGTAGGTACTCCGGATGCCTGCAACGTCTTTTTTCTCATGTCTGTGCCATAGATGTCTCTTGGGCACATTTGGTCTGTGGGATGGAGGAAGATCTTTCTCCTTCCCTGAGTGACAGGCCCTTAGACTGCCACATCCTTGCAGTCTATCTGGGGACTAGGACAATGTGTTACTGATTAAAAAAAACCCACTCCAGGCCAGTTGACTGAGTAGGCCTGTCCTCCCAAATAAAGCTGGGAGAGCAGCATTCCCTGTTCAGTGTTTTAATATAAAACGTATCTGTGCTAATGCAGGAGCGCCGACCCACCTGGTGCAGAGGAGCTTGTCCTGACCTGGTTTGGGAGAATTTTGTCTTGATGCTTTTCTCTTCCTCCTTGGAAAATAGCTGAAGAAATCAGGGGAGAAGCCCCTGCTGGGTGGGACTCTGATGGAAGACGCCATCCTGTCTGCTATTGCGGCCATGAACGAACCGAAGACCTGCTCTACCACAGCGCTGAAGAAGTATATCCTGGAAAACCACCCAGGGACCAACTCCAACTTCCAGGGTAAAGTACAGATCTGTGTAATGCTTCTCTTCTGCATGCTGAGAGTGAGTCCTGCAGCTGCAGATGTGTCTGTGCAGCACCTTTAAACTGTTCCATAGAGCTTGCTGGGGAACTGACAGCTGCTTGGCTCGTTGTGCTGCAGAGATGCTCAGCATTTTTAATTCCCATTAGTTCCTTTCAAGCCCAACAAAAGCTAGTTTCTGAGACATAATGGGTGTTTCTCTTGTCTATAGCACGTTCCCAGGAAGGGGGAACAGCATTCAAGTAGTTTATTGTTCTTAAATCACCAAGCTGATTTCATCTGTCTCTTTCTATTTTGAAAGGCTACAGCTTGGCATAAATGCACTTCCTAGTGGCTTCTTATTTAGAGAAATTGTTTAGTCGAACTTGTAAAAAAAATTTCAAACACACCCCTCTTACTGATTTGTTTGAGGTCCTTTGGCTCTGATTTTTAAAAGGTCAAGCAAGCCAGCAGAGAAATTAATCCTGTCATATTTGGAAAGAGATTTGGCATGTTTTTGTTCCCAGGAATGACACTAATGTCTGTTTTGACGTTTGCATTAGCAGAAGCAATACTAACAGAGACTTGAAAGTAGATCTTCTAATGGCTTGTTTGCACTATTTGGTCCGAGCCCCTATGTGATTGTTTAACAAGAGGAGAGATCAGAAATTGGATTACTTTGTTATGGGGGTGTCAGAGTGCTGGTGCCATCCCTAGGATGTGGGGCTGGAGAGGAGATGGCTGATGCCATGCTTTTCACCTGGAGCATGGCTGTTTGATGCAGGATTTACCGACATACAGAGCAGCAGTGTGGGCTAAAGGAGTTGCCTGAGGCCTTCTGCCAGTTAGAGACTGATCCTAAGTGTGAGTTGTAAATCTCAGGGCAGGGAAAAGAGTTTCCAGGCTTACTAAGCCCTTCCATGATTTCTTTTCAGGACCGTTGTAAATTTCCTTGGCCCTTAGAGGCCTGTGCTTAGCCAGCCTCCAGTGCTCATCAGTCTTGCAAATCAGATAAGGAAATTTCAGCTTGCAATCTGTTGTTTTCTTTCTCTTCCCATTACATAAGAGGAATTCTGATGATCTCTGCTCTGTTTTAAGAGCAACCGGAGGAAGATTTGTTGAGATGTAAAAGCCAATGCTTTGCATTCCTCCCCACTTTACACTTCCTAACTGGAGTCAAATCCTCTACATGCTGCTACTAATTTTTGATACCCAGAGTAAACACAGCCATATCTTTTATGTGTGGCTACTGTTTATTGGAGTATGGCCTTTTTAAAGGGTTCTTGAACTACAAGGATCTCCTAATGTTGCAACCCTAGTAGTTTAATGGATACAATCAACTCCATCAGCTGGGCAAGCTCTTCAGTGCCATTCAGCAGAGGTAGCCTCGAGGCTGGTGAAGGTATGGCAGTGTCCCAGATGATCCTCTTGATGTGAAATGTCAGTTCATGATAAAAGCCTGTTTCATAAGAAGTGGTTGGAGTTGAATACCTTTGCATTAATCCTACAGGACAGATTCAGATGACAGTTCAGCCAGCTTGATTCTTTGGATTTTTCTCTTCCCACGCTTCAAGTGAAGCTCTTTGGAACATGCTTGAGAGCAGGCCTTGCTTTTGCCTGGGTTTGGAGGGAGCTGAATATTTAAATGGACTCTTTAATTCAAGCTGAAAGTGGTTTTGAACTGACTAAACAGCTTCAGCCCTTTGCCAGAGACAAAGATCCCCTGTACTTGCATAGTTTCAGTTACAATTCTTGCACAGTGCAAGAGAAGACTAGAATTAAAAAAATGTTTGTCATTTCTAGGCCAAATATTTTCCCCTTTTTAGAGGGGAAAAAACCAAAACAAAAAACCAAACCACAGGAAAATTGGAACACATTACAAAAACAGGGTAAAGGCTTGTAAAAATTGCTTTGGAGAACAGGCTGAAGAAAGCTGAGGTTTGGGTTAAATTTGGGCAGAAGCAGTTAAATGGTGAATGCATTTCTAAAGGAGGATGCCTTGATCGTGACAGGAAAAACATGCGCTGTTCTGACTTCTTCCTTTGGAGAATTTAAAGCCTTACTTGCTGAGTGTTTGGGAACAAACATTTGTATCTTCCTTGAAAACTAAGTTAAGCTTGAAACTAAGATTTAAAAGACACAGAGGTCTGGCTGGGTCCCATACACAGCAGCTGCTCTTTGCTTTTGGTGTCTTCGTAGCTCTCAGGTCGCCAGTGCTGTTTCATTCCTCTGCAGGTGTCCTGGGGAAGGGAGACTTCATCCCAACTCTCCAGCTCTGATTTCAGAGGGCACTGCAGAGAGCAGTGAGCTCAGGCCACTGGGTAAAGACAATAACACAACCTTGCTCTGATTTTATTTTATTCTATTTTTTTCACAGTGCATCTACTGAAGAGAACCCTGCAGAAATGTGAGAAGAATGGATGGATGGAACAGATTTCTGGCAAGGGCTTCAGTGGAACCTTTCAGCTTTGCTTCCCTTATTATCCTAGGTAAAGAGCTTGGCTGTAAAATAATGCTCAAGAGGAGGGTCACATAGGTCAGCCATATAGCAGAGCTGAAGTTTGTAGACTGACCTATTTACAGGGAGGTTTGTGGAGGGTTTAGTAACTGGGGAACAGCAGTGTTGTCACCCATACTCTAGATAATACGTTCCTTGTGTGTCTGAATGTGAGCAGACAGAAAACTGACTTCATTAGCCAAGGAAGCTCTTAAGAGCAACAAAAATCTTGGGCTCAGTAGTCTCAGGTATTCTGTCACAATTCTTTTGGGGCTTTTTTCAGAATGGGGACTATTTAATGTTCCCATGCTAAAATAAATTTGCATGAGCAGGTGAGGTAGGTGTTCCTAATGCAAGGGTGCTCCTGAGGAGTGGGACCCAGCTGTTTGCATGTCTAGATGCAGATGTGGGGGGAGGGAATATGACCTAGATTAGCTGCTGTGAGGCTAGAACACCCTTTCTTCTCCTTCCATGAGTGTATATTATGTTGGGACATGCAGAGCCCAGGCCTTGGGACTCCAGCATCCAACAGAGCTGAACAGCAGCTTAGTCCTGAAAGTCTCTGCCCCCCCCTTCTTTTATCTCATACACACAAAATCCTCGGTGGTTTCAGCCTGGGTTTGGAATCGCTGCAGTCTGTTTTCTGCCTTCCTGTGTGCACACAAGAGGAGCAGTGAGGAAGAGAACCAGGAAAGGGCAGCTCAGGGCCAGGCATTCCTGGTGATTTCCAAACTGCCACACTGCTGCAGAGACTAATTAACGTGGGTTTCAGATAGGAGCAAGCACAGAAGTCTTGGGGGTGTTTCTGGACTGGGCTGTAAGTCATGCTCTGACAAGAACCCTCTTGTAGCCCAGATGTGCTCTACCCAGAGAAGCAGCAGGATGAGGACTCTGAGGACTCTGATGAGGAAGAAGAGGAGGAATCAGAGGAGGAAGAAGAATCCGAAGAGGAAGAGTCTGAGGAGGAAGAGCCACCACCAAAGAAGAGGTATGGCAGCATGAGAGATTAATGGGCTGCTTGGGATGAAAGGAAAGGGACTCTTGCAGCTGTAGAGCACACAGGTTTGTCTCCTGGTGTGGTTATTTATCCACAAGGCTATTGCTCAGAGGTGTTGGGAGAAGTAGTTTCTAATTACACCTTGCTCCAGAAATAATGATCTCCCTCATTCTGTGGTTTGGAGCTTACCTCTTTTTTTTCTTCCAGATGAGAAGAGAGCCTGTGTTTATCCTTTGGATTGCCTTTAGTCTCCTAAAGTGCCTTTGGTGCTTTACAAAAGTGACCTTTCACATGGGACCTCTTGTATTTATTTAGCACTTCCATAGGAAAACTTTCCCTCTAGTGTTACCTGTGCTTCTGTAGCCTAACATGAAACTTGCCTTTACTCAGATCCTGGAGTTAAGATAGGTGTTGTTCCTTCAGTAATAAAATTCCATTTAGAGAGGAGAGATGGTCTCTTAATTGTTCTGACAGTTGACTTTGATTCGTTGTCATTATTTGTATGTTTATATGCCTAACGAAGGAGATTGAATCCTCAGAGCACTGCGGGGATTGAGAGATGCTTAGGGTGGCAAGATCCACCCGAGGAGCTCTTGCTCTTTGTGGCTTGGCTAATGAAATGCGCTGCTGCATAAAGGAACATCCGTGGTAAAGAGCGAGGGTGCCAAGATCTGCTTCGTTGATGCAAATTGACGGCAGCAGCTCTGCTCTGGGTAGTGTTTGCGCCTCCACTCAGATCTTGTGCATTCTCTCTTTCTTTTCATCTGACAGGATGCAGAAGAGTCCGCCTCCAAAATCACGGAGCAGGGCCCCTCCGATGAAGCGAAGAGAATCCAAGCCTAAGCCAAGAAAAACCCCCGCAGCCCATCGGGGGAAAGCAAAGCCCCCTCCCAAGGTGAAAACCCCTGCTAAAAAAGCCAAACCAGCAGCCCCAGCCATCAAGAAACCCTCTGGTGGCAGTTCTTCCAAGAAACCAGCAGCCAGTGGGAGGAAGGAAGTGAAACCCTCTGCCAAGGGCAAATCCACCATGAGGAAATCTCTCCGGGCAAAAAAGTAAAATTTTTCCACTGTCAGGGAAATCCCATGGTTAAATCCACAATCTTGTTTTATAAGTCAACGTGCATATTTGTATTTTAGTTCTGATGCTTAAACACTTCTTTTCTCTTCTTTTTTTTTTTTTGGTTTTTTTATTTTAATTTTTTTTTTCTGAATGATGGGGGGGTAAAAAAAAAAAAAGCTGAAAACTAAATCAAACCTACCCGAGCATTTGTTAGATCTCAATGCTGTGCCTCCTGCCTGCCCCTCCCCTGGAAAAACAGTCATCTTTAGTTTATGCAATAATTTTAGGACTTTTCTAAAACATATATAATCTGTACATTTTATGGTGTTCCTCTTAGGTTTGGGGGGGAGGGTTGGCTTTTAAAAATTCTTCAGAGAAGATCTTTATATCTTTAGAAGGCAGGAACAGGTTGATTGGGGGAAATATGATTCTTAATGAGAAGGTACAACGGTGGAAGAGTCCTCCCTAGATCCCCCTGCGTGACGAGGTCCTTAACGCTTCTGTGAAGAAGCGGTGTATATACAGCACTTGCACTGAGTCCTGGAGGTGTGTTTCTGCTCGGCCCTTAGAGCGACAGGCTGAGGCTGCAGCGCCTTTCTGCTCCTTCAGACCAGCAAAGGTTTGTCTTGAGGGTGAGTCAGATCTTCAGTAAACGGAACTTAACGACCGTCTACTGATCGTCTGATGCCAGAGGGGCTCCAAAAAGGGGAACTTCTTGGTTAGGCGGGTGATTTGAATTAGTGTTTCCACACCACATCTGTTACCTTAAAACCAAAATATATAAAAGTCTTCTTGAATCCAACTTTCAAATGTTTTTAAGAGATGAAGAGCCTGAGTTCCATCACCTCTTGTTTACCCTTTTTTTAAAGAAAAGTTGGAGAGCTATACAATTGCTAATGTAGAGATGTTGATAAGTGAAGAACATGCAGTTTGCTAAAATAAAATGAAACTAGATTCCAGGCTTGTGCTGCGTGTCCTTTCTCTTCCTCGCCACAGCTTTCTCATGGAAATATAGAGGAGGGAATTACAGTCACCAGGGATTGCTGCAGAGGCAGATCTTCGATTAAAGTACGCTGCTGGTGCAAGACAGCAGGGCTGCTCTAGCCTGAGCCCCTGCCAAGCTCTGTAGTTGGACTGACATGGAACCTTTTTCTTCCCCGTTTTCAAAGGTGAGCAAGCAGAAAGCTTTGTCTGAACCTCTTCCTGCTCCTCTTCTCCCTCTGCTCCTCTCATCAGTAGAGACAAAACCAACCCAAGGTTGAAATCTTTTCCTCCCCCTTCTGCTCTAGAGAGCAGCGCCCGTGTTGAAAACACACTCCACCACCTCCCCAGCTCTCCCTTGGACAGGGCAACGTCAGTGATTCAAATATGACCTGACAGTCTTTTCATTTAATGCACTTTTGGAAAGAGCTTTGTACGTACCGTGCTGAGAGGAGTTGGAACTATCTCTAGAAATAATGTGGGGAAAGGGAAAATTGCCTAGTTGAACTTATTTTTTTTCACTTGTGTGCTACCTCTAACAACTGGGAGTTGGAAAAATTTCTTTAGAGAAATGCCCCTGAATTGTTCCCAGCCTTGTAATGAGATGCAAACAGCAGGTTAAGGAAAATCACAGCTGATGGGGAACCGGGAGAGTGAAAGCACCGATCAAAGAGTAATCCACAGGGATGTAAAGCAATTGGAAACATGAGTTAACGGCTCTTTCCTAAGGCCACCTGCACCAAAATGGGGGTTTGTCGGCATTTTCCTCCAGGCAGGTGAGTCAAAAGGCACTGCTCATGGATAGGATACTTGTGGGGATGAGTGGAACTCGCCTAGCTGCAGGGAGTTTTGAAACCTCCTCCTTCCCAGTAACGTTCCCACGCCAGCAATCCCACAGATCCTTGTGAAAACACCTGTCTGGATACCACTGATTTTTTGGCAGGTGAGCAACAGGGTGCACAGAAGCAGAGAGCTGAGCTAAAACCAACCATTAGCTCCCTTGATCAGCACCAAACTCTTTGGTTTTGGCTTTTAATTGCCAGTGAGGCCGTTTCTGCACACTGAGCCCAAAAAAGCAAGCCACGGGTCTGGTGGGATTGAATCCCAAGGACTGATCCTCTCCTGGGAGCAGCAACTGGGATAGAATGGGAAAGACTCCATCCACCACTCATTCTTCCCCAGTCTCTGCTTCCTGGCCAGACTGGGCTCCGTTATGTTATTTCTTCAGCCCCATCTGTCCTGCTTTGGATTTTTTTATTCCCTTTTTTTTTTCCATCCTTTCTACACTATTGACTCTTCCGGCGAGCTCTGCCAGGGCATCGAACAGCATCTCCGAGCAGCCGGCACTGGCAGCAGCCCAAGGTTTAAATGCCACCATTCAGACCCTTTTCCTCACACCCTGGGGAACATTGGGGTGCAAGACAGGGATTTTTGGGTGCCCCCCTGAGGGGTTAAACCCCCTCCTCCTCCCCAAACCGTTGCTTTTCCTTTCCAGGAGACAAGCACATCCCTAGGGCTTGGGGATACCTTTCACTTTGGATTTGACCATCCGGAAGATTTGCGTGACTCTGGATTTGCATGGCCGACTGACAGCGAGGACGGAGCCATCCCTCTTTCTTTCTCTTTTCTAGCAAAAGCAGGTAGCAGTAGGCAAAAATTCCCTGGGGAATTTAGCAATTGAGGCAAAAAAGGTCTTAAGCATCGGGGCAGGGGGGTGGTGAGCGAGCAAGCGAATGCCTGTGTGCACGTCAAGGTTAGAAATCGCTCCTCAGCTGGGCATGCCAGAGGGGAGGTGGGGAGGGGGGTGAGGAAAAGAGAGAGAGAGAGAGGAAAAAAAATCAGTTGCAGCCGCGTTTTCCAAAAAGCCCGAGCGCTTCTGCTCGCCGGCGCTTCCAAGAAACGGAATAAAAACCCGGGGAGGTAAATTGCAGTGATTCATCACGGGCAGATCGGAGGCAGGAGATGTGAGAGTTTGCTGCCTGCCCCGTGCCCGGCGTGGGCTCCAGCTGGCCTGGGCCTTGGCTGGCTGTGAGAGGGCCTGACGCCCACGGGCTGAGCATCCCTGCGCCACGGCGGGAGCTGTGCCTGGAGGAGCCACGGAGGAAGGAAAAAAACAACCGGTGAAGGCCGAAAGCTGGAGTGAGGGGGGGAAATTTTATCATCTGCGTTTCTCCGGAGCCATCCGAGCGAGCTGCCCGTGAGCTGGAGGGAGGGAGGGCCCCAGCGGGATCGGGGTCCCTGGGGAGGTTTGGTGTCTGGGTGTTGAACTACCCCTTTAAATTTGGGGGGAGGGAGAGGGGGTAGCATCCCTCCCTTGGGGACCTCCAGGGTGGCCGGTGGGCTGGGGATGAGGGGGGGGGGGGTCCATTGAGAAATGGAGCGTGGGAAAAAGGGGGCGGGGTTTGGGGGCTGCCTGCCCGCGGATTGGCTAGGGGGGGTGGGGGAAGACCCCCTAAATCGTGCCGGAAAGGAGAGGGGCAGCTGTAAGCTTGTAAAGGGGATGGGGGCACCATAGGGACCCCTCTGCACCTGCCCTCTTAAGATGCGTTTGGAGCTGCTGCCCTCTCCCCCCCTTCCCTATGTGTTTGCACCCAGGCGGCTGCAGCGGGGCCTTGGTGACACGAGTTGTGCCGGTCTCAGCCCAGCTGAGGGCTACGGAGGGCACAACCCCTTTGGGAGGGGGCTGGAGAGGAGCCGGGCACATCCCTCGGTGGGTGCACTGGCTGAAAGAGCACCCCCCAAACCTGCCGTCCCCAGTGCTGGTGACTTGCAGATCACCACTGAAGGACAGCTTGGGGGGGCTCAGTGCTGTGTGGCTGATGGAGAGTGGGACAGAGCATGGGGAGGGGGGGGGGGTGGGAGGGGCAGGATGGGGGAAACCCCAAAATCTCGCTGCGGTTCAGGGCATGGGACTGCATGCTCGGGTGCAGGGATCATTTGCTTCTTGCTGGGGGACATTTGGGGTTCATCTGGGGCTGGCAGGGGGGGACTGCAAGCTTGGGGGTGGGAGTTGGGGCCCTTCACGTTGGTTTTGCGGGTCAGGATGCAGGGACTGCCAGAATCCTGCTTGGGGTGGGGACCTTTGCATATTGCTCAGGGGCAGGACACAGGGATGTTTGTGTGGTGCTTGGGGTCACAGGGAGACTCTTGCATGGGGTACTTGGGCATGGGGGCCCTTGCCTTGGAGTTGGGGTGCTGGGACCCTCGCCTTGGGGTTGAGACTGGGGTTCCCTTTATTTCAGCTGGTACAGAGGGGCCCCCTGCTTTGGGGCCAACACCTGGGGACTGCAGTGTCTCCCAAGGGCTCAGTGGGCTGGAAAGGGCAGGGGCAGAAGGGGTAGGTTGTGTCTGTCCCCTTCCTTCTTGCAGGGACCAGGACCAGGGACCAGATCCAAGCTCTCCTCCACCCTGGGTAGCTCCTGATAATTTGGATGTGGCACCAAAGCCACTTAACCCCATCGTGAGCCAGCCCTCACCCCAAACCCCTGCTGCCATGAAGAAGAAGCCAGCTAATGGGAGGGGGCCAGATCCTGCAGCCCCCCCGCAGAGAGCCCGGGGCATCACCAAGTCAGCAGAGGTGATTTTCTGGGGAGGGGACCCTGAGATGAGGTTTGGGTGGGGATGTGGCCCCGTGACTCCCCTCAAACCATCATCTCAGGGTAGTCTGGTTGCCCTGAGGGGGGAGTAATTCGAGTATGGGGGGCTGTTGGTGATACGGGTGGGTTTTTGCACACCCCCTCCCCTCAGTATGTGGGCTCCTTCATCGTGGAGGACTTGGACCTACAGCAGCAAGCGGGGTGGCTGGAGGAGCAGCTGCGGACACTGAAGGTTGGGCATCCACCACCACTCCTCCTTTCTGGGAAATGGGGCAGGGGGCTCCCCAAATAATGGGGAGTGCCCCGGGGTACACAGCCTAACTGCCCCCAACACTGCATCTCTCCTGACCAGGATTGTCCCAGGAGGAGGTCGGTGGTGCTGAGGTTCAGCTTGCAGGGGCTGAAGGTCTACGGTGCTGATGGGGAGGTAGGGGTGCCAGGGGCAGGGTGGGGGGTCAAGGGTGCTGGGGGGGGATGGTCGAGGGCACTGGGTGCTGCTATGAAGGTGCTTTGAGGGGGGGTTGCACAGCTCCAAACGTTGCTTTTTCGCTTGGGAACCTGCTTTGCCTTTGGATCCAGGGGTGACCCCTGGGGTGGGGGGAGCATCCAGGGGTGCTCGGTCCCACTGACCCTCCCCTTGTCCCCTCAGACACTGCTGATGGCGCACGCTCTCCGACGGATCCTGTACAGCACGTGGCGGCACACCGACCGGCAGTTCGCCTTCGTGGCCCGCAATCCCTGCAGCCCCTCCAGCACCCTCTTCTGCCACCTCTTCGTGGGACCCCCGGGCGAGGTGTGTGGCCCAACACCACCCCACCCCCCCAAAAACACACCCCCACCCATTATTATAATTTTTAATAATATTTTCACACAGCTGCTTTTGCCTCCCCCAGGTCCAGACCCTGCACCTCCTGCTCTGCCGCTCCTTCCAGCTCTGCTACCTCCAGGCACACCCCGAGGAGCAGGCGGGCGACGGGGACACCCCAGGTTGCGGGGTGCTACGGGAGCCCCTCAACCCCGAGGAGGTGTCACGCAACGTCAACGCCCTGGTCTCCTTCCGACGCCTGCCTGCGCTGCCCGGCCTCGGCTCTCTGGGCACAGGGGTAGGTGCACCTTGCCAGGAGGGTGCTGCTGGGCGCTGCCCCACAGGCATAACCTCTTCTTGCACAGTGTTTCCATGCATGGAGGCTTTGCACGGCCTTTCCTTGCACGGCGCGTTGTGGCACACCACTCTGGGTCACAGCACCTTGCACAGCCCTTCCTTTGTGTGGCTTCTTTCCCAGCACCATGTGTGTGGCACGGTTTTGCAATGGGGTCCTTTTGCACAGTGGTTTTGCCTGGCAGCTCATGCACAGCCACCTCCTTGTGGGGCTTTTTGTGGGGCATGGTACCACACAGCCCACGCTTGTGTGGTGTCTTGCACAGCGTTTCCTTCATGGTGCTTTGCCTTCTCTTGCACAGCATTTTCCAAGGCACACTTCTGCACAGTGGATTTTGCAGCACCCATCCTGTGCAGCCTCTCCTTGCACTGTGTTTTGCATGGCCTGTTTTAAACAGCATTTTGTGGGGTGGTTTTCCACACGGTATTTTGCATGGCCTTTCCTCATGCATCCTTTGGCACGGCCTTTCCTTGCACAGTGCTTTGCATCGTGTGGATTTGCACACCAGATGAATTTTTTTTTATCAGCAATTTTACAGTGTTTTGCAGAGCACTTTTTGCACAAGCATTTGCATGCGATGCTTGGTCCCCACAGGTGCTTTTTGGAGTGGAGGGGGGGGTGTATAATGATTTTTGAGTGGTACCTTTTGACATGGCAAAGGTTTTTTTTGCACAGCATTTTTGATGTAACTTTTGTCTTGCACAACATTTCATACACTGAGCATCCCCAAACTGCCCCTCTCCAACAACCCCTCTGCCTTCCAGGAGCGGCGGCCAGAGGCAGAGGGCAGAGGCGGTGGCTGGCGCCTGGGGAACCCCTACTGCTCCCCGATCCTGGTGCGCAAAAAAGCCATCCGCAGCAAAGTCCTGCGCTCGGGGGCTTACCGGGACTGCGGGGGTGAGAGCCAGCTCCACCAGCCGCCTCGTGATGCTGGTGAGTGCTCAGAGGGGAAACTGAGGCACAGAGGTGGGGGGGAGGAGATACACATAACCCCGATTTTGTGGGGGTTTTGGGGGTACCAAGGGGATTAACAGGCTCTCGCAGTGGCAGCGGGATGGGAGAGCAAAGGGGCAAGGAGCTTGGCCTTCATCCCCGAAAATGAGAACATCCTCGCTGAGAGTGTCTGGGCCTTCGCTGGTATTGCCAGGTACATGCATGGGAGCACCCCACTCCTCACTGTGTGCCCCCCCCATTCTTCCCTACACCCACCCCTGCCTCATCCCCTCCCCAGGGATGGTGGGATCGCGTTGCTGCGGCAGGACGTCCCTGGCGCTTTCCTCCTGCGCCCGGAGCCCGGCCTGGCCAAGCGTTGGTGCCTGTGGGTGCGGGCGCCCTGCGGTGTCGTCCCCTATTGCCTCTTCAGGACCCACCAGGGCAGGTTCTGCGTGGAGGTGAGGGTGCTGCGTGGGGTGCAGGGGCAGCGGTGCACGGGTGCATCGTGCGTCGGTTGCATTTGGTGCCTAAGCACGTTTGCTTTGTGGCCACAGCGGCGCAAGGCTGCATGCGGGTCAGGATGCCCGATGTGCCTGGGTGTAAGTGCACTGGGTGCATCTGTGCGAGGGGTGCAGGGTGCCTGGGTGCAGAAGTGCCTTGGTGCATGGGTGCCCTGGGGTGTACATGCATTTGATGCTCCTGCACAGCTGCGTTTGATGTGTGTATGCATTGAGGTGTTATGATGCACAGATGAGCTGGTGTGTACACGTACCTGGCAGATGGTACATATGTCACATTGGTGCATTAAGTGCATTTGAGGTGCTGTGTGGGTCCGTGGGTGCACAGACATGTTTGATGCAGGCTGCATTTGCGTCACGATTGTGCCAGTGCTCAGGTGCATCTGTGCACAGGCACACCGGGGAGCATTATTTGCAGGTGCATTTGTGCGTGCAGCACTCATACTGGCAGGTGTAGGTGCATGGGTGCACCCGTGCTTTGGTGTGCAATTACATGGGATTCATGGATGTGGGAGCACATCCGTGCATGAGCGTACTGGCAGGGGTCAGATTCAGGGGTGCACTGGCCATGGATGTGTTTGAATTGGGGGTACGTGGGTGCATCTGATTTGTGGGTGCATGGGTACATGTGTGCATCACGATGTGCAGTGGCTGCACGGGCTTCTCAGGGTATCCAGTTCACACATGCACCTGTGATTTGTTGGTGCACGGTGTGCAAGCGGGTCCCAAGGTGTTTGCCATGGGGGTGCACTCAACTGGGGGCTGCCCAGTACCCCGGCAAAGCCCACTAGACACCTCGGCATCTGGCCCAGCGCGGTGCTCACCTCTCCCCTCTCTCCCCACGCCGGCAGCACTCCAATGCCGAGTTCGCCAGCGTGGCTGCCCTCCTGGCTCACTACTCCGGGGCGCCGGGGGGCTGCTTCTGCCGCCTGACCCCTGCCCGCCGCAACCCCGGCTACGAGGAGCAGGACCCCAGCAGCGGGGCCAGCGCCTGGGGGGAGGCAGCCTGGGCACCAGCCGCCCCCGTCGGGGTGCAGCACGAGCGGGGTTAGGCCTGTTGAGCCCCTGCACCGGACGTGGTTGCTCCCCACCCCCTGGATCCCCATTTAGCTTTAAATCGCTGCCGCCTGCCTTATTTATTCCCCTCCCGCGGGCTGCGCGCGCTCGGCGGGCTGTACGGTGTGTCTCTGGCAATAAACAGCGCTCATGCTACCCGAGGGGGAGGTCTGGCGGCCGCCTTCTGTTCCCCACACAGCGCTGCGGGCCAGCATTGGTGATCCTGGGCACGCATGTGTGCACGCATGCTCCTGGACATGCACACTTGTACACACACATGCTCCTGTGCATGCACGCTCATGCACACTCCTGTCCATGAACACTCCTCTGCACACATGCTCGCACACACTCATACACGCGTGTAGGCTCCTGTGCGCACACACTCATGCACACTCCTGTGTGTGCACACTTGTACCCATGAACACTCCTGCGCACGCATGCTCAGCACACTTCCTGTGCACGCACACTCGTGCACGCTCCTGGGTGCTCCTGTGCAGGTGTGTACACCCACGCACACTCGTGTGCATGCACGCTCCTGTGCATGCTCCTATGCACACTCGTGTGCACACACGCTCCCGCACGCTCCCGTGCACACTCGTGTGCACACACCCTCTCGTGCACGCCTGGTCTCGAACCCGCGGATCCCTCGCCGCCTCTCACCGCACGTGCTCACAGCCGCACGTGCTCCCCGCAGCCTCCCGCGCAGCCGCGCTCACCACCCCCCCCCCCCCAATCTCACGCGGGGAGTGGAGGGGGATGTGTGGGGGGGGGCCGGGAGCCTTCCCGTCGTCGCGGCAACCCTGCCGGGACGCCGCGCGCATGCGCGCTGGGTCGTCCGGCGCTTCCCGCCTGCAGCTGCCCCGCAGCCCGGCTGCCTCAGGCCCGCCCGACATCTCCAGCGCTACCGCAGGTTTCCCCGAGCCCACCCGCTTCTGGGCTTCTCCCGGCTCGTCCCTCGGGCTTTCCCGCGCTCACACACACACCTCCCCTCGGCCTTCCTTCTCCCGGGCCTACCCTGGTGCCCCCAGCCTGGCTCCCGCCTCCCCCTTTCCCTTCCCCCCCCCACCCCCCCCCAACTCTTCTCCTCCTTAGCCCCCCTTCTCCCCCAGACATTTTGCACCCCCCCAGCTCTCCCTCATGCCAGGCTGCCGGGCTGTCCTTCCCCCCAGCAAACAGTCAGCACCCCCAGCCTGCTGAGGGGTTTGCCCCAGCTGAGGGGGGCCTCGGTGCCACCTTGTCCCACTGAGTGAGCGCACAGGGGGGTTAAAGCAGGCCTGGAGCCATGACCGCAGAGACAGTGAAGGTGATCGTGCGCTGCCGGCCCATGAGTGAACGGGAGAAGGCTCTGGGCTGCAAGGCCGTCATCAGCATGGAGAGCACACGGGGCCAGTGCTTCCTCCAAAACCCCGCTGCGGGCAGCGAGCCCCCGAAGCAGTTCACCTTCGACGGGGCGTACTACCAGGAGCACAACACGGAGCAGATCTACAACGAGATCGCTTACCCGCTCGTGGAGGTGAGTGGTGCCCAAAGCAAGCCCCACACAGCCCAGACGTGGGCTCTGAGGGGTGTTGTGTGCCTGAGTGATCTCTCCATGGAACTGGTTTATGGACAGAAGCAACCCTGCCTCCCCCTTTGAGAGGCTTAGCTGTGACTCAGGGTACAGAGAGCAGGAAAGCAGCATCCTGGCTGTGGGCTGGGAAATTGGGAAGGGAAAAAAATGTTTTCAGCAGATGTTTCTGCGAAAGATGAACCCCCTCCCCTTGAGCAAGCTTCTGGAGATGGTAACTGGGCAGAAATTGCAGTGGAAAGGGTTGTGAGGAGAAGGGGGACATTTTTACTATGAAGTGAGCAGCCTTGGAGAAAACAGGGAGCCCTCAGCCTGGTTTACAACAGCAAAGCAAGAGGGGCTGTATGTGCTGCCTGTTAACGCAGCAGTGTGGTAAACAGCTGGGGTGATAAAGGAACTTGTTAAGTAAAAAAGGACCAAACCTCTTCCCCCCCAAAAAACACCAACAAACCACCCCACCAATTTTGTTAGAGGAACAAACAGAGAAAGTGGCCAGTAATAATTTTAAGATAGTTCCAGATTTGGAGAACAACCAAGGTCTGAAACTGTAGATTGTAAGATTAATAGGTTATTTTTATTTAAACCTTAAGAAATCCTAATACCTTCTGTTTATACCATGGTCTGAAATGGGAACAAGTGAAGGTGAGGCCTTCTTTCAGTCAGCTTTCCAAGAAAAAATTATTCTACCCTTTGGCCACCTGACAGTCAGCTACCATTCTAGTTGTCTCTCCAGGTTTCACAAGATTTTTCTGCCCTATGGCAAATATATTCTGGCCTTCTGAGCGTTGTCAGCTGCTCTTCCACTTTTCAATGCCCTCATTTCTTCAAGTTTTCCATTTAAGGAGAAAGCCATCTAACAGAATGTGTATTATTATTATTATTATTATCATCCTCTGATGGCATGTGAAGATTAAGGAGGAAGATTGAGGTTTCCTTCCAGCTCTTCCTTTAAAACACCTTTCACAGGGTGGGATAGAATCTGGACAGTGCAAAGGGTGAAGTTAACAGCTATTTTATTTGGGCTTCCTCCATTTCCAGAGTGTCACTGAAGGCTACAACAGCACCATATTTGCCTATGGCCAGACTGGCAGTGGGAAGTCCTTCACCATGCAGGGAGTTGTGGATCCTTCTACACAGAAAGGCATAATACCCAGAGCCTTTGAACATATTTTTGAGAGCATTCAGGTAACAATGTGAGATAGATCCTGTTGTGTATGCTTGTGTGATATTGAGAAAGAGGATTTTTGTGCCATACCCCAAGGACTGAGCGCTGATCACGCTCAGGGGCAAGAGCAGGGACAGGCTTTTGGGTATGCTGCCTCTCATCCTAAAGCTGAGGCCTGTAGAGAGTCAGATGAACAGCACCCTCATCTCTGCTGACCTGATGGACTCACACTTGAGATGTCAAAGGATGGGAAGTCCCTTAGAGTGTGTGTGTTGAGTGGTTATACCTTGGATTGAAACACCAGGAGAGATCCGATGACGTGCTGAAGGGAGGCTGGCACCCAGCTGGCACTGGGGGTCTGTGTGGGCTGCCTGCTTGCTTTCATTTTGAGAACCTCACCCCAAAAATCATTCCCATTTTGTACAGTGTGCTGAAAATGCCAAGTTCTTGGTGAGAGCTTCCTACCTGGAGATTTACAATGAAGACATAAGAGACCTTCTAGGAGCTGATACCAAGCAGAAGTTGGAGGTGAGGTGGGGCAAATGTATCTTAATTAGGAAGTGCTTTAATTTGCTCAGGTGAATGTTTTCACAAAAAGTGTGATGTCAGAAGCTGAACACCAGGCTGTGAAGATACAGTGATGAGCATGGAAGCCCAGAGGAGATTTTGAGGGGCTTTCATGAAAGGTTTTGGTAGAAGGAACAGGATCTGGTCCCATGAGTCCCATTTGATCGTGGCTGGTAGCTCAGGAGAAGCTGTGTGAAAATCATCCCTGGATGAGGGTGGGATAAAGTGCTCATGGGGCAATTTAATCTTAAACCTCTTCATCTCATGGCTCTCTCCAAAGCAGGACGATTCTCTGCCTTACAAATGTTTCATCTGAGCCATAGTAGCTGGGATGGTTTGAGGGGACGGAGTGGGTATTACTCCCCAAGGGAATGCGTGCTGAAGCCAGGCAGTTTCCAGGAAGGCAGGAGGATAAACCCCCCTGAAACCCTAACCGGGGCTCTGATTTTTATCCAATTCACCTGCTGGTGGCTTTACAGATCGTTTTGCATGTGGGGAGCTGCAAATCCCCTGCCCTAATTTACCTCCCCGCAGGACCGTCCTTTGTGAAGAAAGCCGAGGCACGAGCACCATCTGCCGCAGAGATGGTGACAGACCCGAACTGCCTGACGGGGCAGGTTAATCTCTCTATTTTAACAGGCTCCTGCCTCTCAGGGAGGTAAAATCCTCTCTGCTCCATGTTCTGAGCGTGCTTCGCCTGTCCGTGTGGAGAGGGAGGGAGAAGGGGACTCGCTGTTTCGGGAGGCGCTTTGCTGCGGCTTTCCATCCTTTGTTCCGCATCAGCGGTGACACCGGTTTCCATGACGACCGCAGTTGGCACTGGGAGGGCAGGAGTTGGGCAGAACAGTTTCCAGGGTAACACCATCAGACTGCTGACAGCGGCTGCCTGTTGCTGCCTCCACCGAGTAATTAAGGGAGGCATGTCCTGTGGAGACCGAAAGCTCGGGCTGACCCACTGCTTTCTTCTGTGTCCCCCAGTTCTCCTCCCCAAATCCTGCTTCTGTTTGTTCCTTTGCCTTTCAACATCAGTGCCTCTGAAGCCCACAATCACCTCCTGTGGCATGAAACCCCTTAACGAGCTGGTTTTACAGAGCTCTGTGAGGAAAATGCCCCTGTCAGTCTGTCGTGGAATTAAACAACAGCCGTGTCCTCCGTTGGGTGTTCCTCTGCAGCCTCCCTCAAATACAGCCAGGCCAGCTGCGGGGTTCTCCTGTAGCACAGGCAAAGGTCACAGAGTATGACCAGTCTGGCTGTGATTCATAATGGGATTCTTCCTGGGTGGTCACAGCTTTAGATCAAGGCTGAAATCCTGCCTGGTTTAGTTTGCAGCCAGTTCTGCTCTGTCCTGTGTGGGGTTTTTTTTCACAGCGAGTGCTTTATCACAGGATCACAAGGTTGGAAAAGACCTTTAAGATCATCCAGTCCAACCATTCCCATCCTAACCTAAACCAGATCCCTGAGCACCTCATCCACCCTTTTTAAAAACACATCCAGGGATGGTGACTCAACCCCCTCCCTGGGCAGCCTGTGCCAGGCATCTTAGACTACATCTTGTGGCACGAGCATCTCTAAAGTACCTAAGGACCTTCTCTGCAAGTCACACTGCCACACACAGTGTCTGTCACTCTGTGACACCAAGCAATGACAGTCCTATCTTGATATTCCAGCTGACAGGATAGAGTGTTGGTTCCGAACGCAGGAGCTGCGGGGCGTAACGTAGCTGTTGGAAAGGAGTTGGGTTTGTTTCACATTCCCAGTGTGGAGGGGGCTGGTGTAGGAGTGCAGGGATCTCTCCATTGTTTTGTATTTTTCATGTAGGTTTGATGGATCATTCAAGACTTTGAACATTCCCATTTCTTTATTAAAATGCTGCATGAATTTTTTTCTTCTGCCTGGCTGCTAATTGCTGAAAAGATGCTGTTGGGTTTTTAACACTCTTGTCTCCATCCAGGTGCCCAAGTAGGATTTTAGAACATCTTAAAAAGTGAACTGATCCAGAGAAAAGAATCATAGACTGGTCTGGGTTGGAAGGGACCCCAAGGATCACAGAGCTCCAACCCCCCTGCCACAGGCAGGGACACCAACCTCAGGCCTGGAGCTACACAAGGTTGCCCAGGGCCCCATCCAACCTGGCCTTGAACACCCCCAGACACGGGGCACCCACCCCCTCTCTGGGCAGCCTGTTCCAGCCCCTCACCACTCTCTGTAACAGAGAGAAATGTATGGTTCTCCTGTGTGTGATGGGATATGGCTTTGGGAATGTTGTCAGTGAGATCAAGACGCCCTCTCAGAGCAGAGGGGTTCAGCAAAGCACTGGCAACACTATCTGTGCCTATTGAATCTGTGCTTTGATTTTTAAAAAGCTCTCTGTGACTGGAGGAATATTAGAGCTTTTGCCATAATAGGTGAAAACCCTTTCAGCTCACTTTTAAAATATGCAGCTTAATAATAGGGGAGGTAGAAGGTGGCTGGGTGCAGCTTTATTGTGGCCTGGGAGATGCCTGAATCAGTCAGCAAACTTTTAACTTGGATTCTTTTTTTTGTCATGCAGAGCTGTGAAGGTATTCCCCTCTTTTTTGGGTGGTTTTGTTCCTTTTTCAGAAACACTAAAGCTTTTTAGTAGCAGCCAGAAAGGTTTTTGCTATATTGCACTTTAATTTCAATGTGGGAAAACTCATGTAGCCCTCAAGCTCCTGGAGAGCTTCCAGTGCACCTTCCCACAGCCTCAGTGCCTCTGGTTCTAACCCATCTCATGTTTGTCCCTGTCTGTAGCTGAAGGAACACCCAGAGAAGGGGGTGTATGTGAAGGGGCTGTCTCTGCACACCGTGCACAGCGTGGCCCAGTGTGAGCAGATCATGGAGACAGGCTGGAGGAGCCGGGCAGTGGGTTACACCCTCATGAATAAGGACTCTTCCCGTTCCCACTCCATCTTCACTGTCAATATGGAAATCTCCACTGTAGGTAGGTAGCTGGATGTCCTGGGTTAGGCCTGGGCCTAAGGGAACACAGAATGTTTGCAGTCTGACTGGTCACCCTGCAGCTAAACTTAGATCTTAAATGACTTTTAGGTCCAGCAGAAATCAGAATTGTGCCCTGGCATGGACGTTCTTCCCAGTGTGAAGTGGCTGAGTATTCAACATCTTCCCCCCCTGCCCTCAATTCTCCCCTGGAGAGAAATGGCTTACACTCAAACAGGGAACATATTTAATTCTCCTTTCATTTCTTTATCTTCTCAAACCTTTATTTCCAGCAAAGGATTCCCAGCCTGTACAACAGCTCAGAGTTCATGCATTGTACAGCTTGGAGAGACGTAGCTCGTTATCTGTCTTGTCCAACCTCCTTTACAATGTCAGTCAGATCATTTCACCCAGAGCTTCCTTCACTGAGCTTAATCACAGGGCATATCTTTTAAGCTAAAACAGCTTAAAAAGCTGAGGTTTAAGATGGAATAAAAGAATCCCTTAATCATGTTTTAATGGCTAATTTTCCTTTCTCCAGCATGTAATTTGCATTGGTGTTTCTTTAGCTGAGCAATCTGCCTCACTGGGTCTGAACATGGACCTCAGAAGGTCTTTTCCTGGGACTGAGGAAGGAATTATATTCTATATTCTGCCTAGTCCTTGACCCCAGCTGAGCAGTGAACAGCTTGGCTTTGTTTCCTCCAGCTGTTGAAATCCCAGGGAAAGTTACACAGTGTCTTCCAGAACTGTGGCTCCAGATGTTGGTGACAGTACCTCATTTTCCTCTATCCATTTGGGGTGTGTGTGTGTGTGTATTTCTGGAATTTCTCAGCTGGCACAGCTGGTGGATACTAATCCTTGTGTTATGTGGGTCTGTAAAATCCCAACCTCAATCCTAATGAGGAACAAGAAGTATTTACACTCCTTTCTTCATGTTCCAGATGGGTGCAGGGCTCTTAATCTACCCTGAAATAATTCCTCTCATTTAAAGCTTTGAAAACTTGCTACATGGAACAGGATGGCAGGTGGGGAAACTTGCAGATTTGGCTGGTAAATGGAAGACAGCTGGGATATTTGAGGAGAAAGTTGAGGGTTCTGGCACCATCCCCTACCTAGATGGTTCTAGTAGGGTAGTAGTTTGTTGAAGTAGTTAATGAAGTTGGTGTTTCTGTTGTCATCGTTGGGCTTCATGAAGAGGGGCATGGGGAAGTTGAAACTTCATTTCCCAGCTGAGCCCTGGGGTAAATGATAGTTTACAGCCAGTTGATGTTTTACAGGATGTCTTTGGAATTGTGTGGACTGGGGTGACTCTTTAAACTAACAGTTTATATTCAGGAACAGAGTTATGGCAAATTCCAGGCTCTCTGCCTGCAGATCTATGAAACACAAGTTAGCAGCAGTAGTTTTACCATATTTAGAGTAGCATTTCCTTTATGTTGGGCTTAGGGATTAATCAGTTAATGAGAAACTGGCCAAATCTACAACAGCTGCTTATGCCACCAGCACTGGCTGATTCCCTGTGCAGGGAATTGGATGGCAAAAGACTTTTAGGCTGCTGCATGCATTTTGGGAAGAGTCTGGGGACCTTGTTACACCATAGAAACAAAACTGCTAAGCCCTGAGATGGAAACAAACAGCCTCTGTGGGTAAAAAGGACTGGCAGGAACCAAAACAACTTTTTAATTGCCTGTCAGTGTTTACATAAGCTTGGGGAAGGAGGGAAAGGGTTAGAAAACTGCTGCTTGTGACTGTCCACTCACCCCAGCACTCAGAGAAGATAGTAAGAGGGTGCTCTGTTAGAATAAGATGGTCTTCCATCTGGTTTGGGTCTTTTTTCTCCAATTCTCCCCCAATATCTTGACACACCAGAAAGACCTGGAGTGAAACAACAAATCTGCTTGCTGGCAGACATGAAGTTCTGCAGTTTCCAGTCTCTTGCTGTAACTGGGGAAATAATCCTGGGGCAATAGGTTTTTAGATGATATTTTTTTGGTGTTTGTGAACTTTTTGCCATGCATCAGATTATTCATTGCTCATGTTCAGGTATTGTCCACAGCTGTAAATCTTAACTCTGATGAAATTCCAAGTTAGGGTTTGTAGGAGTCTGCTGGAAAAGGGTGGACTCAGTTAAAATCTTGATGCTTTCTGTGCTTGGAGTGCTAAAGGAGCTCTTCCCTTGAACTTGTGTTGCAGTCAGACTGAACAATTGGAGCATGAACATTCCAGAGTGTGCTCCAGTGCTTAGAGCAGTTGTCTGATCTGTGTCCCCAACTCTTTGCTCTGCATGAGGCTGGGAAAGTTGAGTAGCCAGCAAAACTTGAGAGGTTCCTAAAGCAACTAGATGGACTTGCTCTTTGTCACAGGGAATCTCTGTCATCACCTTAATTCAGCCTCAAAATGCAGGTCAGGAAGCAGATACTGTAGGTGTGAGATGTGCACCAGGTAACTGGGGTGCTAGCTGGTAACTTCAATTCCCATCTTCTCTTGGATTAAAGGGTTGTGGTGGGAATGGAACCAGTTCACCAGGTCTGGCTCCTCCATCCACTGAGACCTGTCTCCTCATCTGGGTGGTGTGTGCCCAGTGCAGTCCCCTCTTCTTGCAGTTTTCCTGCTTCCTTTACTTTCTCACTGAGAATGTCATGAGTTGAGGAGGAACAGATGCTGCTGAGCATGCCTGAGTGCTGAATCACAGTGTGGTTTTACAGCTCTCTGGGCAACAGGGCAGATCTTATGGGCTTCTTGAACATTTGAGCTGTCTTGGACAGAAAACCAGAGGGTGAAGCTTGATGGTATCTGATAGGATGTGCTTGTTCTTTTGAAGCACAGCAAGAAACTTCTTGAATACATCCACTGATTAGGATAGGTTGGATTCCAGTCTTGAGAAAAGCTGTAGTTTGAGAGTTCATGGAAAAATTGTTTCCCAATGTAACATCTGCTCCAGCTTTTCCATGGTAGGCTGTAGAGACAAGCTTCCTGCCCCTCTCTCTCTCTCTCTCTCTCCACATCATGTAGGCAATTCAGGGTCTTTTCCCTGTACTCTCCAACTAGCCTTGCTCCAGCTGCTGCCCACTGAGCCTTTATTTCATGCTTTCTCCCTTCTCTCTCCAATTGTCAGACCTTGTTTAACTTCATCAATCAAACTGAGGAGGAGAAAAGTTGTATAAACTCACAGTGTGAGCTTGTTACTTGCAGAGGGGTTCCAGGACCTTCTAAACACTGTGGAAATATGTGGAGTATGTGTGTGTGTGAAGAGTTTACTGGGAGAGTAAGGACAGGTGTGAATTCCTACAGTGTATCATCTCCTTTAGGAAAGGGCTAAAATGTGTAGTTCTATGATTAAGTCTGTATTTATTTATGTAAGGGACTCAGGGTCCAAATGCAGACAAGGAACAGGGCTGGAACTGGGATGTAATCCCAGTCCTGTTTCTTGCCTGCTAAAATGCTTTCTTTTAAAGAAGAGCCTAACCCAGACTGATTTCCTTGCAGATGACCAAGGGCAGGACCACCTCAGGGCTGCGAAACTCAATTTAGTGGACCTGGCAGGAAGTGAGAGACAGTCAAAAACCGGAGCCACAGAGGAGCGGCTCAGAGAGGCCATCAAGATCAACCTCTCCCTCTCAGCTCTGGGCAACGTCATCTCAGCCCTAGTGGATGGCAGGTGCAAACACATCCCCTACCGAGACTCAAAGCTGACCAGGCTGCTGCAAGACTCCCTTGGAGGGAATACCAAGACACTGATGGTAGCCTGCTTATCTCCAGCTGATAACAACTACGATGAAAGCCTCAGCACCCTGCGCTACGCCAACAGAGCAAAAAACATCAAGAACAAGCCCTGTATCAATGAGGACCCCAAGGATGCTCTGCTGAGGGAGTATCAGGAGGAGATTAAGAAGCTGAAGGCTATTCTAGCTGAACAGATGAGTGCAAATAACCTGTCAGGTAGGAGAGCCCTTAGAGGAAGAGTTCTCTATTCAGGTAACAGGCTTTCCCTGTGCAGTTGCCAAATTGCCCTTACTCCACTGCTAAAGACCATCCCAATTATCTGGTGTTTTCCATAATGACAAATTCTATTAGAAAATGCTGACATGATTCAAATCCTTGGTGCCTCTTCATTCTGGCTGGAACTTCATCAGTCACAGAAAAGCATTTTCAGCTGGCAGAGCAAAAATCAGCTGCTAAAGAAATAATTCTTTAAAATTATTTGGTAAATATATATATGTGTATATATATGTATATATATATGCTTTCAAATTTAGCATTCAGCCCATGTTCTCCTACACTGAATTTTGATGCCACAAGAATGTTTTGCCCTGTTAATGGCACTGCTCAGGGACAGCAGCACTGTCCTCTCTTTGAGGAATCAGCCTAGCCCCATACTTCTTTGCTATGATGTAGGAATAACAAATACAGAGCAAATGGCTGAGAGCATCTTTAGGGGCTGATCACCTTTGGAGAATTATCCCCTAAAAAGGGTGACTTTCAGCAGAGGAATAAGGGTGGAAGATGTTTCCCCCCCCCCCTCCCTTTCTGGCACCGCTCAGAAATGCTGTGAAGAAAATTTCCTTGCACCTTTCATCTCCTTCCCAGCATCTTCCATCTTCCAAATCTGTTAGCATAACCCTGGAAATGAGTCTCCTGTTATTCTGTGAAAGAGAATAGATTTATATTCCCTTTCATATACCTGAAGCTTAAAGCTCTCCCCCTCTGCTCAGCACCAACTCCTCCTCTCCCCACCCGTATGGAGTCCCAGGCCAGTGGGCGTTTGGCAGCACAGATGCTGGCACACGAGCAGAGTTTAAAGAAGTGCATGGATTGTGATTGTCTTCACTGGCAGCCAGGTTCTTTGTTCTGTTTCCAGGCATTCTACTGACAATCCCACCCAGTAACCAGGAGCAATTTTTATTTCTGCTTCGCTTTGCAGGGCTTCTACCTGCTGAGACCACTCACCTGGAAGTGAAGCCAGCTCCCCTCTGCAAACCCCAGTTAGATCTTGAAGCAGAGAAGCAACTGATCAGAGAAGTGAGTTAGATGGGGGTACCCCATAGTGTCTTTCACTAAGGCTTGTGGGGTTTTATTATCATTATAAATAGAGTGGAGGGCTGTGTGGTTCAGCCTTTTTGCTACGCTTCTCTTCCTGGTTTTTTTGGTCCTTGAGCTTCTCCTACAGCAGGAATGTGTATGGACAGAGGTCTTGCTTACAATGCAACTTCTCCTCAGCATTGCTCCTGCCTTTCTGGAGGTGGGAAGGCATTTTGGAATGGATTCCTGAGAAGAATTTTTGAAGTAACTACATATGAAACTTAAATTCCTCCTGTCAGAGGAGAGAGAAGTAATGGGGAGGAAAGCAGTAGTCAGAGATGGTAGGAACAGTACAAGGATGAAAATAAAAGAGGGGTTGTGGAGCCAGGAGGAAGGCTGAGGAGTTGGCAGTCAGGACAAACAGAGACCACAGGAAATAAAACTCTCCTTGCTCTTTACAAAGCTCCTTCCAGGGCACCACATCTGCCCAAGACAGGAGTTTCTCAGGCTAACTGGTCACCTCTTATCAATCCTGTCAGCTTAAGTGACATGAATACAGGGTGGTAAAGTTTTATTGGGGTGACCAAGAAGGGACTCAGCTGTGACCTTGTGCACAATCAGGAGCAGGGCTGTTGCATCAGGCTCTCTGCTTTCAGGAGTATGAAGAGAGGCTGGCCCAGCTCAAGGCCAGCTACGAAGCAGAGCAGGCGTCCCGTGCCCGCCTCGAAGAGGACATCAGTGGCCTGAAGAAGCACTATGATCTCAAGCTGTCTGCTCTCAAGGACAACCTCAGGAAGGAAGCAGGTGTGGATGAGGCAGGTGGAGGGTGTGCAGTGCAGAAGGCAGGCTCCCTACTGTACGCTGCAGGGGGTTGGCTTTAGGCATGAGCAGATACATGCTGTTTTTACAAAGCATGTTTGTGGCAGCCACTGGTACTGCAGCAAGTGCTGCCTGGCAGCAATACCAGCTCTTGACCCTCCTTTATTGACAGCCAGAGTGGCTCTCCTGGGCCACACATACAACCCTCTGCTCCAGGTTTGTCCTCTTCCCTATTTCACTGAGTTCTCCCTGCTGAGACCAGCCTGGCCTTACCCTACAAGCCTTGAGGTGATGAAATGTGATTTTGTGAGTTCCTCTGACTAGCACAGCGTTTCTCTGGAGCAGAGGTCTGAGCTGCAGAGATGACTGGTCTCAGCAGGCACTGCTCTGCCTGGATCCCATTGGTTTTGTGCATCTTGTACACCCAAGCTGAGGTGGCTGCAGCAGCCTCTTCCATCGCATGCAAATGCACTGCAGCCCTTGGTGTCGCTGTGGATTATCCACACCAGTGCTTTGCTGGTGGATGGCTATTCCTCTTGCATACCTATCAATTGTTGCCAGCTATCCTCTTCACTACAGCTTTTCATTTTTATTTCCACACTGCCTCAGAGCATGTTTTGCAATTGTTTATACAGCACTTACTGCCCAGTATAAATCTTCAACCAATATTCTTATGTTTTGATTATATCACTTTCTAAGGTTAGAGGGTTGGTTTTTTTTTAATCCCTCCAATTACATATGTGTACCCCCAGCCTCTGAAATGGATTATTCATGTTAACATGAGGATCCAGGCTCTCCCAGCCCTGTAAAATCTGCATTCTTTACCTGATACATCCCCTGGGTCTGTGATGGCTTTTACTGACCAGCATAAATAACAGACCTTTCCCTTCCCCTCACATAGCAGTTTGTGGCTTTGGGTGAAGACTGTGTGCTGTTTTCACAGATTTATGCTGTTTTTGCAGAGCTCATTACATACATTGTGGGTAATTCCTCTTTTCAGCTGCTATGAGGCCTGAACCTACTCCTGATGAGGCTCCTTGGCTTGAAGGCACTGTGGCTGCAGCAGATGAAGAAGCGATGTCAGCCCAGGTACGTAAACCCCAGTGGGTACTATCGTGCTTCATCTCTCACAGTACTCGTGTAGTGTCTTCTCAGAGCTGCTGCCTTTGGTTGCCTCTTGTCCTCAGGACCCAGCAGCACCTCAGACTGTCCAGGACCTGAGCAGGGCCAGTGCTGGAGCAGAGGTGGCTGTCACCACTGAGGGGATTTCTGTGCCTGCAGACCAGCAGCAGGTGCTCGCCAGGTCAGTTACTGTGCTGTTCCTGCTAGCTGCCTCTTGTGCATTCCTTATGACACACATGGGCAAGAAGCAACCCTCTTTTTCCATGAAACTACAACCATTGAGCTTCAGCTGTGAGTCCATGGAGCATAAAGCTAGGTAGACATGTATTCTTTACCCCCAAATTCCCTTGGTCCTATTTTAGACTGAGATAAATAGCTCTTAGCTGGGCCATTTGATGATGCCAAGTGCTGGAATTATGAGAGTTTAATCTGGAGAGGCCTGTGTCAGCAGGTGTGGAGGCAAAAAAGTGTGCTTTCTCAAGAACACAAACTGCCTAGATCTGTAGGCACAGAAGTCTCTTCCACCTATTTATAAGGAGTTGGTAAAGTTGGGTCTGGCAGTTGCTGACAGAACTCAAATGCCCAAATTGATCATGGTGGTGACTTCCTTCTGCTCTTAAGAAAGGTTCTTGAAGGGAACTTAGAGCCTGCTCCTATCAGTACAAGTAGGTCAGCAGGCCTTCCTGCTGCTCACTCTGTGTGTGGATGGACAAGAACATCCCTTCCATGATTCTCCCTCATCACTTTTGCCTCTAACACCTCTGACAGTGTTTGCAAGACATCAGAACTTCCCAATAAACACATTTGAAGGGCAGGGTTAGACAGGCCAGGGTTGTGAAGGCTGCCTGGCCTGTTTCAGAAATACATGCTTTACATTTCTGCTGATTTCTCTCTTTTACTCCATTGCATGGAATTACATTAAAATTAGAAACCCTCAATGTTATTTTGGGTAAGACTGTAATTCTGAAAAGTTCTGTGGTTTTTCCCCAGTCTTCCAGCTTTACTGTGAGCTCCTGTGGTGCACACTTGCTCTGTCAGGTCTCTCCCTGCTGAAAAAGGAGCTATTAAGATATCTACAATAGCACTGTCTGTAATTTGTGGGCAATTCTGTCTGTTAATGGAGAGGTCTCCAAAGAAACCATTCATTTTAACTATAAATCAAATCTCAATAGTCATTAATAGCAATATGCAGCGTTCCTTTTTGTGCCAAACAAGTGAAAAATGCTTTTCCAATTCCAGTGTTGAAATCAAAGGTCTCTGCTGATGAGGCAGGAGGGTTTGGTTCTGCAAGCACAGGGGTTTTCAAAGCTGCCTGTGAAAAGCTTTACACATCAGGATGGCTGTGAGATCTCTGATACTCGCTCAGCAGAGCAAGGATTCAATCACACATTAAGCAAACGAAACCAGAGGCTACTTGGCAAGTGCAGTGCCATAGAATAGCAGGTCATCTCTGGTGGAGATGGAGCTCTTTTGGATGGGTTTGATGATAATTAAGAGGCTGTTATCAGGGAAGGTTTTATCAGCAGTGGGATTTTCTCTAATCTGAGGCAGCGCTGGCCAACCTGAGCTATCTGCTCTGCTGCAGATCCCCATGCAGACAAAGAGAACAGCTCCAGAGCACAGCTTTATTTCAGTGTTGGAGCATACAGGGCTGTGCAGTGTGGGAATGAGATGAGCTTCATTTCAAGTACAGGTTTGTGCCAACGCTCAAGTAGAAATGCTGGGATCACCCAAGTCATCAACCCTGGCTGATAACTGCCTCAAAATAGATATGCTATTGTGGCTTCTGGCTGCATTGTTCCCATATCCACCCTTTAAAACAATTGTTTGTGTAAATTTAGCATATTTTTGCTTGCCTCAAGAGACTTACAAAACAAGAAAGAAAATTGAAATACAAATTCCACAAAATAGGGGGGGGTGTGTTTTAGGAAGAATTCTGTGAGTGTAGGTACAGATTTGATGACAAAGCTGCTCAGAATAACAGGCACTTTGCCTTGGGTTCATTATCTATATGACAAACTGGAATTTGCCACAAGAATTCAGGGCAGCAAACCTCAGAAATCACAATTTTCTATTTCCCAAACGTCGCTACGGTAAAGACAGGCATCTGCCCTGCTTACAGAGAGGGTTCTCTGCACTGCTGAGCTAAGAGAATCACAGGGGTTGGAAGGGACCTTGAGAGATCATCGGGTCCAACCCCCCTGCCAAAGCAGCTCCCCAGCTCATACTGCACAGGTCGGTGTCCAGATGGGGCTGGAATCTCTCCAGAGAAGGAGACTCCACACCCCCTGGGCAGCCTGTCCCAGGGCTCCCTCACCCTCACTGGGAAGAAGTTCCTCCCCAGGTTGGTGTGGAACTTCCTGGGCTCCAATTTGCAGCCATTGCCCCTTGTCCTGTCCCCACAGACACTGAGAAGGGGCTGGCCAATTCCCCCTGCACCCCATCCTTAAGATATTGATAAACATTGATCAGGTCCCCCCTCAGTCTTCTTCTCTCCAGGCTGAACAGCCCCAGCTCTCTCAGCCTTTCCTCACAGGATAGATGCTCCAGGCCCTTCATCATCTTCCTAGCCCTTCTCTGGACTCTCTCCAGGAGAGGTCCCTGTCTTTTGTATCCCAGGGAGCCCAGAAGCATTTACCTTTTCCAGGCTGCAGATGCTGGAGCGACAGGTAGTAGGGGGGGAACAAGCTAAAAACAAGGACCTGAGAGAAAAGCATAAACACCGCAAGAGATACGCGGACGAGCGCAGGATGCAGCTGGCGGCGGCGCTGCAGCAAGCTGATGAGGACAGCAGCGACTGGGTTCTCCTTAACATCTACGACTCCATCCAGGAGGAGGCTCGAGCCAAGAGCAAACTTCTGGAGAAGATGCAGAAGAAGGTGAGTAGCTCCCAGCTATCCCAGTGAAAGATTTCGGGAACATCTCTTTCCTCCTGGGAATGGCTCTCTCCTCTGCGTACCCAGTTTGGTTGGTTGGTCTGGGGAGGGTTTATTTTAGGTTAAGGAGCTGCTTTAGGGCAGTGTGTTCAGAGCATGACTCTAGGTGTGCCTACCGTTTCATGCACTCCCCCGTGTTAGGACATGAAAGGCTCTTTGTGTGTGTTTTTATGAAGGATCAGATGTGGCACCCCTCAGGGGGGTGAAGCGAGTTGTTGAAACCCAAAGCCCTCCCCAGTTTTAGAGGCTGGGGGCTCCTCGTGCAACACAGTGGCTGGAGGATGATGTCTGGTGATCGAAGAGGATGTGACTCCCTCTACTGACCTACGCAATCTACTGCACTGCTCCCTCCAGTTCTCTTTGCCCCAGGTACCACACCTGGAATAAGTTCCTGGAAGAAATGACACCGTGAGAAGTTGTCTGGGGAAAATAATTAAAATGAAATCTAAGATCAGTGTTGTTCAGTTTTTCAGTTTTTAGGTGCACTTGACAATCAGGTTTGCTCTGATGAGGCAGAATTGAAGTTTAAAAAAAACCACAACCCAACCTCTGTGTGCAGTCCTAAATCTGGATAAAGCCTAAATATTTCTGAATTGAGGTTAGCAAAGAAATCTCACACCTTTTTCATCCAAGGTAGGAACTCCTGACTGTTTGTTGGTACCAAACACAGACCACAGTAGTGAGATTAACTCAAGGCCCACTCAGAGACTTCACACCTTGGAGAAACACAAGAAATTTCTCATTGAAAACAGATCTGGAATTAACACCTCTAATTCTTTCTTCTATAGCCAGCAATCCTCCCAAACACTGAAGCTTTCCCAGGTGTCTTTCCATCTCTGCCCAACAAATTCCCCTATCATCCCAATGACTTCTTTTGGTTTTGTGTCCCAGCTGCGTGCTGCTGAGACCGAGATCAAAGATCTGCAGTCGGAGTTTGAGCTGGAAAAAATCAATTATCTCAGCACCATCCGGCACCTGGAGCGAGACGTGATGCTCTCCCAGCAGCTGCTGGATCAGGTGCAGTCCCTTGTCCGGCGTGACTGTAACTACAGCAACCTGGAGAAGATCAAGCGTGAATCCGTCTGGGATGAGGAAACTGGCTGCTGGAAAATTCCAGAGCCCGTCATTCAAAAAACCCACCTGCCTGCAGGTAAGAGGAGCATCTCTGTGGTGCTGCTGCAGGCTCAGCAGAGCGTGTTTGCGCTCTGTTTCCTTGTGAAATCTTCCAGATATGGAAAACTTGTATAATCACATCACCTAACGGGTGGTATGGATCCTTTGGGACTCTGTAACCCCAGGGTGACCAGAGCGGTGTCAGGGATCAGGAGATGGGAGAGTGTTAATTGTCCTGGAGTTGATGACCTTTTAAAGCCCATTTCTTCTTGCAGCAGTTCCAGCCCTGCCAGCTGCCCAAGAGAGCCCTTCAGCCCAGAGCCCAGAGCAAACGGTACGCTGTGCTCTTTGTCCCCTTCTGATTGTGTTTTACCCAGAAGGGCCTGGGTGTCACTGTGGATGAGAAACTGAACATGAGCAGCAGTGGCTCTGGCAGCTCCCAAGGCCAATGGGATCCTGGGCTCCATCAGCAGAGGGGTGGCAGCAGGGACAGGGAGGGGATTGTCCCTCTCTGCTCTGCCCTCATGAGGCCCCACCTGGAGTACTGTGTCCAGAGCTGGGGCCCCCAACACAAGAAGGATGTAGAACTGTTGGAGAGGGTTCAGAGGAGCCACAAGGATGATTAAAGGGCTGGAGCAGCTGCCCTACAAAGAGAGGCTGAGGGAGCTGGGCTGGTTCAGCCTGGAGAAGAGAAGGCTGTGGGGGGACCTCATTGCAGCCTGCCAGTCCCTGAAGGGAGCAGAGGAACAGGAGGGGAATCAGCTTGTTCGAGGGCAGAGACTGGCAGGACAAGGGGGATGGAGTGAAGCTGAAGGAGGGAAGGGTTAGATTGGATATTAGGGGGAAGTTTTTTACGGAAAGAGTGGTGAGGGGATGGGACAGGCTGCCCAGAGAGGGGGTGGGTGCCCCATCCCTGGGGGTGTTCAAGGCCAGGTTGGATGGGGCCCTGGGCAACCTTGTGTAGCTCCAGGCCTGAGGTTGGTGTCCCTGCCTGTGGCAGGGGGTTGGAGCTTTATGATCCTTGGGGTCCCTTCCAACCCAGGCCATTCTATGATTCTATACCAATTCCACTGTATTTCTCAGCCCTAACCTGAGGGTTACCCCAGAACCCAGCACAGCTGGTGGTGTTTTCTCCTTCCAGCCTGAGGAAGACCGCTACAAGCTGGTGCTGAACAGGAGCGACAGCGAGACCATCGCCAGCAACTACTTCAGCTCCAGACGAACCAGCCGCATCCTGTGCCCCGACCCAGCCCCGACCCGAGGTAAAACCGCCTCATCCCCTTCACCTCCATCTTCTTACGCCCTGCCTCCGCTCCTTTGACCCCGCCAGGCATTTTTTTGGGGGGGATAAAGCCTGGTTTGGGGCATCCCGTGCCCAGAGCGCCTCTTCCCTTTCCTCTTGCAGCTGCCCCGGGTGCTCCAGGCTGCCCCTCAGCCGTGCCCCAGCCCCGGCCCTTCCGCCTCCAGGCGCTCACCGTCACCCCGGCGGCCACCACCAAGCGCAAGAAAGGCAAAGCCGGCTCCGGCGGCCGCCCGCTCTGACTCCGCCGCCGCAGGAGGACCCCAGATCCCCGCGGGCTGGCGCCATCGCTCCCTCGCGTCACAGCGGGGCCCTGTACCCCCACACCGCCTCCCCTCCGCTGCAATAAACCAGCCTGACAGCGCTCTTTTGAGGTCTTTTATTGGGAACGCGCCTCCACCCGCTCGGGGCGGCGGGGCCGGCGGTGGGAGAGGGATGGGAGCGGGCTGGGGCTGCCCGCCTGCCCCTCCCACCCCCTCCCGCCGCCATGTTTCCCCGCTCCCCTCGGCGGCGTGACGGTGAGGGCACGGCGGCGTCTCAGTGATTGGCCGGACCCGAGGAGCTGTCTCTTGCTGATTGGGAGGTGTGGGCCCTGCGCTTGGCGCTGATTGGCTATCCGCGCCCTCCCGTTTCCGGGGGGAGGTTGGCGCCGGTGAGCAAGATGGCGGCGGCCGCGCTCAGTCTGTGGTGTCTCCTGGTGGTGGCGGTGAGCGGGGCTGAGGGAGGGCCTCGCACCCTGGTGCTGCTGGAGAACGGCAACCTGCGGGACACGCACTCGCTCTTCTTCCGCAGCCTCGCGGGTAGGGCTCGGGAGGCGGCTGGGGCTTCCGCGCCGGCCACAGGGAGGAGGTTTGGGTCTCCTGGAGCTGAGGGGGGCGGCTGGGGGTGAGGAGGGTGTTCGGGGTCCCCTGGCAGGGCCGAGGGAGGAGATTGAGGGTCGGGGGGTGAGAGTGATGTTTCAGGACCCCTGGCAGGGCTGAAGGAAGAGATTGGGGGCTGAGGGGGGTGTTTGGGGTCCCCTGTCAGGGCTGAGGGAGGAAATCAGTCATTACCCCCACTGTATCTGTATTGTGAGCGATGGGTGTTAATGGGCTGTCCTTGTAGCAAAGAGCCACATAAACCCAAACCCAGCCCCTGTGCTGGGGTTTTTTTCCCAAACACCATTGCTTTTTGGGGAATTAAAACTGAGGATCTCGATGTGTGTTGATTTCATGTTATCCATTTTGTCTTGTGGCTGTAGACAGGGGCTTTGATCTCACTTTCCGGACAGCGGATGATGCTGGCCTGTCCCTGATAAAATATGGAGAATTTCTGTATGACAACTTGATCATCTTCTCACCGTCCATAGAAGGTAAACACAGGAGGGGAAAATTCGAATGTTCTTGGAGCTTGGTGGCATTTTTCAAAGGGATTTTCAACTGGTTTTGAATTTCAATTCAATCTTCTGTGCTAGAGGTTATATTTGTATCTTGTAGCTGGTAGTCAATTGCAGATATATCCAGGCCTTTAATAGTGGTTCTTTAAGCCATGACAAAAAAGATCTGTCATTTTGCTGTGATTTAATTCTGCTGTGGTATTATTTCTGAGAACCAATCATGAATTTCTGGTGTGTGCTTTCAGATTTTGGTGGAAACATCAATGTGGAAACCATCACCGCTTTCATCGATGGCGGCGGCAGCGTCCTTGTCGCTGCCAGCTCAGACATTGGTAAGTACAAACCTTTGGCAGAACAAATTAGCTTGTTTCAGCCCCTTCTCCTAACAGGCACCTGTGCTGCTTGTGCTCCCTGGTGAGCAAATGATTTATTCATCTCTCCTGAGCTCCTGTAACAAAAATGGTGAGGAAAATGCAATTTCTCCTTGCACGCTGCGAGGAAATAGGTGATAAAAAGCCTCTGTTGATGCTTTACATGGAGGGAGGTTGTGGTACTCCTTGGGGGTGAACGTGTGACTCTGAGCTGACTTTACTCTTTATTCTGAGTGCTGAGCGTGGCGCTGCGTCCCCGACACGCTGCGTAACGCTGTGTAATGGAGCACCCATTTTGTCCTCCCAGGTGACCCGCTGCGGGAGCTGGGCAGCGAGTGTGGGATCGAGTTTGATGAGGAAAGGACAGCTGTCATCGACCATCACAACTACGATATATCTGACCCTGGCCAGGTAAACCAGTTTTATCTGCTTATTTTGGGGGTGTTTTTTCATGAGAGATCACCGCACCGATCCCTCTCGTTCCCTCACAGCACACGCTCATCGTGGCAGATGCTGAGAACCTCCTGAAGGCCCCCACCATTGTGGGGAAAGCAGCACTGAACCCCATCCTTTTCCGAGGAGTCGGGTAAGCAACCCATGGGGCAGTGTCAGGAGGGAGGTGAGGTGGTTGGTTGGTGTCTGAGAAACAAGGCTGGTGTCGCGTGAGCTAAGTGTCAGGATAGCTGGCTGTGACTCTTGAAATGAGGAATTTCTCTTGATTTCAAATGATAATAAAATGAAAATCTCCAAAGCAGCTCAGTTGTTAGTCAAGGAATGTGAATTAGTGAAGCTTCACTATGTACTGTGAGGAAATAACTTCACGTCTTGGTGTGCGTGGTTCTCCTGCTGCATCTGAAGGGTGAGGAGGGTGGGTGTGTTGGTGGCTGCACGTCCCCCTGGGTGCGGGGGCGTTGGGGGCCTTGGTGCTGCTCACTGTGCGTCTCCCTGCAAGGATGGTGGCTGATCCTGACAACCCACTGGTGCTGGATATTCTGACCGGCTCTTCTACCTCCTACTCCTTCTTCCCAGACAAGCCTATTACTCAGGTACGCCCCGTTACTTGTTCTCCTCTGGGCTGCATGTCCCTTGGATTTCAGATACATGGAAAAGTCCTTGAGGGTTTAGTTTCCCAATTGATATTCTGGGAAGTGTCAGACTCTCATCTGCTTCCCAACACTGCCCTGGGAATCTTCCTCTTTGCTTTCTGGTGGTGGGAAAACATCTGGTGTGAGGGATGCTTCAGAAGAATGGCTGCCCAGATCAAAGCCTATCTCTGGCTTCCCTTCTAGCTGAAGAGAGCAGAAGCCAAATGCTCCATCACTGCTCATTCTGACCTCCTTGCCTTCTGCTGCCTTTAGGCTGTGCTAGCTACACCCAGACTATTCCACTGCCTGGAAAACCGGAGATAAAACTCTCCTTTCATCATCCCTGAGTTGGCTCAACACCTTTCTAACCACATTCCCTTGCAGTACCCACATGCAGTGGGGAAGAACACCCTTCTGATCGCGGGACTCCAAGCCCGGAACAACGCCCGCGTTGTTTTCAGCGGTTCCTTGGATTTCTTCAGCGATGCCTTCTTCAATTCTGCTGTGCAGAAAGCTACTCCTGGCTCCAAGAGGTACGCTGGCTTCCTGGCCTCTCTGGCTGAGGAATATTTGGGGAACTGTTGAAGAAATAGGCAAAAAGGTGGAGATGGAGATGGCAGAAAGCTTGAATTAAATCAGGGATGATGCCTTCTTTGGCCTTGTGGAATGGATTCCCTCCTTCCAACCCCAGCCAGCTTTTTCGTGCTCTCTCATCCATTAATGCTTTGGGTTTTGGCACATGGTGGATTTCTTTTCCTTCGGCTTTCCTCCCTCTGTAGATACTCACAGACAGGTAACTACGAGCTGGCTGTTGCCTTGTCCCGCTGGGTCTTCAAGGAAGAGGGAGTGCTGCGCGTGGGAGCTGTGTCCCACCACCGCGTCGGGGAACTCACACCTCCCAATGCCTACACCGTCACCGATCTCGTGGTAAGGCTGCCTGCACGGGCAGGGAGGGACATTTGGGAGGATTTCAACTCGAAACGGGTCGGGGTTTGTTACCAGGCATCGCTCCTTAGCTCCCCACCTCCTGGGTTCGTTGCAGGAGTACAGCATCGTCATCGAGAAGCTTTCTGAGGGCAAGTGGGTCCCCTTCGACGGAGACGATATTCAGCTGGAGTTCGTCCGCATCGACCCCTTCGTGCGCACCTTCTTGAAGCGGAACGGTGAGGTTCCCTCCCAGCCCCACAGCTCTTCCCCCTGCTCCTCTTCCCCAGCATCACCCCAGCATCCTCCCCCTTCTCTTTCACAGGCGGCAAATACAGCGTGCGGTTCAAACTGCCCGACGTCTACGGCGTGTTTCAGTTTAAAGTGGATTATAACCGCCTGGGTTACACCCACCTCTACTCCTCCACCCAGGTAAGCACGTGGGAATGAGCTGACAGAGAGGGAAAGGCACGTGTGGGCTGCCAGGCTTCAGCACTGCTCTCTCCTTCCCAGGTGTCTGTCCGTCCCCTCCAGCACACACAGTATGAACGCTTTATCCCCTCGGCGTACCCGTACTACGCTGGTGCCTTCTCCATGATGGTTGGCCTCTTCATGTTCAGCATCGTGTTCCTGCACATGAAGGAGAAGGAGAAATCTGACTGAGCCTTCCCATGGGAGGAAGGAAAAGCTTTTCCTACAGGGATGGGTGCTGCTCTGCACCCTTGTTTGTGACGGGCCTGAGGACTGGAAGGTGCTGGATGCGCCAGGGATTTTTTGTGTTTGGTCTTTGTTATTTTTACAGGTTGAAAGGACTAATAGGAGAGAAAATGAAACTTTTTGGGAGGGGGGGAAGTTTGTCCCCATGGAACTGTGACACCTCGGGGGTTGTTCCCTGTGATGTTCGTTTCCCCCCACCGCTGGAATGATTCGGATTGGAGATTAATGCCCTTTTTAAAATAAAGTCTTGTTCTCACCCAGGGTTGGAAGAAGTGAATTCAGTGCTGGGGGGCGGGAGGAGCTTTTGGCTGCGTCCCCAGACGTGTGGGTGGTGTCCCCATGTCACCCTTGCCAGCTCAGGGTGTTGCCTGGCCTGTGAGGGAACAGTCGGACTGAGAGGAGTCTGGGGCAAAAGGGGGAGTCCTGGGGTGCGGGGTGGCTCTGAGGGCACACCGAGGAAGGCCCTGGAAGAGCACAGGGGGGCTGAGGGGCACCCCTGAGGGCTCACTGGGGGCCTGGCTACCCCCAAGCACCCCCTGGGGACCAGCAGCCGCGCTCCCAACAGCTCCGGCCGGACGTGTGGGAGCTGGAGGGGCAGCCAAAGACCGGGCCCTGGCCCTGGGGGTGCAGGAGTGTCCCGGGGCGCCCGGGGGTACCGGGGTACACGGGGGCGCCCGAGGACGCCGGGACCGCCGCGGGCCCAGGCCCCGCCCACGTCTCGCCGCAGCCGGAGGGAGGTACCGCCCCCCACCCCCATCTCTCTCCAGGCGCCCGCTGATTGGTCGAGCCCCCTTGATTGACAGCAGGCCTCTGACCCGGCGGGGCGGGCACTTTGCGACGGCAGCGCTTGACGGCGGCGGCGGCGGGGGCACTTGGCGGCGGGGTTCGGTGGCGGAGGCGGCGGGTCGGCCATGCTGCTCACCGTGTTCTGCCTGCGCCGCGACCGCAGCGAGCTCACCTTCTCCCTTCAGGTGGACGCCGACTTCGAACTGCAAAACTTCCGGGCTCTCTGCGAGCTGGAGTCCGGTATCCCGGCGGCCGAGAGCCAGGTCAGGCCCTGCCCGCCGACGGGCCTCCCCTTCAGCACCGGGGAAGGGCCCGGTCGTTGCCCCTTCACCCCCGGGGTTCCCCCTTCAGCCCCCGGGGCCTCCGCCCCGACGGATCCCGGAGCCTGCGGGTTATTTTTCGGGTGAGGGGTGATGGGGGGTGGCGGCTTCCCTCTCAGTTTTGGGGAGAAACGTGTCCTTTTCCCCCTTTTCCCCTCAAAATCCTCCTCTCTCGGGAGAAGGCTCCGGGATCCCGACGGGCCCTTGTCTTAAGGGGTCCCTGCGGGAAAGGTTCGGCCTCCTCCCGCGGTGGAGCTGAAAAAGAGAAGAAGATGGGGTGTTTTTTCCTCGAGTTTCCAGGGGGATTTGGGGTTTTAAGGAGGAAGGGTGTGGAGGGAGAGGAATGGCAGTCGGAGAGCGGGGAGGTGGCAGCCCGCGGTCGCCTCAAGCCCGAGGGAGCGAGGCTGAAACCTTCTGGAAAAGGGTTTATTTGTCACATCAAATCCCAGCCTGCCTCTGGGGCAGAAAGGCAGCTCGAGGCTTTTTCCCCCATCCCCACCCCCACTTTTCTATCGTACAGGTGTGAGGACAGAACAACGCGTCCACATGCCTTCCCCAGGCAAAGATTCCCCTCTCCAGCCCGAATGTGGGGCTCGCTTGTCGCACGCGTGCCAAAACACACAGCAAGCTGCGGCGTGGGGGCGGCTCTGATCCGTCTGTCCGTCCGTCTGGGCTTTACTCACAGTTTGGGGTTTCATCCTGCTTTATTTCCCCCCTCCCCCCCCTTTTCCTTTTTTTTCTTTCCATTTCCACCCGTTTTATCAGCGGGGTGACACATTGCCGGGGCAGGACGATGTCTGCTCTTCTCACCGCGCTGGCCATGCCTGGCAGAGTTTTGTGGCAGTTGTTTTTGTGCTTTCCCAAGCCTTTTCCTTGTTGGAATTGCTAAAGCGTTTTTCCACTCAAGCAAATATTAGTCAGCGATGGAGAAAGGGCTGAACCAGCAGCCCTGGAGGTGGACGCTCTCCCTTGGTGGGGCGGGTTCCTGACTCTTCACCCAGTGTTTTGCTTTCACACTGCCTGTTATTTTGAGAGGAGGGGTTGGGTTTTGAGGGGAAAGCGGTCTCCAAAGCAGGGGTAGAGAACATTTTAGGTTAGGTGGATTTTCCTTTAGGGGAAAAACTCTTTGGTTTTTGGTAGAAAGCGAGGCAAAACCTAATCTGAAGCTTTCCACCTGCCATGCTCCAGCAAACAACCCCTGTGTCTGTATCGGAGCCACCAGAGAAGCGCTCAAATTCTACCTCTGCGTGGGGGACGCTGCCAGCGCAGCTCTGATACCTCTGGGCACATGGAGCATAAACTCGTCGTCACCTTTGGCCCCTCGGTGCTAGGGAGACCTGCTGGCTCTGGGTCTGGCTTAGGCTAATGAGGGATGACAGGCTTTTCTGTTTATATTTTGCTCAGAGATCCCTTGCTGTAAGTTCTTCCTCTGCTGCAGTGGAACCACTGGGGAGTTTGGTGACTTTAGCGGCCGCGGGGAGCAGGGATCAGCGCTGTGCTTTTTGTAGCCACCTCTGCTTCCCTTCTGCTCAGCCATCTGCCATTTATGATTCATCTTCCTCTCTCTTAATGTTCTCTAGTCATGTATTTATTGTTCCTTTCTCTCCTGTTTCTGCCCAGAAGTGTTTTGAGGACTTTCAGGAAGGGAAAAAAGTTCTAAAAATACAAATTATCAGCTTGTTAGGTAGAAGGATTTTGCAGGCTTAAACCATTCTACACGAACAGGCAGCATTGCATCTACCAGACTTGGTGGTTAACTGCTGCTTTTCCATAACTGAGGCTGTACGTCCCATGAAAGGCGTCCCGTTGGCATGAAACAGAGGATGAATTTAAGGGTAAAGCTTGTGTGGGGTGGAGTGAACCACCACTGTGTGCAGAGGAGAGTTAATCCCAGCCTTGTTCTCTGCTGCTTCATGAAGTTAATTTGAGGTGCTGCAGTTCTGGGGTGGAGGGAAGCTGTGAGGTTTCTGAGGGACGGCTGCGGTTGCAGAGGGTGGCAGGAGATAACGGGGATGGCTGTGGTGATAAAAGGAGCTCGGAGAGGGGAAGTCATTCGTCTTGCTGGGGTTTCTTCCATGCATCGAGGTGGTGGCTGTTCTGGAGAGGGGATAGGGAGACTCTAGGCAGAACCATGTTCTTCTGGCAGCACCTTTGCTTCCTTTACTGTCTCCTCTCCTTGCCCGTGCATGGCCTCTTGATTGGGGTTCCTTGCTCTGTAGGGAAATTCCTCCCAGCAGCTCTGCAAAACCCCGGTGCGGTGTCAGTGCCTCCAGCCCTGCCCAGGTCACCTCTGGGACAGCCCGTGTCTGGTACCTGGCTGCTGTACAAAAACACACTGGGAACCTGATAACCAAAACCTGCAGCACAATGAAATCAGTTTGTTTTAACGGGGCAGAAGCTTATTAAGCCGTGCTGCTAATGGATGTAGAGTGAGTGCCGGGCGCTTAATTCATTGTCTGAGGTGTTAAGGCCGAATGCACATAAATCCGATCCCAGGAAGATGATGGAGGTAAAACCTCACTTAAACTGATTAACTCGTCTCTCCCAGTCTGTCTGCACGGGGATGCTGCCAGTTCAGATTTGCATGTGCAGTTGGGATTTTTTATGAGCTCTCCTCCTCTGCGGGCAGTGGTGTTAATGAGTCAGGATGCGGCTGGTGGGGACTCTTCCCATCACAAGCAGGTGTTAATTATGCTGGTCATGTCCTGAAAACGATGGGTGTAGAGGCTGCATGCCTCTGTATTGCTTGTGAAGGGACCTGGTATGGTGCAGTACCGCTGAGGCTGTTAATTGTGTCGTTAATGAGAAGGTAGGAAGCTCATGCTTGTTTCTAATCACGTGTTTCTCTCATTTCTGGTGGCTGTTGTTCGTGGTTCTTGGATGTTTTTGGGGTTTTTTTCTCTCTCCTCTTTGGTACCACCTCTTGATGATGGATCTCTGCTTGGAGATCGTTAGTGGGGTTCTGTGTCATGTCTCTGAGTGGCCGGAGGGAAGTGGTGAAAGCCAGTGATGTCTTCCAGACCTGAAGTGGGCTTTGGACCTTCTTTTTGGATGTGCTGCTGGTGATAGTGTCAGGAAGAGCCATAACCCATCCAGACACGGGCTGCAAAAGCTTCTCCCACATGGCTCTACCAGTCCTGACCTGTGGCAAACCTGCTGCTGAACAGCCTTTTCCCGACCCAGAGAGATGCAGGGTTTCAATCGGATGCCGGATGAGTTTAAGCTGAATTCACTGGTGCTTCTTGCTTTGGATTCCTGCCAGGGGTAGGAGGCTGTTGAACTGATCTGCCTGGTCTTGTTGAGCTCTGATGAAGGCACAGAAAGTTTAGCAGATAGCGTTTCCAGGAACTTTCCTTCTCATAAAACACTTCTTTTTGGCTTTTTAATTCCCTGTAACATTGGCCATCTGTAGATCCTGCAGATCTGATGTTAACAGAAGTGTTCCCATGGTGATTATTCTTTTTTATCTCAATATATTTTTATGTTTAATCTCACAGACCCCTTGTTAAGTGAGGTTACCCTACTAGAAAATGATGTGACACCGTGTTTTATGGTCAGAAGTGGTTAATTCCCAGCCATGGACTGTCTGCAGTCTTGGGAATGGTGTCTTGGGGCACTGAATCTTCACGTCTGGGCAGAATTACATCACTGAAGTGAACAGGAAATCACTGAGCTAATCACTGATGTCCCTGTAAAACTGGTTATTCTGGGGAACTGTGTTGTGGGATGGGGCAAAGATCATGGATATTGGGCAGCATCATCTGTGGATTGATCCTGATCAATCCTGCCTGCGTGGATGTGGTCAGTCCTCAGTCAGTAGGTGCTGAGATAATGCTGTAGAAGATGGGCTGTGACTTGTGTCATTGGAGAGACAGGATTTTGGGGAGGTGTGGCAAGCTGCCCTGGTGTAAAGCTTGTGCCTTTCCAAATCTTGGCCTCTCATTAAGAGAGACCAGCCCTTCTCTGAGGTGCTGGGTTTCGGTAAAGACCAACTCCGCGTGGCTGTCCAACCACTTCTGAGGTCTTTCTGTGCCTGAGGTGGAAGTGCTTCAGCAGGGCCTGCCTGTGCCCGTGGTGAGAACGACACACCTTCCCTTCTGAAGCTTGAGATGGGTCTGGAGGAGTTGCCAGAACAGAATCGTAGGGGTTGGAAGGGACCTGAAGAGATCATCAGGTCCAAGAACGCCTCCCTAACGCGATAATAAAGCAGGATGTTGGGCCCTTTGTCACGCGTGCTGGTTTTTATTGCGCTCTCTCCACGAACAGATCGTCTATGCGGAGCGACCTCTGACCGACAACAACAGATCCTTGGCCTCCTATGGCTTGAAAGATGGGGACGTGGTGATTTTACGACAGAAGGAGACCGTAGAGCCGCGGCCTTCCATCCGGTTCCCAGGTGAGGAAGGGCTGGTGCTAACTTCTACCCTGAGCACCCAAAGATCCCCGTGTTTATCAAACACCAACCCCATCTCCTGTCAGTCTCCTTTAGAACCACACAGGGGATTTTGCACAGAGTGTGGCTAGGGAATCAGAGAATCCCAAACTGGTCTGGGTGGGAAGGGACCCCAAGGGTCACAGAGCTCCAACCCCCTGCCACAGGCAGGGCCACCAACCTCCAGGCCTGGAGCTACACAAGGTTGCCCAGGGCCCCATCCAACCTGGCCTTGAACACCCCCAGGGACAGGGCACCCACAACCTCTCTGGGCAGCCTGTGCCAGCCGCTCACCACTCTCTCTGTAAAAACCTTCCCCCTAATATCCAATCTAACCCTTCCCTCCCTTAGCTTTAATCCATCCCCCTTGTCCTGCCATTATCTACCCTTTTAAAAAGTTGATTCCCCTCCTGTTTATAAGCTCCCCTGTATGAGTGTGGCTAGGGATGAGACAGGGGCTTTTAAAATTTGCTAAAGGGCTTGTCATTTAATTATTTAAAAAAAAAAAAAATCTAAGGAAGCAGATACCATTTCACTGTTGTCTGGGGGAAATTTGGGGAAAGCAAGGAGGGTGGCTGGTTTGGAAGCATGGTGAAGGTGTGTGAATTGTCATACGACTGCTGCTTGCAACAGAAAGCAGCCTGAGCGACTACGGACGCGTTAAAGGGCTGTTGAGACCTGTGCTCTGAATCTCTGCTGTGAAGAGAAGCTGTGTCTTGACAAACCCAGTTACACAATCCTAAGTACATGGGAAAGACTGCTCAGATAACATCTCAGCAGAGCCCCGCTCCTCTATCCTGCCTTCTAGCAAATCCCCATCATGAAATAGCACTGGAAAAGAAGGAACAGCTGGCTGAGAAGGTCGTGGGAGTGTTGTGTGAGGTCTTCATCCTCTCCTGCCTCAGCTGGAGGATGGGTACCTGCAATGCAGGTCTGCAGAGAGGTTACTTTTTTTTCCTTTCTCTTTTTTTTTAATGGGAGAGGTTCAGCAGTGCTCTAGAGACACCGGGGTTTAGCCTTGCGATCCCTCCACGTGACATTCACATTTGTGAAGCTGGAAATAACTAGTCTGCCATTCAGCAGGTGCATTTCAGGGCATTAAAAAATGGGCCAGATAGAAAGCTAGACCAGTTACATAAATAGGTGCTAGCATTCCTAACCCAGTAACCTGAGGACGTGGCCGTGCTTCCCACACAAATCGCTGCTCGCAGAATCCCATCTAATACTGCAGCAGGAAGAGCGGCTCATCCTCCCTGTAGCTTTTTCCACCTCGTTGTACACGTGAAGCATGAATGCAAATCTCTTCCCTCCTCAAGGTCTGCCAAGAATAGACTTCAGCAGCATCGCAGTCCCTGGGACATCCACTCAGCAGCAGCAGGCACCAGCACAGCGTCTTCGCCCCTCGCCTCCCGATGCGCCTTCGTTCCCTCAGGGTTTGGACAATCCGGCGCTGCTGCGGGACATGCTGATTGCCAATCCCCACGAGCTGTCCCTGCTGAAGGAGCGTAATCCACCCTTGGCGGAGGCGTTGCTCAGCGGAGACCTGGGTAAGTTGGGTGTTTAATCTGTGGGAGGTGGGTTTAGATCTTGGTTGAGCTCAGTTCTAATCAGAGGAGGCCATGGGTTTGTTGCTGGCTGGGATGTTCGCTGCCAACTTGGTGATGATGCTGATGAAAGGTGCCAGTTGGGAGTACTCAAGGCAGAGTTCCTCTCCTTCAGACAAGAGCCTTTCTGTCAAGTTGGGCCTATTTCTTCTGCTTGGCTTCTTTAATGTCCTCTGTCCTCTACTTTGAAATAGCAGATGGATGGATAAGTGGAGTTTCTGTGAAGACAAGCAGCTCAGCTCCTGATTTTTCTGCTAAGACTCCCCAAATACAAGTTTCCCAGTAACCATGGGGTGTCTGCTGCGTCCCAGAGCCATGAGAGCAACTGTCCCTAATGGTTGGCTGCTATGGAAGGGGAAAGGAAAAGGAACATTCAAACAGTGTCTTTAGGGAGCTTTTCCAATAGGAATAGTCATAAAAGTTTAAGCCTTTGTTTGTCGTGGAAGTGTTGGTGTGTTTTGAGCACAGCTGAAGCCTAGCACTGTCCTTCCCTTCCTCCACAGGTGAGTAGCAGGGGTTGGTCCCTCATTCTTGGTGTGCTGAAAGCTTTGAACTCCCCTGTGCTTTTGGTAGGAAACTGGAGCAGTGTTTTGGGCAGGAGAACACATGCATCCAAACCTTTAGATTAGGAAATAAATCCTGTTGAGTTTGGGGAAATGAGTGAAGAGCTTCTAGCAGGAGACTTTTTATCCACTCCCAAGGTTCCATCCTAGTGATTCCTTTCGATCGAATGAAGGTAGAAAGGCACCTGCATGGATATTGTTGCTCTTTTTAATTTTTTCAAGCTGGCTTTAGCTCACATCCAGATTTTAAACTGTGTCCCTTGTGCTTCAGAGCTTTTTCACACCTCTTGTGAGCGCTGCATCTGCAGTGCAGGTGTTTTTTCCAGTCACCTTGAGAAGATGTGCTGCGGTTGGCAAAGGAAATGAGAGGTTAAGCCTGAGACACCCAGAACTGGCTCATCTGCTGATCCTTTCTTGTCATCTTGTATATGTTAAACCTTGCTTTGGGTGTGCATTTTCAGTCCCAAATAGCCGTGGTGGGCAGTCAGGAGGAAGCAGGGTTTGATCTGGTTACGCTCTCCTCGTTCTGTGCTGCCCCTATCTGGGCTCAGATCCAGTTCAGCTCTGGCTCCAGTGCCCAAATATGCACATAGATACGTGGCACGTGACTCTGCTGGGTGCACCACAAGCAGTTTAGAAGGCACCTGCTATACAGAAACCTAATTTAAAAACAAACAAACAAGAAAACATACCCCATGCCTTCCTGAACACAAGCCTTTGAGCCAGAGAGCTTCTCCAAGGGAACTGGTTTTTTCTGGAAGCCAAACCCCCACCTTCTGTGTTTACATGACTGAAGTTACTGCTAAGTCCTTTGGAGAATGTATGTGATCAGATCCAAGCAGTAAAAACCACCCAGAGCTCATCCAAAAAAATGTGAATCTAAAATCTGTGTCCATACCACATGTGGCTAGACCTTGAGAAGCAGATACTGTGCCTGTGACTGCTGGGTTTCAGTGGTAGGCCTTCAGCTGGAGGCAGTATAACGGTGCTGTCTCTGCCTCCATTAGGCTTGAAGTCAGTTTTGTTGTTAGCCTTTATATGCCTGACAATTCTGCGTTTGCTGGATCTACAGACTGGTGTTTTACTGGGCTGGATCTACAGACTGGTGTTTTACTGGGCTGGATCTACAGACTGGTGTTTTACTGGGGGTTGCTGGGTGTAAATGTGATGGGTTTTTCAAGCTGTCCTTGTGCCATCTTACCAAGAGTGAGGAAATCTCACTCCCCTCTCAGAAGCTTTTCAGAATAACCATGTGCTCAAGCTTCTGCTCTTTTTTTGGTGAGTTCTGTAGCCCTGATTTCAGCTTCAGGGCTCATTTATCAGCTGGTTTTGCAGCTGTTTTATTTTGTAGGCAGTTCTTGCTGCAGTGGAAGAATGAATTCCTGCTCTGATGGCAGCTCTTTGTTTTAAATGTTGTGTCTCCATCTGGTTTTGGGGTTGGTTGTTTTTTCTTCCCATTTTTCTTCCACACAAAACCCATGTGTGCAAGGCAATTGAGTTTGATTATGCTGAGTTTGTGTGGTGGACACAAGGAGAAGGCGCTTTGTCCAGTTGCTTTTCATCTCAGTGGGTTCCCAAATTTGCCACCGATCCTTTGAGGTCCATCCCTGCTGCTTTGGGATGAAGCCTTTTATGCTGAGCCTACCCCTGAGAGCACGCTGGCGTAAAAAGAAAGAGGTTGCTGTGCCAGAACTTGATTTGTAAGAGTAATTTCCAGTCAAAAGCATTTCTGTATCTCCTTGTTACTGCAGAGAAATTCACCAGGGTGTTGCTGGAGCAACAGCAGGACCGAGCCCGGCGGGAGCAGGAGAGGATCCGACTCTATTCAGCTGACCCTTTCGATCTTGAGGCACAGGCCAAGATAGAAGAAGATATAAGGTAGCAAATCAAAGTCACTTGCAGGCTTTGGAGCTCTTCTTGGTGCTTTCTTCTACAGGATGTTTCCATCCAGGATGCTTTTTCCTTGGAGTGTGTTTAGATGCTGTCTTAGGATGCTTGCAGGGCAAGCTTTGCTGGTGGGAAGGTTGGGAATTGGGGACATGTGGGCACACCCCATCCTTTAGATGTGCCCAGTGGAGCACAGATCACAAGTGGCAGCTCCACTGTCCATGTGTGATGTCCCAGAGCTGTCCAGGCTGGTTCAGTCTGGAGCAGGAGCGCTTTTGGAAAGCACTCAGCCAGGATCCTCTCTGGAGAAGGCACCAGGGGGTCTCAGGTGTGATTTCAACCCAAGAACTGGGTCTGTGTTGGTTTCTAAGCTGCGCTCTCTGTGCAGCAATGTCCTTTCTCCCAGGTGCCCTCAGGATTTGATTACCATACTGCTAATTGGTTTTGGCTCTGGCTAATTCTAGGCTCTGACCATCACCACTGTCAGAAGAGATGTTCTGTAGAAATCCAGTCTGCTCATCAGTGCTTGCTCCCTCTTGCTGTCTTCCACATGTAATTGGGTTGGGCTGAGGCTCGATCTCTTTAATTGAATGATAAATCCTTGACTCAGAACACAACTGATGTGGGTTGGGTTTTTTCCCCAGCAAAGAAATGTCTGTGATACAGGAGTTGATTGTAACCAAAATTCATTTGTGGTTGAGATTCATTCTGGTGTTACGACTGATGAGGTGTTGGTGCCAGATGAATGCTTAGCTCAGCAATGCAGAAAAATCTACATTTATAGATAGCAAAGGAGGCCTGAGAGCATGTTCCTTCTTCCATAGATGGGGAGACAGATAAAGGTGACGTGCCTGAGGCTGTGCAGCTGCTGGGGAACAGTTTGGGCACGTAGCAGTCCTTGAATTTCCTTGCTTAGCTTCTCTGGCTCCTTGCTTAATAAGATGTGCTCTGCCTGGGACTGTCTGGAAGCAGCTGCAAGCACGGTGTTTGTTTCAGAGGTGTCTCTGCCCTTCAGGTATATCTTAGGGGAGAGAGTTTCCAGCAGAGAGAAAGCAGAATAATGGATTTGACAAGAAAGCAAACTGAAATGCTGCTGTATAACCTATTTAATCTTAAATAATAAAAGGCAGGACAGTGTGTTGCTCTTTGTTTCTGTGAGGGTACAAAGCAGGACAGACAGTAGGGTGCTTCAGCTCCTACATCAGCCAGGTGTCAGATGCCGTTAACTGTTGTCCTCTGCCTGTGAGAAACCACACGTACTCACCTTGTTGTGGGAAGGCTACCACAGCACAGAAGGTGGGTTAGAGGAGCTAGCTTCCCCTTCCCTTACTGAGGAGAACAAATGAAACAGCATCAAAATTGGAAGACCTTCTCCCTCTTCTGTACATAAAATTATTTTGGATGGAGTCTCTACAGACACCCAATGCTTCTGAGATTACTGTAGGGGTTCTGATGGGCATCATGAAGACCATTTCTCCTGTAGGCTTGAATTTGCAGCGAGGGCTTGTGTTCATGGTGGGGATCTCACTGTGGTTTTGCTTGCTTTTTCCTTCCCTTCCTATGCCTGACAAAAGAAAGACACCAGGGAAGCGTTGGAGGATTTTAACATTCAGCTGCTGTGTGGGATTCTGGCATTGTAGCTACTGGCAACATCTTCACTGTGTGCCCTCAGCCCTTTGTTTTAGAGTGACTAATAAACACCCAGGTTTCTTGCTCGTGAGTTCTTCAGGTTAACTCTGTGGTGACAGCTTTCTGTTGCAAACAGAAGGTCATCTCGTGCTGTAGTGTGACTTGGGCAAGGTGTTGGAAGTCTTTGTGACTGCTGGGGAGTGACTCTGTGTCTCTGGATTAAGCCAGGATGGTTGCTAGCAAGGCCCTGGCTAAGAAGCCTGTGTTTAGCTAACACACTGGTCTTTGCTGTGGTTTAAACATGCTGTTTGTAGGGTGAGCTGCAGCAGGTGGGATTACCAGATCTTTTTGGAAGTCCAAGGGATGGTTATAAGGTTTGGCTGATTTAAGGTCTGATTTTTCTCTCTTCTCCACTACATTCAGGCAACAAAACATTGAAGAAAACATGACAATAGCAATGGAAGAGGCTCCTGAGAGTTTTGGCCAGGTGGTGATGCTGTATATTAACTGCAAAGTCAACGGGCACCCCGTGAAAGCCTTCGTTGACTCAGGTGAGTTGCCTCCATGTTCATCTCTCTGCACACAGTAAACACTCCAGGAGTTTTGCCCCAAAATTCCCTAATAAAGCACTGCATTTGGTACTTGAAGTACCAAATTGTTGAGCAAAGGAGCACTGAGGAGTCCTTGAACACCCCAGATCAAGGCTTCTGGGAGAATTTCCAGGGTCTGGTGGCTGCGGTGTTTACTGCCACGTGTGTGCCTGAGCTCGTTTTACAGAGGGGGGGAGGTTGCATGCCCTTAATGCTGTGCTTCTCCTCTGCAGCCTTAAAGGGGAAGCACTTGGGGTTATTCCAGCTCTAGAGCAATACTTATTTTACTGTCAGTGCTGATCTGTCTGTATACAGTCAATTCAGCGCAGCGGGATTCACAGGAAGCCTTTCTGCCCTGATGCAGCACAGTTTCCCAGCAAGATCTTAAACCCTTCCAGGAAAGAATATAAATTCTGATGAGCTGTCAGGATTTAACCTAAATTCTGTTGCTGGTAGGTGCCCAGATGACCATCATGAGCCAAGCTTGTGCTGAAAGGTGCAACATAATGAGGCTGGTAGATCGGCGGTGGGCTGGCATCGCTAAAGGTGTAGGGACACAGAAAATAATTGGCAGAGTGCACTTAGGTAAGTACTGGGGTTCTTCTTGGGGCAGCTTTAGCACTGGTTTGATCCCCTGTCCTGCACTCTTGGCACTGAGGAGTACCTGGTTTGATGCCATAATTGTTAGAGAATCCTGCAGAGGTGATATGTTCCTGTCTCTGACACAGCAGTCTGGCTTCTGTCTCGTTTAAGGCTTTTTTTGTGGGGTTTTCTCAACACTTTTAGGTGAGTCCAGAGAAGGGCAACCAGGTTGGGGAAGGGGCTGGAGGGCAAATCCTCTGAGGAGCAGCTGAGGGAGCTGGGGGTGTTCAGCCTGGAGAAGAGGAGGCTGAGGGGAGACCTTATCACCACCTGCAACTACCTGAAGGGAGGGTGTAGAGAGGTGGGTGATGGTCTCTGCAGCCAGATGGCAAGAGATGGGACAAGTGGAAATTGCCTCAAGCTGTGCCAGGGCAGGGTCAGTTTTTTACAGAGAGAGTGGTGAGGGGCTGGAACAGGCTGCCCAGAGAGGGGGTGGGTGCCCCGTGTCTGGGGGTGTTCAAGGCCAGGTTGGATGGGGCCCTGGGCAACCTTGTGTAGCTCCAGGCCTGAGGTTGGTGTCCCTGCCTGTGGCAGGGGGTTGGAGCTTTATGATCCTTGGGGTCCCTTCCAACCCTTGCCATTCTATGATTCTGTGATTCAGATGTGAGGGAAAAGTTCTTCCCTGAAAGAGTTGTGGGGCTGTGGCACAGGCTGCCCAGGGAGGGGCTGAGTCCCCACCCCTGGATGTGTTTAAAAAAGGGGAGATGAGGTGCTCAGGGATCTGGTTTAGCACAGGACAGGAACGGTTGGACCTGATGATCTTAAAGGTCTTTTCCAACCTTGTGATTCTGAGGGAGGCCTGAGCTCAGAGGATGTGTTCTCTCTGCATGCAAAAACCAGGGCTAACATGCAGTAGTCCCTGGGGCTTGCACAAGACTGGGCTTTAGGTGGCCAAATGAATACATCAGAGCTCTGGTTTCACATTTACCCAGCAGGTTTGTGCAGACCTTTCCCAGGAGGTGGAAGAGCAGGAAGCAGATGTGTTGTGCTGTAACATTGTGAGGTGGTAACTTCTCTTCTCCCTTGTGTTTCAGCTCAGGTCCAGATTGAAGGGGATTTCCTGGCGTGCTCCTTCTCAATCCTTGAGGAGCAGCCCATGGACATGCTCCTAGGACTGGATATGCTGAAGAGGCATCAGGTATCTTTTGAAACAGCTACCAGCTCTTTGGATCAAGTGCTGGGTGGAACAGAAGTGCCTGTGAACTTACTGGGATTTTTGTAGGGGCTGTTGATGGTGGATTTCTCTTCCAGCCAGTTATCATAGTACTACACACATGGCGTATGTCACGGATAGCTGTAGGATGTCTGGCTGCTTCCTGAAGTCTTTTGCTCTCCCCCAAGATGCTCACAGCTTTCCACTTTGAATGATTGATTGCAAACCAAGTGATTTGTAGCCCTTTGCTTATAGCTGATGCTCTCTGTCCCCTTTGCTTGGCTGCAGTGAGCTGTTTCCATTGGAAATTAATTGTTTAACCTCGCTTCTCCTTTTTTTTTCCCTCTGGGAATTGCCTGGCTCTTACACACAGGCTGCTGATGTCTTGATGCTCTTTCACAGTGTTCCATTGATCTCAAGAAGAATGTACTAGTGATTGGCACGACTGGCTCACAGACCACGTTCCTCCCAGAGGGTGAGCTCCCGGAGTGCGCCCGGCTGGCTTACGGAGCCGGGCGGGAAGACATGCGGCCGGAGGAGATTGCAGACCAGGAACTAGCAGAAGCAATACAGAAATCCGTAGAGGAAGCAGGTACCAGGAAGAGTCCAGTTGAAATACGAATCTCCAATAAGTTTTCTTGCTGCTTATCAGGATGTCTGTCAGCAGTCCCCCTTCTCAGCTCCAAGGAGCATAAGCAAGTTGATGGTGGAGGGAAAGGGGCTTTAGTCTTGCTCGTTGCCTCTAACTGCACTTCTTTCCCTTTCTGTACAGCCAAATCTGTCTGCATGAAGGCATTTGGGGTGTGTATGGGGGTGTGGTTTGCCATTTAATTTGTGCTCTCCTTGCCACCTCCTGCCCATTCTGGTTTCTTGGCTTTTGAAGGCGTGGAGATGGTTGTCTTTGGGGTCAAGTTGTAGCGCGTAGTCAGGGCCGTGGTTCAGTTGTTATTTTAGCAGCCTCATGTAAGGACAGCTTTGTGAGGGCTTCTGCAAATCCTGTTCTTAATTGCTGCAGTGTGTAAAAATAGAGGAGCTAAGTACAAATCTCTGGACAAAAGTTGGTGATGGTTTTTAGCAATAGTACTATTTCAGCATGTTTTTTCCCCTTAGAACAGTGCTTGTGCCTTTGGAAGGTGAATTGCTTCTCTTCCTGAAGAGGACTCTTGCTCCAGATTTCAAAAGCAGCAGCTGAATCCACATCCTAGAGTAGATCATCAGCATTAAATGTGATCTGCAAAGAGAATTGTCTTCCTCCCTGCAGTGCTGTTCCCTCTGCCTCTGGACTCCATAAGCTGCACAGAGGCAGATTGGGCTATGGAGGGTTTGGGTAGCTGCAAAATTCAAGTTAAGTGGAGATGCCAAAATAACTGAAATATGTCTTTCAGTCCTAGCTCCCAAACCAAAGGAGCCAGGACTGAAAGACATACCTGGCCTGAAACCTCCCCATGGAGCCTACAAGCAGCCCCTCTGACCCTGGGGCTCAGGGCTTTCCATTGCCAGGGAACCCTCCTCATAGTACACTGTGGACATAAAACATTATGGTGGTTGAGTCACCTTCCCTGGATGTGTTTAAAAAAAGGGTAGATGAGGTACTTAGGGATATGGTTTAGCTTAGTATGGGAATGGTTGGACCTGATGATCTTAAAGGTCTTTTCCAACCTTGTGATTCTGTGAAAGCTGAGCTGTGAGCCTAACCGAAGCTCAGCTTTTCTGTTTAACTCCACCCTTAACTTCAGCATATGCTTTTGGCTAAAGGAAAGCCTCATTACTTCTCTTCCACTATTACAGTCAAGCTGTGAATTCCTTTTCCACAACTTTTATTAAAGATAACATTTTATATGTAAGAACTTTATAGGGACTTTTGGGTTTTACTGCTAGTTTTCCCTCTGGGAGCACGTGGTAAGATTCTCCTTCCCACTCACTTGCAGACATCTTTGCTGGGTCACGTTTAAACTCATAAAGTTGATTTTCTCAACATTTCTACTGCTAATTTTTTAAGGCTCTAACATGCCCATATTTAAAACTGAAGCATGATAACCAGATTGGGGGAGAAAAATAATGTATAAAACCAGTTATAAGGCACCAGAATTTTTCTTTTAACACTTCCCAGTTGCTGCTGGATAGTCCAGAGAGTGAGCAGTGGTTTTCTTACCAATAACAAAGTTGTTCACCTTGAAGGGACCACAAGACTGCGCACCCTCTGACCAGTTTTATTCCATTCTAAGCTTATAAGATTTCCAGAGATATATAAATATTTTAAAGATAAGCTTGAGTGCTTATACCTTAAGTTGAAGTGAGTAGAGAGAAACACAAACACAGATTTGACTTTGACCTGTCAGGTTTTGACATAGCTGAAGGTCAGGCTTGGTGGCTGAGGCTCAGGTCTCTTTGCATACCCTGGCAGAGGAAATGCACAGATGTAAATACTAGTTCTGCTCTTGTTAAAACTTTGAGGCTGAGGAAGCTTGGGTTGGTTTTTGCAAGGTCTCTCTGTTTTAGATGAGACTTTGTAGACATCGTACTTGGTTGGACTCAGTTCTGTGCTGAAAGGGTCAAATCCAAAGCAAACCTCAGCCCAAAATACCTGAGTCTTTAAAATAAAAGCATTTTAGTCCAGTGCTTTGAAATGAAAAGCACCTAAAATGGCTTCAATCACAGCTGCTTATATACTGATACAGTTCCAAAGACCACATGGCTTTGCTCAGACTGGTCAGCACTCTGCTGCTCTCCATTGATGGTGAGCCCCAGAGGAATATAAAAGATTTATGAGAATAGGAAATCCATTTTGTTTGTTCACTCCATGCTTGCAGAATGCCCCAAACTAAGGCAGGTCTGGTTTGGATTTCACTGGGAGTAAGTCTTAGATGTGTTACAAGCTGGCTTGGGCTCACAGCCTGCATCCTGAGAGGTCAGAATTTTAAGGTATATTTTCTTTTGTGTCTTCTGAAGTGGCTGCTGGGTGGTACCAGGAAGACCCAACAGGAAACTGGAGAGGGAGAGAATGTAATGCAGGACCAAGGAAGCTCAGCTTCATGCAAGGCCTGTGGTCTTTCAGAGCAGCTTGAATTTTTGCTTCCTCCAACAACCAAAATTGCCACGTACCTCTGCAGCTATTAAAGTTCTGCTTTTGAATGCACCTGGGTTATTCTGGAGCTTTACTTAATCCCCTGAAGCCCACTGCAGCCAGCCTCGTGATTCCCATCAGCTGACTTGCTGGGGTGGTAGTGGAGCCCTGATCTGTTTTACTGTGATCTGTGTTCCCTACCACCACTGGGAAACGTGGGGATTGTGGAGGATTTGGGAGCAGAACCCCAGCTGCATTAGGAAGAAGTGTGTTCAGGTAGTTTACAGCACGTACATCTCTTCATGTAGGCAGCCTCTGTGTAAGAAAGGCACTGCCACCACATATGCAATTCGGGCTTTTCCTAATACAGAGAGGAGGTTATCCCTGATGGTGCACTCTGTGGAGAAGTGTTTGTTCCCAGATCAATATCCTTTCTTGATGGGGCTGGGATTTGGCTCCTGCAGGGTTATCTGGGAGGAGGATGATGATGATGGGTCTCAGAAGGAGAAATTGGCAAGATACCAGCTATTTCTGCTGTCTGAATGACTGCAAATCCTGACTCATTGGACTGATCAGACCCTTATTACCGATCCACTGGGTCAAAAGGCAGTTCTGCTTCTTGTCTCAAGGATTGGCTTGGGAGCAGAGAGCGCAAACGTAATCCTACCATGTAGAAACAGCAAAAGATGCCTCTGGTTTTCATCTGTATCCTGTGTCACAAGCCTCTCTGCCACCCATCTGAAAGATGAGCAGGCTGAAAATCTACAGGATAATTCTGCTTTCTTAATACTCCAGCGTGGCTGGGTTCTTGTAGCTGCATTAAGACCAGCAGAAAGGGCTGCTCTGTGCAGAGGCTGCTGTATTTTATACCAGAGGGTATTGATCAGAGGGGTGGTGTCGCAGCATGGAGTGTTCCATTTTTATTTGACGGGCAATAAAAGAAACAAGCAGCTAAGGTGAAAAAAGGCAGAGGTTTTTCTGTGTTGTGAACTTAAAGGAAATCCTAGCCATGCGTTGAGCATGGTTAGCTGCCCCCAGTACACCTGATATCTCTAGAAAGAGGACTTAGGGTAAAACGATGCTGGATGTTTAAGGCCATTGAGTTTGGAGGCTGCTGGGGAGGGAAAGGAAACTAATGCAACAAATCACACAGCCCAAAATACATGTCTAACACTGGGCAGAGTGGGGTTTTAATGGAAGAGCAGGTGCTGGTACAGCAAAGCTGGTGTTCATGGTTTAACAAGAGCCTGAGAGCTGATACATGAGCAAGATTAGGCTATTAGTGAGATAAGTTCACTTGTTTAATGTGTCCTGATAACAGCTCAGTGTTTGGTACTGCTGATAGAGATCTGGAGCTCATCTGTTCTCGAAGCGAGCTGGGTTTGATGTCTGCCTGTCTCTTCCTTCCCATTGCTCTCCTCAGCCTCAGCAGCAGCTCCTTTGGTGCTTTCTTCCTTCCACCCTTGAGTCCTTACTGTGTCCCTCTTTCAGCAAGCTGATGTTTGCTCGCCTTCTCCTCCCAGCAATGCCTCCACTAGCCGTTGCGAAACAGTAGCTGTTGGGAGCTATTTGCAGTGATTTGTGATGCCCTCTCAAGTATCATTTCCCTGAACCGTGGCTCCTAAATGTCTTCAGCTCTGTGGAGAACAAACCAGTGTGGTGCTAAACACGTGCCTTGTGCTGAGTATGTTTTATCAAGTGCGTAGTATCGCCCATGGAGCGCTCCGCAGCGGTGTAGTACAGAACAGCCTTCACAATGTTCTCCAGCAGAGTTATTTTTGACTTGATGTAACCAATTTCCCAGGCAGAACTCCTTCCAGAAGGCAGAGAGGAGCTCCTGCTGCTTCCATGCTGCCTTGATGGGCAGTCGGGAGGGGAGCTGCAAGGTCACAGGCCGATGATAACCGTGCATGGGGTGTGCTCTGAACGCTAACACAAGTTTGGTGTGTTTGTTTCCTAATCCAAACAGAACGTCAGAAGCCTTGATGCATGTAGTGTGTGTTTACTGCAGCTGGAGTGGGCCACAGACCAGGTATTTATAGCCCTCAGTTTATAAGTCTTCGCTACTACAGTGAAAAACAGCAGTTCTTGTGTGTCCTGACTACTCCTCTCTTTCTGTTTTCTGTTAGAGAATAGTGACAAAGAAACTACCTCACTGGAAATGCCCTCGTTACCAGCTTCTGATGGGTTTCAAAATCCAGTCCAGTCTTCAGGACTAAATTCCAAGATCTGTAATCCCACAAATCAATTACTTGATCGTTCTGTCTCTGCCCCTGCTTCAATTTGCTCATCCGAATCTAGCCTCGCAGAGCCCATTGATCCCAGAGCCGTCAAGTCTTCAACTGAATGCCAGATAACCCCAGACAAAGAACGTCCTCCCTCATCGCAGCATCCTTCCAGCAAAGCTTCCTTGGCAAAAAACAACCCTTCTCCCCAGCCAGGGGAGGTAACCTCTCGCAGTCCAGCTTGCCTTTCCCAGAAGACACTCAAAGAATCATTTGTTGCTGACAGTCTAAAGGAATGTAAGGCTAAAGAACAAGACCGTGGTGAGGAACATCCTTTGGAAGTGACAGAAGGAAATAGTTTGGCTGACACTGCTGCTAAGCACGGGCAAAATAAAGATGTGTGTCTGTCTTTAGAGCAGGCAGAACAGGAGCAAAAGCATGAGCTTCACATAGACCATCAGATGTGCAAAGAACCAGAGAAGGAACATCTGAAGATGCAGACTGAGACAGCTGACCCAGAACGTTCTTGCCATGTTGGTGGGCTTGAGAAACCGGTCGTGGAAGAAGCCAGCCAGCCAGAAAATCTTCCTATGGAAACGAGAGGAGAGGGGCTGGAGAAAGCAGGTCTTCCCTGTGCAAAAGGGAGCAGTATCCAGATATCAGCTGCCTGTAGCCGTGTGCATATAGAAGCTGTCATGGAAATAGATGTAGCTGAGCAGCCTGTAGCTGCAGCGCACAGCTCGGCGAGCGAGCAGAAGCAGCAGGCTGAGAGCAAGAGCGTGTCTGGCCTGAGCTCAGGAGCTGTTTCTATGGAGGTGGAGTCACTGAAGTCTGTGTCCTCCTTGAGTGATCCACTTTCCACCAGCAATGTCCTGCACTCTGAAAGCATTAGTGAAATCCCTGTGAAGTATGAGTTGCCTGATCTGGCAGCTGTAGACAGCTCTTCCCCCTCCAGCATCCATCAGCTGGACACAGATCCAGGAAGACCCTCAGAAGAGCCATGCTTCTCTCTAGCATCAGCCTTGAAAGAGCTGCACAAACTCTTGGTGATCAGTCGGAAAGGAGAATGTAAAAGCTTTGCCTCTGAAGAAATCTCTCAGCTGGAAATGGTTCACAGAGAGCCAGCAGCACAGCAGGGCCATGAGCAGCAAGGCTCAGATTCAGCCTGCCAGGAACAGCAATGTTCCATCTACGAGATGAGGTCTGAAGGTGGAAGAGCAGAGGAGAAGCAGCCTCGTGGTTCAGAAAACATTGGCGCTGGGTCTGTCGCTCCCGTCCAGTCAGCTCTTGAAGAAGCTGCTTTGGAGAGTCAGAGGTTTCCAGGTAAGAGTGATTTGGTCCTTGTAAATTCTGCAGTTTCACCTGACCAGCAGCAGAGCTCTGAGCAGGCAGAGGTTTTGGCAGAAGGTTATCAGTGTCCAGCTAGTCTGACTCGGGAGGAAAGCGCATCTGTTTCCTCTGAACCTGCTGTGGATGAAGGTGCCCCTCCAGATCCTCACAGCACATTCGCAGGAGCACCTGGGAGAAGCAGCAGTTCAGCTCCTGAAGGTCCGTGGCCGTTGGGTGGTGGGTGTGAGGAACCACCACTGATCCCACCAGCTAGCTGTACTGGACTTAACTCCAGCGCTTCTCCACCACCTGCTTTCCCTGCAGCTGATGTTGATCGGATCCTCAGCGCTGGTTTTACCACCCAGGAAGCTCTTGAAGCTTTGGAACAAGCAGATGGAAACACAGATCTTGCTCTTCTCATTTTACTAGCCAAGAGCATCGTCGTTCCTACATAACTAGGGGAGAGGCAGCTGACTGCAGTGTCTCTTCTTTTGAAGGACATATCTAAATTATAGAACCATAATGTCCAAGCAGAATGTTGAGCCACAGTTTTTTTATTAATTATTTGCAGCCAAAGTAACTTGTCTCTTCTGTTTCACTCGTTAGATTTGGCCTCTTAAGAGAAAGAAAACATCCTAGCATTGTGTGGACAGGATAGCTTTTAATTATGCATACTGGATACAAAAATTAATGTTTCTATTTAAATGTACAATTTTAGAATAAGCTCCAATGTTAACGAATAAAAAGCAGAAGCCATTAAGATCACCACCCTGTCCAGCACAAAGCAGATTGTGAAGTGACCGTGCGTGTGCGCAGGACAGGAGGTGGGGGTTCAGTGTGGACAAATAATTGGGCACTTAGTGGATTTGTTTTTCCTCTCCTGCGCTTTATAACCCATCTGTGATGCTGATGAAACTCTTAAGGCAGCTACTCAAGGTATGTAGATGCCCTCAGATGTGTAAGGCTTTACACCAGGAGTGAGGGGTGGGGGGAAGGGGTTTGGAAGCATGTGCTTTGTGTCCGTGCACGGGGAAGGCTGATGCCTCTTTTTGCCAAACCCTTTGAATGCTCTTGGGCCAGTGTGTTCGAGTTTATGACATGGGGATAGAAGAAGGGTAGGGACAGAATTTGGTGCTACCAAAACTTCAAGAGACGTTTTAACTTAACATGAAGATGTGCTGGTATTAATTGTAGGGGAGGGGGGGGAGGGGGGGGAGGGAGGGAAAAGGAGGATTTTACCTTTTTTGTTTTTTCCTAGCCTTGCCCACATCATGTTTCCCCCTTACCCTCCCATACAAATGAACAAGCTCAACCACTTTAAGGCAAAACCTTAATGGTGAAATTGTTGAACAAACTGATCATGTGTCACAGCTCTTAATCCCCCTCTGCCCCTGGAAGAATGGACTGTTTGGCTGTGTTCTCTATGTGCCGAGCGGGGATGTGATGGGAAGAATGAAGAAATCTGCTTTGCACTAGTTCATCTCGATGTTCTGGGGATGATCAGCCTCTCAGCTGTGGGAATGGCAACTACAGAAAGCCCAGAGCGGCTGGTGGGGTACTAATTTAATTTAATACCTCTTAAAAGAGTGAGGCCTCCCCAATACAGGGTGTGGGAAACCAATGCACTGACCTGGCTTCTGCGTTACAACCATCGTGGCCTTCTGGGCAGTCCCTGGTGAGTCGCCTGCATGGTGAGGTTGTGCTGTAGGAAGCCCTTTTTCCAGGTGTTTTTCTTTTGGGGATGAACTACTTAGTGATGCTCTGCAGAGCCCCCAGACACTGGTGGGGCTGGGGAAAGGGAAGGAAAGTGTGGCTGAACCGTGATACCACATTGAAAGTAGGAGCTTTTGACTCGGTCCCACTTGCAAGATCTCCAGAGTAGCTTTGTGTCACCTTGAGCTTTCTGCTTTGAGCTGAACCTGAAGTGATGGGTCAGCAGCAGCTGGAAACTGAGGTTTTTTGTGTTCATGGCTTTCATTTGTTGTTATCATTGTCTCAGGCCTGTGTTCCCAGTGTTTTGTTTTCCCTGTTGCTTAGGTTTGCCTACGTGTACGTTAAGGTTTTGTAGGATGCCATTTAAAACCAACATGAATTTGGTTTCGTCTGTGAGCTTGCAGGAGTTCCTGATGTCAGTGAGCAGTGGCTGTCAGAATTTTACTTTGATGCTTGGGCAGCCAAGGGATCCTTTAGAAAAATAAAGAGCTTTAAGGCATTCCTCTTGTCTGTTATGTGGAGCTTCTGCATGAGCAGTGAACGTACCAGCTTGGCCAGGGGCTCCCAGACACGTATAGCTCATATCCTGCTTGTGATGCCAGCTGCAGGCCTTGCTCTGTGCCTGTGTGGGAAGTAGTGCTTGGCTCTTTGGGGAGCTGGGGAGCAGCATCGAGTAATTCACTTGAGGCTCAGTTCAAAATGAGCTGCTGAGGCAAGACTCCTCCAGCTTTATGGTCTTCACCGTGCGGTTGGGTGGAGTTACCCCTGCTGAGGAGTTTTAGATCTTCACATTATGATGAGCACCTCAAATCAGTGGAAGCCCCCTCTGTAGAGGGTAATGCTTGGGCTGGGAAAGAGTACAGTGTCAGGTCTCCCTCTGGAAGCCTTAGGAAATAATATTAGCCCCATTCTCATCTGCATCTGGTTCACTATCAAAAGCAGCAACAAGAATGAAGCTCCCCGCTGCCCAGGGAGAGCATCCTCCATCTAAACAGCCCAGTCTGCTCCCGATTCACACCACAAGTCTCAAGTGAGGTGGTCCTGGGAGCAAGCCCCCAGCTGTACACAGATCCCAGCTGCAGGCTGGCCCTTTTGGATGCACAAGAGCTGAATTTGCGCCTTTAGCCCAGAGGGTTCGTCGCTGCCAGCGTCTCTGAGCACCAGATGTTGGCCATCCAATGTTACACCCTTCCCCTATTTACACCTTATGTTTTTAGAAGCAATTGCTGATAGCTAGACAAAGTACTGCTGCTTTGCACCAAGCTGGTTAAAGGCTCTAGTTTTATGGCCACGTTTACTTAGGCTGCATATACAGAATTTATGCTAGAAAAGCTTTATCAGCCAACTTGCTTCAACGCTCAATTTTATTCTTTGTCAAATAGAATTTTTGAAATCTGCCCTTCTGCCAAAGCTGTACTGAAGCATTTATCAATAGTGCTAGAATTTCCTGGGTAGAATTTCTCTGAACTGCTAGAAACAAAGCCTGACCGACCCCCACCCCACCTGATAAATATTTTTTAAAACTATTTTATCAAGTTGGTCCAAGCCTGGTGATTTAAATCTCTTCATTTCAGAGCCTTGCTTTGAGTGAATGGGTACGTGCTGCTAAATTAGAGAGTCGTGTTTTTAGGAGATTTATGTTGGGAGAAAATCTGGGCCGCCGTATTTTAAGGTTAAAATAAAATGTGACAGACCATGTGTTTAGCAAACTGCTGTCTGAAAGTTGTCTTCTGTTTTATGGTGCATGTGTGTCCTCTCTGCTGTATGCACGCATCCCTTAGCCTTCCTGTACCTGGTCTCTGTGCTTTCCTGGCCCACAAGTGGGAATACTGTCAGCAGGGATGGCAGACCGCTGCAGCTTGTTGGCTAGAGCAGGGAATAAAGTTAACACCAAAAAGCATTGAAGTTTCCAAGGAGCCTTGAGCTCCAGCCTAAAATAAGGCTCTTCACTCTCTTCCCCCTCCTCAGTCATCAGTGTTCCAGCGTCCCAGCGTCACGACAGCTTAGCAAACTAATTCCAGTATGAAAAGTCCATCTGTAGTAACCAAAGTAATGCTCAGAAGCAGCTTCATAAAGGTGCTGGCACCCACAGGGACCCTTGTGGGTCTGCAGAGCTGGTTTTGGGTGCCTCCTGAAGCCGTGGTGGTCACGTACTTTGCTGTTGGCTTCTGAGCTGTGTTCTTTTTCCTTAAAGGTGCTGAAGGAATTTACTTGGTCTCTTGCTGCTTCTGTAGGTGAGGCTCTAGTTGAGTTTAGAAGTGATGGTTAGTGAGATACTGACATGTGATAAATGTCTGGGCACAGATAATTGTGACAGGAGGAGGAAATATTTCCTGGCGATGAGCCCCTGGACACTTATTAACGTGCTGCTGGACAGAGCAGAGCAACACCACGTTCTCATGACAATCTCTGCCTTGTTGCTACGTACGTTCAACTTTCTACGTAGACACTTGGTCTCCAGGACTGTTAACCTTGTACCTCCTAGATGTATTCCCTTCTTTCCCTCTTTGCCTCTCCCTCTTGCCATCTCCTTTCCTCAGAAGTAGCAATATTGAAGTGTACTTGCTGAATGCCCAACTTCCAGATTTAAGTTTTCTTTAAAACACCATGCCACTTACAAATAAAAGGAGGAACAGATCCTTGAGGTTGCTTCACCAGGCTTGGACTTCTTGCCAAATGGCTCCCCAGAACTCTTAACCATGAATTCAGAGTGGAGAAATCAAGAGGTTATTCTTGCCTGGCTTCTCTCCAAAGTCAGCTTGGGGAATGGGGTTGGTTTTGTGTACATCATTCCCTTCCCAGATTTCTTCCTGCACTGTGTAGATGAGGTTTAGTCCGTGATCCAAATGCCAGGTGGTTTGGGTTACTCTTTTGACTGATGCTTTTTAGCTTAAGAGTTTTACAGACTCACTTAAGGAACTTGAGGGAATCAATACTCAGGAATCCTAAAAGCTGGTTGCGTTTGTGTCATTTACTCTTCTGGGCTGAACATAGCGTGGTGGTTCTCACAGGTGGCTGAAGGGAGGAGAGGTGTCATCAGAGATGGGATGTGGTTCTGCCCAAAGTAATACACACTTGATTCTCTTTTTTTTTTTTATTATTATTATTAATATTATTTTGGGGTGGTTTTTGTTGGTTTTTTTAATATTGGGGGACTGTTTATCAACAAAATTGATGTGTAAAAAAAAAAAATTTGATATTTAAAAAAAAAAGAATAAACACTTTATCATAATGTTGCTTGATTGATGTGTCTGTGTTTCTGAGGTCAGCATCTCTGTGCTCAAATCCTTCTCTGGTGGGGTTTTTTTCCAGAGCCAATAGAATTTCCTTAACAAAAATGTTACTATTTTGAATAGAAATGAGTAGAAATTTGTGGTTAAAAATTATTCCAGCTGGTGGGACTTGAGAAACAGGTGTGAGAAATTAATGTATTGCCCCTTCTGTGGAGGTGAGTTGTTGAATCCTTCAGGTATTTATATCACTGGGAAGAAAATGGACATTTATATCCCTGGAAAGATCATGACTGTTTTAGTTAGAACTAACTTGGGGGGGGTTTAAGTCCTGTTTTCTTACTGTCATATAATAGAAGAGGTTTTGGAGCATCCTCCTCCTCTGAAACTTAACCCTAAGCAGTAGCGTGTCTCTCATGTAATTCCTTTTTGATATATTGAAAAATAGGCACTTTTCCTGAGACAGATGCTAAGATTTTGGCTGTTTTACCTCTTTGATACCCAGAGCACTGTCACTTTTGGTACCAGATGTGCAGAGACACCCAAAACCGCGAAGGGTTATGAATCGGTCACTGTGACAAAGGACTTCTTGGGCAGTGGTTTCCTCCTCATGTCTGCTGTGACTATTACAGCTGAGTTATGTCATCAATGTTAATTAGGAAAGCAAAACTACGTTCTGAATTCTGGTCTTGGGGTGGGAAAGGGCAAGGTGCTAACGTGTGTGGGCTGCTTCAGCCCCATTTGAACATCAGGCAAAAGGTTGGTTGGGATTTCTCATGCCAGGAGACGATTTAAGGACTAAAATGTTACATTTGAAGACTGTTTTGAGCAGTTGGACCTTGGCCCTTCTGCTTTCTGAAGATGGTTTTCTTGTGGTATGGTATTCCAGTGCAACTAACACAGCTGCTATGGTTGTGGCCACGCTTTGGGATTGTCCCAGTTCTGTTTGAATTGGGGCATTGGCACTTTTAAATCTGCAGCCCCTCATATGGCCAAAAAATGGCTCAGACCCTGTGTAATAAATGTAAAGCTTTACTGCAGGTCATGTGCTTTCCTTGGTTATCGCTTGTGAATGCTTTAGGAGCAGGACAGGGGACTCCCCCAGAGGTTTAGAGTTTAAAATGACAAGCAAAAGTGGGGTTTGGGGGTTTTTTTTGAGTAGTCATGTGGGTGCAGAAGCTGTGTTGAAGAGCAGGAGCTGGATGCAGAGAGGTGAATGTCTCATCATACCACTTCCTGCACCAGAATCGTTCTGAGAAACAGTCAACAGAAGAAACAGGCCTGAGCCATCGCTCATGAACTCTGCAGTGCTACTTGTGTGGGTCCACTGTCTTCTTTCCCTGCAGTCTCACGGCTTTGGCAGGTGCCTCGTGGTGATTTTTGGGTGGGTTTGTCACCAGAACGGGCTTTGAGAAGTCCTGCAGGCCAGCCTGGCTTTTGAGTCACTCCAGCCTTAAATTTGCTCTACCTCCTCTTTCCCTGGGGTTACTCTGGGGTGAAGGACCCCCTCAGAAGTGTAATCGCTCTGCTATGACCTAATTGCCTGACAACCACGCTTGGCTAATTACAAGGTGCTGTCATGACTGCCAATAAAAGCATGGAGTCATGCAGACAAGGGTGTGAGTGGCTGGGGCCTGACATCCCTCACCACAGCAGCTGCCAAGGGAGTGCTGAGTTCTGAGTCCCTTTGAAAGTCAAGCCCTTGCACGTGGTTGTGAAAATGAAGGTGTGCTCACAAGGGTGTGTGTTGGTCACGAGATGCGGGGCTCGTTGTTTGCATACCATGATAAGCCTGGGGTTTCTTCCGTGTTTACTAATTCTTTCCTTGCCTAAACCAATACAGCTCCCTCCTGAAATGTTTCTTCTTCTTCTGTCTTTCCTTTCTGGATCACTGGCATGGTTACTGAGGTGCCCTACACCTGTGCTGCCTGGTAAGGTGGATCTCTTAGGAGGATGGTATCTTGCACTGAGACTTTGCTGCAGGAGATGAGATAGACCTCAGTGACTCCTCTCCTTCCCTTCTTCCCCAGGTGACAAGACAAGCTCCAGTCCTCACTGGGGTCTCACTCAATGCTACACTGACCCTTCTGCAGTGGCTGGTGAGGAGCTGGGAAAAGGACTTTTATGGTTTGGCTCTGGTTTGATCCAAGCACTAATGATCCACGCTCCCTTCCCTTCCCTGGGAGTTGTTCCCAGTTTCCAAAGCTGTTTAACTGGCTGGGCTGTTCCTGCAACCACAGGGAAAGAGCAGGCATGTTTTCTCCCACCAAGTCCTTGCTCAGCCCTTCCCTTCACTCCCAGCAGGTTGTTTGCAGAGGTGGGAATGCTACAGGGAGCATGCTGCTGGCTTTTCCTTTTAAAATTGCTTTTACTTTCAGTTCCATTTTCAGTATCAGCATGGAATGGTGCAAGGTGATAAGCCAGCCCTGAGGGACAGCCCCAGCATTTGGCCTTTCACCCAAATCTCAGGAAAAGGGTTTATTATTTATTTTATCGTTTATTTTTTTCACCCTTAACTGTTATCACTGAATCGTAGAGCATCAGGTGTTGGAAGGGACCTCGAAAGCTCATCCAGTCCAACCCCCTGCCAGAGCAGGATCAGCCAGACTAAATCCCAGGAACACATCCGGGGGGGGTTGAATGTCTCCAGAGGAGACTCCCCAACCTCTCTGGGCAGCCTGTCCCAGGGCTCCATCACCCCCAAAGGGAAAGAGTTTCTCCTTACGTCCCCATGGAACTTCTGCTCCAGCTCACACCCCTTGTCCTGTCGCTGCCACCCCTGAGCAGAGCCTGGCTCCATCCTCTCACCCTTCACACATTTATAGACATTGATGAGGTCACTCCTCAGTCTCCTCTTCTCCAGGATAACAAGGCCCAGCTCCCTCAGCCTCTCCTCAGCCTCTCCTCACAAGGCAGGGGTTCCACTCCATCACCTTGGTGTCCCTGTGCTGGGCTCTTCCGAGGAGTTCTGCGTCCTTCTGGAACTGAGGGGCCCAGAACTGGACCCAATATTCCACTGTTACACCTCTGCACCGGCTCTGCCCTGGGACTGCTACTTGTACTTGGGTTTTTCAGGTGCTTTTTCCTACTGAGGGAGGTTTTTGCTTGAGCAACACTTAACCCAGTGTTGTTGGGTGAGTGTTCTTGGTTCTGAGGTGCTGTGGCTCATGAACCTTACCAAAGAGGGGGCTGCCCTGCTCCTCCCTGGGCTTGCCGGAGCCCTGGGCAGTGGGGTGCCATGCAGACGCCCCGTTTTTCCTCTCTTTTCCTTGACACCGGCCTCTGCCAGCGCCCTGGAGGGCAGCAAAGTGGCGGGCTTGAGGGTCTGGGGGCACCCCGTCTGCCGCCATCAGCCTGGGGCTGCCCTGGCCTCTCTGCCTGCACCGCCGCGTCCCTCGGGCCTGCGAGGGCCCCAGCGCCATTCCCCCGCCATCTCCCCCCCACCCCAGCCCCCGCTAGTTCCGGAGGGACCCAGCGCTCGGGCCCTCCCCGCTCGCCTCCGCCTCAGCGCGGCCCCGCGGGGGCCATCCGGGGCGGGCAGCGCCGGCCCGGCGGGGCGGTGCCGGGTGCCGGGGGCGGGCGGCGCCGTCCGCTCCCTCCCTCCCTCCTGACCTCAGTTCCTGGCGGAGCTCGGTGCCCGTCACGAGTGCGGCTCCGCTCCCTCCTCTCCGCGGGGCCCCGTTCGCCTCCGCGCCCGCCGCGGGGGGCCCCCGGTGCGGCCATGGAGCGCTGAGCGGCAGCGGAGGCCGGCAGCCGGCGGGCCGGAGCCGGGGCCGGGCCTGGGCAGCCGGCAGGACGGAGCCGGCCGGCGGGGAACGGCGGGGCGGCGAGCGGGCCCGGCGGGCGGGCCGGCATTCGGCCTCCGCCGGGCGAGCGCGGCGACGGGCGGCGGCGGCGGCGGCGGCGGCAGCGGCAGCGGGCGGAGGCGCCATGGAGCCGGCGGAGGTGAAGGACCGCATCCTGGAGAACATCTCCCTCTCCGTGAAGAAGGTGGGCTGCCAGGGCCCCGGCGTAGGGCTGCGGGGGGGCCTGGAGGCTCCCGGGGCCTTGGAGGCTCCCGCTTGGCTCTGAAGGGGGTGTGGGGACGGGGACAGCCCTGGGCACTCCCCCCTCGGCCCTGGGGTGCCTCAGGGGAGCCGCCTCCGCCTGAGGTGCAGGGTGTCGGACCCCCCCCGGGGATCCCCCGCACACGCAGTGCTGCTGAGGCCTGAGGCGGGGGTCAGGCCCTCGGGACCCCCAGCACCCACGGTGGGGACACTGGGGAACTCTTTGGGACAAGGACTGGTGACAGGGGGGGTCTGTGCTGGTTTGGGGATGTCCCTAGGGACACCCTGTGCCAGGGATGTGAAGGTGGAGACATCCTTCTGCTGGTGCCATGGGACCCTGCAGAGACACCCCGGGGGTGAAGGGCCTGGCCCCCTGGCCTGCCCTGCCAAAGGGACACTGCGAGGGTCACCCCAGGAACTCAACTGGTCAGGGTGTACTGGGGTTCCCCCTTGTCTGAAGGGTTCCTGAAGGGGAGGGCATCCCAGATCTTGGGAGGGGATCCCAGATCCTGATGTGATCCTGGATCTTGGGGGGAGTCTCTTTTCCTGGGGCTCTACATCAGGGGTGTCTGGTTGAGTCCAGCACAAAACCCTTCTTTGAGAGGTCCTCCCTCCAGCCAGGCATACACTGTAGGTTGGCTGTGCCCTGGTCTGAAGACACATCCTGCATCTTCCTCCTCATCCTTCTGCTTGCCCCTCACTTCTGACCCCTTGGCATCTGCTGCTGGTGCGAGTGATTCTTAATCGTCTGTGTGCTGGCACAAAGGTGGCCAGGACGCTGGACTCTGTTTGGGGTGGTGACATGAGTGAGTTGTTAGGATGTTCTGGAGGTTTTGAGTTGGGCCACATGTCCTGTCTGATCTACAAGTGAGCTCCAGCCATCTTGGAGAAAGAACACGAGCTCCGTTTGAGGAGGTAAAAGGGAGTCTTGTTCCAGTTTTCATCCCAGGTTTCTGAGGGAAAGGAGGCTTTCAGGGCTCACTGGCATTCCTCCAGTTGTTGGGGTTTTCCGCTGCATTATGGAATGGGAGTTTTCCTGTCATCTGCAGTGTGTCCTGATGTGGATGTGTCTGAAACCTTCTCTTGCAAGGACCATTACAAGAAAGTTCCTGGCGCTGTTGAAGAAGGGATGGCCTGACATCACCTGTGGGACATGGAACAGACATGCAAACCTCTCCCAGCCTTTCTCTTTCCTTCCATTGGTGACCCCATCCACTGGTCTCTCACCTTTCCATCCTCTTAAAAATTAAGGATAATCTTTCATCTACCTGGAAATCAGAGGAAGTTCAGCCTGCTCCAAGCTCTGTTACAAAGATCTGCAGCGCTGACCTGGCTGCCTCAGTTTCCCTGTAAGTATAAGGATACACTATTCTCACACAGGACTCACTGGACATAGTTTACATGCATTCAGAAAATCCTTGGAGGTTCCTGTTGGAAATTACAGAATCTTCATCCTCCTCTTCCTACCTCTGGGTCTGTCTTGAGTAACTCCTCATCACCGGGATTGTGTCATGGGGCACGGAGGAGTTTTCCAAGTGCCTTGCCTTTGATTTCAAAAGCTTCCTAGCTGTGTAGGTTGCTTGCTCCTTGCTTTCGCCATCATTGCAGGTTTGAGTTGTGGAGTGGAGGGTTTGGAGGTGTTTGCAGTGATGTTCACGCCTCTCCAAGCTCCCAGATGATGAGATAGGCATTCTCTTCTCAGCTTTATGGGCCCAAAGAGGAGTTTGTGGATGCTCAGCAGTCCATGGACTGCAAATCAGATGTTGTTTTAGAAGACAGCCAGGACTAAACCCCACCTCAAGACTGGGTAAGCTGGCACAACCCACCACTGAAGGCTGAGGTGCCTGGTTACGATGTCAGGCTCTGAGTAGCAGTGGCAGTAAAAATACTCCAGATCTGGACCATTCCTTTACTTCACCCATATCCTGGAGATCAGGGGTTCCATTCCATCACCTTGGTATCCCTGCACTGGGCTGTTCTGAGGAGTTCTACATCCTTCTTGAGCTGAGGGGCCCAGAAATGGATGCAGTATTCCAGGTGTGGTCTCACCAGGGCAGAACAGAGGGGGAGAACCTCTCTTGACCTACTAACCACTCCCTTTCTAACACACCCCAGGATGCCATCGGCCTTCTTGGCCACGAGAGCACATTGCTGCTCATGGCCATCCTGCTGTCCCCCAGGTCCCTTCAGTTCCAGCACACCTCCAAGAGGGCTGTAAGCATGGTGTCGATTTCCTATCTTCATCCTGTCCTGCCTGGGAGGGAGAAGTTATTTCAGAGGGCAAGGCTTTCCCTGCTCGTTACGCGGCCAGTGCGATGCCACGGAGCTCATTGCTCCTCTCTCGTGACCGTTTCCTCTTCCCCATCCAGCTTTCTGCTCAGGGGGCTGCTTCAGCCCAAACTGCTGGCCCTTCTTTTTTCCTACTAATTAGGGCTTTATTGAGGATGAAGGCTGGAGCTGGGTGTGGTATGGCTCGGTGTGCGCCCTCGCTGTGTCCTGTGCATCCTTTCACCTGTGAGATGGAGATCCTGGTTTGCTCCAGGTAGTGCTGTGTGTGGCAGCGGTGTGAGAGCTGCTTCCTGGTACCTCCCAGTTGGATTTCTGCCATAATAAGCACGCTAGAAATGCCAGCAGCTTCATACCCATCATTGGTCAACCGTCTCCTGGTAGCTAGAAGCTGTCACAAGTGACCTGGTTGTGGTGGCATCATGGTTTTGTATGCTGCTGTTGGATTTCCAGGTCCTTCTGGATGATGCAGTGGGTTAAGGAAAGACTTATTGCCGTCCTGCCTGTGATGAGGTGGTGAAAGCACAGCGCTCCTCGTTGTGAATTCCAGGAGCTAAGCTTAGAATCATGGCTCAGAATCCAAGGTTTTGGGGCTCCCTTCTTTTTATTCAGGCTTTCTTCTAGTGGCTTTGAAGGACATTCATTCCCACGAACTCTGGAGCAGCTGATCCTGGGTGCATGTCAATCAGGTGGAGTGATGGCTTTTTGCTGATGTTGCAGGAGTTCTTGCCAAAAGCTCTGGCTCTGCTCTGGTTATGCATGACTTTGGGAAGGTTCCCACTTCCCCCACAGGGAATTAATGCCATGCCTTTTCTACTTGTCTCTGGATCAGATACTCAGCCTTGTCCCATTGAATTGTCTTTGGAGTTCCCTGCGCTCCCTGAACTCTGCCTTGCGGCATGTCTCCTCTTGCACAGCAGGGGAGGCTGGATTTGGGGATGGCTTAGTGCCCATGTCCTGAAGAGGTGCAGGTAGCGCTGGAGTGGAGCATCCCTCCTGGAATCACGTAGGGATGGCGCTTACCTCTGGCTGGGTGGATTTAATTAGCTCAGACACCGTGACACAGAGGTAGCAACTCCAGAGATGTGAAAATAGCTGGGTAGTGACTTGCTTTCTGCTTCCCGTTGAGGGGCACCTCGCTGGCTCGAAGACCACAAGGGTTTTTATCTCTGCCAGGGTGTTTCCTCTTGTTCACGTTGACTCCAGGCCACATCTGCTGTTGCTGTGGGGAGCACGCAGCAGGGACCGACACGGGTACATGCAGACCACTCTCCTTGGCGCAGGCCTGGCATGGGATGTGTGCCAGGTTTGCCAGACTGCTAGAAGCCCACAGCAGAAGCTAGCCACAATCTGGCAGAGCTCTGGAGTCAGTCACGAAGACACGAGGGTCGTTCAGGTGCTTTGAGAAGCCTGTGAACACTCACAGCTCTGACACGTCGTGTTTCGGTGGCCTTCCCAGGTTTGAGGAGAGAACCAAGCTGTTTGCCATGGTTCTGCTGAGAGCACAGCCGTGTGCTGCTTGGATTACTTCAGTATTTCAAGGTTTCTCTCTCCAGAAACTCCTAACACCACGTCCTGACGCGGGCCTGGTGATGATACAAGGTTAGTCTTCTGTAGTTCCAAGGGGATTGGATTCTGCAGATACCTGAAGTGATGTCTTTATCCTCAGAGGAGGTGCTTCTCAAAACCAGCTGTTGGACAAGGCTGTGATAGCCTTTTGGGAAGGAAATAATTCTGTTTGTTGTCCTGCCAGTAACACACAGCGTTTTTCTGGGAGAGCAGTTGGTTTAAGAGGCTGAATTTTGGCGCTGGGTCCTGTGCAGGGAGCTGAAGCCCTGCCTCTGAGCCTCTCTGAGCCTCCGGTTGCGCAAGTTCAGTGGCTGTTGAGCCATTTCAGCTTTCCCCACTTCTGATACCCTGCTCCAGGAGGAGTAACTGAAATAACCACGGGCCAGAGGGCTTGGTCTGCTGGGGGAGATTCAGAGCTGGCGAGCGAGTAAGCAGCAGCAGTGTGGGAGAGCATCGCCGTTACCAAGACTTGCAGGGCACAAGCACCCTGTGCTCACTTGTTTTCATCTGTTTACCGTCCAGGCTTGGTTTTTTCCTTCCCATGACATCTTGTTTTTATGTTGTGCTGAGCGTGTGACCTTCCCACCTGCCTTCAGTGAGCATGGGGACTCTGCTCCACAAGCAGCCAGCTTCGTGCCTATCCCCTGCTCCCTGCGCTCTGCTCACCGCCGTGGTGCATTAGGATGCTCCCTTCGACTTGCAAGTGTCACCCCTGGAAAAAAAACCTGTCCCTGGTTGAGCCACCCATGGGTCCAGCCTGCTGTGAGGTTTGTGGCTCAGGAATACCAAAGGAAAGCTCTGGAAAAGCCTTTGGGGCTGTGGGAGCTGACAAGGGTACATGTCTCAGGAGGTGACAACCTTATGAATGATTTAAAGCTCTGTGTTACCAGCCATGGAGCATCTTTGCTGTGGGTTTCAGCTTTGCCTGTTCCAGGGTCCTGTCTCTACACATCACAGAGCATGTTCTGCTTCTCTCCAGGCTGCTCCAGCATCACTTGTGGTGCCTTTAATGTGCGGATGCTCCAAGTGTGCAGATGCATTTCATCCAGGCAAGGTTTACTGAGTCCAGGATGGGAAGCTGGGTGCTGAGGCTGGTGCTGGTTTGGAAGCTTGTTGTAAGAAGTGTCAGATCAGGTATGCAACCTTCAGAAGGTCCTGCTAGAGCTGAAGTTTCAGGGCTTTGTGTTATACAGGTGTACACTGATGCCCCTGCCTTGCAATTCAGCTTGCTTTTATGGGTGGTAGGGAGGAATTGGAGTTCCCCAGGCAGAGAAGTTCAACCTCCTGTTCATCCATTTGCCAGCGTATGTCTGTACTCCCTTGAGCAAGGATGAGAGTGCTGGTTGCTTCTTTATCTTCTTATGTGTCTGTCCTGTCCCTTCCCATTGCCCCTTCCCTTGGATTGAGCTGTTATTGACGGTGCTAGACAAGGTCTGTCTCCTGGCACCTCTTTCTGGTGCTCCCAGGAGCTCCAGGCTTTCTCCTGAGGGTGCTCAGCTCTGGGTGCAGTCCCAGATGAGTGCCAAAGACCCCAAACCAGCTTCTTAATCAGCATTTTTAAAATCACATTGTTGGACAGCTTTGCAAGCTGCACCCACAGAAAACCCCATATGGGTTTGTTCTTGCTGCAGAGGGTTATTCTGGCTGCCCAGCCCCACAGGTAACATGCCACTATCCTTATCCAGTCATGCAGCCTGGTGGGAGAAGAGGTTTGCTTGCTGCTCTGGGGTGTTGCTTTTGTCTTGAATTCCTGCAGCTGAGTAAAACCCCTCTGCAGGCAGTGTGCTGTGGGTGAGGGAGCAGGATTCGGAGTGCCTCTCGCCTTTACTGTGCTGCTGTGGTCAGGGACCTGAGTGGAACACAAAGGGTGCCCTGACTGGGCTGTTTGCTTTCCTTTCATCCTGTTTGTCCTGCCAGGGAAATACTAAAAGCACAATAGGGAAACGAATTTGGTGTTGGAAAGCTGCTAGTGAAACATCTGCGAGCCAGATTTATGGTGAAGACTCGGTGGGGCCAGCTGGGGTCAGGTCAGGAGACTGTATTTATATATTTCAGTCAGGTTGGGGAAATACTGGAGAGATTTCAAAGGACAGCCACAGGAATGATTCGATTTGGAGAATGGACTTGGCAGTGTGGCTGCCTGGTGGGTTTTTCGGTGGCTCTCACAACACAGAAGCTTTGCAGATGAGCCTGGAGAGCTTCACACTCCCTGGGCATGGTGCAATTAGCAGGCTATACAATTGTGCAAGGGATATCCTCTCGTGTGCATGCCAGCACGGGGTGCGGTGTATCACTGCAAAAAGTACCAGCTTGTGGTTGATATAAACAGCAATTCAATCCCCAACCATTGATAAACAGGGGATTAAATCCTCAGCAGGGATGAGATGAGGGTGTTGGGAGCACAAGCCCCATGTAAATCAGCTCTCTGTTCCCTCTGCTTTCTTCTCAAGTGGGTTTAACTCCTCAGCTGTGAGTGTTCAGGCTTTTGTAGCCAGTTCAGTGAAGCAGGTTCTGTCCCAGCCTGTCACATCAGTGCTCAGACCCGGTCGGGGCTGCAGCGTGGTCTCTGTGAGTGGCAGGGATGCCTTCTGCGTGCCAGCCACACTTATTTTGGCCACAGGAATGTCTATAAATAGTCCTGGGTCAGAGCTCGAGGGGTTCACCATACCCCATATGAGTCATCCATCCCAGCCAGCCTTCAACCCTTCCTTCCAGTTCTGGAGAGATGACCCATGTCTCTCTCAGTTAATTCTTTTTAACCTTATTCCTTGTGACCTTCCTGATTTTCCCAGTCTCCAGCCTGTCTCGCTGCCCAGGTACATCAGGGAGCTGCTTTGAGGATGCTTCATAAAGCTTGGTCACCACCTACCTCCCAGACAGGTCTGTCTGCCGCGCTGTGATTAGGGAGAGGTTGGTTTCAAATTAGTTGTGTTTTATAGCGATGTGCAGGGGAGAAGGAAAGGCTCAGCAGAAACGCTGGGTTTTCAGGGCAGTGCCACGGCACTCCTGCCTGTGCTGCACAACCAGGGTTGGGTGCTGGGGTCATCCCTGGTGGGTGCTGCTGCCCTGAGATGCTTGTGGTTGTAATTCCTATAGATTTTCAACTAGGTGGATCTTGGAGCAGGCTGGGGAGCCTTAAAGAAGGGATACAACTGGGTTGTGTTCACCAGCTGGGAGAGATATCTCATCGCAGGGTTCTTCCATGTGTGCCTTCACCCTTCTTCCCAAGCTTCCCACACCTCCCCATCAGCTTCTACAAGTCCCAGCCTCCTGCCACCCTCACCCTGGAGATCCTCAGGCTTGTTCTGTCTTGTTTCCTCCATGGACATGTGGCAGCTCAACAGGGCAATCTCACTCTTGGGCTGCTTGAGCTCCAGCCAGCAGTTCTTGCCCATTGCTGGGGACTGTGAGCTGTTGGTGGTGTTTTTTTGGGGGGATGCTGGAAACAGGGCTGTCCTTGACGTAACACCAACCATCCAGAGAACATGGTGGCACATCTTTGTGCTTGTGGGAAGGAACAACGAGCCCTTGTGCTTCCCTGTGATGACAGCTCGACTCCACGTCCGAAACTGCTGAGCGTGCCTTTGCAGCTCACAGGGTCCCACGTGCATGGGGCTGGTGTCACCCCATGACTCTGAGCAAAGCACAGCCACGTCAGCTCATCCTCTGGCCCCTGGTGTCACAGAGGGGCAGGCTTGAGCCTTTTGGGGTTGGTTTGCTCTGAATGTCACTATGGGGATGGGTTTTCCAGCAGCATCCTGAGGAAGAGGGTGTGACGAAGGGTTCACTGGTTTGGGCTGAGCCAGAGGCTTTGTGCTCTTTGCAGAGCAGCTAAAAGTAACACCAAGCCTTAATACAGCACAGAAAAAGCCCTTCAAAACCTGGGCCACTTCATGGAGGGAATATTTGGCTTTTCTAGGGAACAGAAATGTTTTTTTCAGGGATTCACTGGTGCTTCTTGATGTTGAGATGACCAGTTAGCATGGTGGCATCCTGTGATGGTGGGAGCAGGTTGGTCCATGCCAGCAACCAAGAGGGTTAGGAGCTGTGAGCTGGCTGCACGAAGGACTGTAACAAAGATACAAGTTATTTTTGGAGAAGGAAGGAAAGAAAAATGAGGAAATGCTTCTATTTGCTCATCTGTCTCACTGACCAAGCTTGGGGTCTCTCTGTCATGGGGAATTCCTCCAGTCAGTGACACAGACAGGTTCCAAGTTCCTGCTGAGATGACCTCCCCAAGCTGTGTGTGTGGAGCTGGCTGAGTGTCTCCTTGGGTTTAGCAGAAAGCTAATGCAGGGCCTGCTTATTTTGGGGGTTTCCCCCAGCTGCATTTCCTCAGGGGGAGCACAGAGCCTGAAGAAACACCTGGGACAAAAACCCTCCTCTGAGGGTACCCCAGCTTTCCGCTGAGGTGACAGCCTGGTTGGGGCAACCCAGGAAATTTTTGCCTTTGAATCCTGCTGAAATAGTTCTTGAATAATGGGATTTGAGGGCATTCTTCTCCCTTCTTGGGTCTGGGCTGCCTATTAATAGTGGAAATCATCTGGGATAGCTTCCTCCCCAAAAAAATGGGTAAGAGCTGCTGAGCTGAAATGCTTTGGGTCTCACCTGGGTGTTGTGAAAGGTCCATGCATCGCTGCAGCACCCGTGGGTGGCTCTGCAAACAGAACTGTATTGCATATTTCCTTCCCCAGGGGATTTACCTTCTGGAGTAGACAGGACAGGGACTGGCTGAGCTGCCCTGTGTGATGGGATGAGGGAATTTGGCTGTGATTCTTCAGAGCTCAGCAGTTCTTTCCCACGTAAGGGCTGGGACCTGCTCCGTGCAGGGACACGCCTGGCTCTCCCATCTTACCTAAGAGCTCCAGAGACAGCCAAGGTCTTCAAGCCAGGAGGGTGTTGGAGTGAGGTATATTCCTATTTTTCAGAACATTGTTGGGAACAGTTCCCCAGGGTCTGTGAGGTGTCCTCTTGGTAACTTTCACATTGAGACTGGATAAGTTTTCTAAAGGAGTTTCTCTGGCTCTAGTAATAATTCAGGAGAAACCAGTTTCTAAGCACAGGTCGGGCTCAACAAGCACAAGAACATCAAGTTTGGGGGTTTTTAACTCTACAGTCGAACTGGTGAGGTTTGACAAAGACATATTGGGTCACCAAAATTATGTACATACAGGTGATGCGTTGTCATGGCTCAGGTGAACCCTGCTCACCATCCAGAGCCAAGAAGCGTGGCATATTATGGCTGAGGTTACATCCCAGGTGAGTCGTCTCCCTGCCTGGATGCTGGGTATGCACAGGATAGGAACCTAAATAGTTCTGTAAGCTTCAGAGGCCGGAGGAGGCTGGTGGGTGAGCTGGGCAGGGATGCAGGGTTTGGGTGTAAGGGGATTTCTAGCAGGTTTTGTGGAAGCAGAAAAGCAAGAAACATTGTGTGAAGCCTCCCAGGGCTGCTGTCAGCAGAGTGACTTCCACCACAAACAGGTTGACCAGGCATTGATGCAGCCTCTCCCCAGTGGAAGCAAACAACTCAGGATTAATTGAGCTGCATCTGTCCCTGTGCACGGTGCCTGTGAGTGTATCTGTGCCCTCCGAGTCCCTGCTGCTGTCCCAGCCTGTGTTTGAAAGGCTGGGGCAGCTCTCAGCTGCCTGGCATCAACACCCAGCATCAGGCTGGTCGCTCAAGGTGCCTGTAAGAAGGAAAGCTCTGTCTCTCCCCAGGATGCTGAAACCGCGCTGAGATCTTGCACAGATTTAGCTGCAAGAATGAAGCTCCTGGACTTGGAGCAGCTTTTTAGACTTGGAACCAGCCCCTCTCCCCAGCTAGGGTTTCCCATGGCACGACTCTGAGACTTTGAGGAGGGAATTTGTCCGTGGCAGAGCTAAAAACAGAGCCCAGAGCTCTTGATTTATTTCTGCTCTGAACAGCTTTGCGATGTCTGTGCCGCTGCACAGGAGCCACCGGATTCCTGCCGCAAAGGAGGCGGCTGTGCAGCTCAGCCTGTCTGCTCTACACAAGGGTGGTGGGTTGAGCAGCCCTGGCTGTGCTGCTGGCATGTCTCTGAAATGAGGATGAGTCTTAGTGGGTGAGGTTCACCTTATGAGTTACTGCCTGTAGGGTAAACCCATCTCTAAGTAACCTGCGTCGAGGTTTAGCAAGCTGGGTGACTGAAAAAATGACTTCATGCTGGCTGTGTGCTGGCATCCACATCTGCCTGGGTGGCAGAAAGGGTGTTTAAGCCATGGGACTTCTTTTTGCAGCTGCAGAGCTACTTTGCTGCCTGTGAAGATGAGACACCAGCCATCAGAAACCATGACAAGGTCCTGCAGCGGCTCTGCGAACATCTGGACCACGCTCTGCTCTACGGGTAAGCGCCGAGCTGCTGCTGGGCTGCTTCTCACTGAGCTTTGCTAGATGGGAAGCCATCTAGTAATTGGGGTGGAGATAACAAAGCCTTTCTTTAACCTTCCCTCTGACCTTCCTCATAGCCTGCAAGATCTCTCCTCAGGCTACTGGGTGCTGGTGGTTCACTTCACGCGCCGGGAGGCCATCAAGCAGATCGAAGTGCTTCAACACGTGGCCACCAACTTGGGACGCAGTGAGTATCCTCAGGCTCTGCCCCAGCTCTGTGAGCCAGTCTCTGTTTGGGGACATGTGGCAGGAGGCCCAGACCAGTTGTGCTGGCCCTGTGTTTGAGGGTTGGAGCTCCAGGCAGACCGAGGGAGCCAGCAGGCAGCTCCCTGAGCCAAGGAGCTGGGAATCCAGCCCTAACGGCACGATGGCTCTAGAAATAATTGCACCGTGCCTGAGGATCGGGTGTGGGGTCAGAGACATAGCCCAGCTTCTGCTGCTGTGGCACCAGAGCGATCTGCTTCGTGCTCCTGGAAGTGTTCCTGGCAGGTGGGAGGCATCACCTCTCTCACCCCAGAACATCTGGCTGTAGCTGTAGTTTGCCTGATGTTGCTTCTCCCCTGCTGCGAGTTGTCTGCAGTGGGTGTTTGGGGCTGTGGAGGCTGGTTCTCACACAGGACAGTGCCCAGAGACCTCCTGTCTGCCTGATTATCCCAACACCATTCACCTCCCAAGCCCTGCACCAGTGAGAGCAGAGCTGAGCCACAGATTCCATCCTCATCTCTCTCTGCACCAGAATCTGTGTAATACCTCAAACTGTGCTGATTTAGAGCAGTTCTCCCTCCATCTTTCCCATCTCCTCATCCCTGCTGGAGATGCCAGCAGGGCTCCCATCTCACCAGAGAGACACAGCTGTCTGTCTGCTTCTCAACCAGCTACTACACAGTCTCTTATTCCTATTCCCACTCCAAGTCACACATCTGACCCTTCGTTCCTACTGACACCTTCCCCACAGGTCCCCCCCAACAGTCAGTTGCTCCCCTGAAATGATACAAATGTGAATGAACAATCTGAGGTGGTTGAACTTGTTAATGATGATTTCCAGCTTTGCTTTGCTTCTCAGATGTTTCCCCATGGATAAATCTCTCTGCTGCTTTCCTTTCAGGCCGGGCATGGCTGTACCTGGCCCTCAATGAAAACTCCTTGGAGAGCTATTTGAGGCTGTTCCAGGAGAACCTAAGCCTGCTGCACAAGTACTACGTCAAGTGAGTATCCCAGCTCGTTCCAGTTCTTGTTTGGACACTGGTTGGCATCTCTTGCCAGAAGCAAGCTCTAATTTGTCAGTGGGGAACAAACAGGTCCATCAGCATCTGACCTTCTCTTGTGGGTTTTGCATGATTACTTTAAAGGTCCCAGATGCAGATGCACTGTCCTGTGTAAGATCCTGCAAGCATCTCGCTCCCAGTTCCAGATGTGCTCTTTATACTATTTCATATTTTCCAAGGAGCTTCTGAGCTCTTGTCCAGGGACCCAGCTCCGATGGATGCCTGGAAATCTGGCTGTAGCTTGTTTTGGGATAGCTCACATGGGATGTTCCTGCCTGTCCTGAGCCACGTGTGTCCAATGTTGCTCTTCGGAGGCAAACAGCAGGCTCACAGCTCTGGGGCTGTTTGTAGACACACCACCAAGAAAACAGAAGTGTGCTTGTAGCTATGTTTTCTCTTTCCCACATCTCTAAAGCTCTTCTGTTTCTGCTGCAGGAACGCTCTGGTTTGCAGTCATGATCATCTGACCTTGTTCTTAACGTTGGTGTCTGGGCTGGAGTTCATCCGCTTCGACTTGGACCTTGTGAGCATTTTATCTGTGTCCCTTGGCTCTGGGAGAGTGGGTGTGTGGAGCAGGGTGGTCCTGGGTGGGAGAGGGCTGCTTGGCCCGGGGTTTACTCGTAGTCTGATTGGCCTTCAGCTGAAATCATGAAGGTGCCACTCTTAGGAAAGGCTTTAGGCTGGGATCATTGGAGATCCAGCCGTGGGATTTATTCCTGTGGCTCAGTTATCCCTCTGCACTGTTGGGAAGAGGAGCGAGGCGGGTGTGGGGAAGGCAGCTGCAGAGCGGGTCGATGGGGATACAGTACTGGTGTCCCTTGAGGTGAACACAAAGCCAACCCTTGGTGGAGCTGTTGGGTTTCCTCTGAAAGGGGACAGGAATGGACGTTCCAGGACAGCACTGTGGTTTTCACCACACTAACAACTGAGTAGCAACTCAGAGCCCAACTCACCCCAGGCCCTGGTCTCTGCAGGACGCTCCGTACCTGGATCTGGCCCCGTACATGCCGGATTACTACAAACCCCAGTACCTGCTGGACTTTGAGGACCGCCTGCCCAGCTCTGTGCACGGCTCGGACAGCCTGTCCCTCAACTCCTTCAACTCTGTCACCTCTACTAACCTGGAGTGGGACGACAGCGCCATCGCTCCGTCCAGCGAAGGTCAGTGGCTCTTCTGGAGGTGGGTACGGTCAGGGCTGTGTGCTCCCACACCCCACTTTGGCTGAGCTGCTGGAGCGGTCGCGATGCCGAATGAGGTGGGAAATGAGAGCAAAGCAAGAAGCAGCAGTTAGGCTGTGAGTGTCTCCTCTCTTGCCTTAGGAGGTGCTGGGATTTAAGCTGTGGACACCCCTTTGCCTCAGACCAGGGGGGAAAGACTTTCCCTGCTAGTCAGTCACCTCAGGCCACGTTTCCATCTGGGGGGAGGTTGTTTCAGCAAGAACCAGAGAAATCTCCTCGTGGAGTGAAATCCATGCCCGTATCTGAATGCGGCTTCCAGTTCTGCTTATTGTGCAGTCCAGAGACCCAGCTATGCTGGAGGTGGTGGGCAGTTTCCAGTGGCTTTTCTCCATGTCTGCAGTCAGAGGGAAAGCCAACCAGTGGTCTTGGAACTGCTGTTTTAGCCTCTTCATGCATCTGAACTCGAGCAGCCTGAGAAGTTGTCTTGCTTGCCCCCTCATCTATATCAGAGACAGCAGGATATTGTTCCTGATGATGCCAGAAGACCTTGTGCCTGCCCCTTAACCTGCTGCAGGCTGCAGCAGGAGCTTCTCTGCCTCATGAAGCGTGTTCACATGAAGGAGCAGCTCTGCTGCTGCTCTTCCTAATCCAAAATACGTGCTGCAAGCGTGAAGGGATTTGTTTTGGGGGCTGTGCTGATGCCAGAGCCTCAGCATGCTGGGTAAGGTGGAGATGACATGAGGGCCCTAGCAGTAAAAGTCACAAGAAGCTTCTCTGTCCCCAGAGGTTTGGCACAAGCAGCCATTTTGGAGCATGCTGCACCCCTGGGCTTGTATTCCCGTTCCTCCCTCAGCAGGACCCATTTTGGTGCCAGCACGTCTCCAACCTGTCCCAGTTAACCAGGCAAGAGGTGGCACTTGGGTTTGGCTGCCTTCTCCAGCATGTCTGGTGGATGGAAGCTTAATGCCCCAGAGAAGAGGGGTTTGGAGTAGAGGTCCAGGAGATTTTTGGAACTAGATTTTGGGTGTGGCATTGTCACAAGCTATTCTGTGTGTACCAGCAGCGGTTGTGATCTGTGCCTCAGTTTCCACATGTGGAGAGGGGGTTGGTGTTGATGTGGAGATGCCATCCCAAGTTGCAGGACTGGGATGGTGCAGATGTGGGAGCCCTGGAGAGCTGGCATTGCCACTGCCTCTCTGGTGGAGGAATTGAACTTCAATAACTATTTCACTGCTCATCGTTTCAACAGGAGCATCTCGTCACCTTGGGAGTGTAGGTGAACCTGGGGATTTTAGGATCAGAGGACAAGTTTTTCCCTTTAATCAGACCCCTGGCTTTGCAAACATTAATGAGTCAAACATCAGAGTATCTGTGGGAGGTAAGTGTGAAGTGGGGAAACTGAGGCACAGAGCAATTGAATTGGTTCACAGAGGGGATCCCTGATTAGGTTCCAACCATTCTTCTGGTTTAGCTTTCCAGCAGCTTGCATAGCAGAGTCTTCATCCTTCCCTGGCCCCGTGGTGGCTCCCATCCCACAAACATACCCAACAGGAACAGACATTAGTGTGGCTGGTTCCCATTTCCATCCACATTCCCTAACTCTCTTCTCATTAATTTCAGATACCAGTGGAAGATTGTTTTGTTTCTCTCCTTTCCCACCTCCCTCCCCAAATCCCCTTCACACTCTTCCCCTGTCCCCCTTCCCACCCCACTACTTGTGTTTCTAATCCTGAGTTTTATCCCTCATTTTTGTAGATTATGATTTTGGAGATGTCTTTCCAGCAATGCAGACCATGCCCAGCAGAGACTGGGAAGGTGGGACATACTCATCTGTTACAACATCTTCTTTTTCTCTCTGCATTGCTGCCACCTGAAGCTTGCTGCATGCTCCTCCGTTCGTTTCCTTAACAAGCAACCACCACATCTTGATGGAATTGGGTAGAAAGGAGCAGGGAAAGATCCCCCAAGGCAGGAGGTTGTGTGTCTCATCTCCTCTGAGACCATGTGCAGAGCTTTCCCTGACTCCTGCACACTCACCTGGCTGTATATCCCAGAGCAGAGGGATGTTTTCCTGCCTCAGTGTCTCCTAGATGTGTCTGGCCCAGCGCTTGGTGTAGCAGGTGTGAGGCTGGAGGTTGGAGAGTGGTTCTGGGGCTGCTGGGGGCACCAAGGCCCCGTGTTGATAAAGGAGCCTGTGAAATCCAGCTGGCAGGCAGGGACCAGTGGCTCTGGAAGGAATGTGGCCACACCAGCCAACCTCATGCCACAGATTTTCCTCTTGGGGGTAAAGCACACAGGATGCCGACTGAAAAGCTGATCCACCTTCTCTGATTTCCTGAAAGCCCTGGAAAACAGCTGGATTAATGCTGCTTTCTCTAATTTGGGGCCTTTTTCAGGGATTTACCTGGGAGGCTTTGTCTTCCTTGGACCCTGCTGTCCTGTACCAAAACATTTCTCTTGAAGACACAGCATCCAGCACTTCGCTGTGCTCAGTTTGGGTCACTATGCTGCTCTTTCCCTTTCCTCTTTCCCCTCTTCTTCTTTTCCTTTCCTCTTTCCCCTCTCCTTCTCCTTTCCTCTTTCCCTTCTCCTTCTTTTCCTTTCCTCTTTCCCCTCTCCTTCTCCTTTCCTCTTTCCCCTCTCCTTCTTTCCCTTTCCTCTTTCCCTTCTCCTTCTTTTCCTTTCCTCTTTCCCTTCTCCTTCTTTTCCTTTCCTCTTTCCCTTCTCCTTCTTTTCCTTTCCTCTTTCCCCTCTCCTTCTTTTCCTTTCCTCTTTCCCCTCTCCTTCTTTTCCTTTCCTCTTTCCCCTCTCCTTCTTTTCCTTTCCTCTTTCCCCTCTCCTTCTTTTCCTTTCCTCTTTCCCCTCTCCTCCTTATCTTACCACCTCTCTTACCAACGTGTCTGCTCTGTCTGACCTTTGTGGTGAAGAGCACATGCCCGTTTGGGAGGACCTGGTTCTCTTTCCTCCACACACGGTCTCCATGTGTGCCCTTTGCACATCACAGGAGAAGGTGACCTCTGCTTTACCCCCAGAGGAAATACCCCCCATGTCCTTGGCAGCTGAAAGCTGGATGGAGCCTTGGATACAAATTTCCTTGGCCAGTACTACCTCAGTGTTTGGGGAAAGCTGCCTGCACTCCATGTGGATGGCTCTTGGGCTCTAACACGCTCCTTCCCATCTTCTTTCTTACCCCACGCGCAGAGATGCTCACAGAGATGGTTTAATGTGTCCCTGAAGCTTGAGCACACACCTAAAGGCTAGAAATCACGTTTCCAAACCCAAAACCTAGGGAGGAGCTTCACCGTGGGTGTTGGGTGCAGGCTGGGAGAAGCTGAGTGATGCTGTGGGGGGAGCTAATCCCTCTGTTTCTTGGAGGCACATGTGGTTCCCATGGGATCCACTGCTGCTCCAGGCTGGGTTCCTGCACGTTGAGCAAAACCCTGGGCCATGGCAAAGCTTTCATCATCCCTCCCTGCCAGGGTAGCATCCCTTTTCCTCACCATTTGTACACAGAGTGAGAGGTTAAGAAAGTTGGGGCAGTTCCCTGCTTCCAGCAAACATGTTTCAGGGTGAAACTTTGTATTTTGGGTAAAGATCGTTGGGTCTCTACAGAACTGGGGAGGGGTTAGGCAAAAGAAGTGCCATGTGTTCCAGTGACATGGGCTGGAAGCTTTTCAGTGCTTTATTTTCCCTCTAGTGTAGATGTTAAAAATCAGGGCAGCAGGAACCACACAGTGTTTTGAGATCAGCAGGCACAAACTGCCTTAATTAGTTTTTTTGATGAGGGGTTTCAAAACCAGCACCCCTCAGTCAGTCTGCTGGGGTGGTGGTTTCCTTCCCTGCCTAGCAAGAGGCTTTGGGAACGAAGGGTGCTGGAGCAGAGAAGGGCATGGGTAACCCTCCTTTAACCATGGCTTTGTGGTGGATAACTCTGAGCATGACTCGTGTAGCCCCTCTCTGCTGCTCCTTTTCCCTCTGAAGACTAACACAGGCTGAGCCATGACCTGTCTGTGCTGCCCTCAGACCCCGGTGAATGCCGTGTGTCCCCCCTCCTCTGCCACGCTTCCAGCCCCTCCATGTGTGTCTGGTGTGAGCAGCTGGCTCCATAAGGGTCGCTGCTCCATGGGCTGGCTCCCTCCTACCCAAGCAAGCATCTTCCTAAGGCCCCATCGCAGGGGAGAAGCAGCAATGCAGGGCAGCAGCCTTGTTAGCTCGCTGACATCTCCTTAAGGAACACTGTGTCCCCAAGACCCCTCAGATTCCTTCCCAAGGATCCTCCCTCTACTCCTTAACCCAGCTGCTGGCTCCTGGGTGACCAAGCTGTTATTTCCCACTGGGTGCAAATCGCAGAACAGTGCTGGGTTGTGCACTGGCCTCTCTGTCCCTCCTCACCTGTGGTGATCCCTGAAGCTGAGCTGGTCCAACAGCTCTGCCAGTGCCCAGGATGGTGTCCCTGGAACAGTGTGGTGACCACGTAGTGCCCCAAGCCCCCAGAGCGCAGCTTCACTTGATTTGACTTGATGCAGCTGCCCGAGCTGAGGTTAATCCTGCTCTTCCCTTCTTGTCTTTGCAGATGGAGACCTCACAGACACGCTCAGCTGCCCACCTTCCACTGCCTCAGAGGCGAACGGCAGCAGCAAGGCCTCTGTGAAGAGCCCGACGCAGCGTTACAACCCCTTCAATGAGGAGAAGGCTGATGTGCCATCCTCCACCGAGACCACACCGGTGCACACAGCTTCCCAGGAGAAGACAGAAGCCACCCCTGAAGGAACAGACCAGTCTGAGAGCTGCACAGAGCTGGAGGTCATCAGGTAAGGGCAGAGTCTGGAAACACACCCCTGAGTGTCATCTGCCTGCCACCAGAGCTTGATGATATGCTGTCCTTTCTATCCCAAGAGACAGTGTTTGTGGTGTAGCCTTCATTAGGTCATGAGAAAGGGGCTTTGGACCTCCAGACACTGACTGATGCTCCGTAGGTGTCACCAGAGCTGGTCCCTTGGGCCTGTGGAGCTACAGGCTGGCTTGACATCAGTGCCTTCACCAGCCAGTGCCTAACAGGGAGCTCAGGGAAAGCCCTGGGCTGCTCTTTGAAGCTCTCTGTCTGGTGGCAGCTTAGCAGCAGCTCTGTGCCTCTCACCTTCCCTCCCATCCCTCCTCTCATTTGTAGCTGTGGCTAAACCTGTTGAGGGAGATGCCTCCGCAGAGCTGCTGGCCTGTGTTTGACTCCTGGCAGAGGAGATCCCCGGGGGTTCCTCAGAGCCCTTCACCCAGACAAAGAGCTCCAGGCTCCGTCTGCTCACACCCAAGGATAGGGGAGCCCCAAAACCAGCCCAGCAGGCCCGTGCTTCTCTCTCGTGCCCTGTTTTTCCTGGGAGGAGCGGAGGAGCTGGGTTACATCACACCCATCAGTCTCACACACACAAGGGAAGGGGAGCACCACGCTCGCATCCCAATCCAGTGTGACCTGGCAGCAGGTTTGGGTGCCACAGGAGGCTCAAATGCTCCTGCAGTCGATGTCCCCATGGGCTCCAGCCTGCATCTCCCTCTTCTGGCAGGCTGGGACACGGCATTCCCATGTCCCCTTGAAACCTTCTACCTTCCCAGCACCTTGCTGTCTCTCAGGCAGGGATTTCTCCCACGTCATTTTAGCTCCACGTCCATTTGTGACTCCCCTTTGCTGCCAAAGGAAGCCCAGGGTGCTGAGTTAGCAGCTGATGCCTCTGGGGTTTTTTGGAGAGGTAGGAAACGGTGTCTATGCCCTGCTTTTCATGTGGCAGGGAGCATGGAGACAGGGGCTCTGTGGTCTGCATGTTCTGGAGGTAAGGATCTCTTTGCAGCAGGGGAAGTTTGGAAGGAAGGTTGTTGGGAAGGGGTGGGACGCCTCTCAGCCCCTCAGAGATCAAAGTGGACACAGAGTGATGTCTGTTGGTCTCTCACACTGCAGGTTGGCCAAGAAGAAGAAAACAGGCAAGAAGAAGAAAGCAAAGACCGAGGAGCCAGTGAGCAACCCTGCGCCCGTAGTGCCCGAGACCCAGCAGGCCAGCGGGGACAGCGGCATCAACGGGCTGAGTGACAGAGAAGACTCTCAGGGAGACGATGGTCCCGCTGCCACGGGGGGTGAGCCAAGCCTGGGCAGGCAGGAGGAGAGTCGTGAGCGCTCCACCCTCAGCCAGCTGGCTCTACGCATCCCCGAGATGAAGGACACGTCCATGGAGAGCGTGGGGCAGCCCCTGAGCAAGGTGATGGACAGACTCAACGGGCAGCTGGATCCCGGGGGCTGGAGCGCCCCCCTCGAGCCCCCCGGGCAGTCCTTTCGGACTGGCACGCCAGGGGAGACCCCAGATGGATCGTCCTCTGGCGACTTTAGCGAGGGGATTTCAGCCCCCATGGACTTCTACCGCTTTACCGTTGAGAGTCCAAACGCTGCTGCACCAGGTGGTGGCCACCATGACACTCCAGGGCCTGGCCAACCGCCACATGTTTCTGGTGGCCCTGAGGCTCCTGAAGAAGAAGAAGAAAGTAGAGAGAGAGAAGCACTTGGGGCAGTAGAGTCTGGAGGGACAAGTGGTGAACCCCAAACTGTCCAGACAGAAACCACCAACCCCCATGCTCTCCACGAGCCAAAGAAGGAGCAGCCCAGCCCTTCCCCGAGCAGCGCTGAGGACTCTGGCGTGGAGGAAGGGCAGGGCAGCCCTTCAGAACTGACCCATCCCTCTGAGTTCAGGTGAGAGCTCAGCACGGAGAGCATCTTCCAAACAATCCTGAGCTCGAGCTGGTACTTTTCCCTTTTGTCCTTGGTTTCTGGGAGTGGGGCAGAGACCATCTCCAGGATGGTATTCTTCTCCAAGAGGAGAATTCCCTGGGGGACCAACGGGTGCCCAAATGATGGGCAAGTTCAACAAGGAAGGGGATTGCCCTTCCTGGATCCACCCGATCCCCTGGCTACATCCACCCTCTCCTGTCTGTCTCCCCAGGGTGGATAACAACCATCTCCTCCTGCTGATGATCCACGTCTTTCGGGAGAACGAGGAGCAGTTGTTCCGGGTAAGGCGGTAGGAGTTGATCTCCCACGAAACACCAGCTCTGTGCCTACATCAGCCCTGGGCTGAGAGCTCTTCTCTCTCCCCACAGATGATCCGAATGAGCACGGGGCACATGGAGGGGAACCTGCAGCTGATCTACGTCCTGCTGACAGATTGCTACGTGTACCTGATCAGGAAAGGTATCCTGTGCCAACAGCTTCAGTGCTCAGCTGCAGGGAGGGACGCTTGGGGCTTGGCTATAAACTAGGGCACCACAGCTTGCTGCCTTCCCTGCCAGCTCCTGGCTGGCTCCCCTGTGTCCCCTGCAGCAGTGGCAGCCTCTGTAATGAGCTCAGGGTGACTTTGTCCCCCGAGGAGCCCTGGGACACGCTTCCCATGGCTCTGTGCTGCCTGGGACATGGTCTGGTTGCAGGTCTGCCACTGCTGCATTGCAGCCCGGATTCGGGCAGTGCTGGGCTCCTTTGCGCCCCTGCTTCATGGGTGTCTTTGTGTCTGTGCCAGGGGCAGCGGAGAAGCCGTACATGGTGGAGGAGGCTGTTTCCTATAATGAGCTGGACTACATTTCGGTGAGCACAGCCAAACCGTCTGCGGGGGGAATGGGAGGAGAGCTGGGAGGGGTCACTCCTTACCTCTCCAGTCACAGGGATGTCAGGAGCATCTTGGGGAGGGTTGTGTGGGCCTCTCTGTCAGCGCAGAGTGTTTTGACCAGTGAGTCTTCGAGGCTGGGAGAGTTAGAAGTCATTCTTCCCTCTGTGAGGTGCCCAGCTTGCTCCTACCATGGGTAGCAGAGCCACTGCCAAGCAACCAGCTCTCCCCGGGGCCAGAAGCCAGGTTCAATCCTGCTCCACCACCCCTCTTTCCCTTCCCTAAACCGCTCCTGTGTGGTGCAGGTTGGGCTGGATCAGCAGACAGTGACCCTGGTGTGCACCAACCGGAGGAAGCAGTTCCTGCTCGACACCGCGGACATGGCTCTCACTGAGTAAGCGGGGACTGGGTGGCAAACTCCTCCTGGGGCATGGGACCTCTGAGTGGCACCTTGGACTCGCGGCATGCTTTGGGGAATGCAGGAGAGACCAGTGACAGCCCCTCACCACAGAGTCCTGTGACCTGAGGCAGGTTGATTTGATGCCACTGGCTCAGTGCTGCAGGCATTGGGTGACGCAGGCTGCACGTACTTTGTGTCGCTTGGGAGAAGTAGGAGTGAGGTCTTGGCCCTGGGTCTCTGTCTATTGTTGGCTCAAGATGGTGGACCTCTTTAGGGCCTGGATGGTGATAAGGGATCTGTGTTGGGATTAGTGTCCATCTCCTGGTCTCTCCCATCTCCTTCTTGGAGTTCAGACTTTGGTCTGTAGATTGAATTCAAGACCCTTTGGTCTGGAAGACCAGAGGCCAGAGCGTGTGAAGGAGAAGGGGGGCTGTTCACCCTGGCCTCATCAGAGATCTCCATCTCCTCCTCAGGTTCTTCCTGGTCTCCTTGAAGTCAGCCATGATCAAAGGGTGCCGGGAGCCGCCGTACCCCAGTATCCTCATGGATGCCACCATGGAGAAACTGGCACTCGCAAAGTTCGTGGCTCAAGAGTCCAAGTGTGAGGTGAGTTTGGATACCACAGCTATTGCTACATGCGGTGTAGCTCACAGGAGACTCCCTCCTGTTGACTTCTCTGCCTGATTCTTGCAGGCCTGTGATGTGGTTGTGCGTTTCTATGGCCTTGTTCACTGGGAGGACCCCATGGATGAGGCGCTGGGTCCCACCAACAACAGCTGTGCCTCCACTGAAAACACAGTCACCAAGGATGGCATCCTGCACTACAAGGCGGGGACCTCCTACCTGGGCAAGGAGCAGTGGAAGACCTGCTTCATAGTGCTCAGGTGGGCTGAGGGTCGGGACTGGGGTCAGCCAGGGCTTGCTGGAGGTGGCACTGGGGCCAGTTTGCTGCCTGGTAACTTGTTGGGAGGTGAACAGGACCTGTCTTGTCACCTGAGAGGCCAAAGCCTCTGGCTATGGGCTGTGTGGGTGGAGGGCAGGACAGGAGTGGCTGTGGGACCGAAGGCAGAGCGTGTTCCTGTGGTTGCTGGAGCCAAGCTGATTCCAGTTACCATCTCTCTCATCTTCCCCAACGGCAGCAATGGGATCTTGTACCAGTACCCGGACCGCACGGACGTCACCCCTCTGCTCTCCATCAACATGGGGTAAGTGGGGATCTGGGGTTCTGTGGGGTGTTGGGGGAGGTGTTTTGGGGCAGGACACGGTCTGTCCATGCCACAGGACTCCCTGCTTGGTCCTGGCTTGGTGCAGGTGCTATTTGCTTTGGCTCTGGTGTGTGTAGCCAGAGATGGGCTCACTTCCCCATGGGCTTTGCATGCCAAGCCCGCTCCGGGGGGGGGAATTGGCCTCTGAAGGGCTCAACTCGGCTCCACCACGATGTGCAGAGATAGGGGCTGCCCTTGGAGAGCCACAGGGGATGGAGCAGCTGGGAAACGGCGATGTGGGGCGTGAGGAGGGTGGGCAGAGGCTGCTGTCAGGCCAGTGCCAGCCTGTCTGTCCCGCTGATGTCCGTCCTACCCCTCTCTCCCAGCGGTGAGCAGTGTGGGGGATGCCGGCGCTCCAACACCACCGACCGGCCCCACTCCTTCCAGGTGATCCTGACAGACCGGCCCTCCCTGGAGCTGAGCGCAGAGAACGAGGAGGACATGGCAGACTGGATGCAGTACTTCTGCCAGGCTGTCTCCAAAGGGGTGAGCTGGGGACAGGCCCCCAAACATGGGTCATCAACCCCCTCCTTCACCCCTAACACCTTCGGGGAACAGCCCAGCCAGCACAATGCTGCTGATGGGAGCAGGGATGTCTGGCAGGGATGGAACAGGCAGTTTTCTCCCAAGCCAGGAGCACTGCCCTATGGAGATGGGGGCTCCTTTGTGCCAGGTTTTAACCCCACCCCCCCTTCCCCACCCCATGCAGGTGATCCCCCAAGGTGTTGCCCATACGCCTTGCGTCCCCTGTTGCCTGGTGCTGACGGATGAGAAGGCTTTCACGTGCCATGAGGACTGCCAGACAAGCTTCTTCCGATCACTGGGCACCACGGAGCTCACAGACATCACCGCCATCTCCACGGAGGCCGGGAAGGAGTACTGTATCTTGGTGAGCATGGTGCTTTGGGGCTGGCCAGCTCAGGGCTGCTGAAGGACCACAGTGGTAATGCTCAGCCTCTCTCTTCTTGTTCAGGAGTTCGCTCAGGACCGCAAGCAGTTCCTGCCCCCCTGGGTCCTCTATTTTAGTTGCACTACAGAACTGGAGAGGTTCCTCTCTGCACTGAACACTGCGTGGAGGAACATCTACCAGGTGAGTATGCCAGGCTGTGTCGCACACTTACCCAGCATGGAGGAGCAAACATGGCTGGCATCCTCTGAGGAAGTTGTAGGTGATCCAAGCTTTCCAATGAAAGGCAGGAGAGCTGTGGAGCTCCTTCGTGGCTATGTAACCCTGGGATGGGAGATTTAGAGCCTGAGACTCCTGGCCATGAGCACTGAGGGCAAGGGAAGTGGGGAGGAACTGGGGTCAGCCCCGTCGCGCTCCATCCCCTCTGTCAATGACAGAAGCGATTTTCCCATCAGTTCCTGAGGCGATGGGGAGAAGCAGCTGGTGTTTGTTCCCCTCCTGACGGCCTCCCACGTGTCTGTTCAGGTGGATCTCCTGCACAAGGCCATTCTGGACGCTGCTGTCAAGAAGAAATGCGAAGATGCTCAGAGCCTCATCGAAAGCGCCTGGCAGCGCAGCGACAGCCTCTGCCGCGGGCGAGCGGAGCGGGACCCGTGGTGTTAACCTTGGCTGGAGGGAAGGACAGCTGATGGGAGCCCATTTTCAGAGAGCAGGGCCTGTTATCTGGCTGCCCCGCAGCCAGCTGGCACCTCCAACTCTCCCGTCATCGCTTGCTCCCCACCCGGAGCGTGCCTGCAAGGTGGGGACCCCACACACCGTCCCTGCTGCGGACATCCAGCGCGGTTTTGGGGAGCAACTGGACACTTCACCACGCTGGAGGCGAGGCCAAAGTCGGCTGCTTCCCTTGTACAGCTGTGCAGGCCACCCTGCGCCCTCCTCATCCAGCCGTCACCAGGCAGAATCGTCCGCCTTTCACGGAGTAATATCCTGTAGTAATGAGGGAGAGGGTGGGAGCGGGTTGGGCTGGGGCTGAGCATCCCCCCGGCGTGGGGGGGAGCAGGACCGAGCTGTTCATTTTAGAACAGAGTAGGGACATGGAGGTGGTGAGATGGGAACACTAAATCGCTACCGTGCATGTTTGCTCCTTGCTAATACAATCACCAGGCCCGGCACTGCTTTGCTGCCTCCTCTGGCATCTCCCAGCACCAGGAGCTCTCTCCTGGGATTGCTGGGCATCACACCACCGTGCCCCAGCCTGTCAATGAGACCTGAGGGGGGGTAAGGAAGAAGGACCAGGGCCAAAAATTCAGCCTTGAATTATCTTGACATGGTTTTAGCTCTCGGAAAACCAGCTTGAGGTTTGGACACTGGCCCTGGGCACCGGGGAAAAGAAGAGGTTGAGTCTGATGTTCTTCAGGGGATGTTGTCCCAAGGCTGCCACCAAACGTGTCACTACCCACGAGGCCCATGAGGACATCTCACTGCTTGCCCTCTACAGCGACGCCTGGGGGGGCACAACCCCAGCTTTTAAATAATAACAACTGGGAGCCCTTCTCCTGTAATATACACGGGGCCTTTTTCGGGGAGAAAACCTACGTGACTGAATGTACATGTACATAACCCTGCTTCCTCTCCCCCTCCCCGAATAAATATTCATTGGTAACTTGGATTTAGCCCCCCCTCGACAGCTTCCTGGGCTGGCTGGAGCCTGCGGCTTCGCATTGGGGCAGGGAGAAGATGTTTGGGGAGGATGTGCAGCCCCTCAGGTCCTCGCTGAACCCCAGCAGCGTTCACCCTGCAGCAGGACACGTTCAGGGCTTCAGCTGGGAATTATCTGTCTGTCTGATGCTGCGTCCCCCTTTATCCCGGAGCCGGGAGGTATTCCCTGTCTAGACAAGAAATAAACAGCCCCTGGGCCAGCCCCCAGCACCCCCCACCTTCCCTGTTAACCCCCCTTGCCTTTTGGGTTTAAAGGAGAAAATTAGGGGGAGGATAGGGGCGCTGAGGCAGCCAGGGGAAGGGAAGGATGTTGGGGGTGCCCCCCTACCCCGTCCCCCAGAGCGGCTCAGCTGTGGCAACACTGTCCTAGAAATAGGAATCCTTGGGGAGGGGGGGAGAGGGAGGAGGGGTGGGGAGGGAGGAGGGGGCGGGGACACGACAGCCCCCCCACACCCCCACCCTACCCCCTGCAGCTTTTTGGGCTGGGAAGCTCCAATTTGAAAGCGTTTTGGGGCAAAACCAGGCACGAGTCACCCACCAAAAGCGGGGGGGGGGGGGGGGGGGGGGGGCGCGAGGGGGTAAAGACACCCCCAAGTGTTCCTAAGCTGCAGCCACAAGCTTAATGAGTTGGCCAGTCCTCACGCCCCCCCCCCATCTGGCCGCGCGATGGCCTCGGCACGGCCCCGCCTCGTGGGGGGGTTTTGGGGTGAAAAGGGCCCTTTTCCCTCCCCTCGTGGGGGGGGTTTGGGGTGAAAAGGGCCCTTTTCCCTCCCCGTTTCCGCCGGTCACCGCCGCGTCACGTGAGACCGGGATTCGGCTGCCGGGAGGGGGGGAGCCGCGCACCCCCGGGCCTCACCTTTGCCCCACATCCCTTCCCCAAATTGAGGGGTGGCTTGGTGGGAAAGGAGGGGAGTTGGTTTGCAGGAGGAGGCGGTGCTCGCTCCCCCCCCCCCCCTTTTTTTCCCTGCAAGGCGGGGGAAGGAGGAGGAGGAGGAGGAGGAGGAGGAGGAGGACAGGGAGGGGGGGACGACGAGGAAGGTGGAGCCTGGGGCTATCCCTGCGGGCAGGTGCTGCATGGCGGCGGGGGCCGGGGCCCTCGCCCCCTTCCCTGGGCACCCCCCGGCTTCCCTACATGAATTCCCTTACCCCCCCCAAACCAGACCCCGCGTCGCACGGGGTTCCCCAGCGGGGGGGGTACCGCCGGCCATCGATCTGGTCCTGGGAGCGGCGGCCGGTTGCTTGGCCTGCGTCCTCACCAACCCGCTGGAGGTGGTCAAGACCCGGTTACAGCTTCAGGGCGAGTTACAGCCCCCCGGTACCTACCCCCGGCCCTACCGGGGGGTGCTGCGGGCGGTGGGGGCCGTGTGCCGGGCTGACGGGGTGCGGGGGCTGCAGAAGGGTCTGGCCGCCGGTCTCCTCTACCAAGGGTTGATGAACGGCGTCCGGTTTTATTGCTACTCTCACGCCGAAGATGCCGGTTGGACCGGGTATCCCGGGGGCACCGTGGCCGCCGGTGCCGTTGCCGGGGCGGTGGGAGCCTTCGTGGGCAGCCCCGCGTACCTGGTGAGTGCCCAGAAGCCCTTGTATTGGGGAGGAGGGGTGGGAGGGTGAGGAAGGGGGGGGGGGGGGGGGGGATTTTAGGGGACCTCCCCAAAAAGATTTGGCTAGCCCACAGCTTGTCTGCATCCTAAAAATGCTGGCACGGTGCATCTCTTCCCTCTCCCCCCCCCGTCCCGTTTTTCTCTGCACCCCAAAAAATGCCTCGTACCCGCCCCTTTCTCACCCAATTCCTTGTCTCCCCCCAAAACCCAAGGGGATAACCTCCTCATAGGGAAATTGGGGTATCCCTCCCCCCGGTTTTGTGGGACTCCATTGGTTTTTGGGGGTGCAGAGCTCAAGGGGGGGGGGCTGCAGTGAGTGTCTGCAGGGGTACTTTGCCCTGGGGCAGGGAGGGGGCAAAGTGAGGTCCAAAGTCTGGAGGTGCTGCTTAGCAACACACCTGGCACCCCACATCTGCCAGAGGGGCTTAAAGCACCCAAAAAAACTGCTAGGAAGAGATTTGGGGAGAACCACAGCCTGTCCTGGTGGGAGTTAAGGGGGGTTTCATTGCTGTGTCCCCCCCCTACCCAGGTCAAGACTCACCTCCAGGCCCAGACGCTGGGGGCCATGGCTGTGGGTCACCAGCACAACCACGAGGTGAGCGGGGATGGGGTCTGGGGAGGGGGGATACAGGATGGGGGGGACACCCATGATTCGGTGGCACCTCTGCCATGCAGCCCTGGCGAGGACGACGCTATTGCGGCCACCGGGTATTTTAAGTGGCTGTTTGGCAGCTCAGCCCAGTGTCATCGCTATAAATAACAGCACAAGGACAAGGGGGTGGCGGGGCCGCAGAGCCATGACACCAAATCCAGACACCCCTCAGGACCGGTGTCACCCAGCTGTTGGTGGCTTTGTGCCACCAATGGACACTCCGGGGTGGTGGGATGCACTGTTCTTGTTTCCCCCTAATTTCTTCTCTCCCCCAGAACATCTCTGGAGCTTTCAAGAGCATCTACCAGCAGCACGGGGTGGTGGGGCTGTGGCGAGGGGTGACGGGCGCCGTGCCACGTGTGGCAGTGGGCTCGGCCGCGCAGCTCGCCACCTTCGCCTCCGCCAAGGACTGGGTCTGCGAGCGCCAGGTGAGTGGGAGCGTGTCGGATCCGACTGCCACCGGCTCCCCGTTTTCCTCCATGGGGTCTGGTTTTTTTTTGGGGGGGGGGGTGAGCTGACAGCCAGCGCTTCCTGCAGTGGTTCGGGGAGGGCAGCTGGGCCGCGGTGCTGGCAGGGGGCATGGTGAGCGGTGTGGCCGTGGCGGTGACGATGACGCCTTTCGACGTGGTCAGCACCCGTCTCTACAACCAGCCGGTGGACGCTGACGGCACAGTAAGGCCATGGGGCAGAGGATGGGGAGGGGGCTACGCGGCTTTTCTGGGGACCGCAGCTGGCAGAGGTGCGCAGCCGGCTCCTCTCTCCCCCAGGGCAAGCTCTACCGGGGTTTTTTGGATTGCATCCTGCAAATCTCCAGCAAAGAGGGGCTGCTGGGCTTGTACAAGGGCATCGGCGCCGTCTACCTCCGCCTTGGCCCCCACACCGTCCTCAGCCTCTTCTTTTGGGACGAGCTCAGGAAGATGGTGCAGCACCAGGAGCCCCCGGGGCCGTAGGACGGGCTCCCAGCCCCGCTGCAGCCATTAATAAAGGGGTTTTTCTATTTTTTTGGAGTCGTTTCAGGGTCTTTGGGGTGGTACAAAAAGAGATGGGGGGAGTCATGCCCTGCAAAACCAGGACCTGAAATGCCATGATGCATCGGGGTGGAGAGGAGAACGGCGACGCCAGGGCAGGGGGTGTTAAAGATGCTGATGGTCCCCGAGCTCTGCCACGCACATCACAGCACTGCAACCCCCTCACCACCCTAATTTCCCCCTCTACGGGGCAGCTGGAGTTCAGCTGCTCAGAACGGGGCTCCAGCTGCCCTCGCTTACCCCAGCAATGATTTACCAGCCCGGGGTGGGGGGGGGGCCTGTCCCAGCCTCCGCCCCCGCGGACCTTGGAGCCGGGGCCTGGCCGTGCCGTGGCTCCTCTCTGCTGAAAATGTTTTCGCTGGGGTCCTGGCTGCCGGCATGGCCCGGGCTGGCGTGGGGCTGGGCGCTGCTGGATGCGCTCCTGCAAGGTGAGAGTCCCCCCCGGGGGTGGTGTGAGGATGCTTTGGGAACATCCCAGGGGATGTGGGTGACCAGCTGCTGCCTTTTCCCCGCAGGGCTGGTGGGTGCCTGCGCCGTCTCGGTGCTCTGCAGCCTCCTGAAGGTTTATCTCTACATCCAGTGCCTGAAGTAAGCACCGGCCCTTCTTCCACACTGGGGGGTTCGTTTTGGGGAGCCGCTTTTGGGATCGGCTGTCGGGGAGGGTGGCTCTCAGCACCCACGGGTTCTGGGGGTGGCCTGAGCAGGGCTGCACCTTCCTCTCCTTGCCGCTAAGCACAGCAAGGAGTCCCTGGGGCTGTCGCCCTGTTCTGTAGTGGCAGAGGAGGAAGGACATCCTGCCTGGCTCAGTGTCCTCCCCACCTCCTCTCCATTGTCCCCAGCAACCCGGAGAGACAGGCAGAGAAGGAGGCAATCCGGGCGCAGTGGTGGGTGCTGGAGCCGCTGCATGTGGTGGTGCTGACGGGTGTGCTGGCCATGGTGGGCTCCCGCGTGGCTGCGCTGGTGGCACTGGAGTTCTCCCTGCGTGCCGTCTCCACCATCCTCTCTCTTGGCAAGGTGAGATGGGACAGGGGAAACTGAGGCACGAGGGGCAGGGGTGTGGTGTGGTGTAGAGGGAGCCATGAAGCAGGGGGTAGAGGGGCCACAGCATGGAGGGGCCCACGCATCGCTTTGCAGCTGCGTGTCCCCTGGCTGCTTTGCGGGGCTGACAGCGCCGTCCCGCTCTTGCAGGGCACCCACAGCAGCCAGCTCTACCTGCTGTGCCAGTACTCGCTGGGCTGCGGGGTGTCCTGCGGCCTCAGCTTCTTGCTGGAGGGGGCTCCCCACGGGACCTGCAACCTGGGGCTGGCAGCAGGGCTGGCGGGGCTGCTGGCCACCTACGCCCGGCGTCTGGCTCGTCACATCTGCACCCTGTACGAGCTGCACAGCCGGGAGCGTTACTGTGGCGTCTGCATCCTGCTCCTGGCTGCTGGTCATGGCATCCCCCAGCTGCTGCGCAGGGCTTTGGCCGTCACCTTTGCCGTGGCTGACCTGGCTGCCGTGGCGCTCATCAACCGGGATTTCCTCTCCACCGCGGAGGCCGTTCGCTTCTGGACGCCACTCACCATCTGCTACACGCTGCTGGTCATCTACATGCAAGGTTAGAAAGGGACCAAACCCCCCCAGTTAGGGGTTTGCTGGGGGCTTTTGGGGGGTGGGGGTGTCCCAGTATGGGGCAGCCAAGAGCTGTATGGGGACACTGGGGGATAACAGGGGCATATGGGCATCCTGAAGGGGATATGTGAAGCTGTGCTGTGGCATCCCTGAAGTGCACGGTGTCCCCAATCATGAGGCCAGGGAGGGGATGGGACCCTGTTGAGATGACCCCCCTGATGCCATGTCCCCGCAGACGAGCCGCGGCAGAGCTCCGGCAGGCAGCCGGTGTACCAGACTGTGCTGGTACGGATGGGCGGCCTCTTCATCCTCCTCCTCACCGTCGGCCGTTGGACCGACATCCTCCACATCCTCATCTCGCTGCTGGGAGAGCTCTGGTGTCTGCTCCGTGCTGGTGTCATGCTGCAGGTGTGCCTGCGACAGGTGAGATGGGGTCACCTCCCTGCCTGGACACCAGGACACGGGGCTGGCAGCAGCCCTGAGGCCACGGTGAGGGGCCTTTCTGCTTCTCTTCTTCCATCTCCCGTAGGATCTCGCCCAGCAGTCTCGGCTGGATAGGCGGTTGGGATCAAGATCAGAGGAGACATCCTGATGAGCCTTGGGGTGTAACTGGACATTGGGAACTCGGGGTGGCTTCGCCCAGCACCCCAGAATGTGGGCACGTCCCCCCAGCCCCCCTGCTGCAGATCCCCCAAGGGGACAAAGGAAAAAGGGCTCCCGGAAGGTGCTCGACCCCCATCCCATGGCATGGGGGAGGTCGGGGGGAGGCCCACACAGCCCCTGGATTTTGGGGGGGACCCCGCAAGGCTGTGGCTGCGCAGGGTGTGGATGAGTGTGTGGGTCCTTGGTGGCTGCAGGGCCGCGCTGTCGCTGCTCAGGGGCCTCGGGGGGGTCATAAACCTCAGCAAATAAATGTTTTTCCAGCAAAATCTGTGGGCAGAGCGAGATGGAGACACGCTTGGGGATGGCCAGGTGCAGCTTTTTGGAGGAGGGGTGGAAGGAAAACTGAGGCATGGGCAGGGTGACCTCTGGGTGAGGGATGCACCGTGCCTCAGTTTCCCCACCTGGCTGCAGCCGGCTGTGCTGTGCCATGGGGCACCAGGCCCTGCGCTGTTGGGGTGCAGGATTTAGGGAGGGAGGTCCTGGTGGTGAATGATTCCCTGTGCAAGAGCCCCCCTGGCCCCAGGGGGGAAAGCAAGAAAGGTGTTGGGGGTCTGTGTGGGCATGGAGGGCACCTGGGGGTCTGTGGGGTGTTCTGGGGCTAATACGGAGCATACTGGGGCTTGGGGGGGACATGGGGAGCACCTGGAGTTCTATAGGAGGCCACGGGGTTATCCCAGAGCACACAGGAGCACCCCAAGGTACACGGGTGATGTGTGGGCACCCTGAGGACATGGGGCACCCTGGTGTGGTGCACGGGGCTTTTGGGGGGCGGCTATGACAGTGCACCCCAAGGTGCATGGGGCACCCTTAGGACATGTGGGGCACCCTTAGGGGCTTCATGGGGTACCCCGTGTCCCATAGGTCACCCCACGGACTTGTGGGGCACCCCAGGGTGCACGCCTCAACCCCCCCTCCCGCTCGGGGCTGTGGGGCAGGCAGGGGGGAGGAGGAAGGGAGGAGGAGGAGGGAGGAAGGGGCGGTGATGCCGGCCGGCTCTGCCTCCCCGCTGCCCCCGCCGCGCCGGGCAGGGCGCGCCCGCGGAGCGCACGGAGGGACCCGCACCGGCTCCCCAGGTAGGGGACAGGGACGCCCCCCGAGGGGTTGGGGGGCTGCAGGGACACACCCCCGGCCGGCGGCCCCCCTGGGTAGGAAACCTCCCCAAGGTAGGAGCTTCCAGGTAGGGTGTAGGAGGAACCCCCCAAGTAGGGAACAGCCCAGGCACAGGGCTGGGGACACCCCAAGATGGGACACGGGAGCCCCCAGGGAAGGACTGCAGGGCTGTCCTGGGACAGGGCAAGGGGACCAAGAGTCGCCCCCGGGTAGGGGATGGGGGACACCCCCGGAGTGGGACCGGAGATACCCCTGGGTAGGCACAGGGGGCTCCCGGGCGGGGGGGGGTGGGGGGGGGGGGCACGGTGGAGCCACCACTGCTCAGGGGCCGGGGCACCCCCAGGCTGGGGAAAGGGGTTGGGGGAAGGAGGCCTGCAGGGCCATCCCCAGCAAGGGACAAGGGGGCATCTCTGGGGAAGGGACAAGGGGGCAGTGAGGGCTGTGTCTCCCCACCCTGTCCCTTCTCCTGGGCATCCCCAAACCAGTCTTCAAGAGGTCCCATGGACTGGGGACAGAATTCGGGGACAGCTGTAGGAGGGCAATGTCCCAACCCAGTTTTGGGGGGTCTGGGGGTGCCCTATAAGTGGCTCCATCTCCATCAGTCCCCCCCTGGGTACCCATCCCAGGAGATTTTGGGGCAACACTTTGGGGGAAACCAGGGGGGTGGCCCTTCCCAACGTGGCCTTAGCTGTCCCAAAACAGGATGGAGCTACAAGGGGGGGGGACGACACACCCACTCTGCCATAAAAACGTGTTGGGTGGGGAACCCCATCAGTGCACCCCTAAAGCTTCAACCACCCCGACAACCCCTTGGCTCGGGGTTGGGGGGGGGAGAACCAGGGGTGTGCCTGGATGGGGCCGCCGGGATACCGTCAGCCCCAGCACAAAGAGGAATGCGAGGAGCACATGGTTCCCATTAGCCCCGAGAGGGGTTTTTTTTTGGTGGGTTTTCTTCTTTTCTAGTTGTTTTTTTATTATTATTGTCTTACACCACCCCCCCACCCCCCAATTTTTCTGCAGCTTGGCCCGGGAGGAGGAGGAACCGGCAGCTCCCGCGGGTGAGGATTTGAGTGGCCGGGCAAAGGTTGGCAGCGCCAGAGCCCGTTTTGGGGTTTCGCCGGCGGGGAGGGAGGGAGGGAGGGAGGGAAGGAAGGAAGGAAGGAAGGAGGGAGCAAAGCTGCTCGGGGTTTTTTCCTTGTTAATCCCTTCCCCTGCTTGAGTCAGAGGCTGAAGTCACCGGCGTGCCCATCCCGAAGCTTTTCCCATGCCACAGGGGAACAGGACACCCCCCAACCCTGAAAGGATGCGCTGACACCCCTGAGTGGGATTTTGGAGGAGCAGAGCCACCCTGCGCTGGGGTATGAGACCGGGCAACTCATCACACAGGTATTTTTCAGGTTGCTGATTAAGTTTGGGGTAAATTCTGCTTCTCCGGTGCAGCATCCCAGTTAAAGCCTTGGGGTCCCGTTCCCCCCCACACCTCCCAGACCGTTCTGGTTGGGAAGGGGAAGCTTCACCCCAGCTGCTTTTCCCGTTGGGAAGCTGAATAAACAGCCCTTTTCCTTCCCGAGCGGGGTTTATCAGGGTCAGACACATCCTGCCTGTGCTGCTGGGCAATGCTCAGGGGGCCATTTCGGCAGTGGGGGTGTTCATGCCTCAGTTTCCCCATCTATAAAAAATAAGGGGGGGGGGGGAATGCCCCAAGATCGAAGCAATAGTGGGGAAATGGGGGTAAAGCGTGGGGGGGGAATGGGGACCTAGAAACACTCCCAAAAAAGGGTCTGTAAAACCAGATCCTATTAGAACCCTGTTTTTTTCAGAAGGAAAGTGGGATTTTCCTGCTGCCCCCAGGGAGTTTAATCCAGGTGGGGGCAACAAGAGGAAATGAGAGGGGTTGAAAAGCTCCCAGAAGGCAGGGCTGGCCACGGGAGCGTGAAATTGGGTGATGTGGGCTGCTGCTTCACTGGGACCCTTTACCCTGTGTCCTCCCAGGCACGAGACTGTTTATTGCTGTGACGTGGGACGCTTGTTCCTTCTCCCTTTCCGGGAGGGCGAGGAGGGAGGCGGGTTGAGGCCGAAGGCCAGCAAGGCTGCAGGAGCTGCCAGCGTGCCCACGGGAGTTTGGGGTTTTTTTTCTCCTTTTTATCTTATTTTCCCCCAAACCAACCCCAGGTCCGGCCCTTCTGTGCCTTCAGCGATGCTGCCTGGGAAAGCAGAGAAGAGGATTGCTTCATCTGTCTTCATCACCCTGGTGCCACCGCGGAGGGAGGCGGCCACCAAGGAGAAAACCCAGAGTGAGACACTGTTGGATGGTGACAAGATCCCGGGCACCCACCGCCTCCCAGCCCCACCGCCGCAGCACCCCGCGTTGCCCAATGGAGGTGAGAGGTGTCCGTGTGGGGCTGGGAGGATGATGATGGTGCTGAGGGTACTGCTTCGCTAAAAGATGTGTGTACAGGCAGGGAGGAGCTGGGAGTTCTTTTCAGGGGGGTTATTCCCCAAATCCCTGCACCCATCCCGGCGTGGATCCGGCTGCGGGGGAGGGCTGTGTTTGCTCTCCATCGCTAGGTGCTTATCGGTGCTGTTTGTCCCCTCCACTGGACAGCGTTTGCTTTTGGGGCCGGGCAGGTCGGCAAGCGCCATCGCCCCAAAGCTGTCGGGGTGTTATCGGCTGTTACTGCCCCCCTCAAGCTCCCCATGTCTGGCTCTTCCTGCAGAAACCCACCCAGCAGCCCCTGAGCCTTTGTCCCCACCAGTGCTTGTCCTCTCCGAAGCCCCCCAGCCTTTGTCTGCAGAGGCACTGGGCCCAGCGCTGCAGCAGCTGGACCTTGCAGCACCCACCGCCTTCCAGGTGAGGATCGTAGGATGTGGTACCCCCAGCACCTCAAGTTTCCCCACCTGCAAGGGTGTAAACGTGACCTGCCACCACCTTCCCCCACTCACCAGGCCCCTTCCGCCTTCCCTGCCGAATTGAGGCCACCCAAATTTTGCCTGGAGCAAGCAGGCACGCCGCAGTGGCGGGATGCAAATGGGTACCCAGAGAGGGACAGCTCCAGAGGTAAGGGGGACACCCACCTGCACAGGGCAGGCTCCTCCCTGGTTGGGGAAACTGAGGCACGCAGCACTGAACCCTTCTTCCCACAGACATCTGCGCCTTCTGCCACAAAGCAGTGGGGCCCCGGGATCCGACGGTGGAGGCGATGCGGAAGCAGTACCACGCCGACTGCTTCACCTGCCGCACCTGCCAGCGGCTCCTGGCTGGCCAGCGCTACTACCAAAAGGATGGACACCCCACATGTGATACCTGCTATCAGGTACCCGTCCTGCCCTGGGGGAAGGTGGCAGGGGCTGCGGTCCCTTCCCAAGGGTGAGGTGAAGGGGGAGCTGGCATCTCACAGTGTGTTTATCCCCCCAAAACCCCAGGCCACGCTGGAGAAGTGTGCCAAGTGCCGGGGGCTGATCACGGAGCGCATCATCCGTGCCCTGGGGAAGGGTTACCACCCCAGCTGCTTCTCCTGCACTGCTTGCGGCCGGGCCATCGGCAGCGAGAGCTTCGCTGTGGATGAGCAGGATGAGGTGTACTGCGTGACCGACTTCTACAGGTGTGGAAATGGGGGATAGTCCCCCAAACTGAGTGGCAGCGGGGGAGTGGGGGGGCTTTGTCTCGTTGCCATCACCCCATGGGCTGCACGCTGTTGCTGTTCACTCCCATCAGGAAATACGCAGCGATTTGCAGTGCGTGTGAGCACCCCATCATCCCCCGCGAGGACAAGGACACCTACAAGATCGAGTGCTTGGGACGGAGTTTCCATGAGAGCTGCTACCGCTGTGAGGTACAGCCCCAAAAGAGACAAGGGGTGCCCCTCAAACGCCAAAGGGTTTGGCATGGAGCCTTTGCAAAGCAAGACTGTGGGGTTCTTTTTTAGCCAATGGTTTAAAAAGCTCCAGAGAGGAGGAAATAGAAATAAATGGGGTGAAAAGGATGAGGGGTGTGGCCAGGAGAGCTTCACCTTTTCAGGCCTATTGATGTAGCATTGTTGGGGTTTTTTTCCTAAGTGCTGGTGGGTTTCGCAGGGAAGGTGGGATGGAATTCCTAAAGCTTGGCCTCCCTGTTTCTCTCTTGTCCCCAGAGCTGCAGGACACCCCTGTCACCAGAGCCAACGGAGAACGGGTGCTATCCTCTGGGTGACCACCTCCTCTGCAAGTTCTGCCACGTCCGACAGCGGAACGAGTCCTCCTGCTAAATCCCTGGAGCTCTACATCTGTCTTCCAGCACCAGACACCAGAAAAGGAAACGTGGCCGGTCCCGGGTACCTGCTGTACCCCCAAATAACTGCTAGAACTGGAGTTTTCATCACCAAAACGTACCCAGGACCCCATCCTGCTGGGCTGGCCAGGCAGAGAAGTGTGGATGTAGTGTCCCGGCATGGCTCTGCGCTCGTAACCAACACAAACATCCCTGGCAGGGCAGCGGTGGTGGAGGAACTGAGGTTTTGTTTACTTATTTCTTTTTTTAAACTCTTTTTTTGGGGGGTTTTTCCCCCCGAGGCTGGTTTGGTTTCTTTGGGTGGTTTTTATTTTATTTTATTTTCTTCTTCTTCTTGATCTTCCTCTGGGGTTTCACTTAACCGTTTCTCTCTGTGTTGCCGCAGAGAGCAGGCACTGATTTAGTTACTTGTAGTTAAATAAAACCCCGAGTTTAAAAAAAAACCCAACAACCCAAACCCAACACAGCCCAAAGATTTCTTTCATCCGCCCTGCTTCCCAAAGCCATAAAATCCAGGTTTAAAAATAAAGGCAGGGGGTGGGAGGGGGGAGAGCCACTTTTGAGACATCACTGGCGCCACAAGAGGACAGTAATGTGGATGCGTTTTGGGGTGCAGTGATTTGGGAGATGCTGTTGTCACCCTGGTGAGAGGGGAGGGTTGTTTTCTGGGGCCAGGTGCGGGATTTAGCGGGGTGCTGTGGGCTTTGGAGGGGTGGGGTGTTGGGTCGCTTGAGTGTTTTGTGGCAGGCTGTGCTGCCTGGGCTCCATCCCCAACAGATGCTGGGCCGGCAGAGGGCACCAGGAGCACAAATTCCTCCAGCAAGAAGAAAAATGCCAACTAAAAATCATCCTTTCTGCATCAGGCAGCGCCAGGAAGCAGGGAAAAGACACACACACACACACCCCAGCCCGGCTTTTTCCTGTTATCCAAGATAATACCCTTCCACTGTCGGCAGCTTTTTGATCTTCTCTCAGCCTGAGCCCCAAACCCAGCAGAAATTCAGCCTGTTTCTCTGCACGCCCAACATCTGCACAGCCGATGTCACCAGCACTTAGCGGTTCCCTTTGCGAGGGCGTCGCAAACCAGCCCGGGAAAGAAAGGGGCCTGGCTTTTTTTGGGGGGGGGGTTCTTTTTTTAACCAAAAAGCGCTTAAAAAGAGCAGAAGTGAGAGCAGAAAATAACAAAAAGCATCCAAGAGGATGTTTAAAGGGAGCTGCTAAAAAAGAAACCCCACCCCGGGCAACCCAACCTGCAGCCTAAGTTACACCATATGCTGTCTCTCCAGAGCGTGCTGTATTTATGAATGAAGGGGTTAATGTATAGTTTAACGTACGCACTGGAGTCTGGCAGGCTGGGTGATTAATCAACACCAACCCCACAACTATTTCCTGCCGACTCTCCCCATCTGCAAAGCCTATTACTCAACAGTTTGTTAATGCACCCATGCATCTACGGCGCATCAATTAGGTCAGAGCTGGCTATATGCTAATTTAGAAATAGATGTTAATGTAAAGCCATGGTCTTTTCTTCCTTCCTCACACACCCCCCCCCCCCCCCATCATGTAGGTCAATGGCTTTGCGTCTGGCTGGGTGGGGACCCCATGGTCTCACACTTAGGGAAGCTTTGTGCTCCAAGTCAGCTCTCACTTTCCGAAGTTTCTCACACACACACACCCCCCCCCGGGGGAAAAAACAGGCACCAAAAGGATGCTCTAAGAGCAAAAAGATGTGGGCAGGCATGGCAGTGCCCAAGGGTAAGCCTCAGAGAGCAAAAGGTTGCTCGGGTTCTGGGTTGTTTTTGCAATGGAGGTGTTTTTCCAAGCAAGGCATTTCAGGGGGGACAGAAAGGACAATGCCGAGCGGTGTTTTCAATGTGTTGCTTCATCATACGCTGGGTTAAACCCCCTGCACAACACCCTTGGGTGCTCCATAAGCTGTGCTCAACCTCCACAGAGCTCATGGTGGGAAGGGGTCAGGGGTGTTTGCCCCACAGTGACCTGGGATGGGCTGTTCGTGCTGGTACTGTGATGGTTGTTTTGGCCTGGGTGGGCACAGAAAGGTTTCTATCCACACAAAGCCATGGAGAAGGTGCTGGAGGATGAAGAGAAGGGCAAGGTGCAGCTGGAAAGTTTGGCAGCACAGCGTGGGGATGTGAAGTGCTCAGATTTGGCATATCCTTCCAGGAGTGGAGGATGACAAGGGAAAGGAATGGATGACTGTGGAGATAAGGTGATAAAAAACTGATTTAAGTGAGTCTCTTCTTGGGTAAGGGGAGAAGTGTTGAGCTGAGGTGTGGGGAGTGTGGCTATGCCTGAAAAGCACAGCCCTGTGTTTTCCCCTCAGGAAGATCTCGAGGAATTTCCAGCGCTGGCTGAGCTGTGTGGAGATTTCCCAGGGAGCCAGGTCCCACCCTGCCACCGAGCAAACGCGTGTCGGCTGCAACAGCTCAGTCCATCCTTAGGCTCCTCATCCCCACTGCAAGCGCTTTCACAAGCACCTGGGTTTGGTAGCAAAAACAAACCCAAGAGAAATCACGCGCGGAGCAACGTGAACCTCCCACCCTGCTCTGAGAGCCCCCTCCCCAAACCTTTGCAGAGCCCACCCAGATAGTAAAACCCACTGGAGACCTCGCTTGTCTCCTTCCAGGGACAGTGGAAAAGAGGCAAAGAAGATCGTACAACTCCGGAATCGTACTAGCTTGAGCCCTGCCCTTCTCCCGGCTGCTGCAATAAGCCTGTCTCTTCTTGCAATCCCTCTTGGCAAGGACAAGGAGAGAGGGGAGGGACCTGGCTGCCCTCCAAGGAGAAGCAAATGCAAATATTTCTTCACTTCAGGCTGGGTGCGGCCCCAGGATAAAATTTCCCTGGGCTTTCCCAGCAAAGGCATCGGATACCATACCCCGCTACCAGCTCCCAGAAATACAGCGGTGTATGCCATTAAAAAATAAACACAACAACAACAACCAAAAACCAACCAACAAACCACCCCCAAAGGTTCTCCTCCTTGCAACTCAAAAGCTTTTTAAATTAAAGGAGTAGCTGCCAGGCACAGCACATAGTATTTTTAAGCTGGTGGTCAAAGCGTTGCTTCATAACAAATAAGGCCTTTGTACTGGTTTTGTTTGCAGCCGAAGGTTTTGGTGTGGTACGAGGAAAGCGAGCCCGTAAAGGGAAAGGGGCTGGAAAGTGTCTTTTCTGCAGCATCCCCTCAGTCAACAGTGAGATGAGCTGGAGTCCTGGCGTAGGAAATGCTGTGGGAGGGGAAACTGAGGCTGAAGCAACTGCTGGTTCTTTGTTGGCTGGAAAAGCGCTGGGAGGAGAGTTGGGTGCTCAGTGCTGATGATGTTGGGTTTTTTTTCCCAAATAGGACGGAAAGAGCTGGAGGAAAACTGGGTTATTCCTTTGGTTGACCCAGGTTAATTGCAACCATGTCCCAGCTGGTTTGCTGCAAGCATGTACTGCCTCACAAAGAGCATTCAGACTTGTTTTCTGTGCTTTCCCATCCTCGATACAATCTAAAAACTTAATATTTCTTAAATGAAAAGCAGTCTGATCCTTCTGGCTCCAAGAAGGGGGGGGGGGGGGGGGGCGGACGGACCAGTAGGGATTACTCTGAGAGCAGCCCAAGCCCTGAATTTCTCCAGGTTCATTATGCAGTGCCAGCAGGATGTATAAAAGTAATGCCGTATTATCTTTTTTTTATTATTTATTTTCCTGATTTCCCCTGCAACACTGAATAAACAAGGATTTATTTTTAAAGCACAATAACGCAAGGCGAAATTGCTGCAGCTGGTTACGCAAGCGCGTTACCAGGCTGCAAGAGATATGTTGGGTTGTTTATTAAAAAAAAAAAAGAAAAAAGGCAAAAAAAAAAAATCACCATCCCACCCTATTTCTGAAAATAGATGCATGGCACACGCCTGCAAGTGGAGCTTTAACATTTTATATCCCCAGCTTTCCTTCATCGTATCAGCAGTGGTTACAGCATCCTGCAGCCCTATTTCCCCCCCCAAAAAATACCAATTTTCACCCAAACCTGGCTTCAGTTTGCATCTTTATTTGACTTGAGTGTCCATTATGGCCCATAGGTGAGGGATCTTTATTAAATTTTAAAAAAAAGATGCTGCTCTCAGAGGTTATCCCGTTTGTCAAGGTGGTTTATTGACCTGGGTGGGAAAAAAACCCAAGCTGAAGGGAGACGAAGAGGAGGGGGGGAATAGCTCCTTAAAAAATGATATATTTTTATATATATATATATATATTATATATATATTTTTATATATTCCTTAATTCTCTGGGCTGCTAAACGTTCCCTCACAGCCCCGCCGGAGGAATGCACTTTAATTTCCTTTCTCAAATTCTTTTGTCCGTAGTTGAATCTTCCTGAAGCGACTGGGGCGTTTTAAGGGCACCACGTTTTGCCACAGAAAAAGAGAAATAAGGGAGAAAAGGGAGCGTGTTTGCCTGACAAAAGGCAGGAGGAGGAGGCGGCGACCAGCTGCTGCCCCTCACACCCGGCCCCGCCGCCTCAGACTCCACAGCGCCGCCTCGCCCGCGGTGCTGCAGGAGCCGCCTCCCACCTTTCGCTTCACAAAATGGCCGCCCAGCGGGGCCACGGCCACCGGCGCTCAAGCGACAAAATGGCGCCGGGCGGGCAGCGGGGGAAGGACGGACGATACGCGGCTGCGGGGGCCGGGGCGGCGAGCGTGGGCTTCAGCCGTGCCAGGAGCACGGTGGAGAGGCTCCTCCTGATGTGCGTATCCTCCCCAGGCAGGCAGCGAAAGCGCTGCGGGTGAAATGTGACCTTCCCCCCCCCCCCCTTCTCCTCCTTCTCCCTCCCCCTTCCCCGTTCTTCCCGCCGCCTTAGCAAAAGGATGCGAAAATGCCCAGAAATGCGCATTTCCACTCGGCCGCGGGGGTGGCGGAGGCCTCGGCCTCCCCTCCGTCGCCTCAGCACACCCCCCCCCCCCCCCCGGTCACCTCCCCTCCCCGCCCAGGCGCCATCCCTGCTTCAGCCTGCACTCCCGCCGCCGTCGCCCCTTCCTTCCCCTCACGGCACAGCCGGCCGGCACCGACCCGTATCGGGCTTTTTCGTGGTTTTTTTGTGGTGTTGGGTTGTTTTTTTTCCGTATAACGCGAAGATTTTTGGCCCAGATTGCCTCTTATCACCACGCGCGCCCCAAGGTGGGTAGTTTGATGCCTAATTCTCCTCCACTGCTTTTCTCCGCAGGGTTTGAAGCCACAGCCTCCAGTTGTTCGAACGGCATGGAAAAATACCCAAACGGGCTTCTTTTTTAAAAAAAAACAAACCAAAAAACAAACTAAAAGCCACCACAAAACACCCGAGGATTGATTTATCTTCAGAGCCGGAGTGGTGCGGGGAAGAAGCCGTCATCGTTCGCCTTTGCTCCCCACGACAACCTGCCTGCCATTCGGTTAATTAAAAGCATTTCCTTGGTGTGATCAGACGTGGTAATGCCGTAAAAAAACCCCAAAAAACCAACAAAAACCCCCCCCAAAACTAATACCCCGTAACATCCAAACGCTCGTTGTTGGAGGCTGCAGCCAAGGTACCAAGTACGCTTTTTTTTTTAATGTTGCCTTTTTTTTTTTCTCTACCACGTTACAGGCTGTGTTCTAACGTGTCCCTTTGTTAAAACCCACATGCCTGAAATTGTACTGTTCCCTCCCCCCTGGAATTACAGTTTCGGGGCCATGCAGATGATCTTTTACTTCTACATGTTTAGAAATATCTTTATATATTTACTATGTAGTTATCTATCTATATCTATCCCCCTTTCCCAGGGACTGATTACAGAATATAAAATAACACCCCCACACCTGAATCACTGTGATTTGATTATATAGAATTACTGTAATTCTGGCCCGTATATATGTTTGATGTTATATATTACCTTTGTTTTCCTCCATTGGCTTTCTACTACAGTACATCCTAAACGCAGGAGAAAAAAAAAATGAAAAAAAAAACTTGAAAAAAACCCCAAAATAGGACCAAAAAGCAACCCATCTCTTTTTTTTTTTTTTACAGTCCACGGTGGAAGTTTGTGCCTGAATGTTTTATTTGTTCCACAGAGATGTAGATTTTCCTTGGGAGATTTGGGGAGGATGTTTTTTTTTAAAATTCAAAGAGGGGGGGAAAAAAATACACCGAGAACAACAACAGTAGAAGAGAAACAAAAAAAAGAGCACACAAAGCTAAACCCCAGTAACTGAAGACGCAAATGCAATCGAATAGTCTGGATCAGACAATTCATTACAACAGAAAAGGACAAATTAGTTCAGCTGAGATGGCAGGGCTCTGCTGCAGATCCGGAGGAGGGATCAGCTCCTTTATCCCACCATGTAACGCTCCGAACACCACTATATTGCTTCATTTTTTAATTTATTTTTTTTTTCATTGTGGTGCTTTTGTGTTGGGGCGTTTTATTTAAAGCCAAGCAGGCTGCAAAAACCCCACCGAGCCTGCGCTGCCAGAGCTGCTCACGGGTTTAGTTTCCATACTCCCAGCTCGCACCCCACATCCTTGTGCAATCCTCTTCTTTTTACTATCTGCTCTACTGCTTGCTGGCGCTTTATTTTTTAAAATTTATTTCCCCCCCCCCCCCCTTTTTTTTTCCATCCTCTGCGGGTATAGATGTTTCACTCCTTTCCCCAGCTTGGCTGCTTATTCCAGAAGTTTCTACGGGGGAGGGAGCACCCACTGCGGAGCGTTTGCCGCAGCGCTGAGCAGGCGTGGTCCCTACCGCCCCGGGGGGGGAGGAGGAGGAGGAGGATGCAGAGGATGCACCACCTCTCCCTGCCCTCCCTCCCCGGCTGGCAGCCTCTCCCACTTGCTAGATTTCCCCATCCTTGAAAAGGGTGCTGGGAGGTGGTTGCAAGGGGGTGTTTTCTTTATGGGTTGTTGTTTGGGTTTCGGGTTTGGCTTTTTTTTTTTATTTTATTTTATTAATATTTTTTTTTCCTCCCCCTTTGCTAAATAAATTAAAAGCAGAGATGTCTCCTGATGGAGATGAACGAGGCTGGGCTCGCAGCGTTGGGGTTGCTCGCTCTCACGCACCGCCGCAGCCTTGATCTGGCGTAGCAAGGGTACCGATGGCAGAAGTGACCTTTCCCAGGCGGTGGGAAGGAGGCATCCCCCCCCTGCCCCGACATGCTCCTGCTTGGAATTAATTTTAAATAGCAGGGTTGGTTGGTTGGTTTTTTTTTGTTTTGGTTTTTTAATTTTTAATTTTTTAATTTTCTTTCCCCCGTCCCCTTAAAGAACAGCTTGGTCTTTCAATGATTTTTTTTTTTAATCTTCTTTTTTCTTTTTTTTCCTTGGTAGCCTGTGGGTTGAAGCTTCCTCATGATTTTCCTTTTGTGTGTGTGTGTGTGTGTGTTTTGAATTGCGTTTTAAAATTGCCCAGCTGGAGACAAGTCTTGATTAGAGCTGGAACAATAGCTTCATTTTATTAATAATGGGAAGGATTTACAATTCTACAGCACCTTCCTTGGAAGGCTTTCAAAATCATTTGCAAACACTCACAAATTTTAAGATTTCACAGCCCTTGGCTGTGAGGTGGGTAAGTATTTTAACGGTGCCACTACCAAAAATCATGTTGGTGGCAGACCTCCGTCGCTGAGTGCTTAAATAAATAAATAAATAAATGTCCGATTTGGTGGGGTTTAGGGATTTTAAGGGATGCAAAGCTGGGGGTGGGAGGGACGGCGGGACGTTGGTAAGTGGGGCTGCCTAGAAGCTGTAACCTAGATCTGTTCAGTGCTCTCTGTAGATGGCAGAGTATTTGGCTGTGTCCTGGGAACTGGGCTGTTAGTTCTCTGCCTGCTCCGTGCAGGCGGCCACGCAGCTTGCCAGAGTAGGCTTGTCAGTAAAGATCTGCTTATAGATTATCTTTTTGTTCGATTTTTGGAGTGGGTTTTTTGTCTTGTTTTAAATTCATTTACCTTTTCCTAGTCCCCAAGTGACCTCCTTTAGCGCTGGCTGCCCTGTGGCTTGACCACAGCTTTGCATTAAAGCAGGCTACTGTGTCTGCTGCAAGCCAGAGTGACCTTGCTTGGGGGCCTGGGCCCACCGAGCTCATGCAGACGCTCAGCTTTGATTACAGAACTCACATCCCCCTTTTTTCCCAGCGCATCCCTTCCCTACCCCGTGTCTCACCAGAGGGATGTTGCTATGTGGGTGAAAGCTGTCTTACGCCTTTTTATTTTGCCCTTTGTTTTTTTCCTTCCCAGGGAAATGCAGGATTGTTTGTGTAACCCCTCTCCGCAGCAGATGCCTTCTGTGTAAGTATTGTAAACACCCAGGGATCTGAAAGCCGTCTGGGCAGTCGGATCTGGCCTTGCTGAGGAGCGTTAAGGCACAGTGCTCTGGTTGTGTAAATGTGTGTTGTACAGGGGCTGCAGAAACCCACAGTGTTTCTGTGGTTACTCCTGCCTGGATAGCACGAGTAGGTCCCAGGGTTTCCCCTTCCCACTGCTTAGAATTTCACAAAAGCAAAGGCTGGAAAAAGCTCTGCCTTGTGGCCTTTTTTTTTTTTTCTTTAAAAAAAAACCAACCCAAACACCTAACCCAAAACAAACCCATAAAGAAAAACTGCTGGGATTAGTCATCCTTATTTTTAAAGGAAGCTCTGTTTGCCAGTGCTATCTGCATAACGCATGTGCATGTGAGGTACTAGGAGCTTTATTTGCGAGGGCTGGTAATGGGCTCAGGTCGCTGCTCTTTGGAGCGGTGCCACCGAGGCTCCCTCAAGCTGTTGCTGGCAGGTGGAGAAAACTGATGGTCTGGCTTTTCTTACCCTTCCCTCCATTTTCCTTTCTCAGTGCTGGTGTCTCTGCATCGGCAGGTGTGAGACCGTAACAACCCCGAGCAAGGACGGATCAGCTGTCTTCTGGGGTCACCCCTGTGATTTCTATTTTTCTCTTGCCCGTGGTAGCTTTTATCCTAGGCTCCCCTGGCTGTATCTTGTCAGAAGACACAGTTTGACCCTTTTGGGTGCTAAAAATGGTAGTTTTTAAACCTTTGTGATTTATGTTTTTCCACCCTTCCCTGTGGTCACGTAAAAGAGCGGGACGTTCAATGAACATTATACAGCAAAGGACAGCTCCCTCCCCCTTTCCCCTTTCAAAAAACCTTCCAGAGTTGTGTGCTCCTGAACTGCTGCACAGGCAGAAAACATACAATGCAGGCGTCAGCATTGTGCTGATGTGTGGCACGTTTAAAACAAAAACCAAACAAAAAACGCACAGAAGGGGTGGGGAGAACAGTTGCCTCCAGGGAGTAAAACTGTGGGGCCCCTTTCCCCAAACAGACCGACGTCTGATAGGATATTACTCCTTCCTTTACTCAGGTGAAGGGCTAACGTTGCAAGGAGTGTTACAATGGCCTAAATTGTGTCGGTGAAGAGCAGGGTCCCCTTGAACTATATATATATATTTATTTTTTTTCCCTTTGAACTTGCTCCCACGAGATGCTGCTGGTTTATTACTTGATCCTTCAAAGTCAAGCTCGCTTACCGGGAAGGAGGAAAACACTTCCTTATTGGGTGCAATTCCTTTTGTTGTGTTGCAAAGGCAATAAAAAGCACCTGGTGCTGCTCTCTCCTAGGTCACACGTGACTTCAAGGCGCAGAGTCCCGGCGATCCTGAGTGTGCAAGGAGCACTATGTGTCGGCGCCTTCTCGTTAGCCTCTCTTAATGAGAAGATTGGCATCGGTGTTACATGATTTCCCTCTGGCTGACCAGCAGAGAGGCCCTGCCCTGTTAAGCTGGAGCAACACCTTATGAGAAATGCCAGTGAGGCAGTCTGGCTGCTGATTTGTAGCATGGTTATGATTTTAATGCTTTTCTGGCCAAAATTTAGTGGAAGGTAAGTAGGAGTTGTCCGGGCCAGGTTTTATTCCGTACTCCCTGCGGTGGAGAGCTGGGCAAAGTTGGCATGTGGTGTATGTGAAAACTGTCAGTAGCTCCTGTGCCTAAAGCATTCTCTACTTGAAATAAACCAGTGTGGACAGGGATGTTAATATTGCACTCTCATTAGGGATGCCTTGGTTTGGAGATGCGCCTCATCAGAGGCCGTTGTTGGCATGGAGGAGCAGTGGACCAAGGCCTCTTTGGGATGTTTCCATGTTCTTCAGGTTGGCATGCCCTGCAGGACTTGGTGTTACTTTCCTTTGGCACTTTAGGACACAGTGAGAATTACCATGTGGGCGCTGAACTTTTACCACCCTCTTGCTTTGGCCTGAAGAGTTACTAGAACTACATCCATGGGGTTTCCAAGCTAAACCCTGAATTTCTGGTGTCAAAAAGCGAGTGAGCGATAGAAACCTCTGCTCCTCCTCCATCTGAGGGAAAACCGCAGCCTCTCAAGCTTCCCTGTTACCCTGAAGAGTTAAAAAGCTGCATTGTGAGATCTGTGGAAGTAAAACGAAGGCCAAAACTCACAGACTTTTTCCCTGTGCTGTATTGCTGGAGAGTTTGAGCGTGGCACATCGCGATGCACAACTATTTTTCTTTGGTGCCTCTCTCTGAAGTGAAAGAGTGATGAAGGTGCAAAGGTGTGTTCAGTCTGCTCTGGCTAAAGCACCGCCAAGTTGCTTTGGTATCAAAATGGCATATCACAGAATCACAAGGTTGGAAAAGACCTTTAAGATCATCAAGTCCAACCGTTCCTGTCCAATGCTAAGCCATATCCCTGAGCACCTCATCTACCCCTTTTTTTAAAGGTGTTAAACAAAAGCCCTGGCTCAGTATTTCTTTTGTGCTGGTTGTGCAGATCTCTTCGATAGGGAATGTGGGAAAGAGCAGCCTTTAAATCACAGGTTTGGACTGTAGGGTTCAGATTGAACCTTTGTTCTGCAACATCTCCAGTGTCAATTTCTGGGATTTTTTTTTTTTTTAACTCTATTTTTTTTCCTGGGCATCATCACACATGGCTTTTAGGTAGAGGTCATGGAGCAACTGGATGTTTTAAATGGCAATTACAGGATACAGTGATGTATATCCTTCACAGTTGTCATGTTTGGGTATCAAATTGTGTGGGCCTGGCTCTCTTTGGTTTTGTTGTCTTCGTTTTTTTTCCCCCTAAAATGTAATATTTTGCAGCCTGGAAGACCAAAGTCCTCTTTGTCTAGCTGATGAACCACCCCATATTTGGGAAGGACCCTGATGAGGTGAGCAGGTACAGCCCTTTGGAACATGGTCGCACACAAGTTGGGGAGCAAGGGGAAGCATGGCAGAAAGCTGGCGCTGTGAAACTTTAAATTCTTCCTAAAACAGATATTAATTGTAACACATTGACCGCACTGTGACCAAGAGTAATCTCTTTGGCCCTCCTGCACTGGCACATGGTGTTTAGGTTGTGTGGCTGGTAATGGGTCAGAAGAAATGCCTGTTTTTTATGTAGCAAAGTATTTTGAAACAGAAGCGTTCTTTTAGATACATACAAACAGGTCCAGTGTCAGCCAGATTCCAGGAGCTCCCGAGCTCTGTTTACTGTGCTGTAGAACGTAACTGGTGCTCACCCACCAGCTACAGGGGTGGTATTTTTGCAGCACCTCCCACCTCTGGTACTGTGTGGGTAAGAACACCCTCAAGTTTAGTGAAGAAAAACGTTTGAAAAGACATCCTTAAACACACAGTTTCAAAACTGGAATGGAAATATTCCAGATAAGAGTCGTGTCATCGTGAAGATTTGGAGTGCTGACCCTCAAAAAGAACTGAAATCAAATTAATACAAATCCCATGCTTTGTGTTCCTTGGGATCCAGAGCCAGGCTTTGTGTTCAAAGGGTTATCAAGCCTGTAAGCCAATATCCTCTGTCCGGGCAACAAATGAACCCAAATATCAAACAGCACCGAATCCTTCTTGGAGGAAATTACCCATTGCATAAAACGTAATGGGTAAGCAATAACATTAGGCCAGTAATTCAGGCTGGCTTAAAAATGAGATAAAAGCCTGGCTGGCAATTTGATACTCAGCTGCTCTGCTGTCGTTTTAATAAATATCATCAATGAGCAGGAAAAGCCCATAAATGTTTTCTAATGACAAGATGGTGGCTGGGGCAGGCTGGCTCGAACAAAGAACCGCTCTGAGTGTTGCTGGTGATGTCAGAGGGCGCTCGTCTGGGTCAGGCCGGTGTCCCCAGCAATGGGGAGAGGTGTTCTGCCTCCCTTTCGCGAGGGCAAAACACGGAGCTATTGCTCAGCCAGAACCCCGTATAGGAAGCCACAGTCTCAACAAACACAACTCTGGTTGCTGTCCTTGTTCGGTATCTAATCTTTGTTTTGAAACGTTTGGCAAGTGGTGCAGGCGACACGTGGCACCGAGCTCCACCGCTCGGGTAAGATGCCGCCTTAAAAATGCACCAACTTGCCTTTTCAAGTGTTGTCTGCTCACTTCTGTTTATTGATGTTTCTTACTCCAAGCAAGGCCATCTCTGGCTCTTTGTGAGGACCCTGAGGATGTTTTCTGATTCTCCTGCCTTTTTTTTTTTTTTTTTTTGAGGTTTTTTTCCTCTGAACTGGTGAGCCACTAATTTTATTAGCTCCTTATATGGCAGCACCATTTTCTCACGCCTTTAATGGCTCTCTTTTGATCTGTCCTGTTCTTGCTTTGCTTTTCTTGATGTGAACTTGGTGTTCCAGCTGAGATGGGTTTATAACCTGCTCCCTCATTAATACATGACCTGGCATTTTAATCCTCTCCGAGTGCCGATAAGAAACATCCAAATGTTTTAACTGCGGGGTTGGACGAGATGCCCGGAGATAGCTGGATTCTGGGATACACCCACTGTGCCGACATGAGTAATTTCAGCTGCACCTTGCGGTGCACCAGACCCTGCCCTTGCCTTTCCTTAAAGCTGAGGGCCGTGAGGCGATGGAGAGCAGCTGGAGTCTCCTCTTCCTCTGCTGCTTGCTCCTCTGGGTTGGATGTAGCCTGCAGGGATGCGTCTCTGTGTTTCACCCCTGGGTGCTCACGGTGGTATTGCCAGCGGTAGGACAGTGAGCTGGCAGTGATGAGGATAGCAGTGGCTGCTGTGTGAGCAGGGTCCTTCTTCAAGGCCCCTTTGGCCTGCTCAGAGGAAGGTTATTCTCGCTCTGCTCTCTAGCCTGGCTCTGTGTTCTTTAAAATCTTCGAGTTGGAGGGATCCGGTTACAGTGGCATCGCACGAGTGCAGTTGCGTCTTGCAACTGGGAACAGTTTTCTTCCCCTCTCAAGCGTATTAAAAATATCAGGATGATGCAGAGTTCTGTTGTGCGTCACCGGGCTTTGTCCTCCTTTTCCAGCTGGTTTTTGGGTCAGCAGAGCCCTTCAAGCTCTCCTTTCAACCCTCGCTTCTGTCACCAGTCCTTGGCTTTGTTTGTGGCAGCCCCTGATCCGTGGATGTCCCTCCCGGCCCAGCCATGACCGGCGCAGGGGTTTCTTTGCAGGACTTGGGTGCTGCTGTGGTTTTCTCATGTCCCTGGGAAGGGGGAGAAGAGGGTGAGATGCTGTCACGGCGAGCACGCTTGATCAGAGAGTGGAGATTTTGGCATCAAAAAATGAAGTTTGGGTTTCTTCCTTTCTGAGATGGTTGTCTGTGGAGCCCACTGAGGTACGAGCACATAGCGACTGCTCTTTGGGTTTCTGACTGGTTGAAGCAGAAAGCTGAACCTATTTTCACGGTGAAAAAGCACGTGAAAAGCACAGCGCTGGTGGGGCGCGCCGGCGTTGCGTTCTCTCGTGGCTCCATCACACGTTTTTTAATAATAGATGGTTTGCCCGTGGAGATCTGCTGCGGCGTTTGGCTTTTATTAATCAGTAGATCTCCGTTTGGCAGAGCAGCGTCGTCACGGAGGGAAACTGAGGCACGTGGCTGCGAAGGGCTGGGCTCGCAACTGCCCGGCAGCCATACGGAGTTGGGGATAAGAGTCCGCGCCAGTCGGTGTGCGTCACAGGTCTGATTAAATCGAGAGATTTGCATGTTTGCTAAGTCACCGATAGATAGCTCGATGACTTTGACCAGTTGTTGAGGTGGAGTTGGGGTGGTGAAGGCAGCAACGTTGAGTGGAGCCTGCTCTGACAAACAGAAACTGGCTGTAATCAATAGGGAAGTGCGGTCGGGAGGTGTCGGCCGAGGAGAAGGCTGGAATGCTGGTCTGCGCGCTCTGGTGCCAGCAGCGAACCAGCTTGAAAATAAACAGTACTGGTAGCCCTGGGTGCGTGTCTGGTTTGGTCCTGACCCGAGACCGCGTCTCTTGGTGGTCATCGATCGGATGTTTTGCTTCTGGGGTGTCAGAGGTGCTGTGTGTATCCCTGCGGAGGCAGGTTTGGGTGGAGAAGCGGCCCCTCTGTGCTGGGAAAGGGTTTCACCCCTCCTCGCAGGGCCAGGGCGCAGCCTGTAGTGTCTCGATATTCGCAATCAATGTTCTCTTCGCCCCGTTTTAACTAACGAGTTCTGCAAAATCCCGATGGGGGAAGACTTTTTGCAGTGCCCACCCCCCCCGTAGTTTCGTTTGGCCCGTTTTTGGTCTAATCCCCCCCGTATTGGAGCAGTACCCCCCCTGGTATTTGGGCCCTGCCTCCCCCTCCCACTCCGGCACTGCTCCCTCAGTGTTTCCGCGCCGCTGCCCCCCTCGCGTGTAGCGCCCCGCTCCCGCGCGCCGCCGCGCAGGCGCAGTTCCCGCCGTTCCCCCCCCGCACGGGAGCGGGGCGTTGCGCGTCCACGCTCCGCCTCCGCCGGCGGGCCCGCGGCGCGCGCCCCGGGGCGCAGTACGCTTGCGCGGGGGCCCCCGTGTGGCGCTGCGAGAGGCGCGGGGAAGGGGAGGGAGGGGAGGGGAGGGGGGGGGGGAAAGAGCGAGCAGAGCCGCCAGAGGAGCGGGAGCGCGGAGGGGGGGAAGGAGGAGGAGGAGGCGGCGGCGGCGGCGGCGGGCGGGGGGGTGGGGGGGGGGGAACGCCGCGCTGCCGCTGACGGAGGAGGAGGAAGCGGGAGCGAGCGAGCGAGGGCCGCGGCGGGGGGAGACACGGAGGAAGAAAACCCGCGGCGGAGGGGGAGCCCGCCGCCCGCCTGCCGGCCCGCCAGTCAGGGGGCCCCCCCGGAGGGGATGGTGTCGTCCGCCGCCGCCGCCGCGGGGGGAGGCAGCCGGCGGCGCTGAGGGCGGCAGGGCCCCGCGGCGGAAGAGGCGGAGGGCGGCGAGGAGGCGGAGGAGGAGGAGGCGGCGGGCGGCGAGCGGCGGCCGGCAGCGCTGCGCGGGGGGAGGCGGCGGCGGCCGGGAGCCGGGGCAGGGGCGGCGGGTTCGCCCCGCGCCGCGCAGCATGGTCCGGGAAACCAGGCACCTCTGGGTGGGCAACTTGCCGGAGAACGTGCGTGAGGAGAAGATCATCGAGCACTTCAAGCGGTGAGTGCGGAGAGGGACTGCTCTGTGTGTGTGTGTGTGTTTGGGGGGGGCTCCGCCGGTTCTTCCCGCGCCTTCGGGTGCCCGTCTCCCCACCCTTCCCCCGGGGAGGCCCTTCCAACGGCTGCCCCCTTCCCTTCCCCTGTGTTTGAGGAGAGGAAAAACAAGCCGAGCCGACTAAAATAAATAAAATAGAGGAGGGAAGGACCGCGGCGGCGGGACGGCGGCTCCCGCGGCCTGCGCACGGCAGCAGCAGCAGCAGGAGGAGGAGGAAAACAAGGGCTGTGAAGAACCCCCGCGCCATGGCGAGGATGGGCCGCGGAGAGCCGGCGGCGTGCACGGACCTGCGGGGAGCCCGGCCCGAGCGGAGGGCAGCGCGCAACGGTAATAACCGGCGGCACGGCGGAGCGGCGCCTGGCTTCCTACACGCACCCGGCTTCCTACACGCACCCCAGTGGATTTCACACCGAGGAGCTGCGCCGTGTGTCCGGAGGCAGCCTTACGCCTGGCCATCTTGCTTCTCTACGGCTTTTTCTTTTAATTAATCAACGTTTGGAGGTGTTTTTTGTTATTTTTATTATTTCCCCCACCTTTTAATTTTTTTTCCATTTTATCTTTTTTTTTTTTTTTTTAAAAAAAAAAAACACCGTGTTTTCCTCCGCCTGGAGCTTCCCCCGGTCCTGAGGATGCTGCTGCGGCCGTGCCCGCGCCGCTCAGTGCAGCGCACGGTGGGAACCGAAGCTCCCGCCGCTGCAGAAACGTGACTCTCGGGGGGAAAAAAAACCATAAAAAAATAAAAGAATCTCCTAAATCCGCCAAGAAAACACCGGATCCCTCCACGCGGGAAGCGCTCTGGACTCCTTACACCGTGGCTTTGCTTGGGGGGGGGGGGATTTTTCCCTCCCCTAATTGATTTTTGGGGGGGTTGCATAGACTTCATGCTGCTCGTAAGGAAGTAGTAGCTGTTTGCATGGTTGTATTTTTATTTTTTTTCCTTCCTTCCCTCCTCCCTTCGTCGTTTCATGCTCGGGGGGGAGGAGTGGAGGTGGTTTGCTGGTTCCCCCACCGCCTTTTTCCTCGGGAAATGCTGTCGCTCGAAGTTGATACCCTGCACCCCACGCTGGAAGGGCTGTGTGGGTTTTTTTTTTAAGGGGGGGGGGGAAAGAAGATAACGAGCACGAGGTGTCTGCTCAGATGGATTTCATCCTCCTCTACCCTCCCCCACCCCCCCAAAAAAAAAGGAAAAAAAGGATTTTAAAGCTTCCTTTAATCTTCTCGCGTTGGAAAAATGACGGAGCGTCCTTAATAATGAGTCACCATGGGAAAAATAGATGCGGTGACACGGGGAGGGGGGGTGTGTGTGTTGGGGAGGAAGGTCCCCACCGCCTCTGCCCCGGCTCCTGCTCGCCTCCCGCTGCGGAGGGGGTCTGGGGAGGGAGACACACACGACTCGCAGCACCCCCCCTCTCCCCGGCCCCGGTGTCAGAATATCCCTGGAGAGCAAGGGTGGTACCAACCGGTGTCTAAAATGGCGGCGTGGCCCCGGTTATGGTGGGGGGGTCACCCCGGGGGTGCTGGGAGGAACACCCCTGGGGGAGAGGGGGTAGGTTCTCCATCCTCCCTGCCTGAGTTGGGGAGGCAACTGCAAATACCCCCCACACCCCCCCCCCCCCAATCTCACAGTATCCCCAGCACTCAGCTCGCTTTTAATTGAACTTTACCCTTTATTTTCTCCCTTGGAGCCAAGAGCCGCCGTGCCGGGCTGGTGGCTCTCGGTTCGGGGGCGGTTTGTCTTGTCCGTCAGTCCGGCTTACAAACAGCAGGGCTTTTTTTTTTTGGGGGGTAGGGGGGAGGAAACCCCCCCCCCCCCACTCCGGGGTCGGTTGTTTAGTTCCAGGCATAGCTAGCTGAAGGAATGGGCACTCAGAAGTGGAGATCTGACATTCCTGGGTTTGATTTTGTCCAGTCCTCCTCCTCCTCCTCCTGTAAGATGTATTAAAGCAGGGAAAAAGTTGCTATGGTACTGTTGCTTGGAGATGGATGGGGAAAAATGGCAGGCGCTGAATCGTTAATTAACCTTTTTTTTTCGGTTGGTTTTTTTACCTTGGCGAGTTGCAGTCGGAGGTTTGGGAAGGAGATTTGCAGCCAGGCAACGCACCCCCCCTGCTTTTCCTCCCCCTTTCCCCCCCTCCCCCCTTTTCCCCTTCATTTCTGTAATTCCTCGTTGGTTTTCCTGGTGTTTAACCGGGGATTGGTGTGTTGGGGTGAGGCTGATCTCGCACAAGTAAACACGGTTTAAAATCCGCTTCAAAACATTTGGCTGTGGGGGCAGGTCCTAAAGAGGGACACGCTGCCCCCCACCCTAAACCCCCCCCCCCCCCGCAGCCCTTTTTTGGGGGTGTAAAAGCCTCAAAGAAGGTTTGAAAGGAGCTTTCTGTCCACCCGGGTTTTGGGCTCGGTGTATAGGTGTTGTAGGTGGACAATGGAGCAAGGCTTCCTTTGTATGCTGGTCCTCGCCTGGGGGAAGGGATACGTTACACAAGGATTGCACGAAGGGGGGGTGGTGTGTGTGATGGTGGTGGGTATATCCATAGGGAATGTGGCTGCCTGGGCGAGGAGGTGGGATGTGGAAGGCTGGAAATCTCAAAGGAGGCTTGAGTTTGGAGAGAAAGTCTTGGGATTTGGGGCTTTTATCCTTTTTTTTCCCTCCCCCCCTCTCTCAGATGGAGCTGGGTTTGGCGAAACCCAGTTCCCACCCATCCCCCCAGCCTGAGAATAGGGTGAAAAGCATGTGGAGAGCCTGAGCCGCGGCTGGTGGGAGGAAGAATTTGGGAGAAATAAGGCTTTAAAAAATCCCAGCTCCGAGGGCTGGGGAATATGGTTACCCCTAAAGCCTCTCCACATCCCACGGGAGCGTTTGTTTTCCCCCTTTGCTTAGGAAATACTGCCATTTCCACATCAAAGCCTATAGGCTTTAGGTCCTGCTGTTGTTGCGTGGTTGGTGCTGGGGGGGCAAGTTTGAGAAACACAACCATTTTGTTTCGAAAGAAGCAAAAAAAAATTCAAGGAAGGCTCCTAAAACTCACCCCCAGCAGCCCTGCTCCATGTGAGGGGTTTCCTGCTTCCCTGCCTTCCCCTTCAGTTAAGCAGTTACTGTGGGAACCGTGCTTGGGTTTGCAGTCCCTCAGTTCTTTTTGGGGAGGAATTAAGAGGAAAAGAGGTGGGGTTTTTTGTGGATACTGTGATTTTATTTTTTTTTTCCCCCCAAACCCTCTTGATACGTGTTGTTTAGGGTGAATTGAAGTAACACTCTCTGCTTGTGAATTCTCAAATATTGATGCTGGCCTGAAGAAGCACTGGCTTATGTGAGCAGTGTGATTTTTTTGGTGTGTATATCTCCTTAAAAACACTTTTTAAAAATCTATTATCTTGATTCCAAGGCGATAGCAAAAGAATATTTCCCCCTGTGTGTTTTAACATTAGGTAACTATTACAGCCTTTCTGGTTTGTACCCAGATACTCCCTTTTTAAAAACTTACTTCTAACGGGCTGTATTTTCTTTCAACTGAGCCATTAAGGCATTCCCAAACCCTACAGCATTCCATGTCTGGGTTGGAAGTTCCCTGTTAGGATGGAATAAGCCGTGAATGTGTGTTAGGGTACAGGAGATGAGAGCTCAGCGCTCAGGGAAGCGGTGGTAGCAATCAGTTGGGTTCACCTAATTAATGCTGTCTTGACTAGCAGGGAAAAAAGTCATTCACCATCATTGAAACAGATGCTCGGCAGCTTGCAGAACAAGGCGACTAAATATAGTAACAGTCGTCCCCAGCACAAGTTCTGGCCTTTCTCTTTTTTTTTTAAATCCTGTGTTTTCTTCCAGTTGCCTGAAAGAACACCACTTTGTCTGTTTATTGGTCTTTTAAAGGGCAAGAGGAGGAAAAAGCTGTTTAATTACAAGCTGTGTGACTTCCAGTATGCCATCTCCTATTCTGGAGGGGGGGGGTGGAATTCAGATAGTTGGAGAGGCAACCAAGGCTGGGAGAAGCCCCAGGTTTCAGGGCACAAATACGCTCCTTTAAATTAGATACAAATTGCACATGAGAGCAGTATCAGAGAAGAGAAACAAGTGCTGAGGTTTCTTTTGGGAAATAGGCTTTTCTGGCTTCACCTTGTTCCTGATTTCTGAGGAGATGTGTAGGATCCCTTCTGGAGAAGCAGTGTTTGCATGTTAAACACTGCTCTGAGGGGTTGCTCAGCAGAAAACCCCACAGCTTCACGTTTGTTTTCAAGAACTTCAAGAAATCATTTGGTCAGCTTACAAGAAATAGTTTTCTCTTGAGGGCTGGGAGTGTGAATACAGCCCCTGAGCATGAAATCTCCCTGCTTTCTGCTTCAGACAGCACCATGAAGGTGGAGTTGAAGGAATTTGGTCAATTCTCCTACAGCTCGTGTGCAAGGCAGAGTGGTTTAGGTTGCTGCTGGTGTGTTGGGTTGGAACATGGAGAAGAAAATCCATTGCACCCATTTAGGTTGATGGCTGCTGGGGCAGCACTGTTCTCTGGTGCCTTTTTCCCACGTCTGATGCCATCAGTCCTTGCAGTGCCTTTTCGTGGGAGCAGGCTGGAGTTGGAAGGAATGGTGCTCCCATTTTTCTAGTAAAAATCCCAGATATGTTCCCAGGGTTTTATTGCTTAGGATCGAGTAGTATTTCTTGGGTACCAGTTTGGGCAGAGGCACATGGATGGTTACACTAAATCAGCTTTGTGTGTGGAGATCTCCAGCTAAGTGTAATTTTATTTTTGGAAAATAAGGCTAGAGAATGAATTAGTTGTGTTTTCTTTCCTGATGAGGTACTAGCCTTGGTTCAGAGCCGTGGAAGGGAGGGGGAAGGTAAAATTTATGCCCGTGCTTTGCTGGAGCAATGTCTTGGGACTTGTTTGTACTGTGTTTTACAAATGCCTCCAGTGAGGTAATCTTGGTTTTGCAGAATATAAACCCCAGGAAGATCATGAGAGGACATTTGGTTGGGGGATTAGGGCAAGGGGATTAAATTAATTGCCCAGAATCAGAAGGGAAGGAAAGGTGTGGAAGACACAAGGCAGGTCCTGCCTCCTTGAGTCTCCGTCTGTTCCCAGCGAAAGTCGGTCTTGCACTTGGATGTGCGCTCATCAGTTGGGTGGCTGATGGGGGAGATGGTGGGGCTGGTTCTGGCAGTGATTCCCATCTTTATTTTCCACTAGAAAAAGCTCCTTTAATACTTCTGATCCTGGCATAGATTCACCAAGTGCCATACAGCAGCACAAGCATCACCTCCGCAGTATACCGGGGGTGTTGCCCGGCAGTGTCTGGCTTCTTCCCCCAAGACTGAGTCAGGCTGGAGACAGCTTCTCAGCACTTTGAGGCTGGAATCCTCTGGCTGCTCCCTGCTCTGCTCTTTGCATGCACTTGAGGTGGCAGCTCGGTGACGCCACGCTGGCTGAGGAAATGCCTATATAATTATTTCAAAGAAACTTAATGAAAAGCCACAAAGAGTCTTGTCAGTGTGGCCTAAGCTTCTGTTAAGTGTTTTTATATGCTGAGTCGTGTTAGATAAGTTGATGTCACTTGGTTACAAAATTCTGTTGTCGTCTGAGCCTTGCTGGCATTGTTTCTTTAGAGGTCCTGAGCCATGTTTATTTGTGATTTGATGAGAGCAGCTTGTGTTGTTGCTGAGCCGCTCCAAAGTGGCGTTGCCTTTTGATATTTCTTGCCCTTTATCATTGTACCCAAGGAATTTAGAGTAATCCTAGTGCCCTTTATCACAGATTGCAGGAAAGCAGACTGGAGTGTTGAGAACTTCCCAGTCCTTGCAAGGCTTGTGCAGGTAATTGATCCATTCATGATACTAGAACGTGAGCAAGAAGAGACTTGGGGCTGTTCTTGTGAGGGCTTTGTTGACTGGGTTGGTTTGGGGTGTTTTTCTTCTTGCTTTCCATGGGACAGAAAGTCAGGTCAAGGTCTTTAGCAAATGACCTTATTGCTGTCTTAAGGTGTGTCCAAAATTAGGCCCTGGCCTCCGCCAAGAAGGCACTAGCTGGCTTTTCATGAAAAGGGAAGTAAATACCCGAGTGAGGAGAGGGCATGTTGCAGATTTTGGATGAGTCGGTGAGTCAGGGTGAACCTGGGGCTCCTCAGGAGATTTGTTTTCACGAGCTGGTGTGTTGCAACTCCGGCTGTCTTGCTGTTGCGGTGGTTTCACGGTGTTGTCAGCTTGTGAAGAGGAAGACGTGTCACCTTCTGCATGTCAAGATACACCCAACAAATAACAAATACCAAAACAAGGACCTCTGAAGATACTTGGGAAGGGATGAAACTGAGGGTCATCCCTCTTGGCTGGTTTTAGATGGCTTTTTTTGGGAGAACTGCTGGCAATAAGGGTTGAATGGGGTGGGTACCTTGTAGCTTTGGGAGCTACCAAGACCAAGCGCCTGTGAGAGATTTTTCCTTGTGTTTTTTATTAAGTTCAGTGAACTTGCTGAGGTCTGAGAACGCCCTGAGACTAAAGACTGCAAGGGCAAGCATTCCTAAACAATGAACTGAGGAATAAACTGGAAAATATGATTACTCTCCATAATAAGATTTTGAGTTGAGCTGCATCTTCGGCATGCCGATTTAGAAACCTCGTGGGAGGAATATGAGCTTGAAGATGAAAATTCACAGTGTACGACCAGCCTCACGCCTTGCCTTCACAGGAGTCTTTGTAGTGTTCTGAAGACTACTTGAATGGTTAATGAAAATCAGACAAAAGCTGCTTTTTCTTTCATTGCTTGAGCTAAGAAGTCGGTTGTGGTTCCCACCTGGTGATTGCACATGCTGGGATAATGCAGGAGGCTTCATCCTTCTGCCTGCCTGGTGAGTAATGGCAGCTACGGTCTCCTTGAGTCTGGAAGAACATCTCCAACACTGTTCTGCTCTAATACACAAAGATGTGATGACGACTCCTGCACAATGAATAAAACACAGCAGCTGCTTTGGTTTCTGCATTTCCCCAGTTAGTGTTTAACCTCCTAACACTGTAATCGTCCCATGCGATCTGTACAGTCCCACAGTGTGAAGGCAACGTCCTTTCCTAAAAGAATAAACATTGTGGAGACTTTTCATAAATACACCAGGATATATTCCAGGGCCTGCTGCAACCTGAACTGTTAATGGGACAGACTGAAGGCCGTGTCGCCGAGTTGGGTTGAAACAACATCCTTCTCAGGTTGGATTTCTTTGGAAGGGTCTCCTGGAATGTTGTGTGGAGCTGGCTCTGAGCTGTAGCTTGTGTATTTGTGGCTGGTCTCATCGTTCATGGGGTCTTGGGTGAGAATCCAGCAGGATGCGGATGTGAGAGGAACATGGGTTTTCTGGTGCAACTAATCATGGGAGAAGAGCAGCAGTCTGTCTTAGTGACCAGTTTCTGTTTAAAGACATCTTTTAAGAACAAAAAGCAGCTTTTTTAGCTTCCTTTCACTTCTCCTTTTTAGCTAAGCTTCTCAACTTAAAACTGAAAGCGTGCTTAGGTCTGAACACGAGCTTCCACCTCCGGTCAGAATGCCCCAAATGTGCTTTCAGCCCTGAAAAGCTGGATAAGTCCAACCATCTCTGGAAGGAGCGTGAGTAGGTCATCTGTACCACTGTCTGCTGGATACTGGTGGCTTCTGCAGAAAGACAAGACGTGCTTGTGTGTGTTCCTCTGGGATATTTGGGTTGGACTCGATGATCTCTGGAGGTCCCTTCCAACCCCTACAATTCTGTGATATCCCTCTATCCTAACAGAAAAGCTTGCAGGTCTTTGACTTCTCCCCTGATGCATTGGGAAATCAGAGCTGGGCTCAAAACAAGTTGTCGTGGTCAGGTGCCTGGTCAAGGCTGGGTTTGAAATGATCTTTCAGACCAATTTAAAAAATTACTGCCAGATTGTAATACTGTTTATAATTTAGTATTTTATCAAGTGGTGAATCACCTTCAGTTCTCCCCCAGGTACAAAACTGAGCTGGTTGTGTTTCTGTCTGTGGGATTCACTGAGAGTAACTGAATGTCCCTGTCCCAGCTTTCCCCAACTGCCATGTATGCATCTTTGGTGAGATGCTCACTGCTTCCGCAGGGCACAAAGCACTGAGCTGTGGTCCATCTGCTCCTGCCGCTGGTGTGAATACCTCCTGTCCTCATTAATAGTGACGGCTGCCAAAAAGCACATAGAGGCTTATTTAAACGTTCCCTCTTTAGGCTCTCTGTGGCAGCTGTGGCTGACCTGTAATAGTTAATAGGGCAAAATAAGAAAAAATAAATTGCCAAGTTGTATGTTTAAAGTAGTCATGGTGGAGGGGGAGAAAAGAAGTCTTCCGGCCTCATTAGCATCCGAACTGTGAGGAGAATAGAAGCTCAGGATGGATAAGTATCTCCCTTGTATATGTAATCAACATCTGATTTAATTTCAGGGGATCTGCTTGTTCCATGTGAGACGCTGCTCTTGCACAGCCAGCTAAATGCTCCGCTCTGCACAGTAACCTCGTTATAATCAATGTCTAAATAAACCTTTGGTCTTGTTCTTAACTCTGAAGTATCAGGAGCAGAGGAGCTTTGCGACAGCTAAAAAACAAAACCGGTCTCAATGCTGATGGTGTGGATGATACGCTGCTTGAGGGTGTGATGAGAGATGCTGGGTTTTGGCAGCAGCTGAGCTCAGGAAGCAGCTTTTCCTCTATATCCATTCAGAGATAACAGCCCTTTGGTTGTGGCGGCAGCTCACGCTCTTGCCTACCTTGTGTCAGAGTGATTTTTTTGAGAGCAAGTGTTTAAAGGTGATGCTGATGACAGAAATAGCCTGAAATTAAGGAGGTGCTTTCCTGGTGGCTATGGTGATGTGCCTGGTTCCGTGGTTGATAGGGTGGTGTATCTGGCTCACCCTCAAACCCTGTAGATCTATCTGGTAGCACCCATACACATTGAGATGAAGGTCTGTTGAGTTCTTGGGTATGGTGAGGCCTTTAGGTCAGCTCCTAAAACCAAGGCAAAGAAACCTCACCCGTGGTTGCAATGAAATTCAAGCCAGCCTCTCTCAGCCCAGCTTTGCAAAACCTTGGCTTTGAGTGGTGTCAGAAGCCAAGCTGTTAAAATCTGGCTGGCTAAGGAGTTGAGCTGTGAGAAGTTGCATGCTCTCAGCTATGGAGAAAGCCCCTGAAGTGGGTGCAGATGGGGCACCTCGGTGTGTGTTGGCTCTGACCCATGCTGTCAGCAGGGGATACGAGTTCCTCTGCGCTGACACAGGGCTTGCACCCAGTTGGTTTAGTTGTGGGGAACAAGCACTTTCTCCAAGGTGATGGTGAGTCTCAAACTGCTTAAAAAGCATATGCAGGCTGGTGTTCGGGTGAGCGGCTGGCCGGTTTACACAGAAGGTTTCTGGAGGAGGCTGGATTGGCTGGGAACTGACTTCTGTTTTCAGGGCGATGGGAGAGGTTTTTTTTAACCTGCCTGGTTTCAAGTTCGTACCCTTGTTAGGAGTAAGTAAGCTTGTGGGGTTGTGAACTTGAGTATGGCTGGGAGTCCTCGGATCCAGAGAATTTCAAGTTGTCAAACCTGTTGGCTGAATTGAAGCCGGTCGCTCGTCCACACGAGTTGTGGTTCCAAGAGGAAAAGCGATGAGGTCACTTGGGATGGTCTAGGAGACAGATAGACCTTATTTCCTTCTTAAATACCATTTTCCAAAAAAATATTTAAAAGCTTGGAGGTTATAAAGTTTGTGTTTCGCTGGAGAAGCATGAACCAGTGAGCACCAAGACTTAAAAAGCCTTAAGATGATAAATATTTAAAGTACTCTGCAGCATGGCAGGGAGACCATAATGTTATGACTCTGCATTTTCCTCCATCTGCTACTGAATACATGCAAAGCAGGGCTTGGAGAAGCAGAACTGAGATGGGGAATTACCCTTTTGTGTAAGAACGAAAAACTTGATTAATCACAAGATTCCCCCCCCCCCCGAGTTGCGAAGCTTCGCGCTCTTCAGATCGAATCCAAACAAATCCTAAAGTCAGTCACACAAAAAGCTCGAGCAGTTCCTCTGCAGAAAGCATTTAAACATAGCCTATCACCCCTGGTATTTCTGAAGCAAATCTGCAGATTATTCTTTAAGCTGGAAGAAAAAAAACCACCCCAAACAGCTGCCCTGGAGATGGAATTCAGCGGCCTTGTGTCTAGCGTGTAGTAATGTGATACTGTGCGTCTGCGTGGGTTGGAGGACAAAGAATCAGAGCACATCATATTTGATACAACACAGCTGAACATGCAGAGTTTCTACCCATTTTTTGTGACCTCTTCAGGCTACTCCAAAAAGCCATGTTTATTCTCATCCGCTCGCAGAGCGAGAGGAATGGGATCTTGCCATGTATCTTCCCTAATCAATTTTGAACCCGTTAGCCAGTTTCAGCGATACTTCAGGGCGAAGGGGGGTACTTGCAGCCTCAGAGATGCGACGCTCCTTTGAGTTTTGTGAAAACAAGCGGTTTTAATAGAGGAGAGAGACCTGATTAGCGGCCCCATGGAGAGAAAAGCTGCAGCGAGAGTACAACCCTTATTAGACATTAAAGAATCCACATGGGAGAGAGGTGTTCCTGACCGTGGGAAAAGCTGCAGTGGGAACCAGCAGTTATTGGACGCCAGAGAATTCAACCTCAAGACGTGCATCCATAAGGAATGAGTCTTCATTATTTCTGCTCACAAAGCTGCTTGGATTTTATTATTTATTTTTAAAAATAACTTATATGCCAATAAGCTCTGCTACGGATGCTTGTGTGCTTCTCCTTAATTGTACAGAGGTGACGACTGGGGAAAAGTTCCTTAATAACAGAGCTCCTGCTGCTTTTCTGGCTGGAGGAGGTGGCTGTGTGTTGTTTGGGTACATTTGCATTAAGCTCTTCATCACAGTCCGGTCAAGATCTGCCTGCAGCCTGTGGGATGGTCTGATGCAACGTTGGTTTCTCCTGACGTTGCAGGCAGCACAACTGCTGACTTGGGTGTGGATATTAAACCCAGCCCAGCGAGATGTTGCTGAGGTCAAACCCAAGTGGTTTTTCTGTTGCTCCTCCAATTTGGTGTAATCCCAGCATCAGGAGTGTGGAGCTCATCTCCCACTCTGCCCTCTCCCCGTCCTGGGGTGGAACGGTGCTGGGACTCCCTTTGGATGCTGTGTTGTGTTGCAGGGGTGTTGCAGTGGAACTGATCTGTATCTCCAGGAAGGGCTCTCTCTATCCACATTTCACCTGATGCGCATGCACCAGAACAGCTTATCTGGGGCAAAATTTTCTGTCAGGAGATAGCAGAAACATTTTGTGGCATGTTGACTGTTGGAAGGATAGTTGCTGCCGATAGTGACCGCAAATAAATGTGGTTTTAAATATTCTGTATCTTCCCTCTCTGGTGGTACAGAATAATTTCATTTATATATTAATACCTCAGCAGTATCCAACCCGATTGACTTTGCAATAAGGACATAAATAAAATGTCTTAATTAGGAATCACTTTTACTTTGAGTCTTAAAATGAAGCTGAGCTGTAAAGCAAGAAGCAAGTACTTATTTCAGCACAGAGTTATCTCCCAGTCTATCTGCTATGTCGAGTGTGTTGCTCTTAAATAACAGAGGTATCAGAAGTATCAGTGAATGTGCCTGTGCTAGCTTTTTAATTTCCTACTTTGTCATCTCGTAGGGAGGGATTACGAGTGTAGACAAAGCCCTGGCTGTTTTCAGTGCGTGGCAGGAACACGTGCTGTATCTCATGAACAAAACCCTTGTTTGTAGTCAGAGTTGGGAAGATTTCCCATTGAATGCTGAGCTGAAGGGAGCTGTGGAGTCGAAGAGTGGTCAGGGTTTGAGTAATTTGGGTGGTGGGGCAGGAGGAGAGAGTGAGGAGCATCGTGTTGAGGTTTCACCCCAGTCACGTAAGCGGTCTGACTGAGCTCGCTACCTGGTCCATGGTTCCTGCTTCTGAAATCTGAGGTTTCCCTGAAGATCTTTATTGCTGGGAGGAGAGCTGCAGAGAATGCCCTCAAGAACGTTGTTTTTCTCCCTGCTCCCCCCTCTCCCTCTAAAGGTTGCAGAGCCAATAAAGATCACACTAAACAGGTTTAAAAGCATCTCAGATTGTAATCTAGAAAATTATGGAGGCTTGGTAATTAGGACATGTTTCTGAATCACTGCTGTCACAAGGTCTGTTCTTGGTATGGCTTGAAAACCAGCGCTCCTTGCAGTATGAGGAGCTTTTATTTCGCCTGCCTTTGGGAAGCTGAAGGTTTTTCCAGCCTTACATCGTCTGGATTTATCGCTCACTGACGAGTTTCCCTACTTGTGATCATCCTGAACGCTCTCCCGGCCGCTCATGATGCCTTATCGTTATAGAAACAGCAGTTTTGTGCCAAGAAAGGTAGAATTAGAGACATTTAATTTGTTTTATTTTTAGCTGTCTCGAACGCGGCGTAGCAGCTGGAGATAAGGAGAGCCAATACCATACATTGCATCTCTAGAGGCTGCTGGAAGGGCTCCATACATTGCTGGCAGCCTTTGTGCTGGTACCCTCGTCCCAGTGGGTTTTGTCACTTAAAGCTATTTCTTCAGAAAGCTGAGGGAAGAGGAGGTGTTTGGAGGAGCATCACAAAATGGTGCTGGTGGACTCTCACCAGGGGCATGTGGATGCATCTGTGTTAGATAAATACTCGCAGTATTTTCACCATGACCCCGAAGAGTCATTTTTATTTCAGTTTATAAGATGAAAATGAAATGTGTGTGCATTGATGTGAGAGATTTCTGGTGTCCTGGAGTGTTCTGGTGTGCCAGCCCCGTGCAGAGCGTGGCCCGGTGCCCTTGGGAGCGAAGGTTCTTTGTTAATGAGACATCTCACCGAGCTGTTGGTAGTAAATACTGCTTTTGGTCTCCCCTCAGCATAGCTGCTAGCGGAGGCCAGCAGCTGTGAGTACGTACATTGCTGTGTTTGTCATCAAGCATCTGAGATATCATTTGACAGATTTTCTGGAGTTGAGTGACAGTGCTGCGGAGCCAAAGGATTGTGGCTCATTGGGTGGCAGTTCCTTGCATTTGTTAAAGTAGATTTTAAGTATAGTTTTCCAGGACTCTGGAATACTGCTTGCTGTTTCTGTCAGAATAAATTTCAATTAACTCACATTATTTTTATCCCAGCCCTGCTCACATGCTTCTTTGTGGACTGCAGGTTTGCTGTCGTGTGCCTCAGTTACAGTTTTTATGAAAGCCTGTGCATTTTTGAGTGTCTTTTATTTAAATTCCTTTATTCTTCTGTAGCTGGAAAGTCTTGTTCCATGCCAGGCACGTGGTGATATTACCAGATTTTAAACTGATACTCTGCCTTGCTTGAAGCAGAGTGTGGTTCCAGTTGTGTTGCTCAGGTCTGAAATAACACTCTTGTTAGGAATTGCCCTTTCTTAAAAAGAAGAAGAAAAAAGAAGCCTGGAAACATTTTTCATGGCAAGTAAAGTACGTGGCTATAATGAGTAAGAAGCGTGTAGCATGGCAGCATGTAATTTTCTTAGGCTAAACATGTTGTGACTATTATAAGGTGTATTTTATTTCTTGTAGTAACGTCCTCGTTGTCATCAGTTACGGTCCCTTGTTCTTGGCAAATGCCTGGCTGAAGACTCGAGGTTCTTTGTATTGCTGGCTTAGGAGCTTCTGCTGTGGTGAAGGTGTAAGGTTGCTTTTGGTGGTGGTACGGTGGGGAGACACAGTTTGTGTTGCGAGTTGATGATTCTGGAAGCTGGTGGTTAACACTGAGCAGTTTCTTCAGGATAGCTGTCGCCATGGCCTGGTGTCCTGCTGCTGGTGAGATGCTGCCTTGGTGCTGTTCCAGCGTGTTACTGTGTGTAGTACATGGATGGGAAGGAGATGCACATGGTGCTGCGGTGGGCCAAGTTCTTGGACTGTGAAATGGATGTCCATGAGAGTAGAAAACCCCAGAACTGATGGTAAGGGAGTTCAGCAGCCTGGGTGAAAGCCCCAGTGGAGCTGGTGAAGGCAATCTGTTTTATGGCAGCTTTAGCATTTGCACATCCCACGTTTCCAGGTATCTGGAGCAGATCTGCTCCACAGAGGGGGAAACCCAGGACTAGAGCAGCCCCTAGCATGGGGCAGCAGGCCGATTTGGAGTTAACCAGTAAGAAGAGACACAGACATCTGGAGAAGTATTATTTCAGGTCACATTATTCTGTTATGAAATAACAACAAAGCGAGAGGAATGCGATTGACCAAGAAAAGCTTCAAGCTGTGCGAGTGTTTTACTGAATAACGCAGGCTGGGGCTTGCCGGGGTTATATAATAATGGAGGAGGAAGGAGTTGGAGCTTGGCACGGAAAAACCATCCCGGCTTTTCAGATGGCTAAAGGTGTCTGGCTTCAGTCAGAGGGAATCCAAAATATTCTGGATGTCCTGCTCCATCGGGATGTCCTGACAAATCACGCTCTTAATGAGCGGTGCAGAAACACGCACAAGAAACCTGCGGTGTTATTTCTGATCCTGCAGCATGTCTCATGTTCAGTAGTATCTGGAGCGTAACGTTGTGCTGGCTTCTAAACAAAAATACAGTGAAGGTTTTGTAGACCAGGAGGTTGCTGACCTGCAGAATTCCACAGCGGTGAAGATGGTTGGGTGTAACAGGTCTTCACAAGCTCAGGGGGACCTCAGCCAGAGGAAGAGGGAGGTGATAGGATTCAGAGTGGGATTCGGTTTAAATTAAAAAGCGTATCTCCCTGATTTTGACCTACCTTTTCCTATCACGTCTGTATCATCTTGTAAAGATCAGCTTATAAAACACTGCAGCTAAGTGGGGACATTTGCTTACTAAACATTTCCTGGCTGGCTCTCTCCCAGTGTCTAGCCTGTCCTTTGTTTAAAAATGCTTTTGCTTGGGAATAGCAGAGACTGTGCAGGAAAAGGAATGTTTGGAGTAAGCACCCGCGATGAAACGGTTCATTAGAAGTGGAAAGGCGAGGGCGCAGATTCCCCCCACCCTGCGTAGGGAAGGTTGTGGGGTGAGAGATGATTTTGGCTCTGTCTGGGTGACACGTCGCCCCTGGGGAGGAGGAACCAGCCCGGTCTTGCATTGGTGGAGGCTGTGTTTCCCAACGCGGCCGTGCTGTCTGCTGGTATGGGAGGAAGAGCTGGAGAGGAGGATGGGCTGGCGAGCGAGAGAAACATGCCGAGCTGCCATGCCAAGAGCCCAGAGACATTTCAGCTGCTTGATTATAGAGGTGCTTTGATCTACAGTGAATAAACCGATAATGCTTAAATTATGAATTCCTTTTCTTTGTCTGAAAGGCTGGATTAGCGTGGCTTTGTTCGAGGAGTGATTATTGAGCAATTTTACTTTATTTTCCCCCTGAAAGGGCTGCTAGATCTGCCTTTGCAGCTGGGTGCTGCGATCGTGCTGTGCTGGTGGAGGGGCTCGGTGACATAACAGCTCTTGCACCTCCTCGTCTACTCTGCTTCTGGTTGAACTGTAAACCCCTCTGAAAATACAGCCTCAGCTGCCTTCCTTACAATATGGAGTTAACGATTAATCAGCATGAGCTGCAAACGGGAAGAGGCAGTAGAAAGCCTTGTTTTCCTGAGGGTCTGCGGATTCGGAGCTGAGAGAACGAACCTCTTTGTTTTCTGTTTGGTTTGCCAGCGATTGCAAAACGCGTGGCCTTCTTGGAAAAGGCTGACGCACAGGTATAAAGATAGGAGGCCAGGTTGAGAGGAGCCGCTCTGCGAACGTTACCAAAGGTCGCAGCGATGCCTCCCCTTGTCTTTTGTCCCCTCTTCCCAGCCCTCAGGATCCGGACAAAGGTTGCTCCTCGGAGCAGGTCTGCCTCCATCTTGCTTTAACTTGAGATCTGTGTAACGAAACGCAGCGTTATTGCTGCCTCTCCTCCCCCAGCCCCCTGGAAAGGAGCGTGTTTTTCTTTCTTGTAATGTATTATTCTGCTGCAGTAAAGCCGTCTGGTGATGCAGCACTGCAGATCTTCCCTCCTTCTCTCCTCGATGCGGTCCTCCTCCTCCCGGCAGCATCTGCCAAGACGGGAGCAGTTCGGAGAGACGCCAACGGGTGGGGCTGGGTCGGATCACCAGACAGATTAATCTTCACGGTGGGGGACCGAAGGATGTGTGTAATCACAGGACCACGTTGGGGCACGGAAAATGCAAACCTTCCTCTTCCAGCAGCTGTCCTTGAATACTCAGGGCTCTCTCCTTCTCAGTTTTCTTTCATCGCCCCCCTCCTCCCTTTCTGCTCCCTTTCTCCTCCCCCCCGTCTGCCTCCCTCGCTTTCAGCAAAGACGATTGTCACAGATTATCCTTGGGGCTCGTCAAGGGTACGGTGCAGGACACCAAAGTGCAGCCTATATTTATGTATCTGGATAACGGATGGATTAAAACGCGTCGTCTCAGAGTGGGGTGATTTAAGACCGTGGCTGCAATGGATGGAAAGCAGTAGTAACCTCCCCACATCTATGTTTTACTTAAGGGGAAAGAAAATTAAAATAATGGCAACTGAAGTATGCTTTTCCCAATGTAAAAGGCTCTGGTTGCAAGAGTTGTGTTGGGTGTTTGCTGGGTGAATTTGTTGGTACATGGGGAGCATGTTACATCGGTGTTCAGTATATCCTGCGCTTCCTGGGCAGCTTTAGCTTGAATATTGGAACGTTTTTAACACGTTTCTGGATCTTCTGCAGCATCAGACAAATACGTGAGGTCTGTCGGTGTGTATGTTATAACAACACGATTTCCGAATGAGGGAATAGAAGAATTGTCAGGGTGGTGAGTGGGAAGAGCCTTTCAGAGCTCATTTTTGTCCTAGGGACCCTGCTTTGGCAGGGGGGTTCAACCTGATGATCTCTTGAGGTCCCTTCCAACCCCTACGATTCTGTGATTTCTGAGGTAGCTGCCAGGCAACACTCCAGTCGGCTGCAGTGGTTGCAGTCAGAAGGTCAGTTAAGATTTCAGGGGGGTTGAGTGATGCTAAGATGCTATTTATTTTTTTCCCTCCTGAAGATTGTAGCCAAACTATGGGCTCATGTTGGTAGAAGTTGGCAACATGCAACCAGTGAGTGGAAGCAAAGTACGTGTGTCTAACCAGTGACTTCCATAACTATGTGATGTGAAAGAAAAGCTCGATGGATGTGAGAGTTGGAGCACTCCATCCTGTTACATCTTTCCTTTGCTGTCTGTAGAGAACAGGCACTGAAGCATGTGCTAGAGGGGGATGCTAACAAGGATACCTAATTATTTTTTCATATTTTTCATCATGTTCATTCATGGCATGACCATTTTTTCAAATGGGCTCTTTCCTGTTTTCTTCCTTCCCTGTTGTTTCTCTCCTTACACTAGCCACATCCAGTTAGGCCATTCCTCCCCTACTCCTTGCACACATTTTATTAACCATATCCTTTATTTTCATGCCCTTTCTAAACCTTGCCTTCACGGTAAGATAACCTTACCCAGCCTCAGAAGAGTGCAGACATTGATAAGCATCTTTCCTGGAGTACCATTTGCCAGGATTTGCTCCTTACAGCTTTTAATTAGAAAAAAAACAAACCAAAACCAGTGTATCAGTTTGGTATCATGGGTTAGGAAACTCCTGAGAAATAACGTTACTGTGCTGTTCCCACAAGTATGAGGGCAGCAGGTTCTGCTCTGGGCAGCTCAGAAGCAAAAAACACATCCCTGATGTGACCTTGCCTTTTTTAGGCCTCACAAGGTGCTTCTTGACTTGAGAGATGCTCTTGTTTTGTGTGTATATTCCTTAATGGCTCGTTGTGTTCAGTGGAGTATATAAGCCCAGAGGAAAATGAGATCTAAATCCAAACCAGGTTATATGTAAGGCGTAGGAGGTCAGGTTGGAATGAGGAGCCAGCAGTCAGCGAGGCAGGCTTTCACATCATATTTAAGGCTTAGTCACCCAACAACAATGACGAAATGTGAAGGTGTATGGAAAAAGCCAGGCATAGAACGGAGTCACGAGCAGGTTCTGACAGCATTTGCTCCTCAGACTGGCAGTTGTAATAGCTTATTCCTGTGTACAGAGCTGAAAACGGCTTCTCTGGTTTAAGATCTGTTTACATCTGTTCAGCGTTGTGCTGCCTTCATGAATAGGTGATTCGTTTGGCTCTGTTTCTTGATTAGTTTGTTTGGTATCCCTTCCTTGTTTGTTAGTACATTAAAAAAGCCTACTTCTGGCCTCTTTTTGTCATGGATTAATAGCTGCATTTAACAGCCTGTACGTGTTATGCTCAGAATCTCATGGCTGAGAGGAAGGAGCACAGCCAAACCACGACCTGCAGTTCTCAGCTCTCTTAAAACCTCACTGTGTGTTTGTGTTCTTCATTTTACCCTTTCTGCTGTGAGCTGCTGCAAGTCACTTAAATCAGTTTTACATCATGTTTTCTTGTGTGCACAAACATGTTTGGTTTAATTTTTATGTAGACATTTACTCATCCTATAAGTGCCTGTGTTGCAGTTAGTTACCATGTATTAAGTAGGGTGGCATCACATTCCCATCAGCTTTCCTCAGCATGTCTGTTGTGTAGCTCGGTCCGCAGTGAGGATGTGTAAAGTTGAACCCCAGAAGCATCCCGGTGTGGGGGTGCCCATATCGGTCACCCTGCAAAAGTGTCCTATGAGGCTGTGGTAAAGGAATGGGTTTGAGATGAGGAGTGAGGATTGGAGTGAAGACACTTGGCTTAGTGCTGGATGGGTTAAAGATAGATCAGAGTGGTGGAATTGCTTTGTCAAGGTCATTTTTTTTCCTTAAGAAATTGTGGGGATGTCTTTATTCTTGTTGTGACATGGTTTTGGTTTAATTGTGTCTTGCTCTGCAGATTGAAAATAGGAGGGGCTGTTGTTAATTGCAAGTACCTTTCTGTTTCTTCAGCTGGTGCTGCTCTGTTGGGTGATCTCATGGCAGGCTAACCAAGAGAGAGGAGCTTTCAAAATCACCATGGAAAGTTTAAATGGCTCTTTCCCCTCTGCCAATGGGTTTCCCCCTCATTTTGAGAATGCATCTTCCAGCCCTTGCCATGTTTTGGGGTGGATTTGCCTGCTGTGTGGGGAGGGCGAACGGTTTGAAACTGATTTTGCAGGAGGCAGTGTTATTAAATGTGGTTTTTCTCCTACCAGTGCTAATCTGTGTGCTCTGCTTTGCTTCTCCTCCAGATATGGACGTGTCGAAAGTGTCAAAATCCTCCCTAAGCGGGGGTCGGAAGGCGGAGTGGCAGCGTTTGTGGATTTTGTGGACATCAAAAGTGCGCAGAAGGCACACAACTCTGTCAACAAAATGGGAGATAGAGACCTACGGACGGATTATAATGAACCAGGAACCATTCCCAGTGCTGCTCGGGGATTGGATGATACAGTTTCCATAGCATCTCGTAGTAGAGAGGTTTCTGGGTTCAGAGGAGGTGGGGGGGGGCCCACTTACGGCCCCCCGCCATCGCTTCATGCACGGGAAGGACGTTATGAGCGGAGACTTGATGGGTAAGTTCCAAGGTTTCTCTAGGCAGGTATTTTGTATTTGATATGGTGAGAAACACAAACTCGTATCTAGGGCCCCCAGATGGATTTAAAATTTTGGGAATTATCTATGTTTCCTATTTTGGGTTGGAAACGGAAGTGATTTCTATCCCAGTGGCTGGTACCTTGTGGATCCATAGAGGATGTTTTCTGCAGCTGGTTGGATATCTACACTTGAAATAAGGTGGTTTTAAGATGGAAGATTTCCTTTGGCCAGCATCGATATTGGAGTTACTCTTTTCTAGAAGTAACGGTTCCATTTCTTGGATAATATTAAGGCCTTGCTCGGATGTATCCCTGCTGCCAGATGGAGCTATCTTACTCTACAACATGTGGTGAAGTTCTCTATGGAGTATCTTCGGAATACTAGAACCTAAAATTCTGTGAAAGCTTGATGCCTAGTTCTCAGTTCTCACTATACGCAGTTGGTATGTTAATTGGATTGTCACCACAAAATTTCTAGTAGACTTTAATGATGCAGCCCCTTGGATTCTACAGACAACACTTAGCCATGGAAATAACGCTTGGATGGAGAAGACCGAAGGCAGCTTGTGATGTTTCCATTTTGGATCTACATAATTTCCAAGTTATTGGGATTATTCTTTCTGATGGTATTGGCAAAAAGAGATGATGGACATGACTAAATTTTGGAAATTATAGTGGTTTTGTCTTTTTTTTTTTTTAAATGCTGGGATAAGAACTACTGCCTTGAATTTATTGGATGGTATTACAGTCAAGACGCCAGTAGCCATGGGGAGTGGATTACTGTCTAGTCTCTTAAAAAGCTCTTTGCTACTCCACATTAAACATACTCTAGTTTTAAGGACGTGGTGCTAATTCCAGTTTGTGGATACGCCAGTGAAAAATGACTGGGCTGGATGGTTACAAAAGCGGCTAGAGGAGAGGATGCCTGCTGGCCAGCAGCGATGAGTGCCTCGTGCATTGGGTGACCTTCTACCAGCTGCTTGATTCAGACATAGGGCTGGAAATTAAAATAATGGATCTATTTAAGTGCCTACTGTCTCAAGAAAGAAGTCTGGGGGTTTCAGAGTTATGGTTTCAGTCTGGGACTGCTTCCTTCCCGTGGAATTTTTTTTTTCTTGTCACTAAGATTTTTTAATTTTTTTTTTCTTGTTGGTTCATCTAAAATATCATTTGACACCCTTGCCCATTAAGAAGGTGGATTACCCCTGTAAGAGGGGCCAAAATTGGGGAAGTTATGTTCACAATTCTCTCCCTAGATTTAATTGGGAATATAGGTCGTGTTTCCACACTTGGAAAAGGTTGGTATGTCCTGCCCTGTGTATATTAGCCCCTCTCCTAACCCAAGTCAAACCCTCTCTTTCCACTAACTCCAGTAGTACTTAGTACTAATAGATAAATCAAAAAAGCACTGTAGCCAGTAGATTTTCAGCTCTGCTAGCTCCTCTGTCTGTCTTCTGTGTCCTTTTCATGGATAAGGACTTTGTTCTTTTATGTCAGCTATATAGCAGTAACCCACTAGAAAATACTGCTTTTTCTCTTACCTCATTAAATCAGCTCTCACTGATTAACACTTTGTAGGATGCTAAATGCAATCGTTTGTAAAATTGTTGATCTTGGTCCTTCAAAAGGGGGAGGGGGTGGGTGGGGAGAGACACGTTTCTGTGCCAAACCCTGGAATATCTTTCAAAATGCCATTGTTGCGAGCAAGATCTAATGGAAATAGAAAGGCAACAATGAATTTCAAGTTAATGACGTTCTGCTGCAGTGGTTAGGTAGCTGCTTTAGATAAAATCTGAGAGGAAAAAGGCAGGCAAAGCATGAGTTAGCTTTGTAGAAAAGGAGTTACAGTTTTAACAGCAGAGGATGAATATATTGAGAGGATTAAGGATCTAGTGATTCATTGGAGAAGGAATGGAAGGAACTTCCTGAGATGCTAATGGGAAAAAAACCCCCTGAAATTCCATTTTCAGTTTAGAAGAGATACCTGAAATATTTCTGCCATTTTAAATAGAAGATACAGCAGTGATGTAGGAGAGGAGGAGGAAGCACAAGGCAGAATTAGGTTATTAGGATTCAGGGGATTGAAGTGACTAATAATTGATTCTGAAGGAAGAATCTGAGAGAAAAGGCTGGGAGGAAAAAAAAAAAAGAAGGTTGAAATGTCTGTCCTTCATAAGACAGATAATTAAATTTCCAAATTAACTTTGGCTGCCCCAACGTATTTAGAATTTTGCAAGTATTTTTTTTTTCTAAAAAATCAATGTCATAATTCCCAATCTTTAAATTTTGTGGATGAAACTTAGACAAACCATCCTGGCAGCTGTCTAAATTAGACTACTAAGTTATTTGTAATGTTCTTTTAACTTCACCTGTCAGATTTACTATCTCTTTATTTGAGAGATCACACTAACTTTCTTAGAAGTTAGAGCATTGCCCAATTGACCTATAAAATATTTGAAACACTGAAACGAAATGGACCATAGTTCCTTGCCAGTAGTATGGCTGTGAAGATAGAAATTCCATGATGGCAGTAACAATAGCAGCCTTGAGAAACAAAAACACCTATGGAAAAAATTTAATTTATCCTCCTTACCTAGGGTTTTAGTATCTTTTTGGGGACTGTACCCTTGTAGTTTAAATGTTCTGACATAGGTAATCAGAGATGTTTCTTGAGGGTAGGCAGCTTTGACGAGAATCGAGTGTAGCAGTCTGATAAAAGCAAAATGACCTCTAAGAGGATGAAATGTTTCAGAACAGCAACAAGAAACCCCCTAATTTTCTGGGCCTTCACTATGGGTTATGCTACCCCTTTTGAAAGCGGCTTCTTACCTCTGGGTCATGCTTTGCACGGAGGCTTTCATGGCTACAGCCTGATTTACGGTGCCATTTTTGCAGAAGGGATAATTAGAAGAGCTCCAGTAATTACCAAATTCCTGAAAAATTTCTGAAGCTCTTAAACAAAAATGGAAAGGGGGGGTGGGGGAAGGGGGGGAGGGTTAGTTGTGATGTTCGCAAACATGGAGTTTTTTCCTTGTTTATTGATTTAAAGGAAAAAAACCCACTCCAACAAATGCAATTTAAAAGCAGATTCGGCACTGGAAAGCAGTCTTTATTTTTCCTATGCAGGCACAATGCTGGTCATGAAAGCCTGATATTGTGATTAAAACAAAAATGATTGCTTAGCTTGATCATATATGAATATAACTTTGGAGTCAAAATGTTTTTGTCAGTGTTTGCTTGATAGGTTATCGCTGTTTAGTGGAGAAGCAGCCACAATTATAAGTTCTGTGCTGATGTGAATGTTTGCATGATTTGCTTTTAGTTGTGCTTGCCCCCTCTCTGATGAAATATTTTTCCCCCTTCCTAAATGCAGGGCTTCAGATAACAGGGAGCGTGCTTATGAACATAGTGCCTATGGACACCATGAGCGGGGGACGGGAGGATTTGATCGAACGAGACATTACGATCAGGATTACTATAGAGATCCTCGAGAGCGGACTTTACAACACGGGCTCTATTATACTTCTCGGAGTCGAAGTCCAAGCCGTTTTGATGCTCATGACCCCCGTTACGAACCTAGGGCCCGGGAGCAGTTTACATTGCCCAGTGTGGTACACAGGGATATCTACAGGGATGATATTACACGGGAGGTACGAGGCAGAAGGCCAGAGAGGAATTACCAGCACAGCAGGAGTCGGTCACCACATTCGTCCCAGTCCAGGACCCAGTCCCCGCAGAGGCTGGCCAGCCAGGCATCCAGACCCACTCGTTCCCCCAGTGGCAGCGGTTCCAGGAGCAGATCTTCCAGCAGCGACTCCATCAGCAGCAGCAGCAGTACCAGCAGCGACAGGTAAGGCTGTGGGTTGTTGCCCCACCCAAAGCGACCGTGCCGTGGGCTTCGTGGGTCGTTCTTCGAGGCACAGCGAGGAGCTGTGAACTGCAGGGTGTTCTGTGGTGAAGCGGTACTCGCTGGGGTAGAAGTAAACCGGCGTGAAATGTAGAAAGACCAAGTTGGCACGAAACAAATCCGAGGGGAACGCTGTTGCCGTTGTTAACTATTTTCCATGGTGGATCTGCACAGCATCTGTGAGGCGCTAGTTGGGATGCAGGGACACAAGGCCTTGCTCCACCCCTGGCTGCTGCCTGCGTGGTTGGAGAAGGGTAAATACTTTATTGGCTTCAGTGAAGAAATAAGCACATTTTAAGGTCAACTACTTTTCAACGGGATGCGTTTTAAAATACTTTGGGAAATGATGAGTAGTATTGTTGGGTTTCCCTTTATTCCCCATCACCGCCAACGTTGGTTGAAGAGGTTGCTAAGTTGCTTTTCCATTTCTCCCCCGTTGCCTTGCAGCAAAAATTGTAGACGTGGAAGAATTAAAAAAAAAAAACCCAACCCAGGAGTAGCGTTTCCTAGTGATACGCCCATGTCCTTGGTTCTGTAATAGCTGTGGTGGTTCTGTGTTTGTGTGGCTTTACAAAAATGAGTACTAGAGCTAATCACTGGATTTCTTTGGGAAGTCTCCCAGATAACAGAGCTTTTTAAGAGTAAATTCACCGTAATAGAGGAAACCGGGATGTTGTCATTGTACCTGCTAATGCTTTATGCTCTGTGTGGTGGGGAGTGCTGCTCTTCAGAAGGGTTGCCAAAGCTGGAAATGTTTCCTTTGCATACTAGTTCTTGCAGATATTCACCAAGTAAATAAATATATCAGTATAATAAATACATCTGTAAATAAGTATATCAGTATAATAAATACTTGGTGCTCAGTTATCACTGGGAATGGAATGTTACCAGTAGTAACTCTCTAATCAAGGTAATTATTCTCATAAAATCTTTTCTGCTTGAACGTTGGACCTTCTGGATGGGTCAGATGGGCTGACACTGATCTGATGTCTAAAGAACCATGCAAAGGTTTATTTACTACTTGGAATTACTGTGTTCACCTCCTGGGTTTAGAAATCCAGGTCCTGTCTTGGCTGGGGAGCAGGTGAAGAGAGAGGCACCTCTAGAACATTGGAGAGGACTTTTAGGCTGCTTTCAAGGTTTATTTGTTCATTTCTAACATCTGTCAATAAGATCTTACAGTGGTTTGTCAAAGATTCTCACACTTACTATGACTTTAAAAACTTGGTGAGACTTCCAGAGGTCTCCAAAAACCCCCTGGAGAAGGTGAATTGAAAGGAGGCCTGGTCACATTTAAGACTTTAAAAGAAAACCAACCTCAAGCAGGAAAACCCCCACTCTCCCAGTGAGCCTTTGCTCATTGCAGAATGGATAGAAGGGAGTCCAAAAGGTCATAATATTTATAAAATGTCATTGTTGGGATGGTGAGATGGGATGCAATACTGCTCTGAGTGTGAGAGGACTAAATAGGATCCCACTGGAGCAAAGTTTCAGATTTAATCAGAAGATAAGGAGTGTCTGCTGTGCTTTAGCATTTCATTTTCTTGGCAATTTCTAGTTGTAGTAATGGAAAAACAGATGATACTCTGAAGAAAGGGAAATTAACCATTTTTTCTTATTAATACAGTAAATTCAAATCCAATAGAGCAAGTAATGGAATCTGGTGGGTAGTGTATTTAATTTTGAAGGATCAGAATAGTTTCACATGTTTCAAAGCAAATTAATGAAAGAATTAACCATATTTTTTTTTGTATAGCAAAACCCCACCTGGCCTTGAAGTCTTTCAAAGTGCAACTAAGAGGCCTCTTCTGTGTTTTGTAAATTTCTGATACACTTCAGATGTGTAAATATTTACAATATGTAAACGTAAATACATAAAAGCAATGTAAATATTTAAGCCTCCTCACACCCTGTGAGCAGCAAAAGCCACCTCACCCTTTTACTGCTGAGGTGCCATGTCATATATTCAGGTTTCACGTACCCAGAGCAGGCAGAAATCTATTTACCTCTCCATAGCCTGGGCAGTAGGTTCTGGCTGTGTCACCGCTGGCTCCATTTACCAAATTTCCTATGTATTTTCTATTTCTAGACTGGGATTTATCTGGAAGATCTAAGGATGGTTTGTTACTGTCTGAAGAATTCCTTCTTGCAGTTTCTTTGGTATTTCTTCAGGGGTTTTAGCAAACTGGAGATCCTCTTAAGGCTTTATTCTAAGTGGAAATGGCCAATTTCGTGATGCTGTGAAATTCTTAAGGTGTTTATGACACCGACTGCTTCTGAAATTGCACGTCTTGTAGAACTTTGTCAGATCTCATCGCAGTGGCAGGGTGGAAAAGGCAAAATAAACTGTGTTGCTTTGAAGAGGTGGGTCACCTACCCACACTGTGTGAATGTCTGGGGACAAAGGCTGGAGCCTGTGGAAACTGGCGGGTGTGACAACTCGGGAGAATTGTGTGTGGCACCATCAGCCCCTTCAGGCGCCGTGAAAAGTTGAGCAGAAAGGTGGTGAAGGAGAAGTTCAGGCTTCGTTCTTTGTGGTCTTCAAAGAGCTGTGTGAAGTACATAGAACTTTGATTAAATGGGGATGATTTTGCTGGACAAGAAAAAAAATGATTTTAAAAAAACCCAAAACAGAAAAAAAAAAGCATTTATTTTGTAAAGGTTTGGAGTTTGTTGCATCAGAGCTCAGCTTAGCTTAAGTTTAACTGTATGTTCGGTGGCCTTTACAGGGAATTCATAACAGGAGCTGCAGAGGAGTAGTCTAGAAGATAAGAGCAAAAAGAACATAATAAAAATAAGCCATAATCTCTGAAGAAGGGCTTTATTTGTTGTATTTTGTGGCCTCCTAGACGTTGTCTGCTGGGCTGAGTTGGGCTGAGGTTGGGAAGCTGGGGGAGGTGAACGTGTCCTCTGGGTGCAGCTTTCACTGAGAGCACCACCTGTGCAGATTTGGGAGGAAGAGTTTGTGTTTTCAAGTTTCTTAACATGAGATTTCTCATTCCTCTACCTACGTTCCGGAAAATGGTAGCTCTGGTTTTTTTTTAATGACTTTGAAAGCGTAAAAACACTCCTAGAAAATTCCATTTTCATTTTCTGCCTTAATTTCTCCATTCTGTGGATTTGAACGAGCACCAGAAACGATACAGTAGCCAACATATTTTCTGTAGTGTGTCACGGAAGAAGCAGCTGAATATGGGTGGAAGCTGTGCAATCCCATAGGAACCAAACCAGATTCTGTCCTGAAAAAGAAATTCCTCCCCCCACCTCTTACTTTTGTGTGGAAAACAATCTTTTCTAGCCTGCTTGTCGAGGTGTTCTAATGCGCTAAAAAAACCTCTCTGCATTTTTACTCGGTTTTGTAATGTCAAATGGCTTTACACGTTCCCTACTGTTCCATGTGTTAGTGATTATTTTTAAAGCTTTGCTGTATCAAACCACATGGCACTGAGCAGTGCGACGTTTTGCTATTAAAAAACTGGCAAAAGCACCGTGTTGAGAAGGGATTTAAACTTATTTACAAAATCCCAGTAGAAGCGTTTGATTTCCTATAGGTGATTTCCAGGATGTGGAAGTGTGAACGCTGCACGTGTTTGTGTGTGTAAATTCACCAAAAACAAGTGACTTGAGATTTCCTTTTGCCTTTTTAAATTAATTTTTTAAGAGTGCTTATTGGGTTGTCTGGTATTAAGAATGCTGGAGGATTTAGTAGTTAGATGAATAATTTCCTATAGCTTGTAATGTAAACAAAAGTGTGCTCTGGAATGAGAAAAAAAAGCTTCATCTTGGGAGTTTTATTTATTTTCACTGGGATTTAGGAGAGCATAGTCATTCCTGTCGTGTGGAATTACAGCAGTGGTAAGGAGTTGCACATACCAAAGTATGAAAATGGATTTAGCTAACTGTGATAGCTGTATTTCAGGTTGTAAGGACAAGTGGGGAAAGCTTTCATAAAGTAATTAGAGCGTGTTTTTTAATTTTAGATTTCTCAGTGATGAAATTCTTTCTGGAGCACTGAGTTACAGTTGGAAAGGAATACATATGTGTTATTTTATGTGTCTTAATATTGAAACAAACTGATGAAAAATAGTGCCAAGAGAATTTTAATCATGGGAAAAACAAGCTCCCTGAAACCTCCCATGGAGGCTGCAGTGTGTTTTGTTTTGCTGGGGACTTTCTTCGCCTGTTTGAAGAACTGAAGCGAAAGGAGAAGAAAGTGAATTTAGTTTCATTACATAATGCAAACCTTTCCCTACCATTGTCTCCATCTCCTCTTTTCCGCTTAGTTTGTCTGCCAGCGAGTGATGAATCACTGACTTAGAATGGGATTTAGGGTTTTGAGTGGGTTGAGAGATGCCTCTGCTGGGGACGGCTGAAAAATCAGGAAGAATGAGGTTAAATGTAGCTGTTCTGTCTTTATTTAACAATCTGCAAGATGGCCTTTGCTGATGGAATTACTTAAATTCCACGTAATTTTGCACCTGAATATTTTTAATCTTTTCTGGTAGGACAGCACGGTTGAATACGCTCCTGCCTGTCTGGGGAAAAGAACGAGGCCAAGATTTTTAGAAATTATTAAAAAAATTGCAGAGTAGGAAGCCTCTGCTTCAATTACCACAGAAGCAACAGTAAATCCTCTAAGAGTCGGGTGAAACACCTAATCTTTACCTTTTGTTCACATAAAGCCATGTGCCGCTTTGATGTTCCCTCTGTACAGGGAAGCGTGCATTAGGGAAAGGAAAATTAAAAAATCCAGCTCAGATATTCTCAGGTTTTTGTTACCAACTGTCAAGCATTTTCACTTTGTTCTTTCTCGTGTTTCTGTTCATGTCACCCTGCATTGCTTCTCATCTAAATATAACCGAGACCACACTCTTTAATTTTTTTATTTTTTTTTTTTTTTACCCTTGGGAGTACATCAAGTTTCTTGAAATTGAGCGCAGGCAGAGAATTTTCAGAGGGCTTTGAAGAGCCAGGAGTTATTTTTGTGCTGAAGAGATGAAAATAGAGAAAGCAAACCTTTATACCCGCCCTTCTCAAGAGCGCCTTAAGAAAAGACTACCTGTAAACGCGCACACACGTAAATACAGCCTCCTGTGGGGGAAAAAAAAACCCCAAACCACAAAAAAAACCAACACTAAAGCCGTATATCGCTCTATTTTAGGTCTTGGGGCGCTAATGGTGTCTCAGTCCCAAGGGACGGGGAACCAGCCCCTGTGTCCATCGCTCCCCTCAGCCCGGCTGGAGGCGAAGCAGCGCTCTCCCGCCCGCGCCCCGCCGCCGAGCTGCTGACAGAGCGGCTAGGGGAGGGCGCCAACTCGCATTACCTCATCTCTATAATCTATGAAAAAAAAAAAAAAATGCGCGTTGCATAATAGATTTTTATCTCCCTCTGAAAATCCGCCGCTTTAGGTCGCCTCGTAGCCTCTGGTGGTGGCGGCGGGAGTCCGTCCCGGCGCTGTAATGGCGGCACGGTCCGGGGGTTGTCGGGAGAGAGAAGGCGCCCGGGGGCGGCGGGCAGCTTCTACCCGGGTGTGTTTTTAAGCGAAAGGCGGCTGGTTTCCCCTCTCCGCGCTGCCTTTGTGAGGGGAGGGGGGCGTGCAGCCGCGGGCCTGCGGCCGCTTGTGCCAGAGGGGGGTGATGACGGTGGGGGAGAAGCACCCATGTTGTTTGTGCCTTAGAACCGGTCTGAACCGGCGGGAGCCGGCCGGGCCTGCCACCGCACCGCCCTCAGGGCGGGGCTCGCCGCGCCGCCCCTCATCCTCCCTGGAAACCCGGCGGTTAAAAATACCTCAAGCTTTCACAAAACCCTTTTTTTTTTTTTTTTTAAATAAAAAAAACCCCAACCAACCCCTCACACTGGAGCGAGTTTCGCTCTTGGTTGAGGGTTTCTTTTCTTCCCTCACACAGCGCAGGAAGAAAAGCGCGGTGGCTCTGCACTGCAACGGCAGCGCCTGGCTAGGAGCGAGGTCTGAGGGAAGCAATCCGGCTCTCCGACTAAACCTCCTCGGCTTTAAGGCGCTTTTTTCTTTTTTTATTACATTTCCCGAAACCTTCTTTCAGCACTTGATATCCTTCCCACTCAAGAAATTCAGTTTCCCTGCTGAAAGAATGAGACACACATCCCCCCCACCTCCCCCCCCCCAAAACCCCAACAATGGATTTAAGCCTGCCCACATCCTAACACCACCTCTGCTGCTATACCAAGCAGCTAGGATGCAGCCACGAAATTAAATATAGATGTTGGGGCTAGACTTTGATCTCTGGAGGTTCTTTCCAACCTCTGCAATGCTATGGTTCCGTGATTTCAACATTGCTAGCCCCTGTTGAAGAACCCTTCCCCCCCTTTGATAAGAGAATACAGTAAAATCTTTAAAAACGTTACCTTTGAGTGGTTTTTACAATTTATGTAGTATTCTTCGTATGATCTGCCCTAAAAAGAGCTGACTTACTGTGGCAATTAATACCCACCCCCCCACCCAGTACTCCCAATAATAATGGGCAATTACTGGCTTTAAATAAGCAATTAAGCCTCTTCCTAAATTTGCAGAAATACGGGTTTGTCTAAATCTGGTTTGTCAGTCTTTGTTTTTCTGTAGCTGGACCCAGAAGGGCAACTGCTGCTTCTCCTACTTTTTCACAGTGCATTTGATTCATTTGCCTGTGTGAGTAGAGAAAGGTTTTTGTCTTTTTCCAAATCAATTTTAGGAGAGGTGTCTTAAAAATGCATCATGTTTGGGAAGGGAGTACCTGTTTTATGACAATGATAACTATTTTGATTTTCTGGAGCAATTTACTTGTTTTGCATCCTGTTAAAGAGACTTATTTTAATGCTGTAAAGGCTTCTTGCAATTTGCTCGTCATAGAGGAGTTTTGACAGCCACATCCAAACCCTCGTGTGAACCTGCCTTTATCCTCTGCTGCGGGAGGAAGACCTGCTGCATTTTAAAAATAACATTTCTAAGTCGTCTGTGGACAGTTGCAGGTCTGCAGGATCAGGAGACGGTACCTGGCTCAAAGCTTGGCAATTTCAGGTCTTCCTAACCTCTTTTTTCTTTCAGGAATGGTGGGGAAAACCCGAGCTGTATGGAAGGCATTGCTCCCATCGGTGTCGGGGGAGTTGTTGTCCTCCTGAGTTTTGTGTTGGGCTGTTCATTAAGGGCTAAAAATTGATTTTCTTCCCGCGGGTGTGCTGCTTGCCTGAGCAAGGTCTGGTGCTGCTGGTGGATTGAGTCTGACTTTGGGGTTGTGCGTGCGCGTATTAACAAAATGGTCACTTCTAATTGCGTTTTTAAGGCTTTGATTTCCTTCCAAGTATTTTGCTTAATCATCTTGAGTAGGCTGAGGGAAGGAAAGAATTAGCTGAGGTCAGGGAAGTTGAAGCTGCCCGTGTTACTTCTCAGAAGCCGGGCTTATTCTGAGGGATCCTGAAGGCAGGAAGAAATCTGCCTCCCATTCTCTTCCTGCTGTACGCCAAAAGAGCGAGGGGAAATCAAACTCCAAAACAGCCAAACAAAACAAGGAAATGGTGTAGCGCGATAGGCAGAGTTGGTTGCTTCCCTCTGCCTGAATGGTCCAGATTCCCTTTTCTTCGAGAGAAATGCAACTGAGATGTGAATCATCACTAAAACAGATTAGAGGGACCATAGTCTAGAGCCTGCTTGTCTCCAGGGATGATGAAGGGAGTCTAGACAGCTCAGATGGAGACACATACATTACAGGCACCAAAAGGTGGGGGAGAGGATTCTCGTCGTCAAGACCTTTGGAATAATGGGCAGTTTAATAATTTCTAATGAATATTCACATGGAGGGATGAATCGCAAAAGAGGAAGGCTGTATTGAATGCTTCCTGAAAAAAATAGCAGATGTTACGATGATCATAGGGAAAATCCAGCCACCGCCTGTGTTTAGTCATACGTGTTTCCATTAAAGCATACACAGAGCGTCCCTTCACATCTTCAAGGTCAGTCTTGCAAATAGAGCCATTCAGGTTTTTTCCCAAAGCAGATATTTTTAGCTCTGCCAGAGGTGTGTGGATGCTTTTGGAAGGAGGATCTTCCCCTTAAAATGTAAGGGCTGGGAAGAGCTCTCCTCAAGGCCTGTTGGTGAGACCTGGGCATTAACCTTAAAAACAGCCAGCTATTAGATGCTGTGCTTCAACTAAGGTCACAGGGATGTGAGGGAGTGGTAAATAAACCTTCCTGGGGAAGCAGAAAGAGTATCATCCCTGAATCTTTACCCATTGGATTAACCGTGTGACTGATGCACTTAGGTTTGCTCTTAACGTCAAAGCATCAAGCATATGCCATCCGCGACATCGCAAGTGCAGAAACCACTCATGATGGCATCAAGGTTTTAAGCAGGAAAGCTGCTTAGCGGGTGATTAGGTACCCCTCACCAGATCATTACGGTCAGCTGGTAGTACTGCTGCAAGAAGAGGCTGCAGCGCATACACAATTTATACGTGTCAGGATGTCATCCTAATTTTTTAGAATTGTGAAGAGAAGGAAAAGCTCAGTTTCCAAAAGCAGGAAGAGGGATATGTGCGCTGTGCAGATAGCATATTAATAAAAAGCTTGCATTGTTATTTATTAAGTGCCTATCACAACAACTAAACCAGCCCTTTTGGTGTGCATGGCGTTAAGAAACATGAGTTCTCTAAGAATCCCTCCTCCTCACAAGAATCCTGTAACAAAGGTAGGGGTTCCTCTGGTTCCTGACACTTGCCGGGTTTCAGAAACCAACACCCCTTCTCCGTCCAACCATGGGCTCTTTCTCATGTTTGGAGGGGTGAAATGTGGAGCCCTTCGAAGACTTTGCTTTGAAAAACATCTGGGGTTCAGCGTGTAGTTGCTTCATTTAGCTCAAAGCGATGACTTTGGCTAGAGACACTTGAAAGTCTAGGGTGGCAGGAAAAGGACCCTTTGGAGACTCATTTGTATGAGCGGGAAGTGGTTTTCAGGGCAGTCTCCTCGTTTCTTCCACAGTTGCTCAACACCTTCATTTTTATACCTGGGGAAAAATCCAAAAGCCTCATCAAACACTTGAGAAAGGGGAATAATTAAGGCACATCTCCAGCAGGTCCTGGCAACAAGGGCATTCACGTATTTCATTATCTTTCATCTGAGTAGAAAGCTTTTCTAGTACGATAATGTGTGAAAGAAAGGCACTGTTCTCCTCCTGAAAGCAAATTCCCAAGAATGAGCAGCGCTGGGTCCCCACGGACAAATGGTGCCGGGCTGGGCTGATTGAGAGATGCAAAGTGCCCTACTTATTCTGGCTGCTACAGGTTTGACCTCCTTGTATCATCTGACACCTCGTTTGGTAAGACGTTGCTGCAAGATCTCAAACCCTCAAATTATGTAAGATTTACACAGTTGCTTTGAACTTAGTCCCTCCCTTCAATGTTTGTTTACTGCCTCGTATGTCCTGTTGTCTGGATTGTGAAGGATGAATAGTCACAGAAAGGAAGCTATCCGGTTAGTGCGAATATTCTATTCCTCTTCGCTTTCTAAACGTGTGTGGAGCTGTGTTTATCCTTGTTTCAGAGCCCGGGAATACACCAAAGACGTCCTGCACTGGTCGGGGCTTTGCTGGGGAAATGCTGGCTTGTGAGTTTTCTGTTTGTTTGTTTGTTGTGAGGAGGAGGGAAGCCAGGAACGGTTTGTTGTGTTTCTCCAACAGATAGATGCTATCTAACATTTATTTCATAAGTAGTTTATATTCGTTTTGCTTCTTAGTATTCAGTTTCCCCTGTAACTTCAGAAATCACTTGTGAAAAGAAAAAAAAAAAGATGCTTAATTAATACTGTGTGTGTGGCTTACAGCCTGCGCCTCGCTGTGCTGCTATGGTTTGGAGGTTTTTAAAGGCTGCTCTCCGTCAGCACTAAATCCCAGAAGGGAAGCACGCAGGTGGGGCACACAGGCTTTTGCGTGTGGGAATTCCTCGGAGGACTTCTCTTTCTGTCCGTAATCTCCAGTGTACCAGCTGCGTTGCCTCATGCTGCTCCTCCTTTCCCAGCCCTGGTAGCTATATGGTGCTGCCATGTGCTATGGAGACCAGGGATGTACAGGCAGTCAAGCCAGGGAGTTGTGAGGACGTAAGGCATATTTCTTTTGTGTTTTCTCCCCTACTTTTGCATTTTCCCCCCACAAATACCAAAGTCCTCGCCCTTGCTTTATGATGTCTAGTTAATGTGGAGGAACACTCCCAGGCTTTTGGAGAAGTGGAGCAGGATGTGCATCTTAAAGGGACAGTCAGTAGAAGTGTCCCTGGGCTTCTGACCATGTGGAGGTTTAATCACTGAGTTGTAACCAGTGCTGCTGAGTTAAATTACAATAGGGTGGTTTTTCAGAAGTTACTCTTAAGAGACAAACACAAAACCCACTCTGTCATATGATACTGGTTTGGGTTGGGGTTTTTTTATTTGTTTGGGGTTTGGGTTGGGTTTTGTTTTTATTTCTAAGGCTGGCATTGCTTTATATAGCTGCTCAACGAAGGTAAAGATATATTTTCCCCACCAACACGATGCACATTCACTAGGCAGTGGCGGTTTACCTGTTTCATACAAAAGATTGTCTTTTTTATTTTGTTTTTGTGACTTCAAGTGTTTTCTACTCCAGTGAAATTGCACAGAAAGTTCTACTTTTAGTTGTATTTTTATTTGCATGTGGGCAGAAAATGAAGTAATTCCCAAATATAGTCCTAGCCAAGAGATCCATCTGTTCTCTGCATTTTTAAATGGCAAATTAATCCTGAGCATACAACTCATCAAATGTCTTCTCTTTTATAATGTATGCTGCCTGAGATCACAGAAATGACATTTTTTTTCCCAGGCCTTCCATTTTAAGTAGTCCTTTACGTGAGAATAACAGCTACCGTTCCGGTTTGACAAAGTGCTTGTGTGTATCTTCCAGTTTGCTGTCGTTGGCCTAAAAAAGGATATTAAAAAAATAAAAGCCTCCAAAATTATTCTTGCTTTCATCTCTTTGGTGCTTCTTTAAATGGCTGTAGAAGACAGAATTCTCTTTGCAAAACACCCTGTACTTAGCTCTGATGGAGAACTTAGGGTCACTTTGTCCATTTTCTTTCAGATTTTGCTCTTTGGACAATGGTGACCATTTTTAGAAGTACTAAACTTCCACAGCATTATCTGCCCTAAATGGAATTTCTATATTAAGCTTCTCATGTTCCAAATTTCACTTAAGAGGCATTGTTTATCAGCTGTGTATCTTGGCATGCCTTTCATTGCAACTCCCATCTGAAGAACAATTCCATTTGTTTATAAGAGAGGACGCACCATTTCAAAACTGCTCCGAATCGGGAATTTCAACAAATGGCAGCTTGTGTAATGCTAAAAAACAGTGCCTTGAAGAGGGAGGCGATGACCTCACTCTGCCTTTTGGCAGGGTAGTAGAGCACAAGGTTAGGGGCTTGCTGCCTGGGGAAACAGAAGGTAAGGAGCACCCAAGGATGGAGTCAGTGTACAACAGACAAACAAGAGCTCTCAGGGATGCAAGGCATGAAAACAGTGCCAGGGTTGTTTGTTGTTTTATTTTAAGGCAAGGTGTCATGGATGCTTTTCTAAAAGACGAAGTTGGAATTAATTCTGGAGGTCTTTTTGCCATGCTCTCTCAGCAGCTTTATGCTAAAAAAAAAAAAAGGCTTATACCACTGCAAGACTGAAATAACCCAGGTGCTTTTTTTGATTTTAACGTATGGGTGAAAAAGGCTTTTTATTCAAAAAACACCCAGTGCTCAACACAATGTCAGTATAGTTAAGGCCGAATGCTTTTAAATGTGTATTACGTGTTTGTTCCTAGCAAATCACTTGACAGTGCCTGTGAGGCAAAATAACTCGCTTTTTACTCCTCAAGTAAATGTGTAGTAACATACTTGGACGCAATAGTGGTTGCATTTTAATTGATATTTTACTCGCCTGGCTTATAGACAAGTACCTAGAGTAGGGTTGGTGTGTTTTTATAAGATGCATAGTAGATCCCTTCATGAAAGCAGTGCAGCTGTTGTTTAGGAAACTGCCTTTAAACATTGCTTTCTCGGTATTTTGAAAAGATTTGGCCTCCTGTGAGCCAGGAGATCAAGTTCCTCAGCCTGCTTCCTTGGTGATTCATTGAATGACCTTGGGCAAAGCCATTGGCCTCTTCTTACCTTATTTTTCCATCTGCAGTGCAGGGATGTTAAGACATCCCAACCTCCCATGAGTCTTGAAATGAAACATTGGGTTTGTTGGGGTTTTTTTTTAAAGATTTCATATGCTCTGTGGTGACAGTTGCACAATATTAATTTAGATTGTCTGCCGATAGCTGGCAAAAGCTGTTTACTTTAACAGTGTTACACTAATTTTGGCTGAAGGCTTGAAAGCAGTTTTTCTTCTAGAGCGAACAAGCCGTTCCTCTGCTGTAACGGTGAACTCTGCCCTGCTGTTTTCTTTTAAAAGTCGTTGGGATTGTGGGCTTATCAGTGCCGGCAGCCTTGAGCAGCAGCTTTTCTACAGGCAAGTCCCAGCAGTGTTTGTAATAATTTGGATGAAGCCCGGTGCAGTTGGAGGAGGGTGGGAGTTTGGGGTGGCTGCAGCAGGACTTTTCACAGGGGCTGGTTCTGGACCCAGGGCTTCTTTCCCTCGATGTTAAAAATCAGAGGCTCTTTGGGCTCTCACATTCTCACACCCACCCTCTTTCTTCCCTCTTTGCATCGGTGGAAGTTTAATTGTGGGAAAGCTATGCCAAAGAGCTGGCTTTGTACTTCACCCTCAAGGCCTCAATGACTTTAATCTTTCCCAGCACCGAGCTCTTGTCACCGTGGCCGTTTGCTGAGAAAGCATTTCCTCCGGCTTCCCTGAGTTTCATTTTGAGCGTGAGCTGGTCCCAGTGTTCCCAGGGAGCATCCAAAGGCGCAGGCTGGGGAGGCAGGCAACTCCAGCTGCTCCCAAGTTCACACCAAACCCATCCATGGCCAAGATAACAGCCAGCGCAGCATAGGGAGCAGAGGGCTTGAGTAGAGTCTTCCCAGCAGTAGTAAGTTGTCACTGCTGAGTTGATTGTTCACTGTCTAGATAGGACGAGGTGTTTGGAACCAAGACTTGGGTTGTTTTGGGTTTTTTCCCAGGTTAGTGTTTTTTATTCTTGTTCATATGAAGTTCAAGCCTGAGGACAGAGGAATGTAGGTCGAGGAGGTGAGGTGGTAACACCGACTGTGGGTTGGGCATGGTCTCTGTCAGCCAGACAAGGATTAATATAAACATACATATTTTTAGTGATCGTGATGGATTATTCATTTGCAGGGAAGAAATAAAAGGAGGCCGTGGCTGTCTTGGAATTGTCAGAGCATATGGCTCCAGGGAAAAGGTGGTTCTAGGGGTGGGAGTAGTCCCGTGTCCTGAGCAACATCTTCATCTTTTCCATGATTCATTTCAGCCTGCAGTTTCTCATTGAAGTGCAGGTGTCAGACATCGTGTTAAGATGATTAAAGTGAATATATTAATAAGGCCTGTGACAGAAATTAAAATGTCATGTTAATAAGGCAGTCACTCAGCATGGGTTAAATATATAGTAAATATTATCTGGAGACAATGTCTTAAGAAATGGACCGGCCAAAGACAAAACACCATGCTGCAAACTGCCTGTGTTATTTGGCTAGCTGAAAGACAGCGAGTTGCCATGGCTGTGTTACTTTCCCATGGCCTTTAAACATCACTTAATTTCATTTCTTTCGATTTAGGATTCCCGCCCAGCAGGAGATTTCTAAGTCTCCTTTCTGGGCCATGTTAAAACAGAAAAAGTTAGAGGAAAGAGGATGTCCTAATTCCACTCACTTGTCTGCAATATTTAATGATCTATCTCCAGAGCAGTAAATGCTTCTTTTATTTGTTGTGTGCCTTTCATGAGCGTTCTCTGCCTACATGCACTAGGTCCTTTTTTTCCCCTCCTTCCCTCCGCGGATTGTTTTATCATAGCTGTGTGTTGTTAAATACTTCTGAGGCTGCGTGTGTGACATGTACAAACCAAAGTTCCTTGGGTGGCAAGTTCTCAGCGGCTTGAAAGGGTGCCAAGAATGTCACACAGTCGCATCCCAGCGTGCTTTGCACTGTGAGCTCCGAAGGTGCCGGAGGCCGGGGTGATGGGCACGCGGTAATTACACCGAGAGAATATTAGATGTAGCTCTGTGCTCTCTGGCTTGCTTTCTCCACCCTTTTCACACTGAGCATCCAGAGTCTGCTTATATACTTATTTAAAATGTAAAACTTTGTTATGAAATGGGGAGAGCAGGGTTCAGGCTCTTTGTGGTAGATGCGTGTGGGCTGAGCCTCTTGAGCCGCTCGCCTCTAGTCTGCAGATACAGTAATGACTTGTTACCTCTTGATCTCTGCATACAAACAAACTTTGCCTCTTTGACTGGTTTCCCTGATCCCTTTTGCAGGTTCAGCGACTCGTCCTAGTTAGGGAAAACCCCCCAATATTCATTCCTGCAGATCTGAGAAACGGGGTTTCTTTTCATTACAAATACACTGATATGGACTGATAATAGGCAGGATGCATCGTGTGTACAAAACGACTTGCTTCTCACTTGCATATTTAGGGCAGCGTTAGGACCTGCTCTGACAAAGAGATGCTAACCCTCTGCTCAGACGTCTTGAATTTTCATCCTGGTAGTGAAGTGTGGCAGAACATCCATCTGGATTGTTGGAGTAACGCGGTGTTCATTGTCTGAGTTTTATGGGAGTGGGCTGCTTGCTGTTCTTATTACAGGACCTGCAATTTGATGTGAGCTGTTCAGCTTGCACATGCGTAGAGAATGGGGGCAGTGGTGGTTAAATACTTTCTTGGATTAATGTAGTGTTTAGTAGTAGGACAGAAATAGCAGCCTGTAATGGACCTCTACATCTAGTATTTCAGGATATCATTTTTCATCCAGAAGAGAAGCCAAACTATTTCATGGGCAGAGATCCTTTAATCTATAGATAGAAAGGAATTTGATTAATTTTTAAAGGTTTTTCTGTCTTAAGCAGTTTGAGTCTTATTTTTTTGCTGGATGTTGGGCTGGCAATAATCAGGGTTTTTAAAAAATTATTTTTTATATAAAAAAAAGAAGGGATATTAGTGCATTGAGGATACTTACCACAGGTATTTGTGTCTTCTGGGTGGAGCTGATCAGCACACAGTACTGTCACCAACTGACTTGTGCAGCTGGTGGGTTTTTTTTACATAGAGATCATCTACGGTGACTTAACTCGGATCTGAAAAGGGAGGGACAAGAAGAAAGGGTTCCTGTTGCTTCCGACTGTACATTAACTTTGGATTTCCTGACCTGACTTGGGAATCTGCTGCTGACATCAGCCGTGAGAACAACCTGCTGTCAGCTGGGACTCGTGCTGAGGGAGCTTGTCTTGTGTTATTGTCCTGAATAGATCTTTCTAGGAGATAATCTTTACTTAGAGATTATTTTGACAGGGTATTGAATCATAGCTGATCTAGGCAGAGTTCCTGATTTCAGTTAATTTTGGCAGGAAAAAAAGGTAATCGCTCTGCATATGTCTGGAAAATGAATCCTGGATCGTCTACCAGTTCTGGTTAAACATTTTTTAAAGGCAACTATTTTAAAAAAAACACCAAAAAGACAGCCCACATTTAATTTTTTACTTTCTTTTTTCCTGATGGAACTTGGCATGCATTCCCTTGAAAAATCAAAGGATTCCAAATGATTTTAGGTGGCTTGTTTCTTAACTAGCTGACAGTTGGAAGTCGGTTTTGTTTTGTTCTTGGGTTGGGTTTTTTTTGTTGTCTTGGGGTTTTTTTGGTTGGTTTTTTTCTTCCTTTCCTAACCTGAAGCCTGGCAGTGCATCGCTTGCCGCACGTGTTACTGCTTCTTTCTTGCTTTATTTTCCACGAAGGCCGTGGTGTTTCCTGCCTGTCATAAGGAGGGGGTAGTTACCAGCCTTAGAGCTGACTCACCCTTCTCAAATCAATTCGCAGAAATGACGATTGTCCCACATTTTAAAATTGAAAAAAAAAAAAAGAGGTAGGGCAGGTGGTGAGATCCCTTGATTCAGCTCTGCAGCCATTGACGAAAAGCAGCAGGTATCCTGTTGCATCGACTGGTTTGGAGTCTCTCTTTTATCTCCTTTTTTCTGGGGAACAAAGAGAACGCTTCACTTTGTATTCTTCGCTCAAGTGCTTTCATTTTTCATACATAAACCCAGCGTAACTTCATAGTTAGTTACTACAGCTGCAAAATGGAGCTGGTTGAAAAGGAGACGCTGCTGTGGAAATGAGGGCTGGGTTCTATATAGGGACCGTGTAGCAGGATTTGCAATGCCATCTTTGCAGTTTTAAGGGAGAAAAGGAAAATTCTGTGTGCTAAATGAGCTGCAGTGTACTGAAACCAGGTGTAATTTGGGCTTGTTTTTGGAGATTCGTTGCTAGATTCTCACCTGTTGAGTCCTTGAGACTCTGCCCATACAGATAAAACTTAAAGGCTGGATTATGAGTAGATTTTATCTTGATTAATAGATACATAGTTAAATACTGTGAATAAGAGCACACGCATCCTTAAATACTTGTAGGCAATTACAGAAGGCATATTAATACTTTAAAAAGAGCTTGTAAACTAAGCTTGTAGTAAAGTGGACATGTGAGAAGGATTCTTATTAAAATAAGAACAACCTTCTTTATAGCTCAGGTTTTCCATCTGATATGGCTGACAGTAAAATCAAAAGATCTCTGTTCTGCGTTGCTGTGATGCCACAATAAAAGCTGGAGCAAAACCCCGCTGGACAAAAGAGCATCTGAAATCCTTCCTGGTTAAAACTTCCAAGTTCTTCCTTAAATGAGCATACATCACCAGAAAAAGTCTGCAAACCACCAAAGAGGCAACTGAAAGCCTGAGATGTTTAAAAAAGAGAATTCCCAGCGCAGGCTCCCTCTCCGTGCAACGCGTGTGTTGTGACAGCTCAGGAGATTAGTTTTTCTGCTTGCTGGCATTCTGCTCCGCTGAGTTTACATGGATGTTGAAGAGCAGGTTTTCCCGTGTTGGGAAAAGGCTGTGTGCCAGAGCACGCCGCGCTCCTGGAAGAAATCATCGAGGGCTTAATGCTGTTAGTGGAACTGCAAAATGAGGTTACAAAGCCATTTTCTTCACTCCGTTTTTGGCCTGTCCTGAGACCTATTGATTACTTGAAATATTTTCAAGGAGGTTATCAGTGTGGTTATTTTAACCTGTCTGGTATATCCCCCCCTGTTAAAATTCCCCTCACTTGTTTTTCTAAAAATTCTTACAAACTAGTTTTTGCTAGAGGAATTTTTGCTAACTTATTTTCTGGGAGTTTGGTGAAGGGCAGTTATTTTCAAAATGAGTCACAGGGAAAAGAAAAAGCTGTATTCCCATTTTAATATCCTGGGAACATGCCCTTGTGCAGCTTACATGCTTTAGTTTTGTATATTTTTAAAGCTGGGGTAGTTGAAAAGAAGTTCTGTTTTTCTGCTCGAGACTACACATAATTCACTGTCAGATGCTTTATTTTGATTCTGCTCTGTGCTATAACTGGATGACACAGCAGCTATAATTAACTCTTCCATCATTCGTCTATTCACAGAACATAAAACCTTTGACTTACTTTTGAATTATTATATCCACATTTCTTCAACTGGAAAAGCAATGAGGCTTTTCCTAAAGAAAGGGGAATTGTTCCTGATACCATTTATTATTATTATTATTTTCTTTCTCCTTTCTAAAAGCAGAGTCAGGAAATAATGATTTTTTTTTTTTTTTTTCCTGGAATGTCTCAGAAAGCCTTCATTTCCTTAGGGACACACATCCCAGAATCTCCCCAGGGAAATGGAAATTACCAGTGTGATCCTCATTTCCTAAAATTTTGTGGAATTCAAATTCTTGGTGTAGAATTTATCACCCCTGTTAGGCTGCTGCTTCATCGCTTGGACATCTCACAGTGTTACCCAGAGATTATCTTTCTTTTTTCCCCCCAGTGGAATGCTGTAATTTTAACAGTATGTTCCATATTTTAACTATTCTCATAAAAAGCTAAAAATAACCTGTTCCCATTTTAAAGCTCTGCTCAAATAGAAATTCAGTGCTGCTTCTTACTTAAAAGATAGAATCTTAGCAAAGTAGAGTATTCAAAATGCAGTAGGAACTGTGTCATTGATCATAATACCGAGCATCAAGATGTGAGAAGAGATGGTAAAAACACGTACAGGGGCAGAGGCTTGCTGCAGCCCTAAAATCTTATTTTAGCCTCCCCTGGGGGAATGGTAAACACACAGTGCTGCTCTCAGCTTGGGAATTATTTTCAGCTTCTCCCCACACATGTTTTCTGACTTTATTTGTGTATTAAATGTAAGTTTCTTTATTCTTTGCCAATATACTTCATGGTAGTAGGGGATTGCTGATGTTACTCCTTGAGACTACTGAAGGCCTGTTCACATGGGGATGGGTTTGTCCTCCTTTTCCCAAAATGCTGTGGGGAACTTTGATTTAATGAGGACTTGGGGTGATCTGGAGTTGGCAGGAGGGGGAGGGAATGGGATAAATGGGCAAAAAAGTGAGGAGTGAATTGCAGTGTGCTTCCCTGTCAGTAGTTAAGTTTATTAACAAGGAGGTGAGGCAAGAATAAAGGTGGTTTACAAGTTTGGAAGAAAAGTGAGGCTGCAGATGGACATCTTATCTTGGTGGTGGGAAATTCAGAGCCAAGAAGCTCGAAGGACTGAGATTTAGTAGGGAAATATTCCTAGCTATGAAATAACAGGTTGGGTGGTGCGGGGCAGCTGCTGCCCCTTGGCAAGCATGTAGCAGAGCCTGCCTAGGAAGTGGCAGGAGGGCGAGAGGGAAGGGCTTGGGTTTTCACTCTTTTACTGGCATGGCTTGATTTTTCTCTCCTCTCCCAAAACGACACTGAACTTCCTCCTCCAGGGACAGAGAAGTAGGAGGAGAGTGTGTGGGAAAGGCCCCGACATGTGAAGCGGCTCAGTATCAACTGGATGGGAGAGGGTTGTAATGAGAGGGTGAAATCAGGAGGAGAGTTTCTCATGTTTATTATTACTTCTGCATTTTTGACCTTTTTTGTTTGGTTTTGTTTCGGTCTGGGGTGTGTTTTATATCCTCCTTCGTTTGTTTGTAAGCATTTTGGGACAGAGATTGCTCTCTCTTCTGTGCCTCCTAATATAACGGGGACAGAGCCCAGGGGTTTTTAGTACTGTGCCACAGCTCTTGTTACACCAAGCTGTTCAGAGGAAAAACACAGTGGTTTTCTGAAATGTTTCAAGAAGAATGGCTGTGTCAGTGTTACCTTGACTGTACCCCACAAAAAAGGAGCGTAGTGGTAGAGGTCACAAAATCAAAGCATGGAAATGATTAGATGTCTGAAACGGTTACCCTCGGAAAAGAATAGAAGATGTTAAATGGTTCAACATAAGGAGTGAATATAAGAAGCCTATGAAATCATTCTAGATAGGAAAAAAAGATAACCTTCCTCATTATTTTTCAGATAACTATGTGGAGAGGAACATAAAAATTAAATGGAAAGCAGCAGATTTAAAACTCAACGAGGTTATTTTTGTACGTGGCAGATCTCTCCCCCTCCAGCCTCCGAGTTAAAATTCCAGCAGAATTTTTTTAGAGCACTGCTCGTGTAATGGAGAATGAGAGTCTCCAGGGTTATGTCAGACAAAATTATTTTTAGCGATGTTATGAGCCCTTGTGCCTCGGGGAAGAAATCAGCCACTGAAGAAGATGACGTGTCCCCACTGGGCAAGCTTTAATAACATTATTCTCTGTATTTCTTACTCTCCTGCGAAGCATCTAACGATCTGCACCGTCAAGAGTCGGTGGACTAGATTGACTCTGTATGATGATCTAATATGCAAATCCTGTTCTGCTGTAGTTATTGTTCGTACAAAGATGTTCTCTGGTCTGAGTTCTTTATGCCCTGAAGTTGGCCGTTGAGGCTGAGCTTGCAAATGGCGTTTGCTGGTTTTCACACGTCTGCACAGGTTATTCTCCAGCAGTTGATGGAAAAAAAACCCCTTGCTGTGATGTTCTCGCGTGAGATTTTTATATTGGAGGTTGGACTCTTTTTGTGAAGATGCTCAGGAGGCAATAAAGAGAACTCTGGGGTCAGCTCTTGGATTGACAGCAGCACCTGAGAGCATGATAATATTTCTTTTTCGTACATTAGAGCTCTGGGAGGGATTTTTAGGCTTCAGCAGACCTGCGTGTACCCTCTCTGTATTTCTCCAGTCTTCCTACACGGCTCCTAAGCTGATACAACATTGTATTACACTTAATTAAATCTCTGCCATTGTCACGGTGTGTAACAGGATCTATCTGACATTTTACCCATATTCGTTTCCCTGGCTGTCTCCTCTGAGGGCTCTGTCGAAGAATATTTGTAGAATGACTCTAAATTCCTGCGTGTAACTGGGCTGTGTTACCGAGACGGGATTTTCTGCATCAGGCAAAGGAGGGAGGAAGGCCTGTAGACAACTAAAAACTCTCAAGATATTGTGCTTTTTGATTAAAATACCCATGTCCTCTGGCCACTTTGCATCTCCATGCGCTCATCTCTCATTTCCTTCATGCTGTTTATAGCAGTGACTCCAGCAGCAGCTCGAGCGACGAGTCCCCGGCACGGTCAGTTCAGTCTACAGCCGTCCCAGCGCCCGCGTCCCAGCTGCTTCCATCTCTGGAGAAAGATGAACCCCGCAAAAGTTTTGGGATCAAGGTTCAAAATCTTCCCGTGCGCTCGACAGGTAAATTCATTTGGGGGAAGCCAAGTAGGAAAGAAGGGAACAGGAAGCAGGTTAGAGACTGGTTAAATAATCTTTATCGTGTCTTTGACATGGCGGCCACGTGCTGCATCCAAGGATGGGATTCTGTCTCTGCTTCTGCCTCGGTTTTTGTGTGATGGTGGGGAAATTGCTTCATTAGTGACCATCTGTGAGCAATCCTGCAAGTCCCCAGCTTGAGTCCCTGGGCTTGAGCACTTAGAGCTACCGGAGCTGGCGCTTCATAACAGCAATGTGGATTTTCCCAGGGAAAAACCTGAAGCATCTCTCATTTTTCACTTAAAACTTAGGCCCTTTATTCTCACCCTGTTTCACTTTCTTATTTAATGCAAAAACTTCAGGGTTTTCTGTTTGTAGTATTGAGTGCTGTAAAACACCCATGAGCATATTCATAACAGCATCGAATATTGTGTGGTAAATAATGCGAGAAAGCACTCAGAGAGGAGTGTACGTGATCACACTCCCTTCCCTGTGCTGAATGCAGGAGAGATCCCACAGAAAAAAACAGCATGGGATCATTTATAAAACGGTTTGTAACATAATTCACGGATACAAAGGCCCTGGTTGAATTAAAATAATATGTATAAACTTTGTGAGCAGCATCCTCACAATGTTAATCTTCTTTCTACAGATTTAATTTCTGTAACATTCCTTGAAGTGATGTGATGCTGAGGCAAATGCCCCTCAGATCCCAGGCAGATTGTGTGGTCATGAGTCAGATTTTGCAGATTCAGATGAATCTGCCTAGTTACCTTTCCATATGGACTGAACTGAGGGCTTTAGAACTTCCATCTCTGCTCTGGGTGCCTCATCCTGGCTTTGGAAAACTGCTCTGTGTGGGGTTATTAATGAAGTAACACTCTTTATTCCTTCTTCACCTTGAATTGGATGTCTCTTAGAAGTAATAATCATGCGCTGCTGGCCGTAGCGGTGTAAAAATGGGTTTAAAAATGGAGGCAAAGGGAAAGGTCAGCCAGAGGGTTTTGACATTGGCAATGTTAACACCCAGAGTTAAAATGGCACTTTGTGACCACTGAGATTCAGGTTAAACTGGGTGAAGTCACGTTTCCAGGGGAAGATCAGATTTCTTCCAATCTTTTAAGATGCTATTAAATAAAATAGCATTTTAAAAAAATCCAGAATAGGGTTTTTTTGTAGTACTAATGTCTATTTGTTGCTTTAGATACAAGCCTTAAAGATGGACTTTTCCATGAATTCAAGAAGTATGGAAAGGTGACGTCGGTGCAGATTCACGGGGCTTCTGAGGAGCGGTATGGACTGGTGTTCTTCCGACAGCAGGAGGACCAGGAAAAAGCACTAAATGCCTCAAAAGGAAAACTCTTCTTTGGCATGCAGATTGAAGTCACGGCCTGGATAGGACCAGGTAAGGTCCATTCCGTTCTTGGACATGTGTCTGCTCTGAGCATATTCACAGGCAGCACAGGAGTAGGAAATGTTAAAACTCCCTTTCTGCAGAAACAGATTTTAAAGAAACTGGGAAATCCATGGGAATAAATTCCAGAGCAAGAAGAGTAGATGCTCTTAGGTCAGTTTGAGAGTTGTGGTCTGAAACCTCAGAGAAGGAGCCCTGCCATCCTCTCAGACAGTGAGATCTGCTGGCTGCTGGAAGAAACAATCTCATCTTCCATGTGTCAGCGGAGCAGAAGCCAGTGGGTGGTGTAAGTGTAGCACTGAGTCCTCATGGGCTTGTTTTTCTGCTTTTCATTAAAGCATATAACAAAGGCATCATTTTTGAAGCTAAGGCAGCACAGCCCAAATGACCAACCAGTGCAAACTGTAGCACTGAGCACGTGGTTAAGTCTTGAGTCAGTACTTCAATTGCTTGTTTAAAAATTGATCTCTGAAAACAAACTTGTTCCATGTAATGTTCCCTGTGTGCAGCGAAGCCTGATTTGAATTCGTGCATTCAAGTGGTAATACTTGTTAAAGGAGTGAATTTCTAGTTAAAGGAGTGAATTTCTAGAAAAGCAGTTAGAGGATTGCAGCTGCCTTTCACCTGAGCATGCTCGCATTCCTCAGCGCTCACCCTGTGGTGTGATGCAGAGATTTCAGATTGCACATCAATAACAGTTCACACTGTGTGTTTTTGTCAGAGACATTGGTTACTCATTCAGATCCTATCTGCTCGTCAGGAAGTAGACTTGAACAAACAAATCAACATGAACCCAACCCACATGAAAAACACCTCCGCGCATTACAAATTTCTTGCTCTCTCTTGCTTCTAGAAACAGAAAGCGAGAATGAATTTCGTCCTTTGGATGAAAGGATAGACGAGTTTCACCCAAAAGCAACCAGAACTCTCTTCATTGGCAACTTGGAGAAAACAACCACCTACCATGACCTTCGGAACATCTTCCAGCGCTTCGGTGGGATAGTGGTATGTGAATTCTTTGTATGATATAAAGTGTCGTCACTCGTTCTTTCTGTACAGACCTATAAAACCCTATGAGCAGCTGTAATTTGTAGTGTCAGTGACAGGTAATTCAGTCTTTATATAAAAATCTGAGTCATTCATCTTGCTGGAAGTATACCTGGAAGCTTTACTTTGCATTTAGAGCGAGATCTTTGCTCGCTTGTATTGAGGGGAGGACTTAGCAGTAGAAACAGCCTTAGGAGCATTTACAAGAAAGGTGTCTTCTCCTAGCTCAGAGCGCTTGCAGAAAAGCCTGGCTGGGTCGTCGGGATGTAAATATGCCTGGTGTTATTTTCATGTTGAATCATTTCAACTCTCTGAAGTCTCGGTTCCCCTGTTGATTTCTGAAACAAAGGATTCGGTTGCTACGTGTGGAAGTAGCCATCGGCGGTCACAGTCTGCACCCTGACAATGGGGCAGAGGCGACGCGGAGCAGACGGATTAGTGATGGCACATGTGGGATTTGGGGTTTCAGCTGAGCAGGCTTATCTAAAGGAGATAAAGCAGCAGTCGCCTCCCTCCTCCTCTCACGCCACCCTCTATCAGGTCATATCGATACTGCACTTGAAAGAAATTAAAAAAAAAAAAAAAAAAGAGTGAAAACCACCCACAGTGAGTTCAGTTAATTGTATCTGTGCTTCTGCACTGATAGTTTATGTACTCAATGGCATCTGTGGCCACTAGTGAACGTGCTGTACCTTACTCATTCTGTTCTGAAACCATTTTTGTAACCGTCGAAGCATCAGTCACACGGACTGGGAGTGCCGTAAGTACTTCCCCCCAAGAAGAAGGGGAAGTGTTCTTCCATGTATGATGTGGACAAATACAGCATTGACATTTTGTGATGTCTGGCAGCTCTTCGGCATCCAGCCTCCCCTGTATCCTTGACACCAACAACTGATTTGTGAATTCACAATGTGTCTGTGGCTTAAAACCTTTTCTACTGTTCTACCAGCAGAGCTGTCCCGATGAAGATGCTTATCAGCCGTAGCACACTGCCTTGTTAAATTGGTTTTTCTCTGAAGTAGCTCTGTCCTGTCAGCGTTATTAATTGGGCAGAATCGAGCAGCAGTGCTGCCTTGCACAGTTCCCCTGAAAACTTACAAGCTCAGGTGCGAAAGGGACCAGTTTTGTAACCTTTCCAGTGGGTAATGAGCGAAGTAATGATATTTTATTTGCCTGTCAGACGGAATTGCTTGCCCAGGGTGAGTGGTCAAGTGTAATTTGCCATAGTTGCAATCGTGCTACTTCAGACACTTGGAAATGTAAGTCCTCTGTTAGTATTCCACTTAAGTCATTAGGCCAGGGCTGTAGAAGTCTAAAGAGTTGTGTAAATCTCCCTGTTTACTTCTGTTTTCCCAGTTAAAGAGCTCTTGGGTGAGACCGTATCAAACTGCTGCCTCGTCCCTAAATTTATTAACCATGAAATTAGTCTGTCCTGCATGTAGGAACATTGGTGCTTAAATTCACGCGCTGGCCTTGGCATGGAACTCGCAGAGGAAACTTGTGCTGTTTAAACAAATAAAACGAAACACTCCACCTTCTATTTTCAGCTCAGAATGAATCATAATATCATGAGTTTCTTCAGAGGCTTTCGGTACATTTGCCAGTACTAATGCTGAACCTGAATGTTAACCAAATGTCAGCTCCAAGCTTTCCTGGGTTTTTGAAACTGATTAAAGTCAGCCTTTATGAGGCTTTTCCTTGCCTTCTCGTGACTGTTCTTACTTTGAACGGGCCTGTGGTGGCTTGGGATCAAATACCAGCAGCAGGAGAAGTTGAGAATCCTTTTTTTGCCTTTGCAAGTGCCAAGATGGTTCAAGGGACTAGTCCAGCATCACTTTCTGTTTCTAGGAACAGGATGGATCATGTTTATTTGGAAAAGAAACCCTGCTTGCCTCTTGGCTCAGAAATGAGGGTCGGAGCAGGTTGTTTTCTCTTGAGCCTTCGCAAGCGAAAATTAATCTGTATTTCTTTGATTCTGAGTTGTCTCTTCATGACATAATATTAACAAACTGAAGCTGCTGTTTGTTGATCAGGTCAGACTTACTTCCATAGGGCTGAATTTTAAATCTATGTTATGAAGAGCTTTCTCTGCATCAGTAGTAAGGATTTAGTTTTGCTATTGAATGAGATAGATCAGAACAAGGAAATTTTAAACTGCCTGCTATTGTTTAAATCCTCTCTCTGAAGAAAATAATAATTAAAACAGTGCTTGTTGTGCCATGTCTCTCAAAAAAAATCTAATCCATTTAGCTCCCATCGACACTGTTAAATGTCCTTTTCAACCTGTTGCTGACTGCCAATTGGTTTTGGTGTGTTTTTTTCCCCAGGATATTGACATTAAGAAGGTGAATGGTGTTCCTCAGTATGCATTCCTGCAGTACTGTGATATTGCAAGTGTGTGTAAAGCCATTAAGAAGATGGATGGGGAATATCTTGGAAATAACCGGCTTAAGGTAAAGAAATCCCCCCCATGGACTCTATCCTCCTTCTTGTTACCTTCATCATAGGCTATTTCCCAGCAGCGTGGTTGATGGAAGTAAGATGTTTTTTTTAACATGTAGATCAGATCAGCCCACGATGCTTTCAACCATCACCATAATTGGAATTAATCAGCATTTTTTATTGACTGTCTCAGCAATGAGCCCCAGGATTGAGTAGACTGACATTCCCTGGCCTTGAAGGTCCACATTTGGCAAGGCTGTGCAAGGAAGCCGTACCGGTACTACTGATAAGCCGAGCCTGTCAGTCCCCCCAGAGCTGTCAACCTGTCACTTTTCAGAAGCTTTCAAATTGTAGAAGAAACAAATGTTGTCAAACACTCTATTTGTTTAAGCATGCAGAATTATTTTCATTAATTGCTATTTGATTTTTGTCTTGCACCTGCGCGAGATGCTAATTTTAGAAAACCCCTACAAACGACTCGCTTTCTTCTAATAACTCTTTAATTAGCCGCGCGCTGCTCAAGTTGGTTTATATTCCTGAATTGTTATTGATGGAAGTTCTGCCCTTTTGTGTTCAGCTGGGTTTTGGAAAGAGCATGCCTACAAACTGCGTGTGGTTAGATGGGCTTTCTACAAACGTTACGGATCAGTATTTAACTCGCCATTTCTGCCGATACGGGCCTGTGGTAAAGGTAGGTGGGGAAGCTTTGGTGTGTGGTTTGAAGTTGTTACTGTCTTCCTTTCTTCCCATCCTGTCCTTTCAACCCCCACTGTCCAGGGCTTTATAGCTCAGGTAGAGAAATTGCTCTCTGGGGTGTAATTTGGCCAACTGGGCTCTGTAGCTTTTACACCCTGTTGATGGGATACGCAGAGCACCCTATTTTGAATGAGCCGAGGTAATGAGTATTGGAAACCATTTGTTGCTCTTGTGCAGTACAGTCTCTCCCTAACAAAATTCTCTTAACACTGGAGAAACAACAGTCTAATTACGTAGTTACACTCATTCATGCTAATTACATAATTAGGCATAACTACGTGTTTTTTTTCTCATCAGACCAAAAAAAAAAGACTTTTTAAAAATGCAGTTAGGATAGCCACGCTGGCCAAAGTATGTAAAAGAAGAGAAAATGATGGTGCAACATACCCATATCACACAGTGGAGCACATCACCTGCCCCACTGTGGGTCACTACTAGAGGTTTATGCATATGCTTAAAGTTAAGCGTATGAGTTGTCCCGTGTATTTCTCTTGGACATTGATGTGCTTAAAATTAAGCATCATGTGTAAATCTTTGCAGGATCTGGTTCTTGCCTCCTTAAAAGACTTTTGTGGGTTTGTGTTGCAGCGTTGCTCTTCTTTATTGTAGCTGTTGTTGCTTGAATTACAAGTTTGATGTTGCTAAAGGCAGCCAGTATTTGGAAATTGGGCATTTGGCAACTGACAAGTGGTACTGCAGAGTGTGATAACAAAAACTTGTTTCCATTTTGGGATTGACATGTTCCCTTTACCTTTTTTCCCCCCTAAAACACATTGAAAATTTTTCCAAAAAAAGAAACCTAAAAGTAAACAAAGAGAAACTGCAAAACTCAGTCGTCACCAAAGGAATAAAGAAGTAAAATACAGAAAAACAAAATAAAGGCATAATATACCTCAAGCCACAATATCCACAATTCAAAGCAGTCCCGTGTCCTTTTATTGTCTCTTCATTACAATATGCCTCATCAGAAAAGCCTGGAAATTCACCTTGCTAAAAATTATTTTCTTACTGGTATCCTCATGACTTAGGATTTTGTTGGGACTGACATTAAGTCCTGTGGATGAGGCTCTTATTTGGTTTTTGTTTTGTTTTTTTGTTTTTTACAGGTGGTGTTTGACCGCTTAAAAGGCATGGCCCTGGTTCTCTACAATGAGATTGAATATGCACAAGCAGCTGTAAAAGAGACCAAGGGGAGGAAAATCGGTGGGAATAAAATTAAGGTGTGCAGAATGACCTCCAAAACAAACCAAACAAACCAAAAAAAAAAAGAGAAACAAATTGTATTTAGGCCTTACCCCTTAAATGCTGGCATTTGCAGACTGCCAGGCAAAAGGAATCCTTAGTGGGACACCCGTGTCCCAGACATCAAAAGGCTTAAACTCTATATTTTTTTGATACTCGGCTTATCAAGATGTTAGGGTATCTTAACTGTTACTTATAAAGCCTTTTCCAGTATTCTGCCGTTTGTTTCACTGAACTTGTCTCTCTAAGCTCCTGAGTGTTGGTGTCCGTGTTACTACCTCATTTACCCAAATCCAAGGCAAAGTTTTGTCCTTTGTCCTGTTAGAGAACTGAAGCCTGAGGGTTTGATCTCCTCTGGGATAACACATCCCTGCCTTTCAGCTGCTCCTTGCTGATGTTGCTGAGGTGATCAAGAGTGGCTTGCCCACCATAGTTTGGGGGGGTGCAGCAGCTTCTCTTGCGATGGCAGCTCCTTTTAACAGCAGATTTAAAATACAATATATATTTTTTTAAAAACTAGCTAGAAGGTACTTTCTCCTGGAGCAACATAGGAATGTCTTGGATTTGGGTGAATGCGGTAATACCTGTTACGACTGTCCCATCGGTTCCACTAATTGGGGATGTGAGGTGTCAGCCAGCCCTCTGAATTACCTTCCTCCTCCTCCTTTCTTCTCTCCTAAAGAGTGAGATTTCAATGATTTTGATGCATGATCTCTCATCCGGTGTGTTAACGTAGCAACTTCACATCCCTTGGGGTCAGGAGTTGGATATGCCATAGTCTAGCTTTATAGACAATAAAATGTGTGGTCGTTTCAAAGTTTCCTCTCTGGTGTTTGTGGGTCTTGCCACTCAAGCAACTTTGGAATAAGCAACACCCATGATGTGTGTGTATGTCTGTGCTCCACTGCTGTGGTTGTACAAATGTCTAGGTTGTTTTTTTTGAAAAACAGAAGGAACTAGAATGTTTACAAAACGGCATTATGTGGAATACACCTAGCTAAATCCATTCTAATCCTTCATTTTTTGCACAGCTATCCCACTAGCTTCTTAATGCTGTCACCCGAGCTAGAAAGCATCAACTCTTTGAGTAGCTAGAAGAGTGTGAGCTGCAATTCAGGAGGCTGGGTTCCTTTCCTGTCCCTTGCCTTGCTGTATAACCCCGGGCAAACAACGTGGAGCCTGAAATAGATTAATGATAACTGACCTGCTATAGCATTGCATCGAGATAAAAGCGACCTTGGAACCGTAATTGGAGTTGTAGTGTTAGAAACATCAATACCACGATAATAACGTGTATTTTTCCTGCTGCTTTACTGAACAGAAACCTCAGTCTGGCAGCTAGCACAACATCCGCCAGCAAGGAGGTGGTTATATGGCTCCACACAGCTACAATGAGTAAAGAGAGAAAGGTCTTTATTCCTGGGGGTGCATAGGGCTGGTCCTGAGAAGCAGTTTGACCTTTTTTGGTTAAATATTATCATCCCCACTTCCAGTTCTGCCTCCCATCTTCAGCTTGTGCAGCAGGCAGTGAAATGGTGTCAAAATGGGACGTTTCTCTTGACTGAACATGATTTTACCTTTTGTTTTTCAGGTGGACTTTGCAAATCGGGAAAGTCAGTTGGCATTTTATCATTCCATGGAGAAAACGGGTCAAGATATCCGAGACTTCTATGAGATGCTGGCAGAAAGAAGGCATGTGTCTGATAACCCTCATTACAGACTTTTTAATTGCCCAGCCTCATCCTAAGTGCAATAGACTTTCTTTGAGGTTGTGATTACTAAACAAACGCTTGGTTTTGTTCTGCTCAACTTCACCTCTCTTTCTAAAGTTCTATTAACAGCATTTTACTGCATATTCATTATATTCTACCTTTTCATTTCTTTTTGGGGGGTGGTCAGGCTTAACCCATGCAGTGTAACACAGACAGGATATTGCACATCCGAAGCGCAGCTGATGATTGAAATTCATCCTTAGGGGGAGGTTTTGGCTATCTGTGTGATCTGTGTGTTTAGTGTCTGGTTACTGTGATGGGTCACCAGGACACAGTTGTGAGTCATTTGTCTTTTCTTAGGCACGCAGAGAGTAGCGTATCTGTCATGCCTTCCTGCACCCTCGAGAGAAATGTGTGTGTTAACGCTGTGTATATACTCAGATAAACCACAGCAGCTCCTCTCTTGAGCAGAGAGTAAAATCTGATCTTCCACTTGCCCCGTTCCAACAGTTTAGTTTATTAACTTGATAAAAAGATAAGATACAAGTCAGGCTGCAATTTACTTCATTTTATTTTTTCTTTCTTTCACTGGTTGACATGAAAAATGTCTTCTGTGTCTGCAGCATCTGTCATGATGGTGTCTGGCTGTTTTGCCCGTGCTGCAGAGACGTGTGTTCCCCCTGCACGGCCACTTATCTCTGCAGACTCTTGCTGGGAACAGCCTGGCACAGAAACACCCTGCATTTTGTGCTTTTTTTTTCCTCCAGTGGCATTATCTGTGTTTTTATTACAGATGACTATGGTGAAGGCTGAAAAGGGAAGCATGGGTGCATTTTTATTACCTTCAGAGGCTGGCTTAAATCGTTAGGGTTCTGGTTAGCTATGAGTAAGGCCAGCATGACACTGATTGTACCTGTGAACCAGATAAATTGGATGGTTTTCTTGCAGCAAAATAGATTGCTCTTAACATATATGCAAAATTACTGGATTTAAAAGCAAGGGAGATTTGGAAATCAGCAATCAGGATTTTGCATAATGAAAATAAATGTGTGCGTTGTGCAGCACTTGCCAGATGTTGTGATGTGCCAGCAAGCAGGCAGGAATCATTTCCTCTGAATGACACCAAATTCCAAAAAAGTGCATTATTGGATGTTTTTGAAGGCACTGGAGTCAGCTGGGCTTGTCTTCGCTGTGGAATAATTCGGAGTGGAGCACTGATTTCTGGAACAACGTGATACTTGGGTACATGTTAGGCTTGTTTTTTCTCTCATTATGTTCACACAGTCGTTATGAAGTGCTTAGAAGTAATGAATCATAGAGTGATTGAGCAAGCTCTGCAGTGAGTCTTGTAACTCCACATCTTCTGGTTCTCCTCTGAGCTCCTCCTGGCACTTCGCGGTCCCTTCCGGTGAAGCCAACATCTGCACTACCAAAGTTTTGTTAGGTTGTAGTTGTAACCAGTCTAAATAAGACCCAAAGGAAATAAAAACCATGACAAAACCCCATGATTAATTTTAACTTCACAGCCGCCTTTTGCAAGGTCCCACTTCACTCACAGGATGAGGTTTTTGCCTCTTTGTGTTTTGTTTATCTGTGTTCTTCTTCAATTTTTGGTGTTTCTGAAAAGGTGGAAGCTGCTACCTTGGAATATAAAACATAAACTGTGAAACCAATTAAACGTTTGTGCAAAACACAGTAATGCTGGAGAATTGGAGCACCGGCGATGTGCCACCCCTCTGCTGAGGAGGAATGTTCAGTGTTAAAAATGGCTTATTTTTGCTGTTCAGAGGTACTGGGGAGATACTAAAGCTAATTGCTTGGCTTATTTTACCCAGTGCCTCCCATGAATCCACCTGTTCTCAAACAGCAGCCTGATTTTCTTTGATTTTTGTTGTTGACTTGATCTTCCTGTAAGTAGGTGATGTCAGCATGTCCCGCGCAGCAAAAGATGTGACTTTGGAATTAAATGAGCACTTACCATATTACTGCTTAGTAATGGAGAGGTTCTGGCCTTGAGTTTTGACTTGACTCATGTTTTTTGAGGTTGGTTTCAGGTTCTTGGGGTTGGCAGGCTGCATGTGGGCGCGCAGGGAGGCGCTGTGTAGGATTTAACCTGAACTTAATGCAATATTTGAGTAAGGCAAAAAATGAAGCAGTGAGGGTGGTGAGAAGATACTTGGGAGAGCCATCACGAGGTGACCACTTAGCTGCATACTGTATTGAACAAACCAACAAAGCATTTCATCCACCAAATCGTGATTAAACCTCTGTCTGCAGCTGGGTATGCTTGCCTTGTTGTGTCTATAAAGAAATCATAATAAACCAATTCCCCTACATAGCAAAGTATGTGGTTGAGAAGGAAAACTAATCTCTTCATTCTTATATTTAGCAGAGATGAAAGAAGAGGATCGTATGAGTATGCCCCTGATCGTACTTACTACGAGACCGTTCGGACTCCGGGGACGTATCCTGAGGATCCTCGGCGAGAATACCCAGCTCGAGGCAGAGAATTCTACGCAGAGTGGGATCCCTACCAAGGAGACTACTATGACCCACGATACTACGATGACCCACGGGAGTACAGGGATTACAGAGGTGATCCGTACGAGCAGGACATCAGGGAGTACAGTTACAGACAACGGGAGAGAGAGCGGGAGAGGGAACGGTTTGAATCCGACCGGGACAGAGACCACGAACGGAGACCAATTGAACGGAGCCAGAGTCCAACACACTCCAGGCGTCCACAGAGCCCTGGAGCGTCTCCCTCACAATCAGAACGGCTGCAGAGTGATTCAGAGAGAAGGATTTACAGCAGATCATCGGATCGCAGTGGCAGCTGCAGCTCTCTGTCTCCTCCACGATACGACAAGCTTGACAAAGCCCGCGTGGAGCGCTACGCAAAAAACGAGAAGACTGAGAAGGAGCGTGCTTTCGACCAGGAGAGAGTCGACAAGGAGAAACGCTTGGTCAGAAAGGAAAAGCCTGAAAAAATAGAAAAGGAGAAAACTGAGAAGCAAAAACGAAAAGCAAAAATCCATTCGCCCAGCTCCCAGTCCTCTGAAACAGATCAGGAGAATGAGAGAGAACCCAGCCCTGAAAAACTGAAGGGCAATAGTAAACAGAGTAAAGAGCGAGGTGACAAAGAAGGGACGGCTAAAAACCGCCTGGAACTTATGCCCTGCGTTGTGTTGACCCGGGTTAAGGAAAAGGAAGGGAAGGTTATCGATCAGCCTGCTTTGGAGAAACTGAGAGCAAAGCTTGACAATGACACTATGAAGTCCCCGCTCCTTGAACAAAAAACACAGACATCTCAAGCTGAGCAAACCAAGTCTGAGCAGTCTAAACTGGAACCTGTCAGAACCAAGGTACAAAAAGAGAAGGCCCTCGCCAGCCACGTAGAAGTGGTGGATAAAGAGGGAAAAGTGAAACCCAAAAAGCACTTGAAGACAGAGCAGACTTCTGAGGGGGCAAATGCTGTGGATTTAGACAAGTTGGAGGCTCGTAAAAGGCGTTTTGCTGATGCAAATCTGAAGCCTGATAGGCAAAAACTGGAAGCAAAGAGAAGCAGCCAAGATGAGGAAGACGCACGTGCGGTTTTGAAAAAGCAGCTTGATGCAACGGCTTCATCTAGAGAAACAGCAACGTTAAGGGAAGGAGAGCTGGAAAGAAAACCCCTGAGGAAGGAGATGCTGAAAAGGGAATCTAAAAAACTCAAACTGGAAAGACTTATTCCTGTTACTAGTCCCAAAGAAATTCAGGAGACTCTTGCTGTTGGTGGGATTGGCATGCGTCCCACCCTGGATTTGCAGGCAAGGTTAATGGAGGCAGCTGATGAGCCAGTGGAAGTTCAGGAGCTCTCTTCTAAAAAATCAAACCCCGTCAAACCCCAGCACAAACAGGTACAGTTACTAGACGACCAAGGAACAGAGAGAGAGGACTCCAGGAAGAATTACTCTGGTCTTCCTGAAGAAACACCTGAACATAAACTTGGCCAAGAGAAACCTCAGTCGACTGATACAGAGGAGAAAATTGGCATTGACATCGACCACACACAAAGCTACAGGAAACAAATGGAGCAAAGCCGCAGGTTAAAACAGCAGCTGGAAATGGAGATTGCAAAGTCTGAGAAGTTTGGCAGTCCAAAGAAAGATGTGGATGAATATGAGAGGCGGAGCTTGGTCCACGAGGTGGGAAAACCTCCACAAGATGTTACCGATGACTCTCCGCCGAGTAAAAGGAAAAAGACTGACCAGTTTGACTTTGAAATTAGCACTAAACGAGAAAGAAACTACCGAAGTTCTCGTCAGGTGAGTGAGGACTCTGAAAGGACGTCCTGTTCCCCTAGTATCAGACACTTCCCTTTCCATGAAGATGATGACACGCTCGATTCTCCAAGGCTAATGCCACTAAAGGAAACCAAAGAGTCACCTAAAATAGAAGAAAAGGGTCTTTCGTACTCCAACATGACTGTGAGGGAGGACTCGCTGAAATTTAATCCTTATGATTCCAGCAGAAGGGAGCAGATGGCAGAAATGGCTAAAATAAAACTATCTGTGCTGAGCTCTGAAGATGACTCGAGTAGGTGGGAAACACAAGTGAAGCAGGAGCCTGGTAGAGTCGATATCAGCTTTCCAAGCAGCATCGTCAAAAGAGACAGCATCCGCAAGCGATCCGTCCGAGACCTGGAACCTGGAGAGGTGCCTTCAGATTCAGATGATGACAGTGAAAACAAGCCCCATTCCCCGAAAGCCTCGTCCTTGTTAGAGAGTTCCAGGTTGTCTTTTTTATTGAGGGACAGGGAAGAAAAGTTACGTGAAAGAGAGGAAAGACTGTCAAGTTCCTTAGAAAGAAACAAGTTTTACTCTTTCGCATTGGACAAGACAATCACACCGGACACAAAGGCTTTGCTTGAGAGAGCTAAATCTCTGTCTTCATCCAGAGAAGAGAACTGGTCCTTTCTAGACTGGGATTCAAGATTTGCTAGTTTTAGAAACAACAAAGACAAAGAGAAGGTTGACTCAGCTCCGAGACCTATCCCATCTTGGTATATGAAAAAGAAAAAAATCAGGACTGATTCAGAGGGGGGAAAACTGGATGATAAGAAGGAAGATCACAAAGAGGAGGAACAAGAGAGACAGGAACTGTTTGCGTCTCGATTTTTGCATAGTTCCATCTTTGAACAGGACTCCAAGCGCCTGCAGCATTTAGAGAGGAAAGATGATGATCTTGACTTCATTTCTGGTAGACTGTATGGGAGACAGTCTTCCTCCGATGGTACTAACAGCACGGCTGATCTGGTGCAAGAACCGGTGGTTCTCTTCCACAGTAGGTTTATTGAACTGACACGTATGCAGCAGAAAGAAAAGGAGAAAGATCAGAAACCCAAAGAGGTGGAAAAACAGGAAGATAAAGAAAACTGTCCAAAAACACCAGAAACAGTTCCTGATAGTAAAGAACCAGAACATAAAACTTCCTCAGTGGTTGGTCCCTCCTCGGGTGCTGTCCTACAACAGGAATCAGCGCCGGTTGCTTCTGAGAAGGTAGCAAATGAGAAGGCAGTGGTGGAACCAGCTTCAGTAAAAGAAGAAAAACCATCTGAACCTGCCTCTGCTCCAGAGGAACAAAAACCTTTCCCTGAACTTGCTGCTCCCATCAAAGTTGAACCACCTGAGCAGACTGAACCCCTGCCAGTCACAGAAGCGAGTAAAGAAGTTGTTGCTACAGGCCTAGCGCTGGAAGAAGACACTGTGTCAGCAGAGCATCCTTCATACTTGGATACCAAGCCTCCTACTCCTGGAGCTTCGTTTTCCCAAGTAGACATCAGTGTAGATCCAGAACCTGAAGCTTCCCAGTTGATTCCACCTCCGGCCAAGCTGGTTCAGAAGTCTGATGAGGCTGCTGAACCTAAAGAAGAAAATCCTCTGCCTTCTGCCAATGCTGATGCTGGCTCCAATCAGAAGATGGAGGTGGCTGCCGAGATCCTGCCGCCTGTTTCTGACAACGATATGGAAGTCGAACCTCCGGTTGTTGTAAAAGACAAGAAGTCCTACAAGAGCAAACGCTCCAAGACCCCAGTGCAATCGGCTACAGCTAATGTGACAGAAAAGCCCGTCACGAGGAAGAGTGAAAGAATTGACCGTGAAAAACTCAAAAGGTCAAGTTCTCCTCGTGGGGAGACGCAGAAACTCTCTGAATTGAAGGTGGAAGCGGAGAAGGTTTCAAGGAATGCTGCTAAATCTCCTAGTTCTGCTGCAGAGCCAGAAAACGTGGAGCCAAGCTTGCCGATAGGCCGGACTCGGCGCAGAAATGTAAGGTCAGTCTATGCTACCACAGGGGACAACGAAGGTCCATCTCCGGTGAAGGACTCCATGGAGGTCACTAGATCCACCAGGAAGAGAGTGGAAAAGGAACCACAGGAAACAGTGGCAAGCGTTCCTACAACCCCGAGGAGGGGAAGACCTCCAAAAACACGCCGTAAGCCGGAGGAGGACATCTCGCCAATAAAGACAGAGCCGGTACAGCAAGAGCCAGAGGAGACAGAAAGTAAAGATTCCATGGAAACCCCTAAGCCTACAGAAGGTTGGAGGTCTCCTAGATCGCAGAAGCTAACACACGGTCACTCCTCTGCAGCTACCAGCCAACAGGGGAAGAAAGGGAAGAATGAACCAAAAGCTGATACTGTGCCTGAATCCGAGGATGCCGCTGAAAGAAGCAGTCAGGAATCGAGTGCTGGCGACAATGGCAATAAAGCAAAAGCCACTGAGAAAGAACTGGCAGTGAGCGAGCAGAAACGTGATCGGAAAGAACTGGATGTGGAGAAGAACCAGCTAGAAATCCCCACGGTTGAGGTCACTGAGAAGAAGCCAGTGCCAGAAAAGGTTACGAAATCCAAAAGGGGAAGGTACAAAAATACTAAAACTGTTGTAGATAAAGCATCTGTGTGTCTCAAAAACGTGGAAATACGCCTCAACGTGGATGAAGTCAAGGGCGCCTTGCGACCAGCCGATGAGGAGACCGAACCAGTGGCAGTGTCTCCGGCCAAACTGAAGAGCCCCCAAAAGGAGGATATCTTGCCACCCCACTTTGCTAAGAATGAGGTGGAAGATTCATTCCCAGAAACGGAAAAGGAGGTGATGCGGGAACCAAAGCAGTCCCCTGAGGCTGCCCAGTTGGCAAAGCAGATCGAACTTGAGCAGGCCGTGGAGAACATCGCCAAGCTCACTGAAACTCCTCCGTCCATTGCTGCCTACAAAGACCCGACCGCAGACGTGCCTGAAGTGCGTCAGGAGGAGGAAGGGGACAAACCCGCGCATCAGGCTAGTGAAACAGAGCTGGCGGCGGCCATCGGCTCCATCATCAATGATATTTCTGGGGAGACTGAAAGCTTTCCTGCACCCCCGACGTATCCTGCTGAATCGGAAGCTGAAATACCCGCAGAGCCCTTGGTGCTGCCGTTGCCTCGGGAGGAGATGGAGCCCGAGACTGATCAGGCGGTGAATAATATCCTAGAAACTGAGGCTGCTGTTGAGCCCGTGGTGCAGCCAGTTCCAAGTTCCACCCCGTCAGCGGTAGAGACAGAGAGCAAGGAGTCTGAAGTCAGCTTCAGCGAATCTTCCAACTCCGCGCAGGAGGCCGAGACCTTGCAGGAAGCCGAAGTTGCTCGGAAGGAGAAGGGCCGTCAGAAAACCACACGGCAGAGACGCAAAAGGAGCACAGGCAGAAAGGGCGACGCTACTGAAGTCAACACCTTCGAGCCGGAGAGACCACAGAGCAAGTCACCCCCTGCCACTGAAGTAAAGACAAAACCCGAAGAGGCCCCGAAGGAGGAGAAGCAAACTAAAAGTGCAGCTCAGGTGTCTGTAGAGCCAAGCGCTCCTGATGTCAGCAAGGTTGCAGCTGCTGACATGGCCATGCACGAAGCTGTCACTGAGAGCAGCACCTCTCCGAAAGCACCCCCTCCGGCTCCTCTGGACCTGGCGACCCCACCGGTTCCCCTTGATGAGGGGAGCCAGAGCGGGTTCAAGATACGGTCACCCATGGAGAACGCGCCCATCACGCCGCCGAGCGCCCCAGCCGCAGCCCTTCCTGCCGTCCCTCCAGCAGCAGCCAAGCTGCCTGCCCCCACGCCTGCCACAATCGTCCCCCTTCACTCTGGCGCTGCCAAGGTACCGGAGTGGATGGTGAGGCACGAGGAGTCCCGTGCCCGTTCCACACCCCCGCCTGCTCTTCCACCAGACACGAAGGCTTCAGATATCAATACAAACTCCAGCACTTTGAGGAAGATCCTCATGGAGCCCAAGTATGTCTCAGCGACTAGCATAACCTCCACACACGTCACAACAACGCATGCTGAGCCGGTGAGCGCACCTCGTTTGGATGAAACCCCCCTCCACCCTGCGGTAGAGGCCATAAAGCCGGTTTCGGAGGAGAAGCCGGCGGTTCCTGTCACAAACACCTTGGACCCACCGGCAGCCGAAGCACCGGTGTTCAGTGAGAAGGAAAAGATAAGTACTGTGATTGCTCCCAAAGCCACTTCGGTTATCAGCAGGATGCCCCACAGCGTGGATCTGGAGGAGGCTCCGAGGATCACCTTGGTGAAGCAAGCTCCCCAAACCCAAACGTGTCTCGTCAACGCTCCCTCACCGAAATTTAAGCAGAGGTCGAGCACAAATGATAACAGTAGGTTTCATCCGGGCTCGATGTCTATTATTGAGGAGAGGCCTGTAGAGACTGGGTCCAGTCCAGGGCTGCGGGTGAACACCTCGGAAGGCGTAGTGCTTCTGAGTTACTCGGGACAGAAGACAGAAGGTCCTCAGCGCATTAGTGCCAAGATCAGCCAGATTCCCCCTGCCAGCGCTGTCGACATCGAGTTTCAGCAGTCTGTATCCAAGTCTCAGATTAAACAGGAACCTATCACGCCGTCTCAGCCGACGCCAAAAGGCTCCCAGACCTCAGCAGGTTACGGGACTGTTTCCACACATTCTTCTTTGGTACTGGGAACGCCACCTTACAATACGTCGCCCGTCATCTCCTCTGTTAAACAAGAGCGCACTGCACTGGAGAAGTCGGACTCATCCCACCTTTCTGTCCAGACTCCAGTGTCTCAGCCTGGTAAAGTCCTCACGCAGACTGTAAACACTCCACCTGTACTGGTCCACAACCAGATGGTTGTGAACAAAAAACTGTCTGATCCAGCCGCTCTGAAAGTGGAGACCAAAACTCTGCAACCCTCCAACTTGAGTCCTGGAGTTAGTCCTCACCACCCTTCCCTCTCTGGGAAGATGCATGCGGAAGCAAACCACGTCAGCTCGGGACCCAGCACCCCAACCGACCGGGCTATTTCCCACTTGGGGGTCACCAAACAGGAGCCGCACTCGCCGCGTACGAGTGGCCACTCGCCATCGCCATTCCCTCGAGCTTGCCATCCTGGCAGTACCTCGTCTCCGGCTTTATCGAGCAGCACCCCAGTCATGCTGGCACCAGGAATTCCTGTTCCTCAGTACATATCCAGCATGCACCCCGAGCAATCGGTTATCATGCCCCCTCACAGCGTAACACAGACTGTGTCCCTGGGCCATCTTTCTCAAGGGGAGGTGAGAATGAACACCCCTCCTCTCTCTGGCATCCCTTACGGCATCCGCCCAGAAGCGCTCCACTCCCCCAGAGCTGCTCTGCAACCTCAGATCGAGATCAAACCTCAGCGATCCAGCACGCCCCAGCCAGCTCCCATCCGAGACATCGTCATGCCTCCTCTGTCTTCTCAGCACGCCCCTGAGGAGGAGATGCACTACCACCACACCACGGTGTGCAGGGGGCCAGCCCCTGTTCAGTCCGATGTACTGGTGATGCAGCCGGATTACCGCATGCACCCTACGAGCATCAGACTCGACCAGTACAACGTTCCCCGGGATGTGAGGATGATCATGCACCCGCACATGGCCGCCGTGGGCGAGCACCACTCGGAGACGAGACAATCCCGAACGCCTGAAGGGGCTGTGAAAACTCCTCCTGTTAGTAAAACCCCACAGCCCGGAAAGGAGACGCCAAAATCCTCTGAAGGCAAGATGGCACACTCTCCTCACAGTGAGCCCCGGCTCCTCACCGTCCCCTCTAGCAGCCAGCTGCCTGGACTGCCTTTGACGCAGCCGGTGGTGGTACCGCATGGGGTACAGATCATGCACCCTGCGGGGAGCTCCTTTCACGATTACCGGTCGGTGTATGGTGACATGAGGAATTACCATACGGCGGCACAGCTCGGGCATCCTCAGTTCCCGGGTGCCTCGCCGATTGGGTTGCCTTCACGGAGCATGACCCCATCTCAGGTGAGAAGTTAAAACCCTTTCTTCTCTTCCTACCTGAAATCTGGAGCACTCTGGGCTAATGACAGCCCTGGTGTGGCTCTGCATGCCCCCAGGGGCCAAGCTCAGTTGTCTGTGGTTAGTCTCCCAGCCCTTCTTCAGATCGTAGCACAAGAGCAGCTATTTTTATTTGGGAAATAGGGTTTGGATGCTGCTTAGAGGAAGCTGTAAAAAATTCCTGTTTCCTTAACTGCTCTAGGACTCCAAGCAGAAGGTGGGAAGTGGCCCACTGGTGTCTGGATGTACAGGTGTTGGGGGGATGGTGTGTGGGTTGAAGATGGGCTTGGGGCAGGGCTCAGGGGATGTGGTTGCAGCTCTTTTTTGCAAGAGGCTGCCAGTGGTGGCTTTGGAGGCAGCCTGATGGCATCCTGGCAACCTTACCCGTGGAAGAACGAGTTCAGATACACCTGTGGTCTGAGATCCTTCCTTTTTTCCCTGCCACCTGCTTTCCAGGGTCTGCCAGAGAGCGAGCACTCGCACGCCAGCCAGCCAGTGCGCAGTAAGACTCCTCAGATCCCCCAGGACCCCAAGGGCCCACCGGCAGCAGGACCCGAGCAGAGTCACCACCCCACTGTAAATAGGCATGCGGCACCCATGGACCCTCACGTCCACCTTCAGAGGGCACAAGCGGACACGGGCCAGACCTCGTACCCTTCACCCGTCGCCATTTCGATGAAGCAGGAGCTTCCGTCGCCGCACCAACCTCAGGCGGTTCCCAAGCAATCCATGTTTATCCCAACCACGTCGGGTCCCGCCGCCCCACCAGGGCTGCCCCTCAATCGCCCTGAGCCCCAGTCTGCTCTCAAACAGGAGCCGTCTCCTCACCCCGTTTCGCAGAGACCTGTGGATATGGTTCAGCTTCTGACGGTGAGTATCGCTCCGTCGCCTCCTCCTGCCTCCTGCTCCTCATCCAGGGAGAAATAATCCAGCTCTGGGTAGCTCATCTCGCCTCTGGCACCAAAACACTTCACAAGCAGAGGTGGTGATGGATCATCTGTCTGTTTTTAGGGGGGCTGTTGCTGTCCCTGGTAAATTTTAGCCATGTTCCCGTTTACATGGTGTTTCCTAGTGTTTCATGGTAAGGGGCTGTTATTGCAGAGCAGCATTTCTCTCCTCCTCATCTCAAACAGCCTGCAGCATTTTTAGTGTATTAAAGGGAAAAAACTACCAACCCCCTTCCCAAAATGTAGAGACTGAGGAAGAGGAGGGAGATGCTGAGGAACAGGCGCAGACATGGGACTGCGAGCTCGCTGGGTGCCGAGTATTTCCTGTATAACCTTCAGCAGCTCTCCTGCTCTTAGTCAGTCCATCATTTGTTAAAGAGAAAATGGCCTTTGCCGCTGCCGTGCTCTGCGTCGCGCTGTGTGGGAGGCGTGAGGCTGGGAAGTGCTCTGATGCTCAGATGAAGGGAGCCACCAGGCATCTTAGCCAGCCAGAAGGACAAAGGACAGAATTACTGACTTAGCAGGACCTACTCTGAGCCCGGCGTGGTGCAATGAGGAGCGATGAGATGTCACATCTGCACGGAGCCCGCGCTGCCGTAATCGCCTGCAAAAGTATCAGAGACGAACGAGCAGCTCAGATGGGATTTAAAATCTTCTTTAATAATCCTTCTACCTCTCTTTCCAGAAATATCCCATTGTCTGGCAGGGCCTTTTGGCTCTAAAAAACGACACAGCCGCTGTTCAGCTCCACTTTGTCTCCGGGAATAATGTCTTGGCGCACCGATCCTTGCCGGCGCCGGAGGGAGGGCCGCCGCTGAGGATCGCGCAGCGCATGCGACTGGAGGCTTCGCAGCTGGAAGGCGTCGCACGCAGGATGATGGTGAGGGGACGGGACGGGACGGGACGGGATGGGATGGGATGGGATGGGATGAAGACAGGCTGCGTGTTTGGGAAGAGTAACACCTGTCTGCCAGGACCCTGGGCTGTTGGGAAAAAACCCTCAGCCAGTTCTCACAGAAACCTCTGCTCTCGTTGCTTGCACCATGTTATTTTGGGATTCTAGGAACAACAGGGTGATTCCCTTGTCCCAAAGAATGTAAAAGATGGGATGTAAGTCTTGGGTGGGAGGTACTGCTCTGCACTCGTAGCAAAGGGGACACTGGAGCTGGGAAACCCCTGAAGTCCCCCATTCCTCAGCCTCCAGAGCTGGGAAACCCTCAGCCCCGGAACAAATCTCTGCCGAGTAAGGATTTGGGCATTTCTCAGTCCTTTTCACCATCTCCTGGGCTGGCCCAGCTTTCAGTGTATCTATTGTCCCTTCAGAGAGGGTTTTCCACTGCGGATAAGGAATGTGTGTCAGGAGCCAGCCTATTCCTGGCAAAAATCTTGACTTGAGGACTGGATTTTCTTCGCAGGTCGAGAGCGATTACTGCCTGTTGCTGGCCTTGCCCTGCGGCCGAGACCAGGAAGACGTTGTGAACCAGACTGAGTCACTTAAGGCTGCATTCATCAGCTACCTGCAGGCCAAGCAGGCCGCAGGGATCATCAACGTTCCCAACCCCGGCTCTAACCAGGTATTGGCAGGAAAAGCCCCATAGATCAACTAAACTAATAGATAAAAACAACCACAAACTGTCTGTCCTTGGTCTTTGCTTAAGTTTACAGTTGAACCGTTTGGGTTTAGTACTAAAACAACCCTTGTGCCTTCACCGTGCCACTTCCTCACATCACAGGTCCCAACACAGCGATGTAATCCATAGAATTACCACAAAGCCAGAAGGGAAAACCCCAGACACACACCCAGGTTGCTCACAACCCCATGTCTCTGCCTGAAGACAAAGCAAACCCATTTCCCAGCTTTCTCTGCACTGGAAGCAGCATCCTCCTTTCTCCCTCGTTACCGTATCCGGATCATTTCAGGGCTGGAAGCAGCTTCCTCCTTTTCTCCCTCATTACCATATCCTGATCATTCTGGGAGTTTTTCTTCCTCTTCCCCACACATAGACAAGACAGTCAGGTTTTGAGTTTGGTGATTCCAAACCTTCCAGATGCTGTGACAGCATTGAGATAAATGTAACCTATGCCCTGGGTATAAAGAGCCCAGAACGCACGGTCGGTGGACAGAGTGATGAGAATTAATGAGAATTACTGAGAATAAATGGCAGTTTTTTCCTCTCACAATAAAACCCACCAACTTTTCCATCCCTGTGACAGCTGCTGCACAGGTCACAAGCCATTTAGCACCCAAAAACTCACCCGAATACCCTACTTTAAAACATATTGAGCCAGTCCTCACCCTGATTTGTCTCTGATCTGTGGGGTTTTTTTGGCTTGTCCTTTATTTTCCTCTCTTCCCCCACAGCCTGCCTACGTTCTGCAGATCTTCCCACCCTGTGAATTTTCAGAAAGCCACCTATCCCGCCTAGCCCCGGATCTCCTCGCCAGCATCTCCAACATCTCTCCTCACCTGATGATTGTCATCGCGTCGGTATGAGCTGTTTACCTGCTTACTGACTTCTTTCCAATTCTCTTTTGTTTTGTTTTTGTTTTTTTTTTTCCAAGGCCCTGCAGCAAAAAAAAAAAAAAAACAAACAAACCAAACCCACCCCAAAAAAAACCATTTAAAAAAACCACGAAAAGGAGAAAAAAAAAAAAAAAAAAGCCCACAAAACCCACAAAAAAACCCAACCACCCCAAAAAATTAAAATAAAAAGAAAAAGAGAGAGAGAAAGAAAGGAATGAAACAAGAAAATGCTGCCAGACTACCAGCCTCCTGCCCTAACCGGCCTCGATCAAACTGTCGCTGGGCAGCGGTCGCGCTGCTGCTGCTGCTGCTGCCTCGTATGTTTACATATTGCTTTAGCTTACGGACAACTGATGCACTCAGCAGGTGGACTGGTGTGGGGTTTCTGTGCCTCCTTTTGGGGAAAAAAAAAGAAAAAGAAAAAAAAAAAAAAAGAGAAAAGGAAGGCTTATTTTTTTTAACAAAAATTTTAAAAAAGGAGAAAAAAAAAAACCAAAAAAAAACAAAGAATAATTAAAAAGAAAAAAAAAAAAAAAAAAAAGAACCTGAACTGCCTTTGCACTAAATTAGTGACTTGGACCTTTGCACAGTCGGGAGACACACGCTGTGACGCTCTTGGATGTCTTTGACACACAATTAAACACGCGCCGTGGACTTAAGGAAACAAACACGCAGGACCTGGGGAACCCTCTGCAGGAATTTGTGGGTCAAGGATCATTTCACAACGTTCTTTGGTTTTGTTGTTTTGGGGGTTTTTTTGTTGTTTTGTTTTTGTTTTTTTTTAAAAAGAAAACACAACTCGGATTTTTCTCGGTTGTTGGGTTGTTGGTTTTATTCCCCTTCGGTTGTTTCAGGTTGTTTCTTTTTTTTTTGGGGGGGGGGTGTTCTTTATTATTTTTTTTTTGTTCTTTTTATTTTTTTTTCTTTCATTTTAGTTTATTATTTCTTTTTTCTGGATGTGAACCTTCCTCTCCTCCACTCGCCCCTGCTGCAGCCGTCTTCTCTTCATCTGGGATGTACAGTTTACACTGAAAAAAAAAACAAAACAAAACAAACCACAAAAAAAAAAGGACAAAAAAAAGAAAATACAAAGCAGAAAAGGAAAAAAAAGAAAAAAAAAACAAACCAAACAACAAAACAAAAAAACAACATAAAAGGGAGAGAGCTCTTGTCCTTCCCGGTGGGATATGCAGAACTCAGTGGGTGTGTGTATATATAAATATATATATAATATATATAAATATATATAATACTGACTTTAAAAAGAAATCAAATCCCCACAACATACATTTTTTTTTAATCTGTGCCAAAAAAAAAAAAGAAAAAAAAAGTGTTTTCAGAGAAAAAAAATCTTATTTTCATACTCAGACTTTGTATTGTCACTCATTTGTAAGTGCTTCATTTAAACATCCCCCCCCCCCTCGTCTCATCAGCTGTGGAAGTGTTATACACTTGTACAAAAGACTTTCAACCCTCCTCACCCCTTCCCTCCCCTTCCCCCTTCGCCTTCCCTAACACTTATTAATTTATGGAACTGGTTTTATTTTGGTTTTTGGTTGTTTTTTTTTGATGGGTTTTATTTTTTTTTGTTGGTTTTGTTTTATTTTCGTTGGGTTTTTTCGTTGTTGTTGTTGTTGTTATATTTTTTTTTTTCTCAGCAAAGTTTTTGTTTTGTGTGTCCATTGGATTACAAACTTTATTAAAAAATACAAAACACCTCGGAGCCCGGATTGTCCCTCGGCTGCTTGGGATGGGGGGGAAGGGGAGAGCTGGAAGATTGGGGGAGAACTGGAAGATTTGGGGGGGGGGGGGAAGATGGAAGATTTGGGGGGGGGAACTGGAAGATGTGGGGGAGAACTGGAAGATTTAGAGGGAGAGCTGGAGATTGGTAGGAGAGGTGGAAGATTCGGGGGAGAGCTGGAAGATTTGGGGGAGAGCTGGAAGATTCAGGGGAGAGCTGGAAGATTTGGAGGAGAGATGGAGATTGGGAGGAGAGGTGGAAGATTTGGGGGAGAGCTGGAAGATTGGGGGGACAACTGGAAGATTTGGAGGAGAGATGGAAGATTTGAGGGGGAGAGCTGGAAGACTGGGGGGAGAGATGGAAGATTGGGGAGGAGGGGTGGGTTCCCCAAGCAGCCAATCTCTGGGTTTAAGAAAAGGAAAAAAGGTATTTTTATCAAAGTAACCCCAAGTTTTGGTTTCCCTTCTGTGTTGCAAGTGGTTGTTGAACAGCAGGAGCAATTCCTGCCCCCCCCCCCCCCCGCCCTTAATTTAAAATCCCTGCCAGCCACTCAAAAACAATAAATCCCCCAATTTTGGGGGGATGTGTGGGGTGGGGGGGTGTCTTTGCTGCCCTTCGGAAGCTGAGTGACAGCCTGATGTCCCTGGGCTCAGGAGCTGACACAGGGCTGCAGCCACTGGGTTAAAATTGAGAAAATAGGGGGAAAAAGAGTTCCAGAGCGGAGCTGGACCTGCCCCCCCCTCCCCCAGGGTGCTGGGATGGAGAAGCCCCTCACCCTGTCGTCCCCCTCAATGCCCGTGAGGGCGAGCAGGGCTGGGGCAGAGCTGAGCCCCTTTGGGGTGCAAGGTGCTGGGGCAGGAGGGGGCGGGGGGGGGGGATCAGAGCCCAGCCCACCCGCTGCCCCCCCCCCTCCCCCCCCCGTCCTGGGCTGGGGGCTCGACCAGGGAAGCCCCAGAAGGACCTGGTGCCATGAAGAGGGTGTGGAGAGAGGGGTCCTGGGGTCAGGCTAGGCCTTGGAGCCCCCTACCCTGGGGCTGGGCAGGAGATGGGTGGGTGGAGGGACAGACACTGCAGACAGGGTGTGTGTCCTGTCAGGTGTGTGGCTGCATGTCCAGCAAGGACACATGGCTTGGAGGGGCACGGACAGACACATGGACAGGCTGGGGGGCAGGGGCATTGCTGGTTTTTGGGGCAAAAAAAAAAGAGTCCATTTTGGAGTTTATGGAGGGGTCAGTGTGCAGCTGGGCTGGTGCCTGTCTGTCCGGCCATCCAGGTGTCTGTCAGTCTGGACGTGCTCCTGTCCATGTGTTCCCCAGCGTGTGCAGATGTCCAGCTGCACCCATTCTTGTGCCTATCCGCATGCCCAACCAGCCACCCACCTGTCCGTGTGTCCAGCGGGACATACGGACCCTGCTCTGGCCCCCACAAAGCCTCCCGCCCCCTGGTGCCCAGGTGGGGTAACAGGTGGAGGGGTGTAATGGGGGGTGGGACAGACACACAGACAGCTGGACACACGGCCAGCGGCACAGTGGGTGGGTTGGTGGCCAACCTGACAGACACACGGACGGATCCACAGACGGCCGAGTGCCCCCCCCCCCCCAAGCCACACACTCAGCTCCTCCAGCCTCTTGCATAAACGCGTCAAAAATGGACCCTTTTCTTTAACCCCAAAAGCCCAGCTCCGAAAACAGCGGTTTCACACACACCCCCGCACACCCCCGGGGAAGGATCAGGCCCTTAGAGGACAAGAGAGACAACTCCTTCCCACCCCACACCCCCCTCCCCCCCAGCATCTGTGTGTGTCTGCCCAATGCTGCGTGTGTGTGTGTGTGTGTGTGTGTGTGTGTGTGTGTGTGTGTGTGTCTCGTGTCCGTCTCTGTCTGTGTGTGTGTGTGTGTGTCTCTGTGTGTGTGTGTGTGTGTGTGTGTGTGTGTGTGTGTGTCTCTGTGTGTGTGTGTCTGTGTGTCTGTGTGTGTCTGTGTCTGGGGGGGTGTGGGGGGGGGTGTGGGGGTGTGTGTGTGTGGGTTGTGGAGTTATAGACGGCCCGATCCTGCCCTCGAGTGGACGTGCTGGGCGGGGGGGGGGGGGGAGACCGGCCAGAGACAGGATCGGCCCCCCCCCAAGCACAGCCGGACACCCTCGCTGTGGACTTGTCACTGCTGCCCCCCTTTCCCTGCCGCCACCCCGTCTGTCCGTGTCCCTGCTGTGTGTCCATCACCCACCGGGGCGCTGAGTGGGGCAGGGGTCAGACCCGACCTGGCTCCAGCCACACAGGTAGAAGGCACGGACGGACACCCTGGGGGGGGAGACAGGTGTGTGTATGTCAAAGGCCCGATCCTGCCCCCACGTGGCCCCAAGCGGGGCCTGACACCCCCGTGTCCATCACCCCATCCCCGACATGGGGGGGGTGTGGGTGGGGGGATGTGTCCACTTCCCCAGGACCACCATAGGGGATGTGGTTGTGCCGCTTGTCCCTCGCCCAGGGCCCCCCCCCCAGCCCTCCTCTCCGTGGGAGGGAGGGGGCACACTGCAGCCCCCCCCCCCCCCGTGCCTCCTCCCAAACCGCAGCCGTTTGTTAGAAAATATTGCCATTTATTCCATCTCCTCCCAGAAATCCACTTTTTACACCATTCCCAAGCAGCTGTCTGTCTTTTAAATAAGGGGGGGGTGGTGGGAAGTCACTCGGGGGGGGGCTGCCCCTCTCCAGCTGTAGGCGCAGGAACCAGGGGGGCTGCAGGGGGTTCGGAGGGCCCCTCGCGGGTTCGGAAGAGCAGCTCTCCGGCGGGCAGGACCTGCTCCGTTTGCCAGGCCGTGGCGGTGCCGTACTGCTGGTAAAAGTCCGTGTCAGCCTGGAACATGACGAGGGCCTGGGCCGTGTGGATGCGGACGTGCTGCGCCAGGCTGCTGGCATCCAGGAACTTTTCCCCGCAGGAATCGCAAGCGTAGAGGATGTGGGTGTTGGGATCTGGAAGGAGAAAGGGAGGAGAGCTGGGGTGGGGGGCGTGAGGGGTGGAAGCAGGAACTGGCTGCACACCCCCCAGCCCCCCAACCCCCCTTTGCCAGGTCTCCCCCTCACCTGCTTCTTGTACTTGTTTCACCGCTTTGGTGATCTCAGCTTTAAGTGCTTCGGTTTCGTCTGCTGTGACTGCGGCTGCTACGGGAACCACTGGAAAGGGGGGGATAGAGATGGGGTGTGGGATAGAGATGGGGTGTGGAATAGATATTGGGGGGGGATGACACACACATAAGGGGCGAGGGGGACGCTGGCTGCAGCAGGACTCTGGCTTTGGCTTGTCACCAGGCTTAGCAGCAGGACCCAGCCCAGAAAACAATGGCTGCACGCCCTCAATAAGCCTTTGGGATCCCCCCCAACTGCCACCCCCTGCCTTGTAGAAGGGGTCCTGAGCCCCCCAGCCCAGCTCACCCGTGAGCTGTGTGACAGCGGTGGCAGCCAGTGCCTCGGTGGCCAACGTCACCATGTCATCAGAGGCCACGGTGACAATGTTGACCTCGTCGCCTTCCTCCGGCTCGAGGATTTTGATGCCGGCCTTGCCCTGGTGAACCGTCTTGACGTGGGAGCGCAGGTTGTCCACACGGTTGAAGCCACGGCCACACTTGTCACACAGGAAGGGCTTCTCCCCTGGGGACACGATAGGGGTGCTTGGGAGCGGGCCAATATTTCGGGGATGGGGCCCAGAGGTTGAAGGAGGCGCCAGCAGAACTCACCGGTGTGGATGATGATGTGCTTGGAGAGGTCGCCCACGTTGACAAAGGCTTTGTTACAGACGGTGCACTTGTGGGGCCGGATGTTATCGTGGTGGCGGATGTGGTTGGCCAGTTGACTCGACTGCACGAACCTTGGGGATGCAAAGAGATGTCACTGCCATTCCCAGCGCTGGAGCTGACACCCCAGCACCTCCACTGCTCCAATCCCCACCTCTTGCCGCAGCGCTCACAGACGTACGGCTTCTCCCCCGTGTGCTGCCGGACGTGGGCGATGAGGGAGCTGGCTTGGGTGAAGGCTTTGCCACAGATGAGACACTGGCACGGCTTCTCTCCTGGGGGAGCCCAAGGGGAGGATGGTGGGGGGGTGGGTTTGACAAGCTCAGGCTGGGGAAGGGGTGTGATGGTCCCTTCAGGAGCAGCGTCCCTACCCGTGTGGATGCGGACGTGGCGCTGGAGCGCTCCGGGATCGGCGAACTGGCGCTGGCAGTGGACGCAGACGTAGGGTTTCTCCCCGCTGTGGATCCGGAGGTGCCGCTTCAGGTTCCCTGAGAGCAGATGAAGCTCAGCCAGGGGGGACAAGCGACACGATGCACTGACACCCCCATGCCCCCCCTGCCTTCCCAGTTCCCCAATATCTCCATGGGAAGACCCATGTTTTTTTATGGAGGGGGAGTGCCATGGCACCAGACACTGGAGCCAATGATCAGGCAGTGACATTGAGGTGGGGACAGCCAGGACAAGTGTCTGCTGGAGCCCTTGGGCCTGACAGCAGCATATGGAGGTGGGAGGAGACAACTCCATCCCCAAAAACCAGATCCAGGATCCTTCTGGGAGCAGCCTGAGGCTGTGAGCCCATGGGGACCCCTCATAGCACCAAAAAGGGGGTGAAATCTCTGTGGCATGACCGTGGCCCCACGGTGAGAGTGTAAAACCCTCCGGCATCCAGGATGAAATCCTTCCCCTGGCTGTGCTCCCAGCACGGAGCTGTCCCTGTCCCCACAAGGAGCCACCCAAACCTCCAGGAGCCACCCAAACCTTTGTTACTGGGATCTCACCACCCCCCAACCCGGCGCTACCTGAAGTGGTGAACTGCTTGCCGCACTCCCGACACTTGAGGGGCCCGTCTGCAATGTGAATCTTCAAATGAGCCTTCAAGTTCCCCACCTGGGAGCAGACAGACAGACAGACAGATGCAGAGTGAGCCCCTTCACCCCCAGCACCCCCCCACCTCCCTCCGCAGGGACCCAAAACACCATCAACCTGGTTCTTCCACGCCCTCTTCAGCTCACCTGATTGAACTTCTTGTCGCAGTGGGGACACTTGTGCTCCTTGTCGGTGTCGTGGGTCTCCAGGTGCCGCATTTTGGAGGTGGGGTCGGAGAAGGAGCGCCCACAGTAGTCACACTGGTAGGGTTTCTCCCCGCTGTGGACCAGCTGGTGCCGTTTGAGGTTGCCAGAGGTGGTGAAGAGCTTGCCGCAGTCGTCGCAGCGGTACTTGGCCTCCCCCGTGTGCCGTTTCTTGTGCAGGTTCAGCAGGCTGATGAGGCGGTAGCTCTTCCCACACTCCTCACAGCTGTAGGGCTTCAACGGGCTGTGGAGGAGATGGGGGCTCTGTGTGTGGGGGAGAAGAACTGGGGTGCTGAGCTCCAACGCCCCAGCTCTGCCCATCCAGACCCCACCAGATGTATCGAAGCAATGCAAACGGGGTGGAAGGATCAATCTCCTCCTGAACCACCCTGAACTGCTGACAGATTCCATGAGGATTTGAAATTCTGCAGGAAAAGCCCACTATTTTTTCTTTAAGTGCTTCCTGCTCCAGCCCATAACACCCTCAGTCAGCTGCCAGCACTGGCACAAAGCTTTCTCCACACAGCTCAGCCCGGTGGCACCTCAGGGTGCCCAGAGCTGCTGTACCTGTGCGTCTTCTCGTGGGCTTTGCAGGCAGCCGGGTCAGAGAAGGCTTTGTTACACTCCCTGCAGGAGAAGGGTTTCTCACCAGTGTGGATACGGATGTGCCGCTTGAAGTTACCAGTGTGGGTGAACTCCTTCCCGCAGTCCTAGGGACAGGGACAGGTTTGGGCTGGAGGGGGGGGGGAGGAGGGGAGCAGTGACACCCCACATTGCTGAGGGAGCAGAGACGCAGCAGCCAGCCTCACCTCACACTTGTGGGTGACAGAGCCATAGGCCTTCGACTCGGTCCTGTCGCTGTAGGTGCCTGAGCGCAGCAGGCAGGTTTCCCCCACGTTCTCCTGCCCAGAGTCGGTGCTCCCCGACTCGTTATCTTCAGCGTTTTCTCCATTCTCCAACTGGGATTGTTCTTCCTCAGGGATTTTACCTTCCTCTTCATCCTCTGCCATCGTCTCCCCCTCCTCCTCCTTCCCTTCCAGCTCTATCCCTGCAGGGATTTAGGAAAGGGGGACGCCAGGGATCAGGAGCTGCCTCATAGACACAAGGTCCCGACCTGTATTTCCTAACACTAAGCCCAGGTTTAAGGTGATGGGGATGAGACCAGCACTCTGGTACTCAGGGCTGGGGGGGGCAGGGCCTGGTGCTCCATCGAACCACGCGAGAGCTGAGCGCCCCACACAGGGTCAGTTTGGATTCACAGGTTCTCTAGACCTAAAATCCCAAAGCCTGTGCAGACAGAGGAGCGTTTTCCCCACCTCCCCTAGCTCTGCCCTGCAGTAAACAGCTCCTGTGGGCCCTGAGACTCTGAGATGGTGTCTGCACAGCAAAACTCACAGGGACAACGTGAACCACACAGAAAACCCAGAGTTCAACCCTGGCCCAGCTCTGCCTCAGGCCCATGAAGGGAAGGGGAAGGTGGGGAGGTCCCTGCTGCTGCCCTCACTCCCAAACACACCTCTTGTTTCAGCGCCCGGAGAGATGTCGCCCTTCGCTGCGGAGCTGCCGCTGCTCACCACAGGCTCCACCAGCTGGGGGGGGCTGGGAAATTCGGCACCGGGGCCCTCTCGCCCAGCAGCGTCTGTCCCTGCAAGCAACACAGCGTCTCAGAGATGCTCAGTGTGTCTTGGGGGTGGCTGACAGCAGGATTTCGGGTGTCACCCACTGGTGACTCACCTTCTTGTTCACCCGGCTGCGCCTCGGGCTGCGCTGCGGCGGCCAGGGGTGTCTCTTCCTTCCCCTCGGGGTCAGGAGGAACTGGTTTGATTTTGTCAGGGTCACCCAGTGCTTCTGCAGTGGGTCTCTTGTCCTCTGCAGTTCCCTTGTCATCCCCTGCAAGGGATGAAGCAAAGTGCTCCAGCTTTCGCTGCCTGCACAAGGGCATCCTGAAGACTGCTGGAGGGATCCCCAAATCCCATAAAGATCCACGTTCTTCAACCAGTGGTGCCACACAAGGGGATCCAAACCCCATCCAGATGCCCTTGCCCACCACGAGCTGTGGGTTTAGATGAGGCTGGAGAGTGCTGTCACTTCCTGGGGCAAATCCCAGTCTTCCCAGATGAGGAAAAGCGAGGTGGTTACGTACCCATCTCAGCTGGGAGACGCTGGGTCTCAGCAGGGCTTTCCCCTGGCACAGAAAGGGACTTGAGAGCGTTGCAAGCACTGACAATCTCCTGCATCTGGAGGAAACCTGCCACAGCCAGCACATCTTCCACGTTGTCAGGGTTTAGGCTGAGCTTAGCTGTGTACATGAACTCCAAAACCTGGCCCAGGCCTGCGAGGGAGGTGACACAACCAAAATTAAGCTCCCACCTCATAGAATCATAGAATGGTCTGGGTTGGAAGGGACCCCAAGGATCATAAAGCTCCAACCCCCTGCCACAGGCAGGGACACCAACCTCAGGCCTGGAGCTACACAAGGTTGCCCAGGGCCCCATCCAACCTGGCCTTGGACACCTCCAGACACGGGGCACCCACCCCCTCTCTGGGCAGCCCCTTCCAGCCCCTCACCACTCTGTCTGGAAAAAACTTCCCCCTAATATCCAATCTAACCCTTCCCTCCTTCAGCTTCACTCCATCCCCCCTGTCCTGCCAGTCTCTGCCCTTGAACAAGCTGATTCCCCTCCTGTTCCTCTGCTCCCTTCAGGGACTGACAGGCTGCAATGAGGTCCCCCCACAGCCTTCTCTTCTCTCAGCTCTAACAGCTTCCCAAAGCCCCAAACACAGAAAGGAACCAGTTGAAGAGCCTCCCTCAAACTCTGGGGATCAAACCACTGGGGAAAAATCCTCTGCCTACCTGCTGCATTGCTGATGTCAAGGTGCACCACGTCCTTCTGGTCGACAAAGAGCATCCTGAAGTACTCACTGCAGGCTGCCAGCACGGCTTTGTGGGCTTTGAAGTCGATGCCATCCACCACGAAGGTGCAGTCGCACAGCAAACCCAGCTGCCGTTGCTGGTTTAACTGTTCCAGGACTTGTTTGCTGTGCTGGGGGAAATCCATGGCTGTAGGGAGAAGGGAAAACCCAGGGAGGGGGGTTGAGATGGGTGCTGGAAGCCTGATGCCACGTGGGGAAAGGGCTGGGGAAACAGGGTAGGTCATAAAGCTGTGGATCAGCCACAACCTGATCACATTGGGAGCTAAAATCATGGCCCAAAAAGCCCCACTTCAGCCCCTCACTCCAGCCCCCCCGCCTCCCCCACCCAATATGACCCCAAAATTCTCCTCTAATGGCCACAGTGCCTGCACAGGGCTGGACAGAGTGCTGACTGAACAGAGAATGGGAGTTTTTTTGCCTATTTTAACAGCATTTTAAACATTTATTGCTCTTCATCCAGCCCAAACTGTGAGGAGGAACCCTGAAGCCCCTGCAGACAGGCATGCCATCGTCCTGTCAGCACACTCCCGCTGAGGGCGCAGCAGGGAAGGTGTTTGCCCAAATCTCCAAGGCCCAGCTCACTTCAGTCACACACATCATGATACTGAGGGATTATGAATTCCTTTATGGTGTGTTCAGAGGGAGTTCTCCCTGTTCACAGCACAACTTCAGCAGAGGAATGCTGGGAAACTCCTGGGAACAGTGCAATAGCCCATTTTTCAGTGAGGTCCTTGAGGGGCACCACAAGCTCAACCTGCTGCCCTCCCCCTCCATGGGTTTTCTCCTGGGACAAACACCCACAGGGCACAGGGTAGGGAATGAAGGGCTCTTGCTCAGCTTTGTTTTCAAAATCAACTCCTCTGTGGGCTGAAGGGATCGTTTGGAGGGAGGAGGAGAAAGCAAACAGGGACTATCCACAGTCAGGTGTTCAGCCAGGAAGGCCCTGAAGCTCTGGCTGCTGGAGAAGGCAAGGTCACAGCCAGGGAAAGTCACTGCTGAGCTGCTGCTCGGTGTCTCTCTGAAGGTTTCCAGCCTGGAGCAGTCGTTTTTCCATTTTTCCAGTTTTTAAAACACCTCACAGGGAATTCTCAGGTCAGGGAAAGGCCACAGGTTCAGCTCCACAAAACCAGGCAGCTTCCAGACAACCACCAGCACATCCCTTCACCCGGATCCGTTCTGGCACGCAGGAGCGCTCAGGCAGGCAGAGGGAGCCTCCTCCTGTCTGCTCGGGGTGCTAGCAGCACATCCCTGAAAGATCTTCAGCCCAAGGATCAAACCAGCTCCCAAAACCCATTCCCAGTGAGGATGAGAAGCCCAAACACCTCTGACATCATTGGATCATGCCCACAGGAAGCTTCCCTCCGCCGGGCAGTTAACTGGCTGCTGTGACTTTCCCCTAACTCCCCAAACCACAAGGTGTTTTTTAACCCAAAACCCCATGAATCCATCCCAAAACACATCCCTCAGGAGCCAGAAACATCACCCTGTTTATCCAAACCTGTCTGAGCCCCTCAGTGTATGTAGCACCCTGAAGGTTTGCAAAGGGAACTTGGGGGGAGGAAAATGGGAAAGGAAAGGGGGGATTTTCCCAGCTGGACAAACACTGCCTTCCACCTCTGGAAAGGTGGGACCAGAGAAATCTTGATGGGTTGATGCACTAAAAGGCTTTTCCCAGTAATTGGCAGGAGGCAATTTGGATCTGAACGGTGATTTTATGGCTCCCCAGTTCGACTCACCTCAGCTTTGCACCTGAGCATCCCAAAAACCTCAACTCTTCCCAAAAAACACCACCTTTCCTGTGGTTTTCTCCATAACACCATGCTATGGGTTGGTTAGAGCAGGTGAGCACAGCAGGGCAGGGCCTGGGACACGCTGCACATCACCCTCACATCCCCCAGCAGACACAATCACCTTCCTATGCTAAACCCCCGACTCCAAGCCTTAAAAATCCCAAACATCTGGATCAAAACACCCCCATGGTGCCCCCAAAAAGCCACCCAGGGTTTCCAGCCATCATTCAGGCAGGGGCACTGCAGCTCCAGTGCTGAGATCTGTCTCTTTCCCCAACTGAATGGGATGTGATGAAATGAGGATGGATTCGGGGGGGGCTAATGCCAAATCAGGCATTGCTGGCCCACCCAACTGCTGAATTAATTAGCTGCCAGCACTGTTGGCTGTTTAAGGCAGGGGTGCTGTCTGGGGATGTGTGCTGGAGCTCTGAGCCTGCAAACTCAAAGATAAGGCAGGATGGGTGCCAGACCTCACCCCTGCGCTGCGAGGAGCGGAGAGATCCGGAGGACTGAGGCTGCGGGCGAGATGGTTGTGGTTCTGCAGACTCTTCTTTCCCCCTTCCTGGTGCTGAAGTCAGTCTCTACAGGGCCATCCTGGGAGAAAGGGGGTGGAAAGCTCTGGTTTAGAACCCAAACCTTGTGTGATGATAGAATCACAGACTGGGCTGGGTGGGAAGGGACCCCAAGGGTCACAGAGCTCCAACCCCCTGCCACAGGCAGGGACACCAACCTCAGGCCTGGAGCTACACAAGGTTGCCCAGGGCCCCATCCAACCTGGCCTTGAACACCCCCAGGGATGGGGCACCCACCCCCTCTCTGGGCAGCCTGTTCCAGCCCCTCACCACTCTCTCTGTAAAGAACTTCCCCCTGATATCCAATCTAAACCACTCTCTCTGCAAAGAACTTCCCCCCAATCTCTCCTCTCCCCCTTCCCTCCTCCAGCTTCACTCCATCCCCCTTGTCCTGCCAGTCTCTGCCCTTGAACAAGCTGATTCCCCTCCTGTTCCTCTGCTCCCTTCAGGGACTGGCAGGCTGCAGTGAGGTCCCCCCACAGCCTTCTCTTCTCCAGGCTGACCCAGCCCAGCTCCCTCAGCCTCTCTCCAGAGGGGAGCTGCTCCAGCCCTCTGAGCATCTCCCTGGCTCCTCTGACCCCTCTCCAACAGCCCCACATCTTTCTTGTGTTGGGCCCCAGCTCTGGACACAGGATCCAGCTTGGGGCCTCCCAGGGCAGAGCAGAGAGGGACAATCCCCTCCCTGTCCCTGCTGCCACCCCTCTGCTGATGGATGAAGGAGCCAGAGTCTGATATCCCCAACCCAGGACTGGGCACACCCCGATTTCACCTTGTCAGAGCCCCACAAGCACCAATTTCCCCCCTGACACGGTCACTGTGTCTCTCATTACCCAGCTCATCACAGAAAAGCTTCATTACAAGAACACCCACGCCTGCTGCATGCACTCACAGGGATAAATACAGCAGCTACCATCCCAGGCAGCTTCCCACAAGAGCTTCATTAAGCTCTCTCCCTTATTAATTGCATTAACCTCTCCCCAGACCTGCCCCCTCAGCATCTAGCTATTAAAAACCCCCCAAAGCCTCCATAAATGGGGGGAAAATTAGTGGCCTAAACCTTGCCTCCCAACACTGTCACCAGCCAGCCAGCTGGTTCTGTGTTGAGGAAAGGGGAGAAGGGGTTTTACTTCCTACCTACCGTCATCTCCTTCCTTGTGTGTCAGCAGCCCTGGTCCTTCCAGTCTCTGTGAAGAGGAGCCCGTCCTCGTTTCCAGTAGCCAACTCTGAAACATTTTGGGTTAAAAAAAATACAATTAAGAGCTGATCTGACTGGAGTGCTCAAGGTAGAGATGTGGTAATAAAGTGAGTCAGGAGATTGAGGAGGGCTCTGGAGTTTGTGGCAGCCAAAACTGGATGGTGAGTTTGCTTTCTGCTCTGAGGAGGTGAAAAGTAACCCCAAGTGATGGCAGGCAGGGAGAAAACACAGTGAAGAGGAACTGGAAGGTGAAAGATGCAAGGAGAGGGATGAGCAGACACTCTGGATATCCCTGAACTGAATGGACACCCCTCAGATATTTAGTTTTGGGGACTGTGGATAGGCTTGAGCAGCTCCTGGTGCAGTGGGATGCAGCAGCCTGGGCAGGGCTGCCTGCAGGTAACCAGAGCCCTGGGCTGCAGCAGGCAGGGAGCCAGCTGTGCAGCAGAGATGTCACCAGACCTCCAGCTCTGCCCCAGCGCTCGGATGACCAACTAAGCAACTTCCATCTCCTTGTGAAATAAAAAAAAAAGCCCCCCAAAACAAACCCCCAAAGCAACCCCCAGCCCTGGGCTTTGTGATGCTGGGTGCCTGCCCGATGGCTGGGATTTTGGCAGCAGCTTCTGAGGCAGAAATGCAATGGAGGAAGCGTGGCTTGGCCACGAAACACGTCATCCTGTGCTGGAGAAGAGACATCCGCAGAGGGACGCGCCGCTGTCACCGTGCCAAGGTGCCAGGAGGTGAGAACAGCTCTTTTCCCTTGGAGCCAGCCAGCTTTGAAGTTTCCTCTGCTCTTCCTCTGGCTGACCAGGTCCTTGACACATGGGATGGACCAGGCGGCTCACAGGCTGCTGGGGAGCTGGCCTCACCCAGCCACGCCTCACTGCGTCCTGGGGCTGCCCCACGCCCCGGGGGTGACAGGGCTCGGCGATCGGCCTTGCCCCAAGTCCCCCCGCGGGGGGACGCGAAGTGGGAGCCCTGGGGAGGCCGGGGAGGCCGGCAGGAGCCCCGCAAGCGCCGGCAGCCCCCGTTCCCCTCCCGACAGCCGCCCTTCCCCTCTCGACAGCCGCCCTAGGCCTCGGCAGCGGTCCGGGGGGGATCGCAGGGAGCTGGGGCAGGGGAGAAGGATGTATGCCTGTAAATCCGGGGAGGAAAGAGCTGCCACGGCCGCCCCCGGCGTGCTGAGGGAACAGAGGGCGCCTCCCGCAGCCTCCCCCGCTTGGGCCCGGCGGCCACAGCTCCTCTGGCGGGGCCTCCCCGCCGGGCAGCGAGCTGGGCCGCGGCCCCCTTTCCTCTCACAGGCCCCGTCTCCCCCGGAGCCCCTCCCTCCGCTCCCCCTCCAGTCCCCCAGCCCTGTACCGGCTCCTCCCCGGGCTCCCCGCCACCCTCCGCCCTGGCCCTGCCCCCCGCTACCTGCCATGCCGGGCCCGGCCAGGGCCTCACATCACTGCCCGCGGCGCTCACCGTGACACGGACCAGACAAAGGGCGCCGCCATCTTGGCGCCGGGCGGAAGCGGCGTCTCCCCCTCTTTCCCTCCGCCCACCCGTGGCGGGTCCGCGCATGCGCCTCCCGGGGCGAGGGGGGGACGACGACGGCACAGCGCGCATGCGCGGCCCGGCGCGGGGCGGAGAGTCACCACACACACCGCGCATGCGCCTGAGGGGGGCGGGGTCGCTTCTCCCTCCTCCCGCCTTTCCTGAGGCGAGCCGCCATGACAGCCCGGCGGGCAGCGGCGTCCCCAGCCCCCGGCCGGTCCCAGGGCCGCCCCTGCGGCTCCTTGAGGGGCGGGTGGCGCCGTTCCGCCGCGCTGCGCTCCCCCGAGGGCTCCCGTTCATCCCCGCTGCGAGGTTGCCCACAGACTCGGCGGGGCCGGGTGCATCCGGCAGCTGCCGCCATGGCGGCCGGGCATCTCCGCAGGGAACGGGCCCGGCCGTGTGGCCCGGGAGGGGCAGCGCGGAAAGGGGCCGGCTGGAGGGCGGCCGGGCCCCGCAGCCTAGCGCTCCCCGCCGCGCCTGGGGGTCCCGGCCCGCCTGCCCGCAGTCAGGCTGTGGCGGGGCCGCGGCTCCGGACTGGGCCTTCCCGCTCCCCGGGTGGGGAATCCCCCCCTGTGCCCAGCCCCTCCGGCTCTGGGGGTGAACGGGCGGGCTGCGGGGTGGGTTTTATTCCCCCCCCTTGTCCCCGCAGGCTCCTGGCTGAGGGCACCCGCCGGCCGGTCACCACTAGATGGCAATGTGTCACCGCAGCGGGGGTGCGAGGGGGCAATTTGGGGGCAAAACAGGCACAAAACATCACAGAGCATCACCAAAACAACGCCTCTGCTCCTCACCCCCGTGCCTCCCCACCCTGAGCCCGGCTGGGCGGCTTTAACCAGCCACTAAAAGCTAAACCAACTTGTTCAACATTAAAAGCATCATCCAGCCTGGTGAGTCTCCCCCGAATGTGTGCCCGTAGACAAAGCCTTGCTTGAGGGGGGGGCAATGTATCACCGCAGCGGGGGTGCCCCGGGCACCCGAGGGGGCAATTTTGGGGTAAAACAGGCACAAAACATCACAGAGCATCACCAAAACAACGCTTCTGCTCCTCACCCCCGTGCCTCCCCCCTCTGAGCCCGGCTGGGCGGCTTTAACCTGCCATTAAAAGCTTCTAAACCAACTTGTTCAACATTAAAAGCATCACCCAGCCTGGAGAGTCCCCCCCCCCCCCCGAATGTGTGCCCGTAGACAAAGCCTTGCTCGAGGAGGGGGCGATGGAAGAGCTGCCTGTGCTTGTGTGCGTCCCCCGCGCCGCAGGTGTGTTAACCCGAAGTCACGAGTCCTTACGGGACAAGCGAGGACAAGTTGACCTCAAAGCCTGAGCAGCAACACGAGCTGGGAGGCCTGTGGTAGCTATAAACAGCCGCTCACCCCAAAACAGGCGCCTGGCTGTTGTTTGTACACACAGGGAGATGGAGCCGGGCCCTTGGGAAGGGTTTTTTTTTGGACAGGGGGTTGAGTCCTTGGGTTTGGCAGCCAGGTGGGAACCCATTGTCCTGGCTTGGGGCTTCCCTGCGGGCAGTGGGTGAGGGGAGAAGGAGGAGGAGGAGGAGGATTTGGTGACCTTCCAGGTGGGCCGGCGGCCGAGCGGCTGAGGGAATGGCTCAGAAATAGAGCGTCGGGGAAGAAATGAGTCACCCCGGGCTGGAAATAAACGGGGCCACGGGCACCGGAGGGGAGCTGAGGCGACTCCTTGTCTGTGCTTTTGTGGGGAAGGAGGAATCACTGAGACACCCCTCGGGCCTGAACCCCCTTTTTTTTTAAGGGGGGGGGAAAGCATCAATAAAACATACAAACCCCACCGAGGAGGCAGCAGCCAGGCGCTCTCAATAATTTAACCACAAGCTGTATATACAGAGGGGGTGGGGAAGGGAACCTCGCTCCCGGCGGGGCTCTTGGCACGCTGGATCTTCCCCACCAACCCCCCCCCACCCCGGGAGAAGCCCAGAACTGGAGTGAGCCCAGAGCTGGGTCTCCCCTCTGGAGTTTCTCCAGTGGGCAACTGGGATGCGTCTCTCTTCTCCAACCCCTCAGTTTCCCCTTCCATGGGGGGGAGTGTTCCCATCCCCTACCCCACATCCCACCTCTTTCCTAAATCACCCAAGTAATTAACGAGGGAGGGAGGGGATGGGATTGGGATTGGGGAGGGGGGGGGGGGAGGGGAAAGGGACATTCCTTGCAATTCTTCAGATCTTGATCTCAGTCCGGAAGGTTTGCTGGACATGGTCAGCGTGCTTGGTGGGCTGTCGCTGAGCCCGGATGGTTAATGTGCCATCATCCCCCAGCGAGGATGACACCGAAGTGGGGTCCACGTCATCGGGCAGCTGGCATTTGTGGGTGAAGGTGTTCATCACCGTGCCGTCCGCTGCCAGCTGGGGGAGAGAAAAAATGGGTGAAAAGAGGTGATTTTTTGGGGTGCAAAAGGGATGGGGGGTGGAGGGGTGATCATTGTTCCCTGCCCTGGGGTGAGGGTGGTGGTTGTGCCTTGGGCGTGGTGGTATTTGTCACCCTGAGGGGACAGGAGGGATGTGGGTGGCATCATCAAGGGGACAAAAGGGCTTGGATTTTTTGTTACCACCCACCTGCCTACCCCCCCTACCCCTAGGAGAGGGGTAATTGCAGAGAATGAGTTTGTTGGGTCTCAGGGGCTTCGCTCATGTAAAATACAGGGTGAAATCACAAGAGAATGGTTAATTGAGCCCTATCGGGATCATGGGTGGGGTGTTAGGGAGTCAGGTGGTCCCTGGGTGAGGATTTTGGGGGTACCCTCCCCTGCTTTGGGGGTGAGCAAGGAAGGGGGGGGGGAAGTGTGCCCACCTTCTCAGCGTGCACCTCGATGTGGTTGTTGGAGGTGGTGACGATGATGTCCTCAGGGGCAAAGTCACTGACGTCCACTGTGAACTGATAGGTGTTGCCCAAGGTCTTCACCGTGCCCGTGTTGCTGGGCCGGGCTGCTGGAGGAGGAAAGGGGGTGGTTCACAGCCATGTTACAGTGTGTGGGGGGTTGTGCTCCCCCCCAAACCACTTCTCCCACAGCTCCCACTCTTCCCCAATCCCTCCAAGAAAGGGCTGTGCTGGCATGAAGGGAGCCGAGCCATCGCCAACACCCCTTTTCACCCCACCTCCCTTAAAAATGGGGTGACACCCTCCCTCCTCCTCCTCCCCCAACCCCAAACTCACCTGAGAACCCCAAAGTCTCACCACGGGGCCGGCCGAAGCTCCCAAAAAGCTCCATAGTGCCGGCGGGTGACGCTGCCTGGTGAAAGCTACACTCGGATCGGAAAGCAGCCGAGGAGTTCACGCTCATCCACCTCTCCCCTCCCACCCCCAGACCCCCAGCTCCTGCTGGGGAGGAAGAGCAAAACCCTCGTCCTCCTCCTGGTGAAGGCAAAACAGGGCTGGTTATTTCAGGGGGGGTGTGAGCTTGACGAGCTTTATAAAGCCTCGTTAAGGCTCCGGCTGGTTGCCAAACCTCTCGTAAAACGAGCTAAATTTAGGACTTGAGCTGGAGAGGGTGGAAATTTTTCCCCTCTCTGTCCCCCCCCCCCCCCCCCTCGTCCCCCAACTCCATGGACGGTGTCCCTGCCTATTATTGATAAATAATAACGATTAATTAATTAAAAGGCTTATTAAATACTCCCTGCTCCAAGGGTTTGGAGCTTGGAGGTGGTGACGGAAGGGAAAAGGGGGGGGGGAACCCGGCTCGCTCCGGCCGGAGCGGGTCTGTCTGCTTCGTCAAGGTCGTGGGGTTTTTAATGAGCTCGTTTGTAAACTCAGTCCCGTGGTGGAGGCTGAGGCAGAAGGGTGCTGAGAGGATTAAAAAAAAAAAAGGGGGGGGTTTAAGGTGGGTTTTCTGCTCCCCCCCCCCCCAAATTTCCCTGGGATGGAGGAGCATCCTGTCCCCGGGGGGCTGCGGGAGGAGGAGAAGGTGCTGGTGTTGGAGCAGAGCTGGAGACCCTGCCCCAAAGCCCGGAGGAGGCTCCGAGGTGAGACCCCCACCACACACACACACCCAAAGAGGGGGGGGGGTGGGGGGGGTGTTTTGGGGGAGGGGATGTGTGTCATCGCCCCGTGGTCCTGCTCCCCTCGCAGGGTGCTTGGAGTGGGTGAAGCGGCAGCTTTTCCGTGTCGGGGAGGATTGGTATTTCCTCTTCATCCTCGGGGTCCTCATGGCCACCATCAGCTTCATGATGGACCTCCTCGTCGCCAGGCTCTTCGAGGGTAACCTGGGGGGTGAGGGAAGGGGTGGAGACGGGCTTTAGGGGTTCACTGAGGAGGGGGGGGGATGTATTTGGGTGTATGTGGGGGCACCTCCCCTCCCAACACCCCTTCTCCAGCCCACCGGTGGCTTTACCGAGAGGTGGGTGACATCCTGGTGCTCAAGTACCTCTCGTGGACCATGTACCCCACGGCGCTGGCAGCCTTCTCCACCGGCTTCTCCCAGAGCATCACCCCGCACTCAGGAGGTGAGCTGGCAGCACCCCAACCTCCTCAAACCCCCCCAAAATCCCTCCTGGTAGTGGGTGAACCCTTAAAATTTGGACCCCACACTCTCCCCTTCCTTCTAGGCTCTGGCATCCCGGAGCTGAAGACCATCCTGACCGGCGTGGTGCTGGAGGACTACCTGGCCATCCATAATTTCGGGGCCAAGGCAGTGGGGCTGACCTGCACCCTGGCCTGTGGCAGCACCGTTTTCCTTGGCAAAGTGGTGAGGGATCCCCCCCTTTTCCCCCTGCCTCAGCGCCCTTCATCACCAGCAGTTTTGGTAGCTGCTGGGGTGGGGGTGAGGGACACTCACATCGCTGAGTTCCCCCCTCTGCTCTGTCTTGGCACCCAGGGTCCCTTTGTCCACCTCTCTGCCATGGCTGCAGCCTATCTGGGGAAGATGAGGACCTCAGTCACAAGGGAGTATGAGGTGGGGGTGCCACACCCCAAAGAAAAGGGGGAAGAATAAAGGGGGGGGGGGGATGATTTTATTTTATCCCTCCCCAAAAATGGGTCATGACCAACCCCCCCTCCCCCCCACAGAACAAGTTCAAGCAGAACGAGATGCTGGTGGCAGCACAAGCTGTCGGGGTGGCCACGGTTTTCGGGGCACCCATCAGCGGTGAGGATCCCTCTCCATTCCTCAGAACACTCAAATCCTGCCCCCCTCCCCACTCCCCTCCTCTAATTCCCCCCTCCCCATGGTTCCAGGGGTGCTTTTCAGCGTGGAGGTGATGGCCTCTCACTTCGCCGTGCGGGATTACTGGCGCGGCTTCTTCGCCGCCACCTGCGGTGCCTTCATGTTCCGCCTCCTCGCCGTCTTCAACAGCGAGCAAGGCAAGGCCAGATGGGTGGGATGCACCCCCCTGCCTTCCCCTCAACCCCCCCCCCCCGTCAGCCCTTAGCATTTCTGGGGTGTCCACCCCCAAAACTACATGCTCGGTCCTCTGCACACACCCTCCCCTGCCCCATCAGAAACCATCGCTGCTGTTTTTAAGAGTGACCTCAAGATTGACTTCCCCTTCGACCTCCTGGAGACCTTCTTCTTCGCCATCGTGGGGTAAGGAGGGTCCTGCCCATTCCCTGCCTGTTCCCTGCCCATACCCTGCCCGTTCCCTGCCTGTTCCCAGCCTGTACTCTGCCCGTTCCCTGCCTGTATCCTGCCCGTTCCCTGTACCCTGACCATTCCCTGCCCGTACCCAGCCCATATCCAGTTCCCTGCTCGTTCCCAGCCCATTCCCTACCTGTTCCCTGATAATTCCCAGCCCGTTACCCATTTCCTCCCTGTTCCCTGGTAATTCCCAGCCTGTTCCCAGCCTGTTCCCCATTCCCTGCTCGTTCCCAACCCATTCCCTGCCTGTTCCCTGGTAATTCGCAGCCTGTTCCCAGCCTGTTCCCCATTCTCTGCTCGTTCCCAGTCCATTCCCTGCCTGTTCCCTGGTAATTCGCAGCCTGTTCCCCATTCCCTGCCTGTTCTGAGCCCATTCCCTGCCTGTTCCCTGATAATTCCCTGCCCATAGCCAGCCCGTTCTCTGCCTGCTCCCAGCCCATTCCCAGCCTGTTCCCTGTACCCTGCTCATTCCCAGCCCCTTCCCAGACTGTTCCCTGCCTGTTTCCAGCCCGTTCCCAGCCCTTTCCCTGCCCTCTCCTCCACAGGGCTGTGTGTGGGCTGGCAGGCTGTGCCTACCTCTTCTGCCAGCGCTGGCTGCTGGCAGCCGTCAAGGAGAACCGGCTGACGGCCAAGCTGCTGGCCACCGAGTCCGTACTGGGCGTCCGTCTGTCTGCACCCTGCGTGTCCGTGTGTCGTGTACCCCCTGCTTCCCCCACACACCCCGTGCATTCATGTGTCCCCTCTGTATCTACTCCATGCACGCTGCATGTCCGTCTGTCCACTCCCAGCACCCTGCACATCCACCCTGCATGCTCTGGGCGTCCGTGTGCCCACCCTGGGTATCCATATGTCCATCCCACCCACCCTGGGTATCCATATGTCCATCCCATACACTCTGAGAATCCTTGGGTCCCCCCAACACACCCTGCCTCCCCCCTGGCCCCGGCCCGTCTGTCTGTCCCTGCACCCCCAGCCCTGTCTCTGCCCCCCCTGCAGCAAGCCCGTCTACACGGTGCTGGTGGTGCTGCTCCTCGCCTCCATCACCTTCCCGCCTGGGCTGGGGCAGCTGATGGCTTCCAGGGTGAGTTGGGGGCTCCCCAGGGGCACCCCGACATGTCCCAGAGGGTGGGTGCTCAGGGTGTCGGTCTGTCTGTCCAGCTCACTATGAAGGAGTATCTCACCTCCCTCTTCGACAACCGCACCTGGGGCTTGCTGGTCCCCAACGCCTCCTCGGTGGCTGACCCCCCCCAGCAGGGACCCTCGGGGGCTCTGGCAGGAGTGGTGCCACCCCTCTGCCACCTTCTTTGGCACCTTGGCCTTCTTCCTGCTGATGAAGGTACCCAAGACCCCCCCTAATCCCTATGCCTGGCCCCCGAGATGGTGTCCCCATGGGGATGCCCCCCCCCATTTTGGCTGGGCTCTTCTTCCCCCTCCCCCCAGTTCTGGATGCTGATCCTGGCCACCACCCTGCCCCTGCCTGCCGGCTACTTCATGCCCATCTTCATCTATGGTGAGTCTGGGGGGGCTGCTGGCCTTGACCAAGGGGGGACCAGCCAGCTTTTGGTGGGGGACACAGGGGGGGGGTGACAGCCAGCTTTGCTGGGAGGTGTAAGGGGGCTGTATCCAGCCCTGGGTGGGGGTTACATCCAGCCTAGAGTGGGTGGTCGCTTCCAGTCGTACCAATTGGGGGTGACTCCTGGGGTCTCCCCACCTTCTTCCCAACCTCCCCCATCCTCATTTTAGGAGCTGCCATCGGGCGCTTGCTGGGGGAGACAGTGGCCCTGCTCTTCCCCCAGGGTCTGCATCCAGAGGGGACCCTGCGCCCCATCGTCCCCGGCGGCTACGCCCTGGCTGGTGAGTGGCTGGGAAGGGGGGGGATGGACACATGGACACCCATAGGTGGGGGACACCCATAGGTGAGGGGCACCCACCTCCCAGACACTCATCCCCCACCCCTGCCTTCTGGTTCTCCCTGACAGGTGCTGCTGCCTTTTCGGGCTCGGTGACCCACGCCATCTCCACGGCTTTACTGGTGTGTGAGGCCACTGGCCACCTTGGCCACGTCCTCCCAGTCGTCCTGGCCGTGCTGGTGGCCAACGCCATCACCCAGAAGCATCAACCATCCTTCTACGACGGCACCATCATCGTCAAGAAGCTGCCCTACCTGCCCCCCATCCGCAGCCGGCACATGGCGTAAGCAGGACACCCCCCCCCTTCCCAACCCCCAGATTTTGGGGTGATTTGCTGTGAAATGATGAAAATTTGGGGGGGGGTTGGGGGTGTTTTTATGGCCTGTCAGCTCCTACCAGGTGGTGGTGGAGGAGTTCATGGATCACCAGGTGGTGTCCTTACCCAAGGATGGTGGCTTTGAGGAGGTGCTGGTGGCCTTGGATGCCTCTGCTGACACTGAATACCCTGTGGTGGAGAGTGCAGGTGGGATGGGGGGGGGGGTGTGTGGGAGGGTGTGGGGGTCACCATACCATTGAGAGACACACCAGTGGCCTTGTCCCCCCTCTTCCAGGGTCACCCACACTGGTGGGCACCATCAAAAGAGCCCAGCTGGTCGCCTTCCTCCAGAGCCACAAGCACCCCCAGGCCCCCCCAGGGGAGAAGGTAAATGGGAAGGGGGGGTGGTCAGCACCCCACCGCACCCAAATAAAGCTGGTTTCCCACCCCAAAATTAACATGTCACCTCCCCCCAAGCTGGCCACCACGGGGACACTTGGGGACAACTGCGCCGTTGAGCCCATCATGCTCCAGCTCTCACCGTGGACCTCCCTGCACCAGGTTTGGGGGGGGGGACACATGACTCTGGATGGGGCTGGGAGCCACTAAACCCCCCCAGAGACTCTGTGTCGTGGTGAGGGGATGCATCAGGGGTGGCTTTGTCCCCACATGTCCCTGTTGTCACCCCCCCAAGACCCATCACCTCTTTGAGCTGCTGAAGCTGCAGCGCATCTTCGTCACCCGATTCGGGGAGCTGGTGGGAGCCGTCAGCCGGGCAGAGGTGAGGGGGGGGGCAAGGGAGTGACTGAGGGGGGACACTAACACCCCCCAAAGAGGGGACAAGCCCCTGTCCCACCTCCTCTGTCCCCTTGCAGCTGCGCCGAGCGATCGAGGAGCTCGCCAACCCCAAGTGACGACTGCTGGGGACCCCGGGGGTGTCACCATGGAATGAGGGGGGGGTCTCCCGGCCCCCAGGTGATGTGGTGATGGTGGGTGGGGTTGTCCACCTACCTCACAGGTTTCCAGACTGGGAGGGGATGGTTCTCCAGCAGACTGAGCTCTCAAATTAAATCCATCCATCCATCAGCGCTCCCTCTTCTTCCTCCTCTTCCTCCAGCCCCACGGGGTTCATTTTGGGAGGGGGGGATCATTGCCCCCACATCCCACAGCAGCACTCAACACCCACCCCCCCTCAAATCACCCCAAAACAGTGCCCAGCCCCAGGACACGCACCCAAGTGCCCCAGTCTCAGGAGCACCCCAAGGGGCTCCCCCCTTAATGGATCCCCCTGTAATCATCAGTGCATAATTATCCTTAATTATTGCAATTAATAAGGGGGGTGGGGGGGTGTTTTGCAACCCCAAGATCCTGGAGTAAGTGTGTGTGTGTGTGTGTGGGAGGCTGGGTCCCCCTGCCAGCTTTTTGGATCCCATCCCCCCAACTGGGGTGCAGTGCTTTATTGGGGTGTGGCGGGCTCTAACGAAGACGTAATTAAGCCTGCTGGGGTAATTAAGCATGGAAGGGCAGGTTGGGTGAGGCAGGCATGCCTGGGCTCAGCTGGAGGAGAGGTGAAGCGGGGTCAGCACTGGGGAGACACCCCAACAGCGAGGCGGGTGCTGGGAGCGGCGCTGGGATGGGTGCTGGGGTTGGGGCTGTGGGAGCCTGTGAGGATGCTGGGGGAAGGGGAGGTGCAGGGGGGGGACACCCCAGAACCTGCTTCACCCACCAAGGGGGCTCAGCAGGGTGAGGAGACCGTGGGGTGGTGGGATCCCAGCACCACCACTGGGGAGGTGAGGCATGAGGACCGCAGCACCCATGGGTGATGCACCCCCATCCCTGGCCCTCACCCCACTCCAGCTCCCATGGGGATCAGGGAGGGGGGTTTGCCAAAACCGAGCCAGGCACCAGGACGGTGGGGCTGGGGTGGGGAGTGACACACACCACCCCAAAGGCCCCTGGGTGGGAGGGGATGACACACACCACCCCAAAGGCTCCACTCCCCCCCGTGCCTCAGTTTCCCCTTTGCCCTTACCCAGCCCCACCATAGGTAAACAGAGATAAGGCGCTCTGGGTGCCGCTGTGCACCCAATTCCGGTGGATCCCCCCCCTCCCCTCCCCTCCTGACTCCTCCTTGGGCGCTGCCGGACTTTGAGCCAGGACAGAGGGCGGCAGCCGGGCTGAGACCGGCAAACTCATAACACCCACGGGGCAGCCCAAACCCCCCAAAACAGGGCAAAACCCCCCAAAAAACCTTGCTTTTACAAATCCTCCTCCCCTCCCAAGCACCCCCAGCCTCTTTTTTTGGTGGTTTGGGAAAAAACCAACCCTTTTTCCCGGCTCTTTCTCCCCACCCGGTTATTTGCAGGCACCGGGCAGCCCCGCCGCCGCTCCGACTGGGCTTTGGTGCAGCAGCGGCCGAGGAAGAACTGCCAAATTCCTCCTGGGGATCGGGGAAGGAAAGAGGCCCCGGGCTGGGAAACGCTCCTGGAGCTTTGTGAACCCCTTAAAAGCCTCCTAAAATCCCTCACAGCCCCTTAAAAAAACCCTAGCCCCCCTAAAACTCCCCTCACAACCCCTTAAAAAACCCCTAACCCCCCTAAACCCCCCTCACAACCCCTTAAAAAACCCCTAACCCCCCTAAACCCCCCCTCACAACCCCTTAAAAAACCCCTAGCCCCCCTAAAACCCCCTCACAACCCCTTAAAAAACCCCTAGCCCCCCTAAAACCCCCTCACAACCCCTTAAAAAACCCCTAGCCCCCCTAAAACCCCCTCACAGCCCCTTAAAAAACCCCTAACCCCCCCTAAAACCCCCCTCACAACCCCTTAAAAAACCCCTAACCCCCCTAAAACCCCCCTCACAACCCCTTAAAAAACCCCTAGCCCCCCTAAAAACCCCTCACAACCCCTTAAAAAACCCCTAACCCCCCTAAAACCCCCCTCACAGCCCCTTAAAAAACCCCTAACCCCTCTAAAACCCCCCTCACAACCCCTTAAAAAAACCCCTAGCCCCCCTAAAACCCCCCTCACAACCCCTTAAAAAACCCCTAGCCCCCCCAAAACCCCCTCACAGCCCCTTAAAAAACCCCTAACCCCTCTAAAACCCCCCTCACAACCCCTTAAAAAAACCCTAACCCCTCTAAACCCCCCCCTCACAACCCCTTAAAAAACCCATAAAAACCCTCACAACCCCTTTAAAAACACCTAACCCCCCTAAACCCCCCTCACAACCCCTTAAAAAAACCCCTAACCCCCCTAAAAACCCTCACAACCCCTTAAAAAACCCCTAACCCCCCTAAACCCTCTCACAACCCCTTAAAATACCCCTTAAAAACCTCCTAAACCCCCTAAACCCCTTCATAACCCCTTGAAAACCTCTTGATCCCTCTAAAAATCCCCATAACCCCTCAAAAAACACCTTAAAAATCTCCTAACCCCCCAAAACCCCTCATAACCCCTTAAAACCCTCTTAACCCCCTAAAACCCCTCATAACCCCTCAAAAACCTCCTAAACCCCTAAAACTCCTCATAACCCCTTAAAAACCCCTTTAAAACACCCTAACCCCCCTAAAAACCCTCATACCCCCTTAAAGAACCCCTTAAAAAAACCCTAAAACCCTCACAACCCCTTAAAAAAACCCCTTAAAAACCTCCAACCCCCCTCATAACCCCTTAAAAACCTCTTAACCCCCTTAAAACCCCCCATAACCCCTCAAAAACACCTTAAAAACCTCCTAAACACCCTAAAACCCCTCCTAACCCCTCAAAAACACCTTAAAACCCTCCTAACCCCCTTAAAAACCTCTTAACCCCCCTAAACCCCCTCATAACCCCTTAAAAAACACCTTAAAACCCTCTTAACCCCCCTAAAACCCCTCACAACCCCTCAAAATGCCCCTTAAAAACCTCCCAACCCCCCTAAAAACCCTCACAACCCCTTGAAACCCCCCTTAAAAACCTAACTCCCCAAAACCCCCTTCATAACTCCTTTAAAAAAAACCCTTAAAACCCCTTAAAAAAAACCCTAAACCCCCCCTCCTTAAAGAAAACCCTTACCCCCTCTTTAAAAAGTCCTTAAACCCCTTAAAATCCCTTTAAAACACCCCAAAATCCCAGTGGAAAAGCCCCCCACCTTGCCCCCCCCCCCCATCCCTCTTTGCCCCTCCACTGCCACAATCTCCACAAGCCACAACGAAACCAGCATATAGAAAAGCAAACCCCAAAAAAGGCACTTTTATTGCAATCAAAAGCCCTCCCCCCCCAAAAAAAAAAATCCCCTGAACCCCTAAAAAAATCCATTTAAAAAAAAAAAGGGGGGGGGGAAGGGATTTGGGGTGGTTTTGGGGTGGTTTTGGGGTTATTTTTTCCCCCCTGACGTCGCAATAAATATACAAAAATAGAATAAATTAGGTTAAAAAATACAAAGGAAAAGGTAAAAAAAAAAGGGGGGGGGGGAATAAAACCAACCAACCAACCCAACCCCAAAAGGGGAGGGGGGGGGGAATAAATAGGGGGGGAAAAAAGCTAAAAAATAAGCCTGTTTGGGGGCTTTTTTTTCCTGTTTTCTTGAAATGTGGGAGGGGAAAAAAAAGCTCCCCCCCCCCCCAAAAAAAACCAACCAACCCCTCCCCCCCAGCCCAAAATGAGCTTGAAATTGAATTTATATGGGGTTTTTCTTTTTTTTTGGGAGGGGAGGGGGAAGAGGAGGATGGGGGTGACACCCTCTTCACCCCCAACCCTGGAGATAATAATACTATAACCCCCCCCCCAAAAATAATAATAATAATAGAAATAATAAATAAACCCCTCAGGGGAGGGCTTGGGGGGGAAGGGGGTGTCTTCATTTGGTTGCTTTCAAGTATTTTGAGGGGTGTGTGGGAGGATGGGGGGGGTGATGATGATGATGCTTAAATGGGGACCCCCCCAGCCCCGACCTGCTCCTGCAGCCCCAGCAGGCTGTAGGCGATGCGCTTCTGGTGCCCTGGCAAACGCACCCCAATCTTCTTGATGTCCCTGGAAATAAGAAGGGGGAAGGAGAAAAATCAATTAAAAATAGAGTTATTGGGGTGGAAAGAGCCCAGAAAGGGTTTGGGAGGGGGGGGGAAAGGGGGTTGAGGTAGGGGGAAAAGGGGTGGTGGTGGGAGTTTGGTGGGGATGGATCCAGTTCTTAACACTCCCCCCCCCACACACACACAGGGAAAGGATCCAGCCCTGAGCATCCCTTGGGTTTGGGGGAGCTGGTGGGTGGGTGTGTGGTCCCCCAGCCCCAAACTGGGCTGTTCCCAGGGGATGGAGAGCTGGATGTGGCTCACCCTGACCTCTCCATCTGGATCCTTGGCTGGGGAGCGGTTAAATTCCATCCCCCTCACTGCCCCCCCCCCTGCCTTGGGCCAGGGCTGATTCCTTTCCCAGCACATCCCCATCCCCAGGGGAGCTGGGATGGGAGCCCCATGGGGTCCAAGACCCTAAAGGGAACCCCCATGGGGACTAGGACCCCAAAGGGAACCCCTATAGCGACTGGGACCCCACAGGGAACCCCCACGGGGTCCGAGACCCCATGAGTATTCCTCATGGGGATTGGGACCCCACAGGGATCCCCCACATGAACCAGGACCCTAAAGAGAACCCCCACAAGGACCAGGACCCCACAGGGAATCCCTACAGGGACTGGGACCCCATGAGGAATCCTCACAGGGAACAGGACCCTACAGGGAGCCCCCACGGGGACAGGGACCCCACAAGGAACACTCACGGGGACCAGGACTCCACAGGGATCCCCCACATGAACCAGGACCCTAAAAGGGAACCCCCACGGGGAACAGGACCCTACAGAGAACCTCTACAGGGACTGGGACCCCATGGGGAACCCCCACATGAACCAGGACCCCATGAGAAACCCCCACAGAGACCGGGACCCCATGAGGAACACCCACGGGGACAGGGACCCCTCACAAGAACCAGGACCCTAAAGAGAACCCCTACAGGGACCAGGACCCCATGAGGAACCCTCACGGGGAACAGGACCCCCCAGGGAGCTTCCACAGGGACCAGGACCCCATGGGGAAACCCTACATGAACCAGGACCCTATGGGGAACCCCCACAGAGACCGGGACCCCATGGGGAACACTCACATGAACCAGGACCCCATGGGGAACCCCCACAGGGAACAGGACCCCACAGGGAGCCTCCACAGGGACTGGGACCCCATGGGGAACCCCCACAGAGACTGAGACCCCATGGGGAACCCCTACAGGGACTGGGACCCCATGGGGAGCCCCCACATGAACCAGGACCCCATGAGAAACCCCCACAGAGACGGGGACCCCATGGGGAACCCCCCCAGGTGCAGAACCCCTGCAGAACTCACTCGCTGGTCATCTGCAGGACCTTCTCAATGGTGCTGTACCCTGAAGCCATGAAATGCTCTGTGTACTGGGGCATCCTGATGGACTCCAGCCATTCGGGGACGGAGCGGAACGGGATGCCCTCCGAGCCACCCGTGCTGGGCAGGCGGATGGAGACCCTGGGGTGGAACAGGAAGGTGGTTAACAGAGAAAAATGGGTAAAATCAGCATGAAAATGGGAAAGAAATGCAAAGAAAAGGTATGAAACCCCAAATACACACGTGGCTGAACCAGTGCTGAAACCAGCAGGGACTGGGAAAGGGGGTGGGAATAAAAGGGATGAGGAAAGGGAAGGATGGGAGGGGAAAAAAATGGATGTGGGAGGGAAATAAAGCAAAGGGGAGAAGAGAAATGATGTGGGAGTGGGAGAGGGCTGGAGTTATGGTGGGAAGGGTGCAGTGCAACAATGTAGGGAATGCTGGGATGCTGGGAGAGGGTGGTGTAACAGGGGAAGGAGGCAGAGGGTAGCGTGAGGATGTAAATGGGGTGATGCAGAAGTGCAGAGAGGCTATAAAAATAGAACATGGAAATAGAAGGATGCAAAAAAAAAACCCCATCCAAAAACCCCAAAACCCAACCCCAAAGCACCTAAAAAACCCCAAAACTCAACCCCAAAGCACCCAAAAAACCCCAAAACCTAACCCCAAAGAACCCAAAGAACCCCCAAACCCAACCCCAAAGCACCAATAAAACCCCAAAACCAACCCCAAATCATCTAAAAAACCCCCAAACCCAACCCAAAGCACCCAAAAACCCCGAAACCCAACACCAAAGCACCCAAAAAAACCCCAAAACCAACCCCAAAGCACCCAAAAGCGACTCAATGGAGATGACCACAGGGAACTGTAAAGGTGCTGAACCAAGGCGGGGATGGAAGGGTGTGAGAAGCGATACCCAAGTGATTCCCCATGGGAAAAGATGCTGTGGAGATGGAAGGATGTGAAGAGTGATCGCTGAGATGGAAGGGTGCCCGAGAAAAAGGGGGTGTGGAAAGAGGTCCAGGAGGGGATAACGTGGAAAAGCATCTTCTGTGGAAATGCAGAAGCTAGTGAGGAGGTGTAAAAGGTACCAGGTGAGGTGAAAAAGGGATGTGGGGAAGCAGGAGTGTGGGGTGAATTAGGGCTGGGAGGAGCAGGAGGTGATGCCAGACTGCCTGGATGCAGGAAGGAATGATGGGGAGTGGGATAAAGTGGGAGATGGAAAAATACAGGGTGGGGAAAGAGATGGGAAGGATGCAAAGTGACTCAAAAATGTGCTGGTGTAGGAGGGAAGGGGGAAATATTCATTGCTGAGGGAAGGATTGGGAGAGGGTGAGGAGGAAGATGGCTGAAATCCACAGAAAGTGCTGGAAAAAGACTGGAAGGACAGTGAGTTTGAAGGAACATAGAATCATAGAATGGCATGGGATGGAAGAGACCCCAAGGGTCACAGAGCTCCAACCCCCTGCCACAGGCAGGGACACCAACCTCAGGCCTGGAGCTACACAAGGTTGCCCAGGGCCCCATCCAACCTGGCCTGGAACACCCCCAGACACGGGGCACCCACCCCCTCTCTGGGCAGCCTGTTCCAGCCCCTCACCACTCTCTCTGGAAAAATCTTCCCCCTAATATCTCATCTAACCCTTCCCTCCTCCAGCTTCACTCCATCCCCCTTGTCCTGCCAGTCTCTGCCCTTGAACAAGCTGATTCCCCTCCTGTTCCTCTGCTCCCTTCAGGGACTGGCAGGCTGCAATGAGGTCCCCCCACAGCCTTCTCTTCTCCAGGCTGACCCAGCCCAGCTCCCTCAGCCTCTCTTTGTAGGGCAGCTGCTCCAGCCCTCTGAGCATCTCCATGGCTCCTCTGACCCCTCTCCAACAGCCCCACATCTTCCTTGTGTTGGGCCCCAGCTCTGGACACAGGATCCAGCTGGGGCCTCCCAGGGCAGAGCAGAGAGGGACAATCCCCTCCCTGTCCCTGCTGCCACCCCTCTGAACCCCCTGAACGCAGCGACACAGAGCGGTGGAGCAGAGGGAGAGAGACCTGGGCATCATGGAGACACCAAGGAGCATGGAAGGGTGAAGGGAGACCCCATCCCCACCCCACCGGCAGCTCACCGAGGGTCGAAGTCTGCCAGCGCCTTGAGGGACTCGGGGGCGCGGATCAGCTTGTCCAGGATGCTGACGATGTCGGCGAATTTGGGGCGCCGGCTGCGGTCCTGCAGCCAGCACTGCATCATCAGCTGGTACACGGCAGAGGGGCAGTCCAGGGGCGCGGGGAGGCGGAAGCCATCGTTGATGGCGTTCATCACCTAGGAGGTGGAAGAGGTTGGGGGGTGCTTCATGTATAGCATAGAATCACAGAATCCCAGGGGTTGGAAGGGACCCCAAGAGCTCCTGGGGTCCAACCCCCTTGGGGTCCAACCCCCCTGCCAAAGCAGCTCCCCAGCTCATACTGCACAGGTCGGTGTCCAGATGGGGCTGGAATCTCTCCAGAGAAGGAGACTCCACACCCCCTGGGCAGCCTGTCCCAGGGCTCTGGCACCCTCACTGGGGAAAAGTTCCTCCCCATGTTGCTGTGGAACTTCCTGGGCTCCAATTTGCAGCCATTGCCCCTTGTCCTGTCCCCACAGACACTGAAAAGGGGCTGGCCAATTCCCCCTGCACCCCATGCTTAAGATATTGATAAACATTCATCAGATCCCCCCTCAGTCTTCTTCTCTCCAGGCTGAACAGCCCCAGCTCTCTCAGCCTTTCCTCACAGGATAGATGCTCCAGGCCCTTCATCATCTTCATAGCCCTTCTCTGGACTCTCTCCAGGAGATCCCTGTCCTTTTTATCCCAGGGAGCCCAGCACTGGACACAACACTCCAGGTGGGGCCTGAGCAGGGCAGAGCAGAGGGGGAGGATCCCCTCCTGTGACCTGCTGCCCACACTCCTCCTGATGCCCCCAGGATCCCATTGTCTCTCTCAGCCCCAGGGCACACTGCTGGCTCATGGCCACCCTGTCACCCACCAGCACCCCCAGGTCCTTCTCCACAGAGCTCTTCTCCAGCAGCTCACCCCCAGCCTGTCCTGATCCATGTGGTTGTTCCTCCCCAGGAGCCAGACTCTCCACTTGCTGTTGTTGAATCTCATCTGGTCTCTCCCTGCCCAGCTCTCCAGCCTGGCCAGGGCTCTGGATGGCAGCGCAGTGTCCTGCCTGGCAGCCACCCCTCCCATCTCCTCACCCTCCCCCCCCAAAAAAACCCAGGGTGTTGGAGGAGGGTTGGGTGCTCACCTCGTGGTTGGAGAGCTCCCAGTAGGGCCGCTCGCCGTAGGACATCACCTCCCACATGACGATGCCGTAGCTCCAGACGTCGCTGGCGGAGGTGAACTTGCGGTAGGAGATGGCTTCAGGTGCTGTCCAACGGATTGGGATCTTCCCACCCTATGGCAACACTGGGGTCAATCCTATACCCCCTCCCCCCACCCAACCCCATCCCCAACGCGGCCAACGCCACCCCCAGTGCGGCCAACACCACCACCTTGGTCACACTTACGCTGGTGGTGTAGGTGGCTTCAGGGTCATCTTCCAACACCCTGGAAAGCCCAAAATCAGACACTTTGCACACCAGGTTGCTGTTCACCAGGATGTTCCGGGCAGCCAGATCCCGATGGACATAATTCATGTTGGCCAAGTACTTCATCCCAGCAGCGATGCCCCTCAGCATCCCCACCAGCTGGATGACACCAAACTCCCCTTCTTTTTCCTGGGAGATTAAAAGGAGAAGGAATCCAACCTCAGATCCACCTCTTGTCCCACCTCTCATGGTGGGTTCTGGGGGGGTGTTGGGGTTCCACCACCCTGGTAATCTTTGAGCAGGGATGGGAGGTTGTCCCTGTGCTTCACCTACCCGCAGGAATTTATCCAGCGCGCCGTTCTCCATGTACTCAGTGATGATCATGAAGGGCTTGTCTGTACAAAAGAAACCCCAACCAACCCCCCAAAATGGGTTAAAACCCACCAACAACCCCTCAAAAAACCCACAACTCTCCCTCACCCCCAACACCAGCTCCCCAAAGAACCCTGTAAAAACCCCAAACCCCCCAAAATGAAACCAAACCACCCCAAAACAACAAAAAACAACCCCCAGAACCCAACTTCTCCTCCAACCCCCCCACCCATTGTTGCTCAAAACACTTGGTTTTTATATAGTGGAGGGGTTTTTGGGGTGTTTTGCAGGGAAATTGGGTGAGACACACACACACACACTCACGTTTGGAGACGACCCCTTCCAGGCGGATGATGTTGTGGTGGCAGAACTGGCCCATGATGGTGGCTTCGGTCAGGAAGTCCACCCGTTGCTTCTCCGTGTAGCCCACCTTCAAGGTCTTGATGGCCACCGGTACCTCCTTCTTACCCCGCTTCAGGGTGCCCTTGTAGACCTCCCCAAATTCACCTGCTCGGAGGAAAGGGAGGAGCACAATTTAACCCCCATTCTGGTCCAATTTTGGGGTGTTTTGGGTCGATGAAGCCACCTGAGAACATACCGGCGCCGATGACCTTCTGGCGGGTGATGAAAGATGGAGGGATCTCGGTGGTGAACTTGAGCATGGCTTGGTTGGGGTCTTCGTAGGTGTGCGGGTCAACGTAGGTCTTGAGGGGCTTCAGTTGGTCTGTGTGAGGGGGTGGGGGGGGTGGTCAGCACCCATGCCACCCCCACCCATCCCTCTTAACCCCACCCTCCCGTTGCTCACCTGACTTGGAGAAGTAGACATCCTCAGCGGACTGCCGTGGCCGCGACCTCCTCCTCCTGCAGAAAAACAGCGGGTTTGTCCCCCCAAAAACATCCCTCCCCCAACTTTACTGGTGGAAAACTGGTACTTTGGGGTTTTTTCACTTGGTTTTGGGTTGTTTTGTTGATCTCCTTACCGCCTGAGGACGTAGAGGAGAGCAGCCAGGAGGCCAACGACGAAGATGACACCGGCAACGGAGCCGCTGATGACGGCAGCGGATGCCATGGCCTCGGTGCCTGCAGGGACAGGTGAAGGGGGAGTTTGGGTGAACTGTGCACCCCTCCTGGACCCCCCAGCCCCAAAATGCTGCCCCCTCCTTGGTCCTCACCCTCGGGCAGGGTCTCAAACTCGTGCTGGGGGCTGTAGGCGCCGTGGCCATCCTGGGTGAGCGCCTGGACCCGCACCACGTAGGCGGTGGCAGGGGACAGTTTGGGGAGGGTGACGGAGGTGCCCTCGCAGCGCAGCACCGAGTAGCTGTTCTCATCCACCTGGGGACATGGGGTGGGGTGGGTGATGTGGATGGAGAAGTGACACGGATGGAGGGGAAGAGTGGAGGGGTGATGGGGATGAAGGCAAGGATGGGGATGAAGGCAAGGATGGGGACAACGTGGATGGATGGGGATGACATGGATGGATGGAGGAAGGGACGGGGATGACATGGATGGATGCAGATGACATGGATGGATGGATGGATGGATGGATGGATGGATGGATGGATGGATGGATGGATGGGGCCAAGGATGGGAGTGATGTGGATGCATGTGGGCAACATGGATGGGAAAGACATGAATGGATATGGACTACTTGGATGGATGGGGGTGACATGGAAGGATGGGGGTGACATGGATGGATGGGGGTGACATGGATGGATGGGGGTGACATGGGGTCGTTGGCTGAAGCCGTGACACAGGACAGACCTTCTTGCTGTAGGTGACCTCGTATTTCCAGACCCGACTCTGCTGCCGCAGTGGCACTGTCCAGGAGAGGACCAAGCTGGTGGCCGTCCGTCCATCCAGGCTCACCGACGTCACCCGGGGTGGCTCTGCCGTGGGGACAGGGACATCTGGCAGGTGTCCCCCATGGAGAGGAGAAGGTGTGGAGGCACCGGGGCGGGGGGTTCCTTACCTGTCTGGTTGACGCTGATGGTGGCGGTGGCCACGCTGCGGCGCTGGCTGAAGGGTGACACGCCATTGCGGGCCTCCACCGTGAAGGTGTAGTTGACGTGTGGCTCCAGGTCGGTGACGGTGACCCCCGTCCCCGTCATCTCCTGGGGGGGCTGCGAATAGCGGAGCCCCCCGTCACAGGGACGGCACTCCCCGCTCTCCGGCCAGCACTGCTCGCAGGTGACGCTGTAGGTGACATCCCCACGGCCACCCAGGTCGGCGGGGGGGGCCCAGCGCAGCTGCACGGCAGCCCCCAGCCCCACGGCCGTGACGCTTTGAGGGGGCGATGGGGGACCTGAAGGGGGGAGAAGGGGAGACAGAGAGCTTAGAGGGGGTTGGAGGGGGGGAAAGGCCACGCTGTGCCTCAGTTTCCCCTTCCCCAAGTGTCACTTACGGGTGCAGGGGTCCTCGGGGGGGTCCTCGGGGGCGCGGAAGAAGCCATCCTGGCAGGGGCAGGCGGTGGCGGCGGCGGGGGAGGGCAGGGTGTGGGGTGGGCAGGGCTGACACCCATCTGGGGACACTGTTGCCTTGAAGGAGCCAGGGGGGCAGGCTGGGGACACACACACACACACACACACAATGACACGGGGGAGACCCCATTTCCCCCCCCCGCAGCATCCTCACCCAGGTGGGTTCTGGGTGGGCATCACCCCGCACCCCGAGCACCCAGAGTGGGGTTTTTGGGGTGTTTCACCTCGGTTTGGAGGTTCTGTTCTTACTGGGACCCTGCCTGCACCCCCCTTTAGCCCCCCCATTCCCCGGCTGAGCCCTGCCGCGCTTGCTGCACTAGTGATGCTTGAGGGTGAGGTCCTGGGCTGGGGAGGGGGATTCGGTGCTCCCACCTCATCTCACCACTCCAAATTGGGGATTGTAGGGGATTTTCCCTTATTCTGCAGTTTGGCACCCCAAAAGTGGGGTGAGACACCCCACCCCTGCCTCATTCTCTCCCCTCGCCCCACCTGAGCCCTGCCGCACTCGCTGCACTAGTGATGCTCAAGAATGAGGACCCAGGGCTGGTGGGGGAGCATGTTTGGTGCTCCTGCCTCATCCCACCACCCCAAATTGGCAATTTTAGGGGGTTTTGCCTTATTCTGCAGCTTGGCACCCCAAAAGCGGGGCAAGACCCCCCCCCCTTATTCCACTCCCCACCCCAGCTGAGCCCTGCCACGCTCACTACACTAACAACAGTCCAAAACAATGATCCCAAGCTTGGGGAATTTTAGGGCCACCACCTCATTTCTCCCATCCCTTCACGTGCACCGAGCTGGGGCATCCTCAGCACCCCCCAACCTCAACTCCTCACCGCCCCCCCCTCACACCTCTCCAAACCCCCCCAAAACCCAAATTCCCCCCTTTCCCAAGCTCTACCTTGGCATTTCTCTCCCGCTCTCTCGTAGCCAGCCCGGCACAGACACTCCCCAATGGGCACCAACCACTCTCCATCGGGGTTACAATGCAGCACTGGAGCTTGGTCAGCCACCGCGTCCTCCACGCACGTTCCCCGCACCTCAGCCAAGGTTTGGGAATCCACCCCAGCCACGGTCTCTGGGAAGAGGGCCATCCCCCGAAAAACACCCGGGCACCTCTTGTAATAGATCCTGACAGACAGCAAAGCCACACAAGCTCCCAAATCCTGGAAAGCCAAGTAGAAGCCCTTCCTTCGGAGAGGTCCCACCGAGCGGATCTCCACGTTGAGCTTCACGTTGCGGGAAGCGAAGTCATCCTGGACGGTGATCTCATCCGGGGCGATGGTGTCGATCTTCTTGAACTGCCTCTTCTGGAAGTTGGTGCCATAATCCACGTCGGATTCAGCGTAGTAGAGGTTGAAGGTCTCCTTGCAGGAGCCACCGCCGGCGGTGGGGAAGCTGTTGCAGTCGCGGACGGTGAACTGGAGCTCGATGAAGATGCGCTGTGCCACCCCGCGGTAGATCCAGTTGGTGCGGAGCCAGTTCTCCTGCTCGCCCTCCAGCACGTTGCAGACCGAGTAGATGTAGATCAAGGAATCGTTCAGCACGTTCTGCAGCAGGTCCCACTGTGCACCCCCACACCCACCCCCAGGAGAGAAACGGGAGTCATGGTGGGGAAACTGAGGCAGGGTGGGTGGTGCCCCTGTCCCCGTGGAGGTACTTGTTCTCATCGCCATGGGCATCCCCATCCGTATGGGTGTCTCCATCCCCATGGTGTCCCCATCCTAATTGGTGTCCCCATCCCCATAGGTGTCGCCATCCCCATGGGTGCTCCTGCCCCCATCCCCATGATGTCCCCATCCAAACTGGTGCCCCCATCCCCACGGGCCCATGGGTGTCTCCATCCCCCACCCCCATGGTGTCCCCATCTCCACAATGCCCCTGGTCCCCATCCCCAAGGGCGTCCCCATAGGTGCCCTGTCCTCATCCCCACAGGTGCCCCTGTTGCCATGGTGTCCCCATCCCCACAGACCCATGGGTGTCTCCATCCCCATGGATGTCCCCATGGTGCCCCTGTCCCTATCCCCACAGTGTCCCTCCCCATCCTAACTGGTGCCCCCATCCCCATGGGTATCTCCATCCCCATCCCTGTGGGTGTCCCCATCCCCATAGTGCCTCTGTCCCCACAGGTGCCCCTGTCCCCATCCCCATGGCTGTCCCCACCCTAACTGGTACCCCCATCTCCATGGGGCCATGGGCGACCCATCCCCACAGGTGCCCCTATCCCCATCCCCATGGGTATCTCCATCCCCATCCCCACAGGTGCCCCTATCCCCATCCCCATGGGTATCTCCATCCCCATCCCCACAGGTGCCCCTATCCCCATCCCCATGGGTATCTCCATCCCCATCCCCATGGGTATCCCTGTCCCCACGGGTGCCCCGATCCCCAGTGTGAGCTCTCAGGGAGCTGCTGCCCAGTGGGGCTGGACGGTGGGGGGGGGTCCCCAGGCACTCACCCCTTTGCCATAGGGCTGGGTCAGCCAGCCCAGCTCCCCCTGCGCCTTGGCGAAGTCCAGCAGCACCACTGTGGGGAGAGGGGACGTCAGTGGGGTGGACACCCAGCTGGGGAGATGCCACCAGGACCCACAGACCGCCCCAAGCTGCCCCCAACGCCCCGATGTGCCCAAGACCCACGGATGTCCCTGGGCGCCACAGACATCCCCAATCCCGACAGATTCCCCTGGGACACCCCCAAAATGAAGGGGAACCTGAGGCGGGGCTCCTCGGGGAGCCGAGGCGGCTCAGACCTGCCGCGACACGCCGGCTGCCCCGGGGAGGGCGGTGGCCGGATCCAGTGCCCGGGAGAGGAAGAGGAGGCCGGCGCCGAGGGCCGGGAGGGGAAGCGCTGGCTGGGGTGGCCCACACACCCCCCCCCTCGGTGAATCACCCCCCAGGAATGCGCCCGGATGCCTGGGTTCACACCGGCGGGATGGGGCCCAACAGGGTGGGGGTGGGGGGGGAGGTTTCAGGGATGGATCTTCCCCCCTCCCCTCCCCCCAGATTCCTCTGCTGAGAACGGGTGAACTCGTGACATGCCCCAAGAGGGGAAAGGCTGGGAAGGGGGCAACCCCGAAAGCTTTTTGTTGGGGGAGAGGGGGGGGCACACACACAGGCGGCTCTGCCTGCTCCCCCCGCCCCCTGCCCGGGGGTCAGGAAGGATGCTGGGCGGATATCCCGGCTTTCCTGAGCCTGGAAATCCCCCCCACACCTCCGGAGAGCGGAAAGGGGAGGGGTGGGGGGAGCTGGTGCATGAGCTGAGTTGGTGGGTTCTCGGCGGGGGTGTCCTCACATGCCACCTCCCCAGCCCCTTCCCCCCCCCCCCCCCCCCGGGCTGGGGTGGGGTGAGTCAGGGCACAAACCCGGGGCCGTGGCTGTTGCGTCAGGGGTGCAGCACCCAAAGGCGCACCCACACTCGGGGCCACCGGCACTGCTGGCACCCCCGGTGCCATCCCCACCGGCGCCTGCACCCCTCTGCCACCCACCAGCATCACCATCACCCCCACTGGCATCACCACCACGGCCATCGGCACCACCAGCACCCCCACAACCACCCCCCCACAACCACCCCCCCACAACCACCCCCCGTGCCATCCCTGTCACCCTCCCCGGCTGCACCAGTTGCCGTCACCACCGTCACCATCACCGTACCAGTATCCCCACCCCAACCCCATCCCTAATCCCATTCCCACCCCAACTCCATCCACACCCCCCCCCCAGGACACCCCAAACCTGGGTGAGGCAGGACCCAACCAGCACCCCCCCTCCTCCCTCTTCCCACTCCATTTCACCTCCCCCAAGCCACGGGAAGCAAAACCTCCCCCCCCAAACTCCCCCTCCTCTCCCAACACTTCCCCCTTTCCCCACCTTTTCCCCCCAAAATCCCAATATCCCCACAGATCCCTCCAGGAATCAGCACTCTGGGAAGGCGCCTGGAACCCCACAGGGGGGTCACCCCACTCCACCTTCTCCCCAGCATTAAAAACTCCTTATTTTACCTTTTATTACCCATTTTTATTTGGGGGGGGGGGCTATTTCCCACCCCAAACCACCCACCAGTCTCCCATTCCTCCTCCCCAGGCTCAGGATCCTTCCATCTTCCCCTCAATCCCCAGGGATCAAACCCTCTGTCGGAGCTTTTACCCAACCTCAACTTTCCCAAAACTTCCAATACTTCCAAAAAACCCCCAGAATTCGGGGGGGGTTTCGAACCTAAACCTCCCCACCCCACCCCCCCCAGACCCCCACCCCAGGAGGGGTGTGAGGCAGAGGCCGTGAGCTGCCTGCTTTTTCCCAGCATTTTTGGGGTTTTCCTGACATTGTTTCCCAGATCTCTGGGCCGGATCCCGCCCGGCCCACGGCAGCCATGGGAAACTCTTGGTTTTAGGGTGATTTCCCCCTTTTTGGGGGGTTTTTGGGGGTGATCTGGGGGGAGGGGGGGCTGTTGTTTCATCCCCTCTGCCCTAACCACTCCATCTGGCTGGTTTTGGGGGGGGGTGTCCAGCCCCCCTCCATACACCGCTCCGTGTGGGAAAAGTTGCCCAAAACTCTTGGGTTTCTCCCCACTTTCACTTTCTCCCACCCCCCCATTTTACCTTGCGCCCCCCCCCCTCATTTTACCTTCCCCCCCTCCCTCCCCTTTTACCTTCACCCTCCCCTATTTTAGCACCCCCCTTTAAAGCCCCCCTCCCCAAAACCGAGCCCAAGCAGCCAGTGATTCACCTCCACACCCATGGGTGAGCCTTTGTAAGGGGGGGGACACACCTCCCCTCATGCTTTAATTTAGGGGGTACCCCCATTTTCTTTCATTTTGGGGGGACACCCCTCATCCTCCTTTCTTTTTGGGGGGGCTCCCCCAGCCCCACATAATCTCCCAGCCACCCAAACTTACCCCAAAAGCACTTCACCCCCCAGCATTCAGCCTCCCCCCACCCCACACCAAAGACACTCCCCCCCCCCCCCTCCTTCCCCGGCACCCCAATAAGCGAGTTTTGGGGTGCCCCCAAACTCGGAGCTCACCTTCCTCGGCTGCCAGGGGGGTGACTGCGGTGAGGAAGAGGAGGGCGAAGGCCAGGGGGGTGCCCACCATGGCGGGGGCTTTTCTTTTGGTGGGGGGGGGAGGGGAGGGGGGGGTCCTGGCTGCACCCCACAACCGGCAGCACCCAGCGCTGTAGGGCGTGTGGGGCTGAGCACCCCGCTCCTGTTCATTCATGTCCCTAATGATGTCACTGGCCACGCCCGCTCTTAAAGGGACAGTAGCTTCTCCCAGTATAAACCAGTATGGGACTGGGATGGGGGGGGGGGGTTGGGGGGGTGGGAAGGAGGTTTGGAGGGGGGGTGCGGGGTGAGGTGAGAGGAGGGGTGGTGCCCCACAGCTCCTGCCCCGAAGGGGTTAAACATCCCCCCCCCCCAATCCCCCCCCCTTTCATTCATAAAGCAGCGTGGGAAGGGGCGGGGGCGGGGCCAGGTTACTACCAGCCCCTCCCCCCGCCCACCAGTTAGAGACTGGGGGAGGGGGTGGGGGGGGTGTCCGTCTGTCCATCCGCCTAGCCAGCCAGCGAGGTGGGGGGGGGATGGAGGGGAGGGGGGGCCGATAAAGCCCGGCCCAGAATCTGCTTGTTCCGGCCTAAAAATAATCCCGGTTTTTCCACCGCGCTGCAGGGGGGGGGAAGGGGAGGCTGAGTCCAACGGGGGGGGCAGGATCGGGCCCCCACATCCCCCCACCCCCCCCAAACCCCGCATCACCCCCAGCACCCCAAAACCCCAGGAGCACCCCAGAAGTTTTTAGTGGAGAAACAGCAAATTTGGGTCAAAAAGCACCTTTTTCGGGGGGAAGGGGGGAGGGGGGGGGCTGAGGCTGTGGTGAGGGGGGTGTGTGTCCCCCCCCAAACCTGCCCTGTAAAATTGGGGGGGGGGGTCAGGACTGGGGGGACCCCTCACACCCTGGGGCGACACCGGCAGCGATTTGGTCCCGACGCCAGAGTATCTCAACCAGGGCGTCGAGGAGGGGGGCGACCCGGGCCACCCCCCTGCGCCCCTCCCCAGCCCCTGGCCCGCTGCCCGCCCGCAGCACCCGCAGCCCCCAGGCCCCCTGGAACGCCGTCACGTCCTCCTCGGTCACATCAGCCTGAGGACACAGGTCGAATCTGGAGGAGGGTGTAGAAGGAGGGGGGGGGGCACGTGGTCAAGGGAGACACCAACACCATGAAATATCCCCCTCCCACACCCCCCCCAAAACAAAACCCCCATGACAATAAATGGGAGGTGCTGATCCATCGGTGTAACGAAGTGTGCCCGTTCTCAGCCTACTGAGATGCCCAATAGTGGGAAACAGAGGGGGGAGCAAACCCATTTATAGGGGGATGTGGCCCCCCCCTCCCCTCTGAGGGCCCCCCTGAGAAGGATACTTGGTGCCAACGACCACCCTAACGAGGTTCTCTTCATCAGGGCCGACCACCCGGCTCATCAGCGCCGGCAGCTCCTCGAAGGACGAGCGGTCGATGAAGGAGAAGAGGAAGAGGATGGCGTCTGCCTCCTCCTTACAAGCCTGGGGGGGGGGGTGTAAAGAGACACAGCCGCCATCACAGGGAGGGAGGGAGGGTCTTGTGTGTCCATCCCCCCCCCAAAAAAAACCCCTAGTGTCTCCCCTGACTCACGGGCAGGAGATGCTCAAACTTTTTCAGGGCTCCATCCCCACAGTCCCACAACTGAAGCTGGAAGATGACGGGGCGGCCGCTGGCCCGCGGCTTGGCCGGCCAGAACACTGTGGTGGCCTCAATGCCTGGAGGGAGGGGGGACACCCCCAAACTCACCGTCACCCCCAGGGACATAGGGGTGGCTGTGCGTGCACCCCCCACCCATGACATACCCAGGGTCTCGTGGTGGATGGGGGGCACGGGGGTCCCCGCCAGCGCAGCCACCAAGGCCGTCTTGCCGACGCCGCTCTTGCCACAGAGGAAGAGTTTGTAGGTGACAGTGGGGGCTGCCAAGGTGGGGGGCAGCACCGGGCGCTCCAGCAGACCTGGGAGAGGGGGTTGTGTGGTGTTTTGGGGTGTGAGGGGGGGTTTTTTTGGGGGTGCTGGCAGCCTGGTTTGGGGGCAGGTGGGGCTCACCGAACACTCTCCGTTGGTTCTTCTGCAGGATGGAGTCCAGGTAGGGGCGGCCGGAGGGGGAGAGGAGCCAGCCCGGCTCCAGCACTGAGCCCCCCTGCGCCGCCATGTGCCCCCCGACACCTGGGGGTGCAGGGAAGATTCCTACCCCCCTTCAGACCTACTCACCCCAGGGTCCCTGACCTGCCCCAAGGTCCCAGGATATGGGGTCCCTGAACCCTCCAATGGGTATTGTGCCACCTCCCCACACCCAGCACCCCCCATGTGGGGTCCCTGAGTCCCCCACGAGGTCCCTGACCTCCCTCCACAGGGTCCCTGAACCTTCCCATAGGGTCTTTGTTCCCCCCTTGGTCCCAGCACCCCCCATGGGGTCCCTGACGCCCCCATGATGTCCTGAACCCTCCCCTGGGGTCTCTGTTCTGCCCCCCCTGGGTCCCAGCATCCTCCCATGAGATCCCTGACCCCCCATGGGGTCCCTGACCCCCCCATGGGGTCCCTGACACCCCCATGGGGTCCACGCCCCCCCATGGGGTCCCTGAACCCTCCCCTGGGGTCTCTGTTGCCCCCCCCGGGTCCCAGCATCCTCCCATGAGACCCCTGACCCCCCCATGGGGTCCCTAACCCCCCCCATGGGTCACGTCTCTGCACCCTCAATCATCTCTTCTCTCGCCTCCCCCGACACGCAAAGGGGGCCGGGCCGCAGCCCCCTCCCCGAGCCCCGCACCGGAGCTGTGCCCCCACCCCGGCCCCGCCGCGGCCCCTTTAAGGCGCAGCCCTTCCGCCTCACCTGCGGCCGCTTCCACCTCGCCGTGACGTCATCCCGAGGGCGTGGCCCGGCCTCAGCCCCGCCCCCTCCCCACGGCGCCTGCGCGGGAGGCGGGAGAGGGGCGGCGCGTGGAGCTGAGCAGCCCCCTCCCCTCCCCCGCTCCTGGCTGGGGGGGAGGGGGGGGGCGGCCCGGAGCCCTGCGCTGGGGGCGGGGGGGGGGCGGGGGGGATCCCGCTTTAGGGGCGGCGGGAGAGCCCGGCGCCCCTTCCTACAGCATCACCCGCAGCGGTGACACCGGGGGGGGGGCTGCACCCCCTTCCCTGAGCCCTCCCCCGCGCCCCCAAAACCCCTTGCCCCCCTTTGCCCGGGGCCCCGACATTCCCTCCTGGAACCTCCGCCGCTCCGCACCCCCCAGCGCCCCCTTTCCACCCGGGAATTACCCGCGTTCACCCAAATCCCCCCCCCCATTTCACCCCCAAACTCGCAGGAGGGGGGTTCCCCCCGCCCATCACCACCCCCCACCCCCCCCCAAAAGGACCGACCAATCGTTTCTTTTCCTTTTTATTTGTTAAACAGCTAAAAATTCATCGGGATGGGGGCGGGGGGAGGGAAAGGGGGGGTCACTGAGCCCATTAAACCCCCCATTCCACCCCCCTCCCCAAAAAAATGTACACAAGAGTTTAAATACCACCAAAAATCATCCATTCCTGTGCTCAGCCGAGCCTGGGATGAGGATTTGGGGGGGGGGAGGTAAGGGGGAGGGGGTAAGGGGGCAACACCTCGCTCACAGCACCAGCGGCTCACAGGGAAAGGAGAGGGGGGGGTGTGTTTCCATGTGTATCCCTCAAAATCTGGGATGAGTTTATGGCTCCCAGCACCGCAGAACATGCCTTTCCACGGCCGATGGGGATGGAGGAGGGATGGGGATGGTCCTGGATGTGTTGGGGCCGGTTAGAGGTATATGTGTGGGGGGATTTTGGGATGCTCCAGGCACGGAGGACAACTGAGCCCTGGGAGACTCACCCTCCCATCCCTTTTTTTTGACTTCTTTTCCAAGAGGGATGACAACTCAACATGCAAAGGGGAGAAGGGAATCGATTCTGGAGGCCTGGCCGCCTTCCCTGCGGACAGGGAATATTCCACAGGTCACCCCGGGGTGCTGCTGAGGGGTTCTGGGGGTAAAAAAACCTGCATTTTGCTTTTTTTTTTTTAAGGATAAATCAAAGAGGTTTTTGGGGTGGGAGAGGCTGGATTTGAAGGATGGATTTATTTACAGAGGTGGGAAACGCTGCAGAAGAAGCAAACCCCCTTCCCTGTTCCCCACACGCCTGGGATGCGATTTAAGGCTCCGACCGGCAAGAAAAGCTCAGTGGGGGTAAAGAGGAGGGTGTGTGTGTGTGTGTGGGGGGAAAGGGGCCACGTCATGGCACTGCCGGTTGGGAGAGGGTGCTGGAGGCTCAGAGACACCCCCCACCTCCACCCACCCCATCGAAGGGAAGGAGGGAGGTCATCCCAGGAGGACGCAGGGGTTCCACCCCTGTGGATTTTCAGCGGGTGGGAGGGTTGTGGGAGGAGGTGTGGGTGCAGCGGGGTGATGGAGGCTGCTCAAGCCTTCAAATGTTACCAATTTCACTCTTTTGACTGGGAAAAATAAAAGGCCCCCAGTCCCAAGGTAGAGAGGGTGCTGGTTCAGCCTCAAAGGTGGCTGGGCTGGAGAGTCAAACCCTCTGAGGCAAGAAAGGCAGCAGCAGCCAACCAAGTTAATTTTGGGGGGAAAAAAGGGGTTTTTAGAGGAAGCTGTGCCTGGTTTTGCTGCTCAGAAGGGAGCAGGGCTGAGCCCAAAGCGCTGATCCAGCACAGGGATGCTAAAGCCTGGCTAGTTTTTTAGTATTTTTGGCATTTTGATGCAAAAAAAAGCCCCCCCCCCCTCCATCCTCAACCCAAAGGCATCGTGTTTGTGTGGAGCAAACAGTGCTGGAAGATTCCCAGTGGGATATTGCTGTCATTTTCCTTAAGGAGCCAAGCATGGAGATAATCAGCACCAGCTACCAGCCTCCTGCCTGTGGGTATTGGGTTTGTTTGTATAAATCTCCTTTCCTCACACCCCATGAGGGGTTTTGGAGAGATCCAAAGCCCCTCAGCCCCCCTAAAATACAAAAACCAACCTCAAGAGGATAGCAGAGGGGAGATCTCCCTACCTGCTCACCCCAAATCCTTGGCTTGGGTTCTTCCCCACCTTTAAATGCGATTTGCTTAAACTGGGGTCTTACTGGGAACCAGTTGGGGCAGTGCTGGAGGTTTTTGCTTGGATTTTTATTGGTTTCTTTGCTCCCTAAATTCACAGTTTGAACACCTGCAGGGTAGAGGAAGGGCTTGGGGAAGGAGAGGGGAGAGCCGTGGGGAGGGAGGGGAGAAGGTGATGACGGCCAAGGGTTTGGGGCCACATTATCTCTTTGCTCTCACAAAGTACAAGGCATTTGTTTTGGGATAGTATTTCACGTTTTGTTTCTTGTCCATGAGGCCACCAAATATGATTAGCTCCCCTCTGCCTTGCACCACTGTGTGTAAACTGGTTTCAGGTGGCCCCACCACCGAACTGCTGTTGAACACTTTCCATTTGACTCGTCCTTTTTCCTTCGTGTCTTTAATGTCCAGCACGTACATCTGCATGGGTTTGCAGTTCATGCTCTGGTATAAAGGCTTCCCCACGTTGAGGGATTGGGGAGGGTGGTGGCCCAAGCGACGAGCAATGGGAGGTAAGGAATGGCTGTCGCTCTGGGCAGAGCCCGGACGAGCTGCTGAGCCCGTTTCGGTACCCGGAGAACCCGGGGAAGAAGCCAGGGGAGGGCTCAACGCTGCAGAAGCTGAGGTGGATTTGGAAGAGAGGGCTTTGACAGCCTCCAAGCTCCTTCGGAGCGCACCGGGGGAAACGGCCCCTGGGAGGGAGCTGGCGACGTGGGGCGGTGTGTGGATGCCGTTGGTTTGCTCGGGGGGGTTCCTCACGTTCGTGCCGACCGTCCTGCCCTCCACACCGTCCATCTGGCAGATGACAGAAGGTGGTTTCTGTTCCCAGCTCAGGTCAACAGATCCCAAACGCAGGTCTTTCTGCTCCGGCAACGATCCTCGTCGCGGCGCCAGGGCGAGCCCGACTTTGAGGTCGTATCCTTCGGCTGCGGAAGGCGTGCTGGGCGATACGACCTGCACGGGGCTGTCCAAGGAGGCACCGCCAGCTGCCGTGGCTCCGGGTGATAAGCTCCCACCGTTGAGGACAGGGGAACTCTCCCCTCTGGCTGGGGAGAGGCTGCCCTCCCGGGAACCCGAGGGGGTTTGCCTCTGTGCCCTGGGTCGCAAGGTGCCCCAGCGGCCGTTGACGCAGGGAGCCTCGTCCGTGTTCTTGACGGGAGACTGAGAGCGGTACTCCCGTGTCTCGGGGACCAGGGCGGGCGGCGTGGCACTGATGGGAGAGGGGCGAGAGTTCAAGCTGGGACTCAGCGGGGCTCTCCCACTGGGAGCTTGGCTAAAGACCACAACGCACTGTCCCACCTGGAAGGGGAGAAGGTGAGAGAAGAGGTTACAATGGGCAGGGCGACTCTTTGCGCTGCATTGGGGGAAGGAAGGGGGGTTATGGAGCGCTTCGGGCAGGTGATAAAGGTCAACGGATGTATATGAGTGAGCAGAGACCCCCAGCGTGTCCGTACCCTGCAGGCAGGATGGCACCACAGCTCTGGGGCTCCATGGTCTTCGTTCTCCACCTTGAGTGGCTGCCAGGTCCAGGGGTTCGCGTGCATGTGCAGTAACCAGGCGTCTTTGAAGAGCTGTGAAGAAAAGCATCACGGATTGAGGAGCTCAGTTTGGGATCGAGGAGCCCAGTTTGCTGCTGAGATCATCCCATCAGAGGCAGGAGCAGTGTTTGCTGCTGCACACAGGGGAATGGTGACCTAGATCAGGATCTGACCGCTCTGGAGTGACTACACCCTACTGTGGCCAGGGACAAATCCCTTCATCTCCACCTTCTACCCCTGTATAAAGTCAGGGCTAATTCATCCGAGGCTCAATTAACCCCAGTGAGCTGCTCAGGTAGCGCCTGGGGTGCTTTTTTCTTAATTAAAGCAGCTCCAGCAATAGCCAGACAGCTTCTCCGGGTTATCTACCGCGTGGGTGCCCAGATCTGCAGGATAAAATGCCATCTGGGTAACGTGCAGAGTACTCCCTCTCCCCTATCCAGCACCCAGGGCGTACGGTTCGCACCCATGCCCCCCCTCCCAGGACACTTACTGCATTGGGACCACCACAGCCACCGAGGATTAAAATGGTTTCGTTGTCTATTACGATCTGGAGGGAGCAAAGAACAGTGTTTCAGAGCAGGAAGGCTGCAAAACCACCCTCAGTGCCTCTGGGAAAGCCTCCAAGCACAGGCAGAGCCATGTTATGGCTTCTCAGCTGCTCAGACGCTGCCGAATTTTGTCTGCCCCAGGATGAGGAGTTGAGCTGGGACTGAGAGCTGGTTTTGCTGGACCTGAGGCAAAGCGGGATGCAGGGCTGACCCCACCACGTTGGCTCAAGCAGCTCACAAAGCAGTTCCTCTTCCAAAGGAGAGCAATTCCCCTTCCTGAAGTTGAGCCAGGGGGACTCAACACCCCTCTTTGCTACAGGGGAGAAGGCAAAAGGGCCTCCTGGGAGCCAGGCACCAGACCCTTTGTCTCCTTTTCCAGAGGATGGAGAGAAAGGCGGTACATCAAGCACGACCCATCTGATCTCTTTCATTTCCCTGCTAGGCTGAGATGAACCATGTGCTGGGAAGCATCCAGTGTCCTCCTGGGGACCATAAAGGGAAGGCAGGGATGCCAGCTGTGGCACAGACACCTGCATTGAGGTGGGTGACTCCCACGAGCTCCCTGCCTCAGGGAGGCAATAAAACAGGCACTGCCAGAGCTGTGCTTTGAGCGGGTACAATACCAAGCGGCTCCAATCGAGCAATAAAGAGGGCCTGGAGCCAAACCAACTTGTGATAACACTTCATTGATCTTAAATGCCACAGGGAACGATCACTAGGTGAAAATAACTTATTTGTTTTCTAGAAATGCTCATTAGAGTTCTGAGTCATGTGCAAGACACGGCACGGTACCTGCCTGAGCGTTAGGGAGATCAGAAGCACAGCCTCCCCGAAAGGAGGGCTAGAAAAAACAAGGGCCTGGCAGGCAAAGGCTGTGAAGATCACTTGGAAATCAGGTGCTGGCTTTCAGGTTAGCTGAGAGCTGCCTGGAAGCTGGGGAAACAAAGCTGTGCCTGGTTTATCTGTGGGAGTGTGTGTCGGGGCTGGGGAGCTGAGGCAGCGCAGAGAGCTCACCTGAGACTGGCCACCTCGTGGGTGAGGGCTGGGCCCAGAGATGTTGGGCTTGGACCAAGCCCACTGCTCGAGATCCAGCACCCAGACGTCGTTGCTCCTGCAAGGATGAGACAAGTGTTGACAATACCAGTGGTACAGCCAGACCCTCTAAGTGCTTGAAATGTGGGTTTCAGGGCAGAGGTTTATAGCAAAATTGGGTTTTTTTTTTGTGAGCTGGAGCCTTGAGGGGACTCACAGACCTCAGGACCCTGTGGAGATTTCCTTCTGAACCTCTCTGAGCTACACCAGGACCACAACACCACGTTCCTCCCTGGCAGGAGGGTTTGCCCATCACCCCAAACTTACATTTGCCGGGATCCCAGCGAACCCCCAAAGACGATCATTTTATCTTCAACAACACAGGAGGAGTGTCCTGCCATGGGAGGGGGACCATGTGTGGTCACGATGCAGTTCCACCTGGGGGAAGAGGGAGGAAGATATTCACCCTGGGGTAGGGAAGCTCTGGGATGAATGGCAAAATGAAAAATCCCAAGGGCCAGCGAACTCCTCAAGAACACATTAGAGAGGAAAACCTCCACAGATCCAAACCAGAACGAAACTAATTAGAAACCCAACATGCTAAACATTTTTACAGCATGACAAAGTCACAGGGCCAAGTTGGAACTATAGCCCCTTTCAATTAAGTTCACCCTGAGTTATTTCCAAGGCGGTTTAATTACAGCGTTCTAACGACACTGCCCGAAAGGGCACTGGATAATTGACACTTTTCAGGATGAAAAGTTCTCAATGAAAGAGGAGCACAGGAACCACTGCTGCTTTGATACAGAGTTCACTCCTTTCTCACACACAAGCAGGGGTGAGAAAGCTGGGTCTCAAACCAGCTGAGTGGTGTTTGAATGGGGAAAGGCAAATTCCTGGCACCAATGTGGTCACCGCTGGATGATTTCTTAGAGTCCAGGGGTTGTGAAGGAGGCAGCTCACTCAAACAGTGCACATACTTGCTCTGTCATGTCTCCCTTGGAGGCCTACAGGAGCTTTGAGTTTCAGACCATGTGGAAAAGCAAGACCTCCAGGAGTTAAGGTTTTATTCTCCTTTCCTCAAAGGTCTCAACGTTGCGCAGCCAAATCAGGTGTTTTAAACATTCACAGCCAGATTTCCCACCTTGGCTGGGTGAGAACATCTGGGGACTCTGGCACATTGGAGGTCTGAGTTGAGAGCAACCACCACCCAAGAGGTCTCAGACAGCAGCCTGCCCACATCTCCAACATGCTCCTGTGTGTTTTTGTTGCTTTTTTTCCCTCCTTCTGTTGTTGCAGTAAGAGCATGACAGACACACAAGGATTAGACACACCTAGGAAACCAAGTTTCCCTAGGAGCCAGTTCCAGGAGAGTTCAGAGACACCCTCCAGCATTCCTCCAGCTGCTTTACAGACACATTTTTTACAGGATCAAAGCCCAGGCTTCAAATCCAGATGTGCTCTTACCAGTTCTTGGAGGGTGAGTACGTATGGATTTCATCAAAGAACCTCTCTGGCTGGTGCAGAGGGTAAGGGCTGGGCCGTGTCCACCCACCAAACAGCACAAGTAAATCCTTGTAGACCACCAGAGTGGCCCCAGCCTTGGGTGAGGGATATGAACCTGGGCAGGGATAGAGAAGGGGAAGGTTAGGAAATGGTGCTCAAAAGGCAGGCACTGAACTCTGCACGAGTTTTACTCCAGTGTGACAACACTCCACAACACTCCACCTTTAGGGGGGAAAAAAAAAGAAGAGAAGCAGAAAAGAAGGCAAAATTAGAGTCAGGAGCCTGGGAAGAAAACTACTGCCAATTTGTGTCATCGTAATTAGTAGGAGCCTGAAAGCACATCTCATGGATGGCAAAACATCTGTCACTCACTGGCAGGAAATTGCTAGCTTTCCAATGTATCCCTTGAAATCATTGCTTTAGCACTGAGTAAAAGCAGTAATTACCTCCAAACAGCCAGTAACTTCTCCCCAAGGAAGGAGGGAGAACAAATACCAATTCTAACGCATCCGGCGTCGCTTGTGGCAGATCGTTTGGGGACCCACACACCAACCCCCTCCCCTCCTCTTTCTTCCTCTTTTTTTTTGGCAAATGGCAGGATTAAACCCCAAATGCTTTGGTGAGTGAATGAACAGTCATTCCTTGAGTCTGGGGAACAAAGTGCTTCTCAAAAAACTCTTGAGAGACGTTTTGTTTGGCTTGTTTCAGGTTCAAAAGGTTCCACAGGGGTCACAGACCTCCTAAGTAGGGTGGCACGAGCAAGGTGATGGTGCAATCATGATATGCTGTGCTTGGAAGATGCTGTAGATCCCAAGAGCTTTCCTGCAGCACAGCAAAGTGTGGAGCTCACCTCTCAACCCACTGCTGCGAGTGCTGCGTCACCACCCTGCCGATGGGTTGGGCGCTGAATCGCTTCCCAGGAACAGCAAACGCCTCTCCAGCCAGGGCTGACACATCTGAGCATCCTCCTTCCCACAACCCTCACCAGGGAAATTCCTCCAGCTCTGCAATCACGCTTTCAGAACGATCCTAAGTCCATCACCCCGTGTGCCTGGCTGTGGGAACTGGGGGCAGCTCAAGGACAAGGCTCACACGTGGCTGCAGGAGCATCAGCACCCTTTCTGAAAAGGCCAATACACCACAAACCAACCTCTCTCCTCCACTGTCCTAACAGGACTTTGAGAAGCATTTTTAGCAGAACAGAGAGGACTATTTTTAAAGGAAACCAGAGCAGCTATTTAAAGATGCTGCAGCTTAGAAAAGCAAGTCGATCGCGATGGGTTCCAGGCAGCGGGGTGGTTATGAGCCCAGCCAAAAAGCAACCCCCAGGCCAGACGTGGAAGAGATGGCTGCAGGGTGCCTGAGCCTTTCTCCAGGGACAAAACACATCCCTTGCTCCCAGGTATGTGGCTATGGGGGTAATAAAGTTATTCAGGGAAATTCTTGTGCTGGGAGCATATATATAGATCACCTGAGGTCTCCTCAAGGATGAGTGTCGGAAGAGGGTCACACTTGATCACTCCCTGTTCCCAAATTCCATAGCTTCGTGGCTGTGAGCAGCTTGATAATCCAAACCAGGAGGTTTCCAGCCTAAATATTTTCCTGGCAAAGCACACAAGTGCTCTCCCAAGCTTGGTATTGCAAGATTGATGACCAGAAATGTTTTTACCTGACTTACAGAGAAGGGGCTGGCTGGGTTCCTCTGTCGAGGATCCCACAAGGCAGCACAGGGTGAAAGGTTTAAACTGGGTTATTTTTAACCAAAAAGGGTTAACTGGAGTCATCCTAGCTTGGAGAAACAGATGGGCACATTGGTCAGAAAGGTCTGGGATGGCACAGAGCAAGAAAAGCTACCTCTCTGCTATAACCCAAAGGTCAAGCCCAGCCTCAGACACCCAAAGAGGTTCCCAAATGAGTCAACAAGATGCAAACAGCCCAGGGCAGAGGCTAGCCCTAGTTCTTCAGGAAGCTCTGTCTGTTATTGGACACTGTAGGGGTGTAAACGAGTGGAGTTTCAGTCTGCTACGCAGGATAAAGCTCAGTTTTGCAAGTCAAGGAAGAGCTGGCCTCAAAGCCTCCTCTTCCAAGAGGCTTCCTGCAAGAGAGAGGTAAAATAGCTGGTTATACCAGACAGGGCTTGAGCAATCTTGTGTGAGAGCAGAAATACGTGGGCAAATAGAGGCTGAGGTCTGGAGAAAGAACAGGGCTTATCTCTAAAGCAGGGGAGAGCTGTTGGGTGCTGCTGTCCCCATTCCCAGGAAGATGGGAAGCATCTGGAGGGAGGGAGGCAGAGCAGGGTCTGCCCTGCGCAAGCAAAGGGGGAGAGGCGACCGGCAGCCTTTGTGACTTCAGGTCTCAAGTATGCAGAGGAGAGCAGGGACATCAAAGGGACAGGGCTCAGCTCCGTGGGGCCCCAAGGACCTGCTCAAAGTCCAAGCTCTCCAGAGGATGTGCGGAGCCGAGCCGGCGGCGTTTCAAAGGCTTGCAGGAACTGACTCCACACAGGAGGGCTTCTCCCTCTCTGGGATCACATCTGCAACTGAAACTGCTTCTGTTCCTCACCAGGGACTGGAGTGCTAGCAGAAGAACTTTGTTAGCCAAGTGCTCCGGCTTCCACCGCTCCCTGGGTCAGGGAAGCACTGAGAAGACTCTTCTGGCTGGGTTTCCAAGCTCCACACCCTGCTAACACCATCCAGCCTGATATCAGATTATCTCTCCTCAGGGATAAAAATTCAAGCAAGGAGAGAGTGCAGCACAATTAACTACCCCTAAACATAGAAGGCAACGTTCTCCTTACAGCTGACGCTGTTTATTCAGTTGGGATGAGGGGCTAAAAGCTGGTCCCAGCTATTTCTTTTTCCAGTTGATGGATTTTCCTGGCTCACAAAGCAGATACATACTTTTAATAAAAAACAACCCACAAACAAAGATCTCCGGCTTCTGCGGATGTTTGGAAGAGAAATGCTGGCCTCTGATTGCTTCTGACATGAGCTCTGGATGTTATCTATTTAGGATCTGTCCTTATAAGCATTTTTTAAAGCCCATTTATTCAGCCCTCTAATGCAACTGGAGCAGCACATGCAGAGATCAGCAGCCACAAAAGAAAAGCCTGGCTGTAAGGGCACGTGTAACATGAATTTCCAGACTGGCCTTTTACCTTTAGGAGGCATGAATCCAAAAATGAATACTAAGCAGAGCTTAAAATAAACACAAAGTGATGAAAAAGAAGGAAAATAAACCAGAAAATAAACAAACAAAAAAAAAAAAACCCAAAGTGCTTGATTTGGTGGGATGAAAGGATCCGTTCAGGTCAGTGTTGTTTGGGGAATAATTGTTAAGAGAGATGTGCTGGAGCAGAGGCAAGGGTTTATACTGTTTTGGGGGGAAGGTTAAGATCTAGAAAGAGTTTTGGGGGGGATATTAAAGGGATAGATTGGGGGGGGGGGGGCTTTTACTAAGGCAGATTTATGTTCTGATGGGTTTCTCAAGCCACCTCAGCTCTGGAGAGACAACTCTTCTTCCTACAACTCCAACGAGCCCATCGCCATCGTCACCAGCAGATTCGATTCACCCCAAACACCAGGATAAACAACACCAGGCCCACAGCCCCGTTTCCAATTTCAAAGCTGAGAAATAGAAGTCAGCTCACCCAGCAGCCAGTGGAGTTTAATGCACAAAGGAAGCCAAGCTCCCAAGGTTCAAAAGCTGCCCGCAATCTGCACACCAAAGGTGGAGGAAACTGTTCCGGCACCAGCAAACAAACAAATACAAACCAAAGAGGGGTGAGGTGATGGCCCTGCTCCCCTGTGACTCAAGCCACACTGGAAACACAGCAGCTCCCTGCCAAAACTGGCCTCTCCCTACAAACAGATTCGTTTTGTTCAACAAATTACATCCCATCACAGGGATGTGCTTGATTTGGCAGGTACCTTCTTGTAATTGTGATGAAAAAGGCAGAGGGAGATGCTGGACATTAGGTATGAAAAGCAAAGCTTGCTGGTGCTTCCTAAGTGGTTTGGACCTCTAGGAAGTCAGAGAGTTTCAGTGTGACCTGTCTGCAGAAGAACAAAGAGGTTCAGAGGGTTTCACCCCGAGGAGCTGGCATTGCTGAGGGAGAGTCAAAAAGAAGCATTAAAAAGTCAATTCCTTTTAAGAAGGGAAAAAAAAACACCTGACCCAGTTGTCAGTTGTCAGAGCAGAAATGGGGCTTTTAAAAGCACTCTGCCTCTGAAAAGCCTCATCTCAGACCTTTCCTTGTGGGAAGAGCTGGTTGTCTCCTTGCTGCTTTAAACCCTGTACCTCTCTTGGGAGCTGCCTGTGAAACTGAGAGCTTGTGCTTACCCCCACGGCTTGGCAGAGGGTGAAACGTGCTGTGCTGCCTCCGACTGACCGGCACAGCCGGCCTGATGCTTCATCTGGATTTATTAGCCTGGCTTTTAGGCTGGCAGAGACCAGGAGATGCCAAATCACGGGGTCTGAGCTGGAAACCTCATCCACCCCGGCAAGCCAAAGTCCATCCCAAGCTTGCAGGACAGAGTGATAGCCCCAAATCTTTCCCCTTTGATGGGAAAGGAAACCAGAGAATAACAAACCCTTCTGCTTCCCAGGTGAGCTGGGATTTTTCCACACCAGCCTGTCCAAAATGATCCAAAAGGTTTTCTTTCCCCCCTTGCCAGCAGCTTGTGAAGTTTCACAAAGGGAGGATGATGAAGGAAGCTGGGGAGGAGTGGTCCAGAGGTTGGAATACAGCATGACTGACACAAGACAAGCATCCTGGTGATCCCTGCAATAACAATGGGAGACACCAAAGGAGAGCTTCTACAGGAAAAGCTGGCATCTCCACAGCACACTGGTGCTTTCCATAAGTCAAGTTGCACCATTCAGGCCTCAGTGACCAGCTGCCTTTGATCCAGCACCCAAAAGTCACCTTTTTTTATCCCTGAGATGTTCAAAACAGGGCACTGGGATTCCAAACATTTCCAAGACCTGCTTTCATTGGATGTGCCTAACCCTTAGAGCTTTTAAAAGCCAGGAAAGTATCATTTTCCCCTCACCAAAGCCACACATGATTTAGTGTTCCCTCAAATCTAGCTTTAAAAAAAATAAAAACCAACCAACCAAAACAAAATAAAAAGAAAGTAAATTCCTTGCCCAGATGATGGGAATTCAGCTTTGCAGGAGTTTAAAGAAAAACCCAACAACATCCAATTTGCCTCTGCACCAGAGAAACTAAAACCTTCTGCAGGCACAGGCATCTGCTGCCTGCAAAACACCTCTCAGGGAGCGCAGGAGAAAGATCTCCATGCCATTGCAGAGGGGTTATTTTGCAAGGTTAGGGGGATGTAACCAAGGCACAGCAGTCCCCTGGATGTTTACACCCCAAAAAAGTCTCTGCTGTTCTCTCCTTGGGGAGTTTGCACCCTACAATGACATAGGCTCACGGTACAAGCCCAGTCAAACCAACAGTGTTGAACCAAAGGTCTGGTTTCTCATAACCTTTTCCAAAGCAGAGTCAGAAATCCCCCAGGCAGGGTAAGTCACCTCCAAGCTTTTGCAATGTCACAGTCATGATCTTACCCAGGAAGTTCTTACACACCACAACTCCAAGCCCAATAAAGTTGTCAAAAAGGAGCAGCAGTGCCCTCTGAACCCCGTGCAACAGGATCACTGAGTCACTCTGTGCTAAGGCTTGGCAAAAATGTCCTAACACAGCAAGCTGAGCAAACAAGGAGGAGATAAGAGTGCCAGAACGCCACAGGGTTTTGTGTTGTCCCCCCACCTTATCTCATAATAGCTCCAAAAGAGGATCACTGCAATTCATGTGCCTCCATGCTGCAGGAGAGGTTCTATTGGGGTCCATCCCAAGCAGTTCTCACCTGCAGCATCACTCCCAAGATGCTGAGTATTAGTTTGGGCGAGGTCACCCCGAATTCCCCTTTGCAAACACCTCACTTGGTTTTGGGAAATGCAAATTTGGCTCTGTGCTAAAAGGTGCTGCTATTGCAAAAGCTGCTTTTCCCTTTGGGTGGGTGGAATCGAAATGCCAGGCAGAGATCCACCCCTCCTTTCCTTCAATACTCCATTTTCTAACCTCCCTTACGTGGTATCCTGGTTGGGGTCCTGGTTGATGACAGGGTGGCCATGAGCCAGCAGTGTGCCCTGGGGCTGAGAGAGACAATGGGATCCTGGGGGGCATCAGGAGGAGTGTGGGCAGCAGGTCACAGGAGGGGATCCTCCCCCTCTGCTCTGCCCTGCTCAGGCCCCACCTGGAGTGTTGTGTCCAGTGCTGGGCTCCCTGGGATCAAACAGCCAGGGATCTCCTGGAGAGAGTCCAGAGGAGGCTGAGGAGATGATGAAGGGCCTGGAGCATCTATCCTGTGAGGAAAGGCTGAGAGAGCTGGGGCTGTTCAGCCTGGAGAGAAGAAGACTGAGGGGGGACCTGATCAATGTTTATCAATACCTTAAGCATGGGGTGCAGGAGGAATTGGCCAGCCCCTTTTCAGTGTCTGTGGGGACAGGACAAGGGGCAATGGCTGCAAATTGGAGCACAGGAAGTTCCACACCAACCTGGGGAGGAACTTTTCCCCAGTGAGGGTGCCAGAGCCCTGGGACAGGCTGCCCAGGGGGTGTGGAGTCTCCTTCTCTGGAGAGATTCCAGCCCCGTCTGGACACCGACCTGTGCAGTATGAGCTGGGGAGCTGCTTTGGCAGGGGGGTTGGACCCCAGGAGCTCTCCAGGGCCCTTCCAACCCCTACAGCTCTGTGATTCTGTGATCATACCCCTGCAGACTTTCAAGTGATTCGAGTAACAGTCTGACATCCTACACAAAGCAGCTCTGACGCTAATTAAAGAGCTCAACACGCTCGGAGAGAAAGGGTTGATCTGCTCCTGAGACTTGTCTTCCCTCCAGGAGGCAAAGGGAGGGATGGAAATTGCTGTATCAGACTACACAACGCTGTAATAAGCGACTAATTGTAGGGAAGGGACTGAGGTATGTGTGGGTTAGCGGAGGAGCTCGGTCTGGCTCTGCTGAGCTCTGCAGTTTTCAGCTGGAACCACGCTCCCGTTCCGTTCGCCGCAGCGGCACTGCAGCCAGAGAACCCCAACATGCCTGGTGTTTGGGGAAACGGCTGCTGTGTAATTTGCTGAGGTTACAGCTACCACAGGGCTGGAAAAAACCCTCAGCCAGCCTTTAGTAAAGCATCCTGTGGGCAATCAGAAAAGCCTCCTTGAGTAAGTCCCCAAAAACCCAGCATCAGGATGAGCGTGGCTATGCTGGCCTCTAAATCCTCTGCTCAAAACCTGCCACCTACCTCCTGAAAGCCCCAGTACAACACACAAAGGAATATTCAAGTCCAGCTCTTTTCTTTCCCTTTCCTCAATCCGGTAAGTCCAGCATTTAATGCCAAGCTTGCTAAATATTTCATGTCAGGAATAGATATTCACCTTTTGGACTGCAGACAAGCATGAGCTTCTGCTTTGTCATTCCACATGGCTCATGGAGTTAAGGAGATTTTACAACGGATGCTTTTGTGAAAGGATAGAAGAATCAGGCTGTGAGCATCACATGTGAACTATGTGCCTTGAAAGCAGAGCCTGCTGGCTAGGGAATATACCATAAAGTGGATATTGGGTACTCATTCTTGAGTATTCTGTAGGTAATCTTGGTGCACGGGGTCCTTAACGGCAAAGGCACAGCAGCAGCATCAGCTTAGGGAAAGGAAAACCTGGAGCTGGGATGGGTGCCCTCTGGCTGGGATGTCCTGGAAGGAGCACTTGCCGATAGGTGTCAGCACAGCCTGCCCGAAGCCTCTGAGCAGGACCTTTCCAGAGGCTCCTCAAAGCTCCATCCAAGCCAACAAGAGTTATGGAGCTATGGGATAGCAGGATTTTACTTCGCTGATCCCAGAAATGGGAGCTGCCTCTGAGAGTGAATGTACCTGTTGAGGCTGGAAGGCTTTGTGATATATCTGAGAGGAGAGGGGATTAATTTGATATAAAATGACTGGGGAGGGCTGGTGGTCAGAGGAACCTCCAGCACACCTCAGTACCTGTCATGCCTCTTGCCAAGGGCAGCGCCCAGGGGTGATGGCAGGAGCAGGTTCAGGCTATCAGCTTCCTCTCTGGTGCAATGTATTAATCACCTCTGAGACAACACCAATGTAAACAACAAGGATGTGTGGCTGTGGCGCCCGTTCACATATTTTTAAGGCTTCTTTCCTGAAAAGGAAATAAACCAGTGAGGTTTCACAGATGCCTTGGCCAGTCTCACAGCTCCCCGACAGCTCCCAAATACCTTGGCTCCAGTCAGCCCAGCTCGGACCAAGAGATAACTGCAAGGAATTAAATTCTCTGCAGGGCTGGGAAATCAAGTGTTGGGAAAGAGTCAGCCTCCCCCAAAAGGGAAGAAGAATCACAGAGCTGTAGGGGTTGGAAGGGCCCTGGAGAGCTCCTGGGGTCCAACCCCCCTGCCAAAGCAGCTCCCCAGCTCATACTGCACAGGTCGGTGTCCAGATGGGGCTGGAATCTCTCCAGAGAAGGAGACTCCACACCCCCCCTCAAGGTGTAAGAGAAGAACAAAGTTACCTGCACAGGTCATTAGGTCACCCTGTATCAGGAGCATTTGGAAATGCTACAGGACCCCAGCTTGGGCTCATTGATAAGGATGATTTAATGCAGGCTGCAGGCAGGCAGGTGCAGGGAGGAACAGGAGGGCCATGCGGTGAGGTGGCTTTTGGATGCAGCCCTCAAGGAGGCAGAGGGTTTTTTTGGGTTTTTTCAACCCTGGAGCAGTAATGCACATCCATTTCCCATCACACTGGCCAGCTGAAGAATTTAAGAGCTTTAGTTCTGCAGTGTTTAAATGACCATCCTCTCCAAGCAGTGTCTGGTTTTGTAGGGAGCAAATTCCTGGGCAGAACCCCCTCCCGCCCCCCAAGAGCCTACAGAGCCCTGGGAAGAAGAGGGGACCCTTCCTGCTTTTCCTGCCTGGACTGGGGAAGGCTTCTGCAGGATTGATCCCTGCAAACAGCAGATCTCACATCCAATTCATGTGTGTTTCCTACCTCTGTGCTCCTGGCACAATTCACATGATGCTGCTGGGTCAGTGTGATTCAGAAGACAAGAGATCCAGAAGACAAAAAGCTTTCAGAGGTTAAACAGAAACAACAAGAGGCCACAAGAAGGGAGCAGGACAGGGCCTGGCAAATCAAAGGCAGGGCAGATCATAGAATCATAGAATGGCCTGGGTTGGAAGGGACCCCAAAGGGTCACAGAGCTCCAACCCCCTGCCACAGGCAGGGACACCAACCTCAGGCCTGGAGCTACACAAGGTTGCCCAGGGCCCCATCCAACCTGGCCTTGGACACCCCCAGACACGGGGCACCCACCCCCTCTCTGGGCAGCCTGTTCCAGCCCCTCACCACTCTCTCTGGAAAAAACTTCCCCCTAATATCCAATCTAACCCTTCCCTCCTCCAGCTTCACTCCATCCCCCTTGTCCTGCCAGTCTCTGCCCTTGAACAAGCTGATTCCCCTCCTGTGTCTCTGCTCCCTTCAGGGACTGGCAGGCTGCAATGAGGTCCCCCCACAGCCTTCTCTTCTCCAGGCTGAAGAATGTTACCCTAAACCCACTCAGATTAGGCACCTAATAATATTTAATAACAAATTTCATTAGAGACATTTTTTGAAACCACCCAAGGGAAGAAAGAAACAAATTAGCATCCTGTCTGCCTCACACAGACCAACTGAGGGACCAAAAGGCACCAAGAAGCACTGGAGCTCTGCAAAGCCACAGCCCAGAGCCTGCCAAACAAGCTCCCAGCTCGTTCTCTGGAAGGGCCAACATGAAGTTTAAACCCTATATTGAAGGATGGGGCTTCCTTTGGAGAGCAGGGTGTAGCTCACTGTTCCCAAACACAAACCCAGCTGCTGGTGTGCTCCCTGCAAGGTCAGGTTTTGCAAGAGAAATTGTTTAAGGTTTGCTCTCAGGTGAGAACTGTGTCTGTGCAACAGGTACCATCTGGTGTAGCTGCAACAGGATGACTCTGACATTGCTCTGCAGTGTTTCTGGATGTACCACCAGCTAGATTGCTCTGGTTACCCAGCTGCTGCTTTGAAAGATGCACTTGGCCTTTTATTTCCACACTGCAGCTTAAGATTTTAGAAAAACCAAGGCCTTCAGTGCTCCTCATCACTCCCAGCCTGAAGAGGAAACCAGGCTGGAGGATATATATGGCTGTCAAAGGCTACTATCATTTTGCTCCTGGTTGTTGATCTCATAAAGCCCAAAGCTGGGGGGAAAACTCAATATATTTAGTTGGAGAAAGTGATTCCAAGCAACCTGTGCTGTGGCAGTGTCCACCCTAAAGGATGAAGCCCAGAAATGTCTGGGTTTGTTTCAGAAGGGCAGAGATGTGTGTGATGATGAAGGGCAGCAGTGTGATGAGCCAGGTCCAGTCAGGCAGCACTCACCAGAATAAAAGGCAGAGTGGGTTTTCCATCCATTTCACTAACCTGCTCTACTTTGAAGGATCAGACACTCTCAGTCAGGAGCTGCCATCCTAATTAGAGATGTTATTCCAAGCTGGGTATCTGCTTCTTGCTCCTTTTGATTCCCAGGAGGCCAGCAGCCACCACGTGGCTTCAGTGTGCTCAAGGTGATCCCAAGTTTTTATTAAAAAGTTAGGCACACCTCCAATTAAACAGGGCTGCTCAACACCCCACTGAGCCCAGAAACATGGGTGCACAAAGATCATTTTGCAGCCCTCCCCTTCCTAAAGGGTTCTAAGTGGAAACCAGTTGGGCTGAATTTTCCAAGTTGATTTTAAAAACCTGGTTTCCTTCCTTGCATATGGGGTTGTTTTGCTAAGGAACACCTTGCAAGCTCTGGTCTGGTGTCTCAGGGATTGGGCAGCAGTCCACAGACTGAGAAATACAGTTCCAGAGAGGCTACTGGTGTGGTCAGGGCAGGATTTTGGGGGGTTTGGGTTTTCATTTCCAAAGCAGGGATGTGCCTTAGATCACTGGTTATGTTGCTGCAAAGGGAGTCAGCCTGCAGCAGGAACAGAGGAGCTGCAGCACAGGGTCAGGGCAGCAGATTTCAGTAACAAGGGTCAGCTCTTACAGCCACCCAGAGAAGATGCAAAACACAACCACAAAAATAAAAGAAGACTGAACACAGCCTGCACCATCTCAGGAGAACTTTGGTTTTAAATCCAGGAGGTTTTCACAATTGTTTACTAGTTAGAAACCCCAGTGATCCCTTGGACTGCCCTTTTAAGTTAGTTACACTGTGCACAGAGGCATCATGCTGATTTGGGGGAGCAAAGGGCAAGGATGCCTGCCTCTCTCTGCTGTATGTCCCTTCCTGGGGAAGCCCAGTCCTTAGCTGTGCCTCAGCTCTCCTTTCAGCCCCACAACGCTCCCTTCACTGAGGAGGCCCTGAAAGAAGCAGCTCACTCCAGATCAGGACCAGCCTTCCAAAACTTCACCAACCATCTTGAACACTTGCCATTGTTTTCTAGGAGATGATGGTATCTTTGCTCAGGGCAAGGTTTTCACACAGCCTCACTGAGGGCAAACTGCTCCCATGACTAACGGGCAGGGTTTTTTCCCAGCCAAGAGAGCCTCCCACTGCTCAGGGACCACATCTGACACAACTACCTGGGGCAGGTGACAGCAGAGTCTCTCCTACCTCCTCTGGGCTGTTAGTTTTGTTGACACAACAGCATCAAAGGCACCTTCCCCTCAGCTCACAAGGGGAAACTCGATCCTCAAACTCCTGCAGCTCCCACTCAAAGCCAGGAGGAGACCTGGGAGAGGTGGGGGGGAAGAACAGAGCTGAGAGAAACAGATGTGGGAGAGGTATTTTTGCACACTGACTGCATCATGTTAAGGCTACTGGGAATGTTTGAAGTGCAAACATCAGGCTGATGGTGTCTACCCATTTTCAGGCTAAAGCAGTATGATACAGGGAGGATCAGCTGTGCCAATGTGGCTGCATTGATGCTGTGAACACAGCTGAAGAGGATCAGAGCATCTAATGACTGAGTTTTTCATCCAAGCCTGTTTTTATCCTCAAGTTTTGAAAAAGAAATGAGAAACTTTCCCATCTCCACAGCAAAAGCTAATTCAGCATCCCTACAGGGAGACAAAACCACTGGGAAACAAGTCCTGGAGAGCTTCACTCCCCTGATGGAAGGGTGGCCACAGGGCCAGCTGCTCAGGCTGCAAACAGGAAGAGCAGAGCTGTGAGTCTCCTGAACTCCTCTGCTATCAGAGCAGGGTATCACAGCCTGGCAGTGGGAAAACACAGCCCTGCTAGGTGGGGACCGGGTCTTTCCAGCTCTCTTGCCTTCCCAGGCAGGCACAGGGATGGGCTCAGGCTTGGCTGAGGATGATAAAGCAGAGACAACAAGGAGGATGCACAGATCCCATAGGATTTCAGCATTCCTCTCCCTGCAAAGACCTGGCCTTTCTATTGTCGTTCCTGACATTGTACATGCAGTCACAGGCCTGTCCCATAAGCCTCAGGAAACACAGGGCAAAGCTAACAGCATTTTTCTCTCTGATTTTTCCTTTAAAAAAGGTATTTCTCAGCTTCATGCAGGGCTCTGACAGGCTGAGGCTGAGTGCAGGAGTCCAGAGGAACAGACACTAACACAGGAAGGGAGAAAGCCTGGAGACACACAGGCAGCCAGAAGGGTAACTGCCTGGGGAGCAGCAAGTCGTTCTGCCTACTAATTACCCACTGCAGCCCAAAGATGACACAGACAGGAGATGCAGAGGAAAGTAAAAAGCCAAAGCTCTGGCCACATGAACACCTGCAGCTCCTGTGATACCCACTGCATCAAATCCTGGGAGTCTCTGTGTAGAATGGGCTTTGGTTTCTTTCCTGGCTGTTCTCAGAGCTCGTTCCTAGGGATTTCACCAGAGGACTATTGCCACCCAAGCCATCCTGCCTGCCCCCTTGCTGCAAGAGCAGCATGCTGTAGCTAGAGTTAGAGGAGTCCAGACTAACCCTTGCCTCTAGCTGGATAAACAAGACTCCAGTACAAACCACCTCCAGCTCTCCATCAGGTTCTCTTCTGTGCAGATAGGCTGAAAGTCAAAGAAGTGCTCAGATTTAATTATGCAAATAAAGGCAAAGAAAAGCATCCCTGACACATGGAGAAAGGCATCTGACTCTCAAGGACCACCTACCCTGGGATAACTGCGAGCTTCCCACATAAATACAGGCCATTAATTAGCACTCTCCTCCTGCTCCTGTACGTGGGAGTGAAGGAGGTGGGAAGTTGTTCCAAAGTGGCCAAAAAGGCTGGAGGGAGAAGAGTTGAGAGGCATTCCTGTTTGGCTCTGAAAACAGAGAGCCTGCTGCCTTACGCCCTCCTTTGTAGAGCATTAACCCCACCAGTGAAAAGCACGACATAAAAGCTCAGCATTAACTCTCTTGTTCGACTCCAGCCTCACAAAGCCCAAAGGAGATGCCACTGTTTTAGATCTAAGCAAAAAAAAAAATACTTTGAAACCTCAAAAATTAGGGTTTTTTAAAGCAATTATCTCCCTCCTCCATCTCTGAGACTAAAAGGAACATGGGCCAATTATTTCTTTGAAGGCTAACTATTTACTCCTAGATGAAGTGCAGCAGCTCAGGCTGGAGATGAGTTACCCAGCTCTGATGTCATCTAATGCCTGCAAGTAAGAAAGCCCAAATGAAAACAAACAACAACAACAAAGGGTGTTTTCTCCTGGAAAAGCCCTTCAGAGTGGGAAAAGGGATGAAGCTGTTTCAGCTCACCTGAGCTGTGTCCAGAGCATTCAGCATGGCCCTGGCACCATGCTCCAGGTTCCCTTTAGGTAGTCCAGCAGGGTCTCATGCCTGTGCTTCATGAGGGCATGAGTAGAGCGTGATCAAACCTCTCCAAGCAAAAACCAGCTTTATGGAAAAGCCATCCCAGGGAGGGGGTTGAGTCACCTTCCCTGGATGTGTTTAAAAAAGGGTAGATTAGGTGTTCAGGGATCTGGTTTAGCATAGGACAGGAACGGTTGGACTTGAGGATCTTAAAGATCTCTTCCAACCTTGTGATTCTAGTGTAAGGGCTCTATAGAGTCCATAGAACCAGGTGTGGGAACTTCTCAACCTCTACCAACAATTAGCCTGCACACACATCGAGCATTAATCAATCTTTTTAGAATAAATCCCTCCTGCCTTCCTTACGCCTGACTCCTGGGTTTCAAAGCACTCTGCTTTGGCCCCTTCCAGTCACTATTCTTCCCCAAGCAGTGGGTGCCAACCTTCTAGTTCAGGGCACCAAAATCTAAAAATAATCCCAGAATCCCAGAGTTGTGGGGGTTGGAAGGGACCTCGAGAGATCATCGGGTCCAACCCCCTGCCAAAGCAGCTCCCCAGCTCATACTAAATAGTATATATAGCTCATACAGAATAGTGTGTATATATATATATTAAAAAAAAGCAGCTATGTGTAAGAAACCACCACCAACACAAGCGTGGGGTGACTCATCCCCTCTGAAGACAGAGGAACAAGAGCGCTCTCTGTTTGGTGAGCCTGCCTGAAGTTTCAGTTGCGATCCCATCTGGCTCCGCAGGCTCATGACAGCATGCAGAAATATTTCCTCAGGGGATCTTCCCATGGGACTTAACTCTGACACATATTCCCACAGGACTCGTTCTTTTTCAAAAGTGTTATTTTGTTAGGAAGGCAGTGGGAATTTGACTTGGTGAAATACCAAGAGAGTGAGTGTGAGCAGAGCTGGGTGCTGGACTCCTTAACGCCACTGCGAGTCGTGCCCTGCATTCAATCCGACGGAAGAACTCGCTGGGCTGCAAGAATAGATGTCCTGGGTCAGAGCAGAGGGCTGTGTCGCCTGGTATCCTGTTTATGCTACTCATGGCCTCCTCTCCACCCCTGAGCAGAGGGAGAGTGCTATGGCAGGCAAGGATCATGGAATCACAGGGGTTGGAAAGGAACTCGAGAGCTCCTGGGGTCCAACCCCCCTGTCAAAGCAGCTCCCCAGCTCATACTGCACAGGTCGGTGTCCAGACAGTGTTCCCAGTGTTCAGACAGGGAAAAGAAAGCCAAAAGACACAAAGACATGATTATTATTTGGTTTTAACTGTTTTGGCTTGCCAGGCTAACGTTTTATCTGACTTGAAATAAGTCAGATAATGAGTAATTTATTTCAAGTTAGAATTGACGATCCTCAAATTCTAGTTAATGAATCACAGAACCACAGAGCTGTAGGGGTTGGAAGGGACCTCAAGAGCTCCTGGGGTCCAACCCCCCTGCCAAAGCAGCTCCCCAGCTCATACTGCACAGGTCGGTGTCCAGATGGGGCTGGAATCTCTCCAGAGAAGGAGACTCCACACCCCCTGGGCAGCCTGTCCCAGGGCTCCCTCACCCTCACTGGGGAAAAGTTCCTCCCCATGTTGGTGTGGAACTTCCTGGGCTCCAATTTGCAGCCATTGCCCCTTGTCCTGTCCCCACAGACACTGAAAAGGATGAAGAGCAAGAGCCTGTTTCCACATAGGTGTAGGCTGCTGTTTGTTTTCTTTCTCCATTTTAAACCCATGACTGCTTAATGCTCACCTGAAGGCATCACACAGTGGGTGCACAGACACAATAAGTCAAAATATTAAGAGTTGTGAGACTCCTAATGAACAAGCAGCCATCAAGCACTGAGTTATGTTACCATTTCAAAGCAACGCTCAAGCAATTCCCAGATAACACCAGGACACAGAAACATCTGGATTTTCGAGGACTTTGTGTAAGAAAAACAGTGCCAGACAAGAAAATACCACTTTAAACATGAAGCAGGGGCAGAGGGAGTGTGTACTGAAGCAGACAAGTCAACAAGGAGCACTGTGTGGATGCTGAGCTCCTTTTCTTCCTCCTCCTTCTCATGAAACATGAGGTTTTGCTGAAATAACTGGCTTAATACAGCCTATCCCCCACCCCTGAGAGCTTCCCTCAATTCTTCTGCTTTTGTCAGAGTTATTTTAGTCAGATTGAGACATAGAAGTGCACCCTGAGTGACATTTTGTGCACAAAACCCAGTGTGGGAAATCATTTGTGGCATTTTCCTGCCCTGCTCAGAGCGTGGGGACTGGAGGAATGTACCTGGTTTCCCACGCTCTCCTGCTTGCTGGAGGTAGCCCGCACGGGCATGTCTCCTCCACTCCTCAAAATACCTGAAATGGCAGCTACTGGAGTTATTAAAAACCAGAATAAAATCTGAGTTCTGGGACAACTGGTATCAATACAAAGTCTTAGGACTGAGGTAAGCATTGCTTCACCCTGCACTGCACAAACCAGCCCCGAGCAGCTGCTCCAGACAAAGAGAAAACACCTCACAAGTGCCATGACCACCAGAACCCTCATGTTCTGCAGCATAAAAAAAAATAAGATAAGCTGAAATCCACTCAGATAATGAGAAAACATGTAGGAAAACAGAGAATCATAGAATGGCAAGGGTTGGAAGGGACCCCAAGGATCATAAAGCTCCAACCCCCCTGCCACAGGCAGGGACACCAACCTCAGGCCTGGAATCAGACCAGGCAGCCTTGGGGATGAGGCAAGATTTGATAAATTGGAAGGAGGAGGGGGGAGGTTTGTACATCTGTTGCCTCTCACCTGATGCCAGGGGCCGGATCCACTCCTTGCTATTCAGGTCAAGTCTCCAGAGGTCGTTGAAGGCAGCGTTACAACTGCTCTGCGTGCAGCCACCGAACACGTACATCGACTGGTTAGCATCATAGTAACATGCACCTAGGGGAACAGCAAACACCCAGATTAGCCAGTTCTCTGCCCTTTGTGGTTTTGGCTGGAAAAGAAGATCATCACTTTTATTTCCCTGGCTTTGAGAAGGGAGAGAGAAAAGCAGACAGGCTGCTTCGACTTCAACAAAACCATCGGCCAGCTTAGGGGTATCCCTGACCAGTGCAAACCTCCAGTAAGACTCTTCCAAGGAGATTATCTCCTCAAGCAGAGCTGCTCCTGAAAGTGCAAAGCAAGCTGCCTTAGAAGCCTGCAGTTAATTAGATTAACTATGATTAACACATTCAGCACACTTACCTTCTCTAAGCTAGTTCACATGGTTTATAGGGTTGCCAGATCACACTAAGAAGCTGCCCTGTGTACCCAGACCTGGTTGCTTGCTCTCTTTTTCCAAAGCTGACAGCATTTCACCTTATCTCCTCATAGAAAAGCATCACTGAAGCATTCCCCTTGCTCCTTACTGGAAGGGATTAGGCAGTGAGATGTGGAGCAGGGAGGGAACACGATGCTTGACAACCTCTCAGAGATACCCAGGGAAATAAAGAGCTTTTGGCCTGAAACCAAACTCCAGAGCAGAAACCTGTGTCTAGCTTGGACAGTTTGTCCCCTGTGGCACCCAGGCACCTCAAACAAACTGTAAATTAAACATAGAGCAGACAGGACTTGCTCAGCTTATCTGCTGTGGAAGAACAAGGAGGATTCAAGTGTGTTCATGGAAGTTCAACCCGACAGCGTTGTGGTTCTGCCCCAGCCAGGAGCTGAGCACCACACAGCTGCTCGCTCTGGGGTAGGGGGAAAGGAGAAGGGGAAAAGGAAAAAAACCCAAGGCAAACCTCATGGGTTGGGATAAGGATAGGTTACTGGGACAGCAGAGAGAGAAATAACAGTAATCCCAACTCCCAAACACCATTCCACTGGCTGCTGGAAAGAAAATTAACTCTATCCTAGCTGAAACTGGGGCACCCAATTTCTGCATTTCCCTCCCCAAACATAACAAGCCCCACTAACTTCCTCCTTTAGCTTTCATCCATTCCCCCCTGTTATCTACCCTTTGAACAAGCTGATTCCCCTCCTGTGTCTCTGCTCCCTTCAGGGACTGGCAGGCTGCAATGAGGTCCCCCCACAGCCTTCTCTTCTCCAGGCTGACCCAGCCCAGCTCCCTCAGCCTCTCTTCATCTCCACCCACATCTGGCCAAACTGACATAAACACACAGCTCCACAGCACATGGCTTCAGAGCTCTGTCTGGGGTGGAGAATATAGAGATATTGGGGTAGCAGATTTACCCAGGATGGGATAGAGGAAGAAATAAGGATTAAGAGCATGTTTACAGCTTTACCCACACCTTAAGATCCAACCCTTCAGACAGGGTAAGACCCCTTGTAGGCTGCAATGTCACCTCTGCCTGGGAAGGCACCAGCCAGCTCTTCACACCCTAAGGAAACTCCAATTAAATCCTGACACAAAGCAATGCCAAGCATCCTCTGCTTAATCTTTCTGGAAAGTTTCTAGTTTCCTTAAAAATCTAATTGCTCCCTAAACGATGACAGGTCAGGAGCCTCTCACCTCCTCCCCATGCCAAACCCTTGGCAAGCACAGCTTTCACACACCAGCACAGCTCATTTATTATTTTTGAGGGGAGGTGGCAACATTCTTCTCCTCTATTTGGATTTAAAAACCAGGCCAGCCAGCCAGGCACCATGACATCCTCCTGGCATGTATTTTAATCCTAGCCTAAAATAATTTAAACTCTGCTTTCCTGGTTCTCCTTAGCAAGCCCTTTGCAGCTTCTGAAGCAGAGGAAGACAGATCACTTTGGAGGGGGAAAAAAAACCCTGCCAAAAGAAAGCTCAATTGAAAGCTCTGGTTTCTACCAGCCTTGTGAAAAGTGCAGAGCAAATAAGGGCAGGAAGGTGTGAGACCCTAGTGCCTTTAGTCCCTTTTTTTTTGGGTGGAAAACAAGCAGCTGGAGATCACTGAGTACATTTTTAGGTGTTGTGAAGGGTTTTTTTTTAAACTTAAGTCCTGGTGAAATTCAGTGTGTCCCAGAGTTTTGCAGAGATGGGGTATTTTTGTCACTGGAAATGAAGAGAGTAAGTATTTCTGATGTTTGAAGACATCAACACCCAAACAGAGGCTGAGCCAGCTCGTTTTGAATGTGTTCCTGTTCCCCTCTCTGTGCTGCATAACAAAGCATCAGAGACTTTCACCCTCAGCACAAGATCACCCAAAGATCAACTGGGAAAGAAACCCCAACTGCAAAGCCCATGCCCTCTGCAATAATTAAAGGGCACTGACTTTTTCAACTTCAAGTGCATCAAATAAAGCAACTTATCCAAGTTCAAAGGTCGTATTCTCCATCAGAGAGAGGGGAAAGAGCCAGCTTGGCTATTGAAATCCCATCACAACCCAGTCCTTAGCTGAATGCAGCTCAGTGGCTAAAGGTTGAAGGCCCTTGGCGTCGGCGTTCCCAGCAGCGCCCCGCCAAGTCAACGCTGCAAGCCTTGTACCTTGAGCTGCTGGCACAGCTCCCTCCAGCACGGGGCTGGGTTTGGAGGTAACCTCTCTGCTCCCAACTGTGCTTTGGGAAGAGAGCTGGCAGGTTGGTGGTGCCAAGGGAGGGCTGCAGATGAAAGCGCCCGGTCCTTCTGGCTGGCACTGGTGTTTACACCGACTGCGCCGCAAGTTGCGGCACGATAAGAACGTGCCAGATCTGAGAAAGCTCAGCAACTGCCTCTGAGTGTGTGTGGGGGGAGAAAACCCCACATCTGGCTCCTTATTCTCTAAAATAGTCTTTTTGTGCTCCTTGTGGTGCAGGGACTCAGTGCTGGAAGAAGGTAGAGATTCTTCTTGGGCTGGAAGAATCCCAGCCACAGATACAGACTGGGAGAAGAGCTCCTGGGGAGCAGCCCTGTGAGAAGGACCTGGGGGTCACCGTGGATGAGAAACTGAACATGAGCAGCAGTGGCTCTGGCAGCTCCCAAGGCCAATGGGATCCTGGGCTCCATCAGCAGAGGGGTGGCAGCAGGGACAGGGAGGGGATTGTCCCTCTCTGCTCTGCCCTGGGAGGCCCCAGCTGGATCCTGTGTCCAGAGCTGGGGCCCAACACAAGGAAGATGTGGGGCTATTGGAGAGGAGTCAGAGGAGCCACGGAGATGCTCAGAGGGCTGGAGCAGCTGCCCTACAAAGAGAGGCTGTGGGAGCTGGGCTGGGTCAGCCTGGAGAAGAGAAGGCTGTGGGGGGACCTCATTGCAGCCTGCCAGTCCCTGAAGGGAGCAGAGGAACAGGAGGGGAATCAGCTTTTTAAAAGGTTAGATAATGGCAGGACAAGGGGGATGGATTAAAGCTGAAGGAGGGAAGGGTTAGATTGGATATTAGGGGGAATTTTTTTACAGAGAGAGTGGTGAGGGGCTGGAACAGGCTGCCCAGAGAGGGGGTGGGTGCCCTGTGTCTGGGGGTGTCCAAGGCCAGGTTGGATAGGGCCCTGGGCAACCTTGTGTAGCTCCAGGCCTGAGGTTGGTGTCCCTGCCTGTGGCAGGGGGTTGGAGCTCTGTGACCCTTGGGGTCCCTCCCAACCCAGCCCAGTCTATGATTCTATGTACTGAGCAAAGCTGGGCGATAGGAAGAGCAGAGCAGCCCATCCTGTAAACCAAACAACATTCCAGCTTTTCCCTCTCCCAGGAAAGCCACAAGATTGCTTTGATTAGTCATTCCCTTGGTGCCATGCTTCCCCAGACTGCATGGAAAAAAAAATACATAAATCCCTATGTAAAATGAGTCACTCTTCCATCAAAGGATCAATATTTCTGGCACAACGGTCGGCATTCCTCCGCTGCTTTTCCGTTGCTGCCTGCTGATTGTGGGCAGTTATTTAACCACATGAGTCATGGCCTTGCTATGATATTTGTAAGGTTCATACTTTAGGGTTATAAAAGAATTAGGTGACTCCTGCAAAACATTGTACCTGGGGTTCAGCTCCAAAAAAAAACCAACCCCAAACTCTGCAGGAAGGATTTCCTCCTGTGCATTTGGATTAAAGAGAGAGCATCATTCATAGAATCCCAGACTGGGCTGGGTTGGAAGGGACCCCAAGGATCACACAGCTCCAACCCCCCTGCCACAGGCAGGGACACCAACCTCAGGCCTGGAGCTACACAAGGTTGCCCAGGGCCCCATCCAACCTGGCCTTGAACACTCCCAGGGACGGGGCACCCACCCCCTCTCTGGGCAGCCTGTTCCAGCCCATCACCACTCTCTCTGGAAAAAAATTCCCCCTAATACCTAATCTAACCCTTCCCTCCTTCAGCTTCACTCCATCCCCCTTGTCCTGCCATTATCTAACCTTTTAAAAAGTTGATTCCCCTCCTGTGTCTCTGCTCCCTTCAGGGACTGGCAGGCTGCAATGAGGTCCCCCCACAGCCTTCTCTTCTCCAGGCTGACCCAGCCCAGCTCCCTCAGCCTCTCTTTGTAGGGCAGCTGCTCCAGCCCTCTGAGCATCTCCATGGCTCCTCTGACCCCTCTCCAACAGCCCCACATCTTTCTTGTGTTGGGCTCCAGCTCTGGACACAGGATCCAGCTGGGACCTCAGGAGGGCAGAGCAAAGAGGGACAATCCCCTCCCTGTCCCTGCTGCCACCACTGATCACTGCTACCCTACAATGTTCTGCAGCTTTAATCTAAATCCTTCAGAAACCCTACAGCTCATCCCTAAAGCCTGTTATCAGTTGCTGGATGATCAAAGGCCTCACCAAACGTTCCCTCCCCACGAGGGAGCGGTCAACTCCTATTACTTATTCCTTATCAAACAGTTTTTCTATTACTCCCTTCAAAATTGATAGGAGACACAGTGACCCCTGTTTAAAATTCTCTCACTCTGCACAAGCACTTCTGGGATATTTCTAATAAATGCTGGAAGAGAGAAAGCCCTACCCCAGCTTCTTTGATGCCTGTTAACATCAAACAACTCATGCCTGGGAGATGACGTCTTCCCACAAAACCTGGCAAATCACTCAGCCCTAAAAAAAACCAAAAGGGGGGGGTTGTGAATCCTCCCCCACTCCCTTCCCAAACCTGTTCTTACTTCACCTTGGCTCACTGCACCTTAGGATTTTATTTTAGGCCATTAGGTTTAGAGATCCAGCTTGAATTGTTGCTTTTAATGAGTTGTAGCTTCAGCTTAATAGTGGAATCCACCCACAAACATGCCATGACTTTGTTGTAGGGAAAACAGATCTGGAGAACTGCTTTAAAATGAAAAAAAAAATCAGTTTAAGTCAGTAAATGAGTTAATCCAGATGAGCTTTCTGTGATAAAATGCCTTATTAATAATGCTTCTGGAGCGATGGAGGGCTGAGCAGAGCCAGGCCTCTGTCAAATAGTGAGGCTAATACAGATTACATGCTCTGAGGGCAGTGGCTTTAGTAAGACTACTCATTTTGGATCAGTATTAACAGCAGCACGCTCAGAGAAAGCCCCTGTTGGGCAGCAGAATAAATTAAAAGAGCCCACTGCAGTCTTTGGTGCAATATTTGGGCCTTTTTCAGGTTATTTCTAGCTAGCCTTAAAGCTCACCACTTGCAAAAAGGCTGCAAAAATTAGGGGGAAAAGACATGCAGATCTGCAAGTCATCAGCAAAGTAATAAGACAGGCTCATGGCTTTTTTTTTTAAGCAGCTTTTTCATGCTTTAGGAGGTCAAGGAAATCTTTGAAGAGCACAATGACTTCATCAGAGCTTCCTGCAGTGTCTCCTGGACTCGTCTTGGCAGGAGAAATCAGTTCCTTCATAAATTATTACTTGGGGAATATGAAAATTTGATGCCTGCTTGCTCTTGGAATCACAGAGCTTACACTGTGTTTATTTACCTTTAGAGAAAAAAAAAAAAACCAACCCCAAAATTTGCTGCCCAGGAAGAACCACCTCCCAGAGGGCTCAGACCCAGAGCCGAAGCCACAAGGACTGAATTTTTGTCATATTTGACTAGGTTGCCTGGCAGAGCAGGCTGAGGCAGCTCAAGTGTATGAATAACAAGTTTTATTTGAGTATTTTTTTTCCCCCTCAAGGGAAACATTTGAGTTATTTTCTGTTCCATTCCAGAAACTTGGAAGCAGGGCAAAAATTCAGCCATACGTTAAGCGGCGCCGTCACCCGAATCGTTTACTTCTACTGGCAAACACACCCGCCTCAGCCTTCTCATGTGGCAGCTCTGGGGTTGTATTTTGAAGTGAGCCACACTCAGCCTCTTCCAAATGGTTTTACTTACAGATGTGGATGATCTGCTGTAAGAAGTGGCCAGTGTACATCCCTGAGCACTGGGGGTATGCAAGCTCGTTGGCTTTGATGCTAATGACTCCAGTCATCGGCCAGGAAAGCCAAGGGCATCCTGGCTGGTGTCAGAAATAGTGTGGCCAGTAGGTGTGGGGAGGGGGTTGTGCCCCTGTGCTGGGCACTGATGAGGCTGCACCTCCAGTGCTGGGTCCAGTTCTGGGCTCCTCCCCATCAGAAGGACATTGAGGTCCTGGAGGGAGTCCAGAGAAGGGCAGCCAGGCTGGGGAAGGGGCTGGAGGGCAAATCCTCTGAGGAGCAGCTGAGGGAGCTGGGGGTGTGCAGCATGGAGAAGAGGAGGCTGAGGGGAGACCTTCTCCCCACATCCCCTGCCCTGCCAGGAGGGTGCAGAGAGGTGGGTGATGGTCTCTTCAGCCAGGGGACAGGAGATGGGACAAGGGGCAATGGGCTCAAGCTGTGCCAGGGCAGGGGCAGAGCAGATGGGAGGGAAAAGTTCTTCCCTGAAAGAGCTGTCAGGTCCTGGCACAGGCTGCCCAGGGAGGGGCTGAGTCACCTTCCCTGGATGTGTTTAAAAAAGGGGAGATGAGGTGCTCAGGGATCTGGTTTAGCACAGGATGGGAACAGTTGGACTTGATGATCTTAAAGGTCTTTTCCAACCTTGTGATCCTGAGTTCTGAGTCTAGCAGCTGAGTGAGGTTTTTAATTGAAGGGGGACACAGTGGAAAGGAGCCTGTGTGTAAAATCTGTGAAACCAGGAAGCAAAATAAATCCCACCCTGACATTTCCTAGAGGCAAACAAGCCACAAACCATGAGGAGCAGTTACCAAATCCCCTGTTCTTGTGCAAAGCACATGTGTTGGCAGAGCTGAGCGCGACACTGACTGGTTGATACTCTGCCCCAGCGACAGGCGTGTGTGACACAGCCAGATCCTGAGCCACACAGTGACAACCCCCTTGGCTGCAGCTTCCCAGCACAAAAATCAGGTGAACAAAGCCTTTCCTTGGCTACCACTTACTGTGAGAGAAGCGTTGTGTGATGGGGGTGCCAGGGTAGGGATAAGTGCGACTCTCCCACTGGATGTTGCCTTCTTGCACTGCTTTGATAAAGCCATGATAACACTGATGGGCCACACCTAGGGGGAAAAAAAAACCAAGATGTCAGCAAAATTTGGGGCATGTTAGGAACAAACTGTGCCTGCACAGTTGCACAAGCAGCCTGACAGCAGTTGTAATGAACCCCTGTCTTGAGATTATAAATAGGCTGGTGGAAATTCAGAGGATTAAAGAGAATAAAGAACAGGCACTCTGCAAATGTGGGAAGTCAGCGGCGTCCACTGAACTGATTTACTCCATTTCTGAGATCTGTTGGGTATCTGTCTGCTCCTGGCACAGCAGAGCCTCTGTGGAAGGGGTAAGGTCATTCACAGAGCTGCTTTTCAGCCTTCAGTGCTGCAACACAAGCCTGCCATCCCTTAATCACACCCCCAGAGGAGCAGCCGCCCTTCCTTTAATGCGCCTTTGAGGACAAATAACATGCAATAATGAATTTTTAAGAGCCTGTGCAGGCAGCCACTGCACAGGAATCTAAAATAAATACAAGAGGAGACAGTGGTGATAAAAGTCAGCGTGTCTTCAGTGAAAATATTCCTCCTCAGCCGCACGAGGGAGAGGATCTGGCTGACAACAGCTCCCCTGCAGAGCGGGCTAGCCCCAGAGCTGCAATTAACTCCTCGTATGGAGTACATGTGTCTGTGTTTGTGCTGAGAGAGGGGCCAGAGGCTGCTCCTGGTGGTGGAAAGAAAAGGCTCTGGTAAGGATTTACAGCTACAGCAGCTCTGCAGATGCTCAGTGGCATCTGCTCAGTGACATCTGCTGTGCTAAGGCTGCCCTCACACCGAGGATGCCACAACCTGCCAAGATTTCTTCCCCAAGGATTTGCTTATTGAATGCCTTGTGTCAAGAATGCCCCCCGAAAGAAATCATGCTCTGGGATAGAAAGCAGGAAGTTTGGGTGGGTTTTTTTTTTCTAATAAAAATGAAAAAAGAACAGGGGAAAAAAAAAGCAGCAGCCTGGGGTCCTCAAGCAGCTGATCCCCAAGAGTGCTGCGGGAATGTATTCCCAACGAGGGGATTTCAAAGCAGATGTATCCTGACAAACAGGGAAAATCAACCAGAAGCAAACAAATCAGATGTTTACCTCACAGGACCTCTCTGCTTCGTGGCCAGCAGGTTACCAGTCACATCCCCCTCCTTTGTTTTTTTTGGTGCTGTAATTGCTGCAGAAGTGGCACAGCTGCCCAGCACCACTCATCCCCCCTGAGACCTAAGACCTGGACAGCTCACTCCAGTGCTGCCTCTGGCTGCTCATCCTTACCCTCCAGGGGTGTTTCCCACAGTTTCTTTTGGGGTGAATCACCAGGTGTTTGTTCATTCCAGCTGCATCCTTTGCATCTCTTTTAAGGCTGCTCCAGGAACAAACATCTGTGAGAAAGCCAGGCCCAAGCAGCAACTCAAGGGCCACAGACTCTCAAAAACCCCTGTCAACAGGGGTGCAGGCTGCTGCTGACCCAAAATTATTCAGAGAGGGTAATTTGGGGCTCAACTCTGAATTAGCTGTGTTTGGTTGGTTTGGCTTTTTTAACCTCCAGCCTGTTAATTTCTGGGCAAGACAGAAAATGCCTGGAATCTGAGCAATGCTTTTTCATCTGCAGAGAAGGCCACAAATTAGACATCACCCCACACTCCTGCCAAAGGCATTGCTCACCCAACACCCAGCTCCACATTCTCCAGAAGAAACCAGTTACCATTGTGCAGCAGCATGCCTCATTTCCTATTGATTTAACTGTGGTCTCCTCTTAAACCTGCCTGGGTTGTGTTTCTTTTTTAAAACAAAGCTTACAATCAAAATGCACATCCCCACCAGAAACATAACAGGAATCACCCACTGTATTAAAAAATACACCAACACAGATCACTGTCCTCATATCCTCCCCCAAAGGTTACCTACTTGTTTGTTGTAGTGCATATATGTAGCATTAAAATGCCCCCATAAGGCTTCAGAAAGAATGCTGCACAGAGGCAAAGTGAAGTATCTGTATCTCAGGGCTACTCTTTCAGGGAGTCTGAATATGTAGATCTCTATTAGTGTAGGTTTTATATCCTACTTATCTTCAGGAGAGCTGTAAGAACCAGACATGGTTTTGTTTCCAGCCGAAAGCATAAGCTTTGGGAAGGTTAATTACTGAGCAAGAGGCAAACGAAGCATAATTACAGCCACATTAGAATGGGGTGCTGGCAGTGGGGGACCGCTGTGAGGCAGAGAGGAAGCCTGAATGCAAAGTCAACAGCGCAGGGTAGCAGCACACAGGGAGCATTCATCATAGAATCATAGACTGGGCTGGGTTGGAAGGGACCCCAGGGATCACAGAGCTCCAACCCCCTGCCACAGGCAGGGACACCAACCTCAGGCCTGGAGCTACACAAGATTGCCCAGGGCCCCATCCAACCTGGCCTTGAACACCCCCAGACACGGGGCACCCACCCCCTCTCTGGGCAGCCTGTTCCAGCCCCTCACCACTCTTTCTGTAAAAATCTTCCCCCTAATATCCAATCTAACCCTTCCCTCCTTCAGCTTCACTCCATCCCCCTTGTCCTGCCATTATCTAACCTTTTAAAAAGTTGATTCTCCTCCTGTTCCTCTGCTCCCTTCAGGGACTGGCAGGCTGCAATGAGGTCCCCCCACAGCCTTCTCTTCTCCAGGCTGACCCAGCCCAGCTCCCTCAGCCTCTCTTTGTAGGGCAGCTGCTCCAGCCCTCTGAGCATCTCCGTGGCTCCTCTGACCCCTCTCCAACAGCCCCACATCTTTCTTGTGTTGGGCCCCAGCTCTGGACACAGGATCCAGCTGGGGCCTCCCAGGGCAGAGCAGAGAGGGACAATCCCCTCCCTGTCCCTGCTGGCCACTTCTCTTCAAAAGCAACCTAAGGGAGCAGCTCAGTTGTGGAGGGCTTGGAGTTTCACTCTTTTAAACTACAAAAGAGGCAGAGAGGCTCAATCCTACACCACTGTTAGCAACACCTTCAGCAAAGCAAGCGACCCAACTGCTGCAGTTTGGGGTTTTTTTATTTTTCATAAGTCGAATTTCTTAGTTTGTGGGGGAAAACAACAGGAGAGGCTAAAGCAAAGAGCAGCTGGGATATGACTCTGAGCTCCCCCAACGAGGAAAATGCACTCTCACTACAACTGTTTGTACCTTTGATTAGTCGATACCACTGTTTGCAGACAAGGGCAGCAGTTTTGTGCTCCTGATAGGGCGAAAGGAAGGAGAGGATATATTCCAAAACCTCTTCTGGGAGCTCCAACATCGATCTGTTATGCCTGGTCTCCTCCACCTCCAGCTCAGCATGTGGGTCATCATCTTGCTCCATCGTCCCTTCAACCACAGCATCTTCTGGATCCACAGCCATGAAACCATCATCTTCACTGTCCGAGGAGCTGGCCATGGCATTCCACTTCACAGCTTGATGGGAGAAAGCGGGAAGACAACAGTAAAGTCACAAAGAAAATGAACAGCATCAGAAATACAGCTGCAAACCACACACGTTACACCAGTACTCATCGAGCTGTACCCCTGCACACTCCCAAGCTGGGGACGTTGTTTCTGCAAAGCTTCAAAGCGGGCTGCTCAAAGGTTAGGAAGGAGCTGCTCTTCGTTGGTGCAGCTTTATCCCAGGCTGCTCCATTTCCCACTCCTCTCAGCCCTACACAGCCCTGTGACAGCAAATAAGGTCAACCCACTGGAGGAAGAGCTGCCTCTGGAACCCCCTCAGCCGGGCAGGAGATGGTGGTTTGCACAGCAGGGCCGGGCAGTGGAGGGGAACGGGATCCCAAGGCAAGACAGGATGGAAGCAACAGCTCTGCAGCACCTCCTCCCCTGTGAAACCAGTTTCACCAGCAAGCCTGCTTTACCCCAAGCAATTTCTCAGCAGCACACAGGAGAAAAAAAAGAAAATCTCTGTCCCTTTCTCCCTTAACACCCCATCTTTCCCCCCCCTGTTTTGTTAAATGCTTGCACACAGTTCTTCCTGGCAATAGGTGAGGAAAGAGAAAACCCCACAGGATTTACTGCTGATGAAAGGCTGGAATATCAAATATTGTATGTCCAGCTGTTCAGAACTGCTTAAGTGTATGGTAATGTCCTGATGACAAAAATACAGCATGAAATAAATTATCTTAACGAGTGGCTGTGTCCAGTTTGGCCAGTGGGCATGGTCTGCAGCTAAACCCACTGCTGTGGAACAAATCCCTGGACCCTGCTTCCTAGGAAGCAGCTGACCTGTCTTGGGGAGAGCACTCATAGTCCTCCCTTCCAGTGCCAGCACGTAAAGACTGAGGGATGCAACTGCTCCATGATTATACCTGAACAGACAGCCTGAACCAATGAAACCATTCATGAAGATGACACAGGGACTTTCTTTTCCAGACACTGCAATCCCAAACTCCCTTTTTAGCTTCCTAGCACAGCAGGTGTAATGAAGGACCCATAACAGGGCAAGCTCTCAGCTCCTACAGTGCTCAGTGTGAGTTTCTCCTGATCCAGGGAGCAGCCCAGCCATCCCCAGATCGACTGGGATGATGTGACACAGATCACACCAGTCCCTGGGATAAATCTCACCTGCAACAAGCAAACCATGTTCTCAAGAGGGATGCCAAGGCATGGTTTTTTGCCCAACATACTTAAATGCAAGTACTTGGCATCATGTTGGTTAAAATATACCAACTTATATTTACCAAACTCCTAGTATCTCAGAAAACATAGCTGGAAGGAATTGAAGTTAAGTAAGCTATGAGTTAAAAAACAACAAGCTTTCAGCAATGCAAAGCCTAACATCTTCCTCAGCTAAACCCAGGGCTTTCCCATCCCAGCATACACTGAGCCAAAGAGCCATGGGAATTGCAGCCAGCAGAGACGCAGAGCAGAAGAGCTTGCCATGACAACTAATTTATGCTGAGAAAAATTACACTCAACAACATTACTCTCCACTTTTGTCAGGTTCCCTGATGAAGCAGCTTCAGAAAATCCTAGAGGCTGTCAATCTTTGGTAGAAACCATGTCAAAATGAAACTTGCAGTTCTCATCCTAACAGATGCTCAGCACGTTTTGCCATGTCAGAAATCCTTCTTGGAGTCAATGTTATGACAGAGAAAGGCTGAAAACCCAAACGCTGTGACACAAGCACTGCTGCTGCCAGCACACTGCATTACACAGCAGATCACTCACAGATTCCCAAAGATTAACAAATGGAAAATTTTAAATGAAAGAAAAAAAAAAAAAAGCAGAGCTGCACTAAGAAAAAACTCCCCCAACCCAATTAAAAACCAGAGGGTTGGGGCTTTTCCAAGCAAAAGCATCCATGGCTGTGGAGAACACGTGCTGATTTCCATCTTGACACAGCATGGAAGGAAGCCAAATGCTCCTGGGATTCCGATGCTGGGATGTGGTTTCACTCGAGCTGGGGAGGGGTTGGAGGAATGAGGGTCGGTCCCTTGTCTTAGGGCTTGAGAAAACAGAGTAGCCTATCTACCCAGATGGAACAGAAGGTGTTTCATCCCCTAAACACGTGCTCTAAACCCAAACAGAAGTGGATTTACACCCAGATCAGGTACAAGGGGACACCTGCAGCTGACAACACCAAACAGAAGCCTGGGCTCAGTAGGTTCACATGAGACATCTGTTGTGTTATTAAGGTTTAGAAGCAAAGGTTATGTGTGTTTCCCAACAGCTTTTATTTATCCTTTAAATAACACCCAAACCCTGCTGGAGGAAGCCAGATGAGAGGGGCAGGAATGAAAGCCTGGCTAGTAAGATTTTATTATTTTCCCCCAATTATTAAATACCAATTTCGATCCTCTGGAGCAGGCTGGGGAACAACACAACACAGCACATTAATTAAAGCATGGAACAGTTAGGAGGTTAGAAAAGCCTCTCTAAGACCCATTTTAATGATGCAGGAGGAGCAGGGAAACCCCTTGATGTCTCCCAACAGCACAGCTTCTGCAGATGTGGGGGATGTCGAAGCTGCACCGAGTCTCGTTCAGTCTTAGCAGATCACTTGTTAATATTATAAATATTCAAATGCATCTACTTGCTAGATCCTTGCTTTCTGCACATTTGAGTGTAAGAAATAACCATCTTCCAAGTTTTCACACCCACGCTGTGTTATTTTTCTTAAGGAAAACAAGACCAGCAATAAACTCAAGTCCCAGAAGACCAGTCGCCGTCAAAATAACCCTTCAAGCTTGACCCGCCAGTGGAACAGCAGGCTGGGAACAACCACCCCCAGACTGCAAATGAGCAAGAGCCCTGTCCTATAACCCTGCTTCAACATCAGAAAAGGAAGAGAAACCCAGAGAGAAAGTGAGCTAAAAGCACCTCAACTAGCTCCTGCTACCAACTATTCAGATGCACAGGATAAAATCCCATGCCAGTGTTTACTAGTTATCTGACCGGCAGAACAGAGGGATGGATGCAGTCAGGAGGATGCAGTCAGTGCTCTCTCTCACTCATCTGGGTGCTCTCTGCTTGCACCAAGCTGGGCTTCAGCTTGTCCACAGGCTAAAATTAATCTCCAAGCGCTCAGAAAGCTGCAGTAAAGGGATTTAAGCAGTCGTGTCCCATCCAAAAGTACGTGCAATTCAATTAACTGGCTGGGATGGATCCAGGAGTCCCTTTCTGCTCGGGCTGATGGCTGTGAGGGCCAACAAGGAGCCCCTTGAAGTATCATATTCTATTTTGCACCTTACAGTCCCCCTGCTCCTGGAGAACAGCCTTAATATCCCAGCAGCAGAACCATTTTATGGCATTCAGAAATTAGCCTAAAGCTCTCCCAAGGGAGGCTCGCAGCTGTTTAAAATAACATGGAAAGAAACATTAGAAGGGCAATCGAAACAGAGCTCTGCCAAAGCTGATCAGATTTGCCTTGCCCTTCCTAAAAGCTGTGTGCCTGCCAGTTGGCAAAATGTCTTATAATTCTTTTTCTCCTTTCAGAACACTTCCATTTTCTCCCCCTTTCCCCTCCCTCCCCTGAAATTATTTCAGAACCCGCTATTTATTCTGCTAAAGTAATTATCTGCTGCATTGGAACAAACAGATTAAAAATATATTAAATACAGGCAAAAAACCCCACCCCCCATGGGTGAAAGCGTTTCTCAAAGCCCAGCAGTGACATCAGGCAGCCAGCAGCTTGCTCCTGCAAAACCCCTCTCCATCCAAAAAAGTTCTCCTACCTGCAGGCACCGTGGACCCCAGTTCACAGGCTTGGGTGGCATCAGTGGTTCCAGTCTGGAGCTACCCCCTCTTCTCCACAACTCTCAGCTGTTTTATGAAGCACTTGAACACACTGGGGGTTTTTAACCTGGTTTGTTTTTTTTTTAATGTTAAAAAAGTCAACAGATTTTTAGGGGGGGAAAAAAGCCTCCAAGGGAAAGTTCTTGAATGAAAATAAGAGGCTGTGTAATAGTACTGAGTCAGAGCACATTAGTCATAAGGGAATGCTCATTTTCACAGGCCACAAAACATTCTCTCTCCAAACAGAATTGTAGAAGCTATGTTCTCACTCAGGGAGAAACAAAAATATATAAAGGTGTGTGAAAGGACCAAGCCCTGGCTGGCTGCTTCAGCTGGAAGGAGAAAGGGACTCTGCAGAACAGAACAGCTAATTGCACTTGGCAATCAGGAGCTATGATGTTAATTTAGGGGTGGAAGACAGCAACTGCCTCTAACCCATTCCAGACTCTTCCTCATACTTTGCAACTGCTTATTCTGCTTGTCAACAGCCCCATCAGCACGGCAGGGTAGCATTTGTGGAGACATTTAGACCTTTTAGGCTTGTTCTCTTACCCTCTTAAAAAAAAAAACCCAAAAACAACCACCAAAACTATTCCATCAGACACATTTAATAAGTCTTAGGCTGCTTTCCTTAAAAACAGACTATCACTCTGTATTGGGAAGGATTATTTTTGCATGATTTTATTGTTTGCCTCATGCAGTCGAGCCATCAAACACTTCAATGGCATCTTTGCCCCCTCCAGTTCAGCTTTGGCTATTAGAATCATAGACTGGTCTGGGTTGGAAGGGACCCCAAGGAACATAAAGCTCCAACCCCCCTGCCACAGGCAGGGACACCAACCTCAGGCCTGGAGCTACACAAGGTTGCCCAGGGCCCCATCCAACCTGGCCTTGAACACCCCCAGACACGGGGCACCCACCCCCTCTCTGGGCAGCCTGTTCCAGCCCCTCACCACTCTCTCTGCAAAAAACTTCCCCTAATATCCAATCTAACCCTTCCCTCCTTCAGCTTTAATCCATCCCCCTTGTCCTGCCATTATCTGCCCTTTTAAAAAGTTGATTCCCCATCTGTTTGTATGCTCAAATGCTATGTATTAGTTGCCCTACAGAAGACCTGAGCCCTTTTCTAGTGACACAAGAGGAAGAATAAAGCACTAATTCCCAGGCAGAAGCACACAGTTTTATAAAGGTGACACAGCACAGGGCTGAGGGAGCCAAGGGATTCAGGGAAAGGATAAATACCATTAAATAAGTTGATGCTTCCAGTCCTCCAAAGCTTGCAGCAGTTAGTGTCGACCCATTTGAAAAAAATCAGCTGCTACCCAAGTTCAAGAACAAAACACCACCACCAAAAGAGCAGATTTTAGTCAAAAAAAATTAAAAAAAGAGAAAAACAAAGCCTCTGGGAAACCAAACAGTGAGCAACATCCTGTCTGTGCTGCTGCTGAGCATCGTGCTCAGACCGACCAGCAAGACCTCAGGGAAACCTGCACCGCGCTGCTCCTCTTATCCCTGCAAAACAGGCAATTACAAGTCCTTTGAAGCACAGCTTTTCCCTTCAGATGCCTTTCCACAGGAAATTGGGGTGGGATTTTTTTTTCCTCTCTGAGCTTCACCCAGGGAACTAAAGGTTTCCTAAATTTCACCCTCAAGTTTGAAAATTCATACAGCTTTCAATACTACCTCCCCCTCTGCCACGTCCTGCCTGTTAAACCAGTTATTTTTTTAGAGAGACTCCAGAGACAAAGTCAAAGTGACTTGACTTCGTTTTACAGCCCCATATAACCCACACCATACTGCAATGAAACGGTGTTTCATCTGAATTTTAATGGAGGTTATTGCAATAAAAAGGTTTAGAATCTTACCCCAAATCCCTCCCACCCCCACAACGACCCAACCCTCAGCTATTCGATTCCCACTCGTTTTTATTCTAAGCTAAATGTGGAAAAAGACAAAAAAAACCCCCAAAGTAGTAATGTAACATTACACAGCAAGAGTTACTACACAACCAGCACAGCAGCCTAAGAATAAATTAATTAAAAATAAATTAAAACATTGAAAATGAAAGAAAAATATTGAGGTTTATTCTGGATTTCTTATAGGAATACAGACCTAGGCAGCACATGTTTTATATACTCACTGTTGGTGTATGGTTCATGGGAATAAAAGGAAATAGCAGACTAATGACACCAAATTTCAGGTGTACACAGCAAAGCCTGTCATTCAAGTTTGCTAATGGAATAAACAGGACAATCTCAGAATTGGCCTAAAAAGCTTCATAAAATATTCACAAATCAAGAGCCAGGACAAAAAGTGAAAGCACCAAAACCATCTCCAGGTATTCCTGGCAGAACACAGCTAAACAAGCTGAGATTTCCAACACCCATCCACCCCCCTGCAAATGCATCCATAACAAGCAGGATTTGGAGACTTTCTGGTTTCTTTTGACAGTGTTATTACCCTTAAATAGCTTAAGTTGTTTAAAATCTGTTAAAATCTGGCTTGATAAGCATCAGCAGAACCAGCAGATGCTCTTAGAGTTCATCCCTTCTACTGAAATCACCCTAAAATTTGTAGGGCCATAAATAAGCAGCATTTTGTACTCACACACTCCCTCTACTGGCTTCCTCCAAGCCTTTAATTAAAATTATTCTTGCCTAAACTTTATCTAGCAAAACAAATCATCATGATTCATTGCATAATGAAAGCAAAAACTGCACGCTAGCCAGAAAAGAAGAACGATCCCTAAACAAGCAAATAAAAGGCTTTGAGAGTTGGAAATAAAGGGGTTTTTATGAGATAATATGCAGATGCTTCCCCTCTTACAATGCTCCTCATATAAAACCATTTGATGCTGTTTTGGGTACCTATCCAAACCTGCTTGGGATGATTCATTAGTGAGAAGTTCTGCTCCATAATGCCAAGTTAACACAGGACAGCAGAGCCTGGAAATAATTGTCACCTCCCTCCTTGGTTAAGGTAATGTGGCAGGGCTGGAGCTCAGAGGCAGCACTTGGAAAGCTGCAGGTGAATGAATTATTTTGAGGCCAGCCTGTAAACATGACACACTGGCATCTCTTCAATCTGCCCAAATCACTAAAATCTGTTAATCTGCATATAGGTTTTCAGGCAAATGAAGGCAAATTCACAGTTAAACTGAGAGGAACACATGTGCAACTGATATAAAATCCTGTCTGGGTTTGACTTTAGGAAAAATAACCCTGAAAACACAAATACAGGCACATTGTTTCTGGATTTATGTTTCCACACAGCCCAATGCCCATTCCTATGTACAAACAGCCCAGAAAGCCTTCTCAGGCAAAAAAAATTACATGTAAAGCATGGAAATATCCTGGAAAAGGGTTTGCTAACAAAACTAGGATCTACCCAAACATGTCAGGTGACTTCATTCCCGATCTAACAGATCAGATTAGATGCTTATTCAGTGAAGTTGGGATTATTTTTTCTAAATAAACTCTTTTCTTTGCACAGTATAAACCTGCTGAATCCAAACAGCTGCTCCCAGCACATTTCCCACTAAACTGCTGCCCACACGCAGGAAACCGCAGTCCCCAAGGTGCGCACGTGTCAAGCAGACACTGCCACAGGAAAACAGCCCATGGCAAGTGTCAGAGTCCGACCCGGCGCACGACTTCCTTGGCTGGGAAAGCCCTGGATTGTATCCACCTCCTCCAGCTCAGCCAGCAAAATAGGCAGCTCGGGAAAGCAGCAGAATGTCATTTCCTATGGATGCATCGCTTGCGGACGAGCCTCTGCGCCTGCAGCACAGCTTGGGGTGTTGGACCTTTTGTCTTCCCAACAGCTCCTCCGATCTCCAGGATTTGGAGCTTTCTTGGCCTCAGTGGGATCTCTCTTCTCCCTTTCCCATCCTGTGAAACTTGGGGGAATTGAGGTTGTTTGAGACCTTTACTCTTTCAGTGAATCAGGCAGAAAGGGGCAACTGGATCAGGAATTAACTGTTTGAAAAAAAACCACCCACAACCCTGGCAAAAGGCTGTTTTGAGACACACACACTGCTCCATGCAGCTTCCTTCAGAACCCACCTGCACTTCAAGAGACACGAATAATCAGCACTAATACCCACACCACAACGTTGCCCATGTAAACGGGGCAGTCTCTTATGCTTTGAGCAGCAGGACAACCAGTCGAGATTTAGGTTTCCAACACCCCTGCAAAATTCAGGCTTAGCATTTCACTGCAGGGACGAAGACTGAAGCTTTAGCACTCAGGAAAAATAAGTTAAGCAAACACTAGGTCAAGGTCAGGGTTTACCAACGAGGCAACTTGCTATGCAAGTGCTCACATTCAAGCCTCCCGTTTGCCCCACTGCCCCTGCGAGACCCTCTTTGGCTTTGCACGAGCAGGTGAAGGAGGAGGGATGAGAAAGAATTTAATGCTTGCAGTAGGGTAAAGTTATTTTGCAGTGTAGATTCACAAAGCACAAACATTCCCGTACTGACTAAGAAATCTAAGTCACGAGCTGCCCTGACACATTTCATTTGAAGACAAGCTCAAGGGTACCGAGTTTCAGACCAACAAAAAGGATGCACTGGAAAAAGCCATGCATTAGCGTAGGCTGGGGAGCCAAGGTTTAATTTAAATCGATATCCCCAGCTTTCAGAGGGACTGCTGACTTTGCAGCAGCATGCTGATGCAATGTTTTTTACCTTTGTTAGCAAGCAGGGTACCAAGATATCTAATACCATCTCGACACGGACATTATCAGCGCACGAGCGCTGCAAATTATGTTCTTCTCCTGATCTTAACTCCCAGCAGATGAGCTGCTCAGCTGTGACATGTATTGTGTGTCTAACTCAATAAAGGTGTGTTTTTACGATGTCCACTTGTCTAATCCCATCAAATAAATTCACATGCCACCTTCAAACTAGTTTGTGTAATTCCTGGTGCAAAGCCTTTGATGAAAGCTGAGTTAACCACCTAGCAAATATTGCCCAGGAGCGAGGCTGGATCACACCAAAGGGAATTTCAAGGCAGATCTGTTTGCTAAACAGCAATCACAAAAATATAGAAAAGAATTTCTTTCTCTCCATGGTGAGGGGGAAAAGTAAGAGTTTATGAAAGATACACAGCAGGCCAGAAAACCCTCTGGCCATGCAGCGTCAGTGGGTGTCCCAGCTCCTGGCTCATAGGAGCCACAGGAGTAATTAACCCCATTTTACAGGTAAAGGAACAAAAAGCAGAGAGAAGCCGAGATCAAGCAAGCCCTCAACAGCACTGGGATTACAGTACTAGAGGTTTCAGGCTCCTTGTCCTGTGCTGAAGCAATTAGGCCACTGCCTCTCCTGAGTTAAGATGAATATGCTGATAACGCCAAGAGCTCGGTTTTATTTTTGATGGGTGAGCTGGAAACAAAGCTACACTGATCAAAGCATAAACAGGTGATGGAGGAGAGTTGAGATTTATAAAAGGCAAGCGCAGAGCTTGCTTCGACACCCACAAAGAGGGCTCGGAACGTGGCTGAACTCAACACTGGGGTTTTTTAGCAGAGGGCATTAAGTGGGGAGAGCAAACACCAGTCCATCTCCGCTGATAAAAGACTACGTACCCCCTCGTCGCACCGTGCAAGGTGGATGGAGAGAAGAGCAGTGCCTAAGGGTCCGTGAGATGCTGGTGTGGAAGGACATTGCCAGGATCCAGCACAGAGCAGCTTTGAGGTGGGACTGACTGTGAGGCAGCGTGTCTTCTCCTTGGCTCGACATCCCATGGAGCCCTCGTGAGCTGGTGACTGGCAGTCTAGACAGCGTCGCTTTTATTCATTGTCAGGGAGCACTGGGAGAGCTCTTCTCCCAGAAACCAGCACCTTGGTGGGGGAAAATCCCAACCAGCTCCTAACAAACAGCAGTGTCATTTAAAGCGAGCAGCAGATGACTCCTTTAAATCCTTCAGGAGGTAAAGCAATGGAAAGGTAAGTACCTTCCTCCTCGGTGATACAAACCAGCCCGCGGGGTGGTGGCAATTGCAGCCCTATTATTATAAAACAGGAAGGACTGCTCCATGTCCCTTCTGAGGCTTTAAAGGACAAAGAAATAGGGCTAAAGACACGCAGAGGATCCACACACCTCAGCGTGAGGGGTGGGAAACAGCCCTGAACACCACCATGCAGACCTTGCGAGCGACTGAGCCACCTACAGAAAAACCCAGTAATTCAATTTTAAATAGCTTTCACTTGAGTCTGGCCCACCCAGCAGGATGGATGAGGACTCGCTGCTGTTTCCACACATTTTGAGAGTTTGCCTGCCTTTTGTTGCATTGCCTTTACTTCCCAGCTAATGAAATAGGCAATGCAGGGAGAAGCAAAAGCACCATTGCTAAAAGGAAGGGGCCTGGAACATCTAACCTATGAGGAAAGGCTGAGAGAGCTGGGGCTGTTCAGCCTGGAGAGAAGACGACTGAGGGGGGACCTAATCAATGTTTATCAATATCTTAAGGATGGGGTGCAGGGGGAAATGGCCAGCCCCTTTTCTTTGGTCTGTGGAGACAGGACAAGGGGCAATGGCTGCAAATTGGAGCCCAGGAAGTTCCCCAGCACCATGGGGAGGAACTTTTCCCCAGTGAGGGTGCCAGAGCCCTGGGACAGGCTGCCCAGGGGGTGTGGAGTCTCCTTCTCTGGAGAGATTCCAGCCCCATCTGGACACCGACCTGTGCAGTATGAGCTGGGGAGCTGCTTTGGCAGGGGGTTGGACCCGATGATCTCTCCAGGTCCCTTCCAACCCCTACAGTTCTGTGATTATCTTTCCATGCTACATGCTGTATCTCGTGTCCCATGTGTCCCACCCTGCGCTGCAATACATGGCTGTGTCTGCAGAATGGGTCCAGGAGGTTCCCCCAACTGCAGCAGCGACAAGGAAAGAAAACAGCCAGCCTAAAAACAAATGCAGGAAGAGCGTGCATTCAACAGGACAGATTAAAAGCGGCTGCTGGATGGAGGAACTGAATTCTGAACTGCAGAATGGATGCAACAACAATGGTACAGAAGGAGCTCCTAGTTGGTTTTCTCATTTAAGGTGTTTTTGGGGAGGTGCCTTGGCACGCTGGCAAAAGGATCCGATGTATTATCCAACACCAGCCACGAGAAAAAACAGATTCACTGAAAACCTTTCACTTTATTGCCAAGTTACACTTTTTAAAGAGGCTCAATACCCTGCACACACTCAGCCCCTTCCCCTGGAAGCTTGCTGCGAGGATAACTGCACCTAAGGGATTTGTGATCCTTTGTTACAGCACAAATCAATCACTCATATCACTGCAGGCTCTCTGGAGCAATAAGAAGCCAGCCATACCGGTTAATACACACTACAGATTTCCCAATGGAAAAAGTTTTGGGATGGACAGTTTCTTCCTGCAACCACCCTGATTTGACAGCAAGATTTTTACATTTATAAGCTGCCTTTTCTCCCAAAACCTCCAAGCAAGCCAGAGATGATCTTCTGCCAGCTGAAGTATGTCACTTGCAGACAGACCGTACTGTCAGCAACAGTAAGAGGAGGAGCAGTGATTTCTGCAGCTTCACAGGAAGCTTTGCTTAGGCAGCATGTATATCACAAAATAGGGGTTTTCTTATAAGGTTGTTGTGTATTTCTGGTAAAAATTTGCAGTGTTCAGTGACAGCCTCTTGCTTTTACATCTCTGGTACAAGGCAGCCCGGCAGCAGGTCACCTCCTAACATCGTCCCTTCACAAGCAACTCCAATAAAAGCATCTTTTCACTGAACATGACTTAAGTCTCCTTCTCCAGAGATATTCAAGACCTGCCAATCTCTGGGACCTGTCCTAGGGAAGCTGCTTTGGTTTTGGACCTCTCTGGAGATCCCTTCCAACCTCTATGACTCTGTGGGGCCATCACTGCTGATGGGAGGTTTGACAAGATCAGGGGCAGAGTGGAACCACAGCACAATATTAACCTAACAACAAGCCCCAAATAAATTCAAATAGCTCAACCAATTTACCTTAAACCCTCAAAATTTCACATTCTGAAAACATACACAAGCAGGGAACAAAAAAATAAGTCAGAGTGTTGCAAAGCGAATCTCAATATGAAAAGACACAGTGTGTTTTAGCCACAAATCCTTGGTGCCTGAACTATATTGGGGGGGGGGAGGAAGGGGAGGCTGTGATGTAAAATGTTCACACATGTTTCAGTAGGTGTTTTAGCAAAGATAAATATTTTTTAAATTGCCATAGAAATGAGGAAGTGAATAGTCCCCAGCACAGTCTGATGTGAAATAGACAAAGCTCTAGGAGAGCATTTGCAGCTCCTGAAATAGCAAGCTCCTGAAGGCAAGCTCCATGATTTCTGCACGTTGCTCAAGACGAGTCACAATTTTCTATGCAATGTGTCACCTCACTCTCCTTTCATCTCAGACACAAGCCAGTTCAAAAGGGATTTTGACCTGAATTTCTAAAACTACATCAAAAAGCTGCATTAGCTGCCTGGCAGCGCAGTGTGGATACCTCGATATATCTCTTGGGGACGTCCCCAACTGCAGATGGTCCCACACAGGTGAGAAAACTCACTCCAAAAGGAGCTCTTACCTACAGAAGGCACATAATCAGAGCCAGAGTCCTCTTTCCTCAGGCTTTTATCTAGTCTTGGACTAAACCTAAGCCCAGCTCTGGTGCTAAGACCTCACAGACATCCCTGCAGAATGCTGTATTTCAGAAGAGAAGGGCTTGAAGCTTATTTATATTCAACCTTAAAAAAATGTGTTAGGGCAAAGCCCAGATCGATGTTTAACAACAACAGCTGCCACGACTAAATACATGGGGAGAAATAACTTCCCCCAGAGGCACAGCTCTGTTTATACAGAAAGTGGGAAGCCTTTTCCAGCAGCACTCGTTCACATCCTGTGGAACTGGCTGGAATCAGAAGCAGGCTGAGCTGAAACCCAACACCTCTTCAAAGCCCTAAAACCAGACCTTTTAGAATCAGTCATGGGCTGGAAACGCATGGAGGATGGACCATCGCTGGCCCCCCACAGCAAAACTACAGCTGGTATCACTCCTCCCGTTAAATGTGAAGATTATATACACTAAACTTCCTGAGATAAAGGAGAGGAGAGTCAAGCACATCCCTGCTATCCTCAGGAACAAACACACCACCCTCCCAGAGAAGGTGCCAGATCCAGCAGCTACGCATACCGGAGACTTGAAATCCCTGAGTCAAAGGTAACAGGCATTCAACAGCAGCAATAAACCATCCCCATCCCTCCACCGACTCCAGGCAGGACAATCCCACCATTTGTTTGCCAGGTGAGATTTTTTTCTGGGGCTCCTCAGACCACTAAACACAGTGAAAGTTTGAGCCCCAGAGACTAAAGGCTGTGGCAAACTCAAAATTACACGTGCTGCCTTTAAAAGCCCACGGGAGTAAACCAGTGCAATAATAAAACCATGTCCTGCATTTCCCAGCCCAAGTGTTTCACTTGCCACTGTGGAAAAAATGCTGCTTGGGTGGAGTCGCCCATCAGTTAAAATACCAGGTAACATGGCAGGAAAAACACAGGCAAAACATCTTCACTATGTGAAAACAACCACTGGATGTGATTCTGCTGCTGCCAGAAGCACACAGACATAAAAGCCCTGGTGAAGAGGACTGAAACCCTTGTGGTGGTAATTGTAATTTCTTCCTTTGCAAGACAGGCATCACCCAGACTCGGTGACATGCCCAAGATCCTGCCTGGAATCCTGTTCTCTCTCCCAACACCAGGGAAAAACTGACCCCAGGCAAACCGGAGGGATAACACCTCAGGAAAAGCCACTGGTATTCAGCCTTTCTCTGGCATGAGCATGAGGAAAAGGAAGGAGAGAAGGTGGTGGGAACACACAGGGCTACGGAAATGAGGAAATAACAGCGAGTCTGTGAACTCTGGAATGGAAGCCCAGGCTCAGATTTGGCTCTCCAGAAGGGCCAAGCCCTCTGGGCTGCAACCGCTGTGTTGTGATATAAAGCAGGTTGTTGGGACAGTGCAGCATTGTGACCAATTTGGGGCTTCACCTGTGAGGCAGCGGATCAATTCAGCCCTCAGGCTCCTTCACTCTCCAAGGGCAGGGTGGGTAAAGGCATCGTTCCACCCAGGCTACAAATTTAGGTCAGCAGCATCTCAAATGTAATTGATTTTAATTCACGTCCCCTTTAGTAAAGGAGGAGGCTTCCAGCTGGTGACCTGCAGCATGAGCCAGCCTCACCAGCGATAATTAAAGCCATTTTAATCATTTTAATACAAACACCATCCCCTGTGATGGACCAGGTTATCTTACAAACAGAGCACAGTCCCCACGTAACGAACCGATCTGCCATACTGCAGACAAGCATTGCAGTTTGCACGACTTCTCTTTTGTTCTTCCTCCAAGCATTAATGAGAGTTTAGGTTATTAAGAACAAGATACCAAGGCTCAGGCTCTTAAGAAATACCCTGCCCAATTTGAAAACCCAAACAGGTTTGATGCAAGGCACACATCACCCCGGAGAGGTTTGGGCAGCATCTTGCAGGCAGCATGAGATAATCCTCCCCAGTGAGACCCGTGCATCACAGCGAGCCCCTGCAGCGTCTGCTCAGCCCAGCCCCGTTGTGACCAACAACAAAAAAATACATTAAAAATAATAATAATAAAAAAGGAAAGTCATTCTTAAACCACTGAGATTATCAGCAAAGACAATGGGAAGCAACACCCCAAACCCTGTTGGGCTGGTAATACCAATACAACCTATTGATTTAATACAGTGCTTTCAGGACCAAACCAAATATATATATACAGATATAGATACACACACACACGTACAGGGAGCATGAACACGGCTCTGAGTCGAGACGTGGATTTGTGTGGAGTTACATGGAGAATAACTGGAGACTGAGCCTCACCTTTGTTTTCACACGTACGAGGCTCGTGCCTCGGGAGCAGCCCCAGCACCCCACAGCCACCAGCACCCATCCCCCTGAGCCTCAGCGCTGCCCAACGCCCATTCTGATTTTTTAAGGGGTCAGCCCGAGGGTTTTGGGGGTTTAGGTGAGGTCTGGGAGGGTGTGAGGGGATGGGGAGGGGCAGGTTTTGCCCAGCCCCGGCAATCAGGGCTGCCTTCACCTTCCCCTCTCTCAAGCGGGGCTGGGGAAGGGGCCTCCTCGCCTCAAGGGGAGAAGCAGCCCTCGGGGAGGGGCTACAACACCCCGGGGCGGGGGGGCTCTGCCCTCAACAGAGACCCCCCCCAAAAAAAAGAGACAGAGGCGGGGAAAACTGAAGCTCGAGCCCCCGGGGCGCGGCCCGCTCCAGGCGAGGCCTGTCCCGCCCTGAGGGGCCTGGCGGGCCGGGCCCGCCGCCGCCGCCCCTCTCCCCAGGGAAGGGGCGCTGCCCACAGCCGGCTCCCCGTCCTCCCCCACCCCGGGGAACCGCAAGCGCGGAGCCGCTCACCTGCCGCCGGCCAACCGCCCGCCGCGGCCGGGCCGAGGCCCTCACGGCTGCAGGCGCCGTGGCCGCCGTGTTTCCCGGGTGACGGTTCCTACCGGCGCCGCCATCTTCCCTCCCCTCAGCCGCCACCGCCGCCGCCGCTCCGGCCACGGCGGAAAGCGTAGTGCGCAGGCGCCGGCCGGCCCTGCATCACATGACTCTATAGGGAGGGGTGAGCGGGTCAGGTGGCGCGGGGCCGCCATGATGGGAAGGTCAATTCTCCCGCCCCTCCTGCAGGACGGGGAGGGGAGCCCGCGCTGGGGGCGCCGCCATCTTTAGAGGGCGGGGCCAGGGGCGCAGGCACCGCCCCGCCGCCATGTTGGAAAGGGCGGGAGGGGAAGGGCCGCCATGTTGGGGAGGTCGGCCCTGAGGTGAAGGTGGCAGGGCGGTTCCTTCTCTTCCCCCGCCGCCGCCCTTCTCCTCACGCCTCGCCCAGTCCTCGGCTCCCTTTCTTCAGCCACCCCGCGGGGAGGCATAGCTGGGGCTCAGGGATCCTCCTTGTCCGCAGAGCCAGGGCTCTGTCACCTCCCCTGAGGCGCTGGCTGCCTCCTGGGGCAGGGGCTGAGGTGGGGGATGGCTGAGCAGGGAGAGGAGAGGACACCCAGCCCCGAATGGCAGCAAATGGCCGTTTTGCCATGGTGACGAGGGAGGAGGGGAGCCCTCGGTGCTGCTGGAACCTGTCCCTGTGGGGGTATGTATGTCTGGGCACAGCAGGTCCACGTTTTGACCTGTGGTTGGGTTGCAGGGTGACATTATCCCCTGTGGAAGGGGTAGAGGAAGACACTGCTATGCTTTCTGTCTTATCCCAGACCTGCATTTACCACCGAGGCTGTGGCTCAGCACCCCAGACGTGTACCCTGCCGAATTGGATGTGCCAGGTGCCTTGTGGAGGGCTGGAATTACCTCGAGGGAGATGCAGGATTCACCCGTAAGTGTGTAACCAACCCAGTGTTCACCCTGGGTGGGTGTGCAAGACCATTCAGATCAGACTCCCAAAAGACACTGTGACACACCCACACTCAGCACCGTGGCTGGGAACGGGATTTCTTATGGCATGGGCAAAACCAGCAGGATGGAGGGAAACATCTGTGAATACTGCTGCTGGGATGTTAACTATGCTGTGGATTGAGCCAACAGTGTTGGGCACTGCTAGTTCCTGTTTTCTTTGGAAATAAAAAACACAATTTGAAGGGTGGGTAGGAACAGCCTGAAGCTGCTGCACCCTTTGCACCCACCTCCCCTCTCCCGCCCTCCCAGATGCCAAAAAAGTAGAAATCTGAGGACATAAACACACCCCTCCCTGCACTCTGCTGCACTCTGCACCCCACAAAACCCTGTTAACACCTTTCATTTCCACAGACACCCCCAAACCCTGCCCAGATTTGGGGTTTGGCAGAAGAGGGGGCGGTTTTTGGGGGTGGGGAGGGGGTTTGCAGGAGACAAACCCCAGTGTTTGTGGCAGGAGTTTTCTTGTTTGTTTATTTGTTTTTTAGCTGGAGTAATTATTGTAATTAATATCATTTATGTTTTGTTTAAGAAGCCGCTCGCCACCTGCCGGCGAGCTGCCGTCAGGGACAGCTGTCAGGATTTAAGGGCGGCTCAGGTCATTCCTTGACCCAATGTCCACAGAGTCACCAAGATGAAAAAGCCCTTTGGGGTCATTGAGTCCAACCGTTCCTGTCCTCTACTAAACCAGAGCCCTGAGCACCTCATCTCCCCTCTGTTCAACACCCCCAGGGGTGGGGACTCAGCCCCTCCCTGGGCAGCCTGTGCCACAGCCCCACAACTCTGCCAGGGAAGAACTTTCCCTCCCATCTGCTCTGCCCCTGCCCTGGGGCAGCTTGAGCCCATTGCCCCTTGTCCCATCTCCTGTCCCCTGGGTGCAGAGACCACCCCCCACCTCTCTGCACCCTCCTGGCAGGGGAGGGGAGGTGGGGAGAAGCTCCCCCCCACCCCAGTTCATAGCTTGAAAGGTAAGCCGGTCCTCCCACCCGCCAGGGGGCGCCGCCGAGAAGCGCCGCTCCCTTTCCCCACCGCACTCTTTCCCCGCCGCCTTCCCGCCCCGCCGCACGTGGCCGCCCGCAGCGGCCGGTAGCGCATGCGCTGTCACCCCCACCCTCCCCCTTCACTCTCCCCTCCCGCAGGCGCGTTGGGTGAGCTCCGGTAGGCGTTTGTGGCGCATGCGCACTGCAGGGGGGGGGAACAGGGAGGCGGGTGTGAGGCGGAACGCGCATGCGCGGGGCGCGGGCTGGCGGCGGCGGCGGAGGGGAATTAAAATGGAAGATGAGGAGGTCGCCGAGAGCTGGGAGGAGGCGGCCGACAGCGGGGTGAGGGCGGCTGCTCGGGGCGGTGCGGGCGGGCTGGGGGTGGTGGGGGGAGAAGGGGAGGCGGCGCGGCGGCGCTTGAGGAGGGTGGTGGGGTGCGGCTGGTGGGGCGGCAGGCCCTGAGCGCCTGCTAGGCCTCTTAAAGGGACCGCGGCCTCGCTCGGCGTGGGGGGCTGCGGCTCCGTCCCGGTCACTTCTACTCGCTTCTTCCCCATCCCCCGGTGCCTGGCTGCTGCTGGGAGCCGCTCCTTGCCTGCTCTTCCTCCCCCTTTTTCCTGAAACCTACCCCTGTGTTCCCCCTGCCCTGTGGGGCTGCGGGCAGAGCGGCGGTGGCTGGGTAGGGCGGTTCGTAGCCGGGCCTGGAACAGCGGTCTTGCTGCAGGGAAGCGTGCGGTAGGTGCCGGGGGTATGGCGGGTGGCTTTCTCCCTCTGGTGAGGGGCTCTGACTAAGGGTGCCTCCCTGAAGTCGCCTCAGCCCTCGCAGAGCCTTTGGGCAGAGGTGGATGGGCCCTGTCTCCTAGGGTGTAGCAGCGAGGCTGGGGGTTCGCATCAAAAGCCCTTGCTCCTCACTTGCTCTAGGTGAACGTGCTCCCTCCGTAGGGCAAAACGTGGGGAGTCTTAGCATGGCCTAGTGCGGCTTCCAGCGTCACAGCTGAAGTTCCCTCCTGCTTTTAATAGCCAGCTCAATAGCTGAAGTTTTCATCACGTCTCTCATGCTGAGAGACTCCGAGGCATTTCTGTGTGTTGGCTTGCAGAATGAAATCGTTATTTTAGCAGGAGTGTGGGCGGGTGATCTGCAGGGTATTCACAACAGCACGAGGAGAGAAGGGAAACCATCTCTGCCAGCCCAGCGCCTGCTTTAATAAATTCAGCAGCCTCGTTAATGATCAGAGGGCAGAAGGGCTTCCTAACAATGACTTGGTGAGAAGCCTGAATTTGATTCTGCTCAGGAGATTGGGTTACAGCTGGGCAGAAAGAGGGGAGCAAAATAGACCCTGTAACTCAATGCCCTCACCAAGCCAGAGATGCCAGCGGCAGGCTGGCAGCGTGAAGCACTCGCCCTCTCCTCTTGCCAATGCTGTGAGGCTGCAGTCCTGGGAAGCCTCGTGCTGGGTGGTGGAGTTAATTCTGGGACTTGTTAAATGGTTCCATGAAGAGACACATTGCTTGTGTCTCGGGAGCTGACCATAGCTGTGGCCTTGGGTAATGGTTTAAAATTGCAGGGCTACTCCAAGCCCAGCTGTTGGTTGTCTCTCCTCTTTGTCCTTTTAGCCTGTACCTGTTAGGTGTTCTTTTAAAGCCTGTAAAAGGAAGAAAAAAAAAATCTGTCACCTGTCTCCTTTCTCACTTCCTTTTTCAGTCCAAACTACTGAGACTTTGTGTTCATAAACTCAGCGGTGCTTGTGCTGCTGAGCAGAGAGATTTCTTGAGGAGCTGCTACTGCCCTCGCAGCTGCTTTCGCAGTTGTTGGGGCTTTGGATGCCTGCAAAAGCAGTTGGAGCAATGGGGAAAAGTGAGCTGTCTGCTGCAGGAGCTCCTCTTGCGTAAGAGAGGAGACAGGAGCTGCCTTCTGGCATCCGTCAGGTTTAGAAAGGTCATTTTCGAGCCCTGCCTGGCAGGAAGGAGACCCTCTGCTGCTGCTGGTGGCCGCAGGAAGAGAAAAGCTACGTGGAATGGAGTGGAGAAGAACCCAGCCTCATCTTCTCTGCCACTTGTGGTCTGAATGGATGGCTGTGCAGTTGGGGACTGTGGGTTTCCTGTTCTGCCACAGGAATCAAAGCTACTGGAGGTAGGCAGGTTGAGAAAAGAGGAAGAGAGGGCAGGGAGAGGCTCTGCTGTGGAGCACGCTGTAACCTGACCAAGCTGCTGGTTAGCACTTGAAAGATTTTGGGTACACCTGGTGTCCTCTGTGCCTGAAACCCCAATCCAGCATTTGGGCTGGGGAGCCTGGGAACTGCCCAAACAAGGTGGGCCTTCTCTTGAAGGTGTGAGAGGGAAAGCTGTGCAGGAAAAGGGTATGAGCTGGCCTGGTCCTGTCATCACAGGGTGGTGGTTTTGTCTGCAGGAAGTCCCTTTATTTCCTTCTTTCACCTGGAGCTTACGTGGTGTGGGTCTGAGGTGGTGTGAGTCTGATCCCAGAGTACAAGATGTGACAGTTGTGGTCAGTACTCAAGGAATACACAATAAAACAGGCACCCAGGAGCAGCTTTAAACACGTACTCCACTCCTCATACTTTACACAGTTGGGAACTGAAGTAGTTTTGTTTGGCTTTATGTTTTACTTAGGGGTTTTTTTTTTTTAGACACTTCAGCCCATCTCTGAGGAAACAGTAGAGGTGTAGCAGGAGATGCCTGGTGAGCTTCTGGGATACCATGCCTCCTTCTCAGCATGTACTCTTAATATTCCACCCAGAAGGTGTGTGCTGTGTTAGATTTTCAGTGCTGGTCCTCTTGTGCGTGTGGCTGTTGGTGTTTGGCTGTGAACTTGTAGTCAAGGCCTTAAAGAAGCTGGTTTTTGGCAAGAGGCAGTTCTGGGCTGACAGGGATGCTGTGGTCCCCTAGTTACAATGCCCCTTCACTTAACTTTTGTAGATCTGCTGTGCCAGAATGTTCCTATAGGTACAGAGAAAGTCTCCAAAAACCTGATGTAGACCTTCTGCTTTGGTTCAGTCAGTCAAGTAGCTGTAAAAAAAGATGCTTAAATGGTTTTTGGTGTCTTCAGTGTGGCTTCTGTTTGCCTGTTAGTCTTCTGCATCATCAGAATTACCCAGTAGTTGCTAGAAAAAGGAGCAGCTCCTTGAGTATGTGCCACCCCCCCTAGTGAGGATACACCAAGCAGATGCCCTCTGCTCCAGCAGCTTCCCCTGTCCCAGGGTTCCTGCAGACACTGTGGTGTTACTGCTGCTGCAGCAGAACTCCAAGGGGCCTCTGGGTCTCTGTTCTCTAATTGTTATCTAATTAAATCTCTGAAACGACTGGGAAATGGGGAGGTTGTGCTTGTCCCTGAGTTCCAGGTGGAAAACCAACGTGTGAGTAACGAGTGAGTTGTCTGAGGTGTGAGTAAGGGCTGAAGTGCTGGGCTTCAAACCCCCAGCCTGGCTTAATAAACACTGCTGCGAGTTAACGCGTGGCCTGCCTGGCTGTAGGGAAGAGGGAGATCTCAGAGGAGAGGCCCAGTCTTATTGACCTGCTTAAACTAATAATGAAATGTCAGGTGGGAAGCTGGGCTCCAAAACTGGAGTGGAAACCCCATGTCCAGGGTCACAGTTGAGTCATAGCTCTTGAGTTGATGCTCTCCAGCCAGATAGATTGCTTACACCTTCATACAGAGCTGGGAGGGATGGCTGCCTGGCAGGACACTGTGCTGCCATCCAGAGCCCTGGCCAGGCTGGAGAGCTGGGCAGGGAGAGACCAGATGGGGTTCAACAACAGCAAGTGGAGAGTCTGGCACCTGGGGAGGAACAACCACATGGATCAGGACAGGCTGGGGGTGACCTGCTGGAGAGGAGCTCTGTGGAGAAGGACCTGGGGGTGCTGGTGGGTGACAGGGTGGCCATGAGCCAGCAGTGTGCCCTGGGGCTGAGAGAGACAATGGGATCCTGGGGGCATCAGGAGGAGTGTGGGCAGCAGGTCACAGGAGGGGATCCTCCCCCTCTGCTCTGCCCTGGTCAGGCCCCACCTGGAGTGTTGTGTCCAGTGCTGGGCTCCCTGGGATCAAACAGCCAGGGATCTCCTGGAGAGAGTCCAGAGGAGGCTGAGGAGATGATGAAGGGCCTGGAGCATCTCCCCTGTGAGGAAAGGCTGAGAGAGCTGGGGCTGTTCAGCCTGGAGAGAAGAAGACTGAGGGGGGACCTAATCAATGTTTATCAATATCTTAAGGATGGGGTGCAGGGGGAATTAGCCAGCCCCTTTTCAGTGTCTGTGGGGACAGGACAAGGGGCAATGGCTGCAAATTGGAGCCCAGGAAGTTCCACACCAACATGGGGAGGAACTTTTCCCCAGTGAGGGTGCCAGAGCCCTGGGACAGGCTGCCCAGGGGGTGTGGAGTCTCCTTCTCTGGAGAGATTCCAGCCCCATCTGGACACCGACCTGTGCAGTATGAGCTGGGGAGCTGCTCTGGCAGGGGGGTTGGACCCCAGGAGCTCTCCAGGTCCCTTCCAACCCCTACAGCTCTGTGATTCTGTGATTCATTAACTAGAATTTGAGGGTCTTCAGTTCTGACTTGAAATAAATTACTTATTTTAAGTCAGATAAAACGTTAGCCTGGCAAGCCAAAACAGTTAAAACCAAATAATAATCATGTCTTTGTGTCTTTTGGTTTTCTTTTCCCCTCTTCAGCTTACTGATGGATGCTTTGCCAGGGCGGTTAGCTCCCAGCTGCTGCTAACAGCCTTCTCACTGGTGCTTCAGACTTACCCTGCTGTTAGTCCTGACTCTGGGTCTTGTGGTTAGACTGTCCCTTGCTTCACCAGTCACCCCCAGAAAGAGAAAATCCCCCCCCCCCCCCCCCCTCAATCATCTGATTACCAGCTGCTTGGGGAGGATGTGAGCAGCCAAACATGGGTGACTGACTTTTTGTCCCCTTTGTGGGGATGGGGATTGTCACCTGCTGGTGTCACAGTGCTTTGTGAGGACCATTCACCTGAGGTTTGCAATAAAACCCCCCCATACCAATCCACCCCCCCTCCTTTCTCTCTTCCCTAGACTGGTCTGTGTGAGTAGTGGAGGGAACAGCCAGCCTGGGATTTCCCCCCCCAGCAAAGGCAGTATGTTCTCTGGTCATAGAGGGCTGACTGGGGGTTGGATAGTATCACTGTGAGCTGCTAAGTGTGATCAAAGTACAGAGAAGCCAAAAGTGAAATATTTTGAAGCGTGACGCTGTGACCTCTGATCTGCCAACTACGTGTGCGACCAGAGGATGAGTCTGTGGGGTTTGGGCACGCAGGGACTACTCTGGGGGGAAACCTAGGAGGGTACCCACTGGTTTTTGGGGTTGGGAAGAAGGACTGTGAGGGTAGGGGTTTGATTTACAGGACACAGTTAGTAAATATTTGCTGGTAGATGTTTGTCACTGATCAACATCTTGACCCTGGGAAATGGAAGTTTCTCTTCCTGCCGCTCAGCTGAGGCAGAGCCAGTTGGTTTGATAAGGAAAGTGATGTTTGTAGGTTGGGAGTGAACAGCTGGATGTGCTGATCACCCCCTGTGGAGACAGGGGTACAGAAGGACAGGGTGATCCTCTGGATTAAGGGGTGTACTGATACCTTTACAAAATAAATAAGGTGGAAATTGGGGTGCATCTGGAGGAGTGTAGCCAGCAGGTCACAGGAGGGGATCCTCCCCCTCTACTCTGCCCTGGTCAGGCCTCACCTGGAGTGTTGTGTCCAGTGCTGGGCTCCCTGGGATAAAAAGGACAGGGATCTTCTGGAGAGAGTCCAGAGAAGGGCTACGAAAATGATTAGGGGCCTGGAGCATCTCCCCTATGAAGATAGGCTGAGTTAGTTGGGACTCTTCAGCCTTGAGAAGAGAAGACTAAGGGGGGACCTAATTAAAGTCTATAATTATCTGAAGCAGGGGATGCAGGGGGAATGGCCAGCCCCTTTTCAGTGTCTGTGGAGACAGGACAAGGGGCAATGGCTGCAAATTGGAGCACAGGAAGTTCCACACCAACATGGGGAGGAACTTTTCCCCAGTGAGGGTGCCAGAGCCCTGGGACAGGCTGCCCAGGGGGTGTGGAGTCTCCTTCTCTGGAGAGATTCCAGCCCCATCTGGACACCGACCTGTGCAGTATGAGCTGGGGAGCTGCTTTGGCAGGGGGGTTGGACCCCAGGAGCTCTTGAGGTCCTTTCCAACCCCTACAGCTCTGTGATTCTATGAAATTCCAGGGCTTTACCTAGCTTTTTGCCTATATTTTTTTATCTCAGTTGATAAGGGGTGTAAATATGTTCCTGATCTGAATCTCTCAGGCCAGAAGTGTGAAGGGTGGAGAGGGAGAAGGAGCTGCAGCCCTTCTGAACTGCACTTCCCAGCCCTGTAATGTATCTGTGCTGGGAATACCGTGTGGCGCCTGCCGGGCTGCTTCCCAAAAATACTCCCTGTGTCTTGCCTCTTGCTCTCCCAGCTGCCGAGGAGCGTTACCTACCTATGGAAGATGGAAACACCAGCGCAGCTTAAAAGCATCTGCAGCATTCTTGGTACACTCTACTGCCAGGATTTAACATAAGCAAAGTAACTTGGAGAATTAATTAATGGAGCAGCCTGATTCCCAATAGCCTCAGGAATTGGAATGTTCTGGTAATTAATAGAAGATTAATTTATCTTCAGAAGAAAGGAATAGGTAGTTAATGAGGAGGCAGCTTGGAGATAGGATTGTCTACTTAGGCTTTTAGTTGATGATGTTTTTGGTGAAGCAGTGAGTCAGGTAGCTGCAGCTCTTAAGTTCCTAGGTACCCATTAACAGCTTTGGTAACCTCAGATGTTAGAAACTTATTTATTTATTTTCTCTAAAGCAGAGAATGTTAACCAGGCCTTGAAGTTTATCTCCTGTCCTTTAGGAAATGTCAGAGAGAGGCTGATGGTGCTTTTAATAAGCAGACAAGGCTTTGCTTTTAGTGCTGGTGTGGGAGGGTGCAGCTCTAGCCTGAATTCCCTCTTTCTGGGTTTGATCTCACACACAAGCTGGGTGTGTGGGGGTAGAAGGTTGTGTTCAGGAGTAGTCTCCAGTAAACACATCAAAGAATGTGGTTAATGGTTTTTTTTTTGGGGCTGTGTGTTTGAAATGTCATCAGATTTGTAGGAGAGCACAGCTTTACCTAGGACTGTCCTGTGCTCTGGCAGGTATCTCCTCCTGAGTTCTGCAAAGTAAGCTCATTTTGGAGGTAGAAGGGGGAATATCCTCCTAGTAGAAGGAATTTATAGGCAGCCTGAGTCTCTGCCTTCCTTTGGATATTGCTGTGGTTACTCGCTAGCTTCAAATAGGAACCAGCCAGCAGTTACCTTGTTACTCCTTTCCCCTGTATGGGCAGAGCTGCTGTTATTTAGTCTGGTTAGAGAGCCTCTCCTGGCAAGGCAACAGTCATCCTACCTGTCTGATGCATTACAGTTACTCCAACAAAGTTCTTTAGGCAACAAGGGCAGACTCAGGCCTCATCTCTGCTTTGCAACACACTGGAGAAAGGGGATTGCTTGGGATAGTGCACAGAGCCCCCCCCAAAAACTGATCTGGGGTAACCGACCTCTGTAGGGGCATCCCTTCCTCAAGGGCTCATCTCTGGGAGTGTTGGGGGGCAGCATCTCTCTCTGATAACATCACAAAACTACGGGCTGTGTTGGTGGGTTTGTCCTGAAGGTGACAGGCTGTGGGAGTGTCAGATTGAAGCAGCTGCTTTGTGCCTCAGCATCTGTGTCTAACCACTTGTGTTGAGCCTTGCTGGTTTTCCCAGGGTTAAAGGGTGGGAAGGATGGCTGTGATGGGCCTGGAGTTACCTTTCCATTACGTTTTCATCTACCAATGTGGCTTAAATGTCAAAGCACAGTGTCTTCTTCGTGCTGTTTGTCTGGGTCCTTTTTAGCATCTAGACATAATAGCACTAAAAATAGTTTGGCAAGATTCTTTACTAATCTTTGGGGAGGGTGTTTTCAATGGGGGTGTGAATGAGCCTTAGCTTTTGATCCTATAAATAAATTTGTTTGGGAAATGAAAGCTAGGAGAGCCTCCTAAAAAGGTTAATAGCTGTTTTTTTGTAGGGTGCAACCTGCCCAGCTACTGGGTACGTGCAGTGTGATGTCCCCAAATGCCAAGTCCAGTCGCCTCTGCTCTGAGCTCGTGCCTTTGGGTGGTTGTAGTGCTTCTGGCACTTGCCCTGTAAGTCAGGTCCTAATTTTATCTCCTTACCCACACAGCTCAGTGACAGTGTGACATAGCAGTGGAAAGGGAATGACATCAGCAGATGAACAGCTCTGGTCTCTGCAGCTCCTGATGTCTTTATTAAGAATCAGCCAAGTCGAGGTGGTTGTGCCTCTCAAACTTGTAAATTCATGCAGTGTGATCCCTGTCATGAACTGTTGTCTGGCTGAGGCTGCTAAGGTCTTGGGTTGTCTTTGTAATGCTCTCCACCTTCAAACACTTCCAAACTCAGGGGTATTAAACACTGAGGGGGTTGCAGTGCTGTGGCTTTTTCTGAGGGGAAAAAATGGGGTCAGTCCTTGCATTTAGAAGAAAACACAACTTCTGATGCATCGAGAGTTGTGTGGGAGGTGGGAAGCTGCTTTTTATGCTAGTCATCCCCCTTAAACCCAGAGGAAGACTATTTCTACCCAGAGGAAGACTATTTCTACCCAGAGGAAGACTATTTCTACCCAGAGGAAGACTATTTCTACCCAGAGGAAGACTATTTCTACCCAGAGGAAGACTATTTCTACCCAAGAGCTGAGTGGGTATCTGGAGGCAGTTGGAGTTCCCTCAACAGCACTAGGAATTGTGAGGATTGTGCAAGACTAACAGTTGGTTTGGATGGGGTGCGAGCGATGTCTGTGTGTGTATTTGGTGGGGATGATTGTTTTGTGTTACTCTGCCAGGATTTCTACGTGTGGAGGAAGCCTCTTGTTTTGGAAGAGTACACAGTGGGTCTAACTGAAGCCAGTGTTACAACTTTGAGGATGTTCTAGCTGTGTGTTACTTTGCTCCGTGGTGTGAGGAGCTCCCCAGGAGCAGAGCAGCTTGGAACTGTGGTGGCTTACAAACCAGGACTGGGTGACCACTGCCCTTGTGCAGTGAGGAGAAGTGAAAATACAGCTTATTTTACAAGAAGTGGTCTGCACAGGAGGAGGAGGAAAGAGGGAAACTGAGGCTGTAAAGGGCTTGTTTGGGGAGGGGTGCCACGATGGGAGATTTTGAAGGATTCCTTGGAATAAGTTTGCATGTCTTGAGCAAATGAAAGAGCTGTGAGGTGGTTTGGTTGGTTGGGTTTTTTTTTCTGGTAGGGCAAGCTGCAGGTCCTGACATCAGAGGATGCAGTCAGAGGAAGTTGGCAGGAGTGAGGGTGTGAAGAGCTGTCCAGCTGTGCTCTGTCACAGTGACAGTCACATTAATCAGCGTGTTTTTCAGATGCTGAGGTTGACCAACGCTTTGCAATTACAGGATCTCTTAGTCTCATGTACAGACCACAACTTTAGCCCCAGGGCTGGCCTGCAAAGCCACCAGGAATGTCGAAGTGTGGCTTCTGTCACAATCACCTCTCCTCTACCAGGAAGGAGAGAGGCCTTCCTTGTGCCTACTGTGTCTTCCTTCTGTGCCCCACGGTCCTCGCGTGTCGAGCTTGGCTGCTCTTTGAGTGGCTCAGTGCTGTGGCTCTGACTTGTGTCTGGCTTTGTAGTCACTGTGTGGTGCTGAGCACTAAGTGAAATGTGTTGAGATACTCTTGAGCATCCTTCTCCCCTCTGCCCTGTCTTCCTGCTGTCCCTTTTCCCTATACATTGAAAGTATTTAATGAGGGATATTTAGGGAAGATGCCTTCCATTCCACCACTTCCAGGAGGCCCTGGGGAGGCACGGTGAACTGTATGGGACTCCTCTATAGCAGGATATAACCTCTTCTGGCATAGTGCAGGCAGATGAGCTAACCCCTTCCCCTTAATTGACTTTCATTGTCTGCTGCCAGCCACGCTACAACATCCCTGACCTCTCCAGGATATCCGTTTTCCTGCTCCTTCTGTCTGGACAGCTGTTCTTCTGTCTCTGCAGGCAGCTGATCCACAGCTTTCTCTGCCCTCCTGAGCTGGGATGGGATTTTCCTCCCTGTCCTCTTGCAGAGGAAGGAAACTGTCGGTGTGTTTGCCCTCGATGGAAGGCTCTAGCTCTGACCTGGCCTTCAGTTCAATGCCACATTAAGCCCCTACCTGGTTTTGCTTCTAGAAATCTCCCATCACCTCCCAGTAGAGTTCAGTAGAAAACTCAACCTCCCACCCACCTTTTGTCTTCCCAAAATGGTTTCTAACTAGTCCTTTCTCAGTGGAGACTACTGTGGACTGTTGGCCCACGTTAGCTGCATGACCAAGAGCAAACACTGTGGTTTGGCATCTTGTAGAGACTTGTATTCATTCCCTGCTTACTGGGCCATGGGGGAATTGCCGTGCAAACCAGTTTCTTCACTGGGTTGTGCCTGCTGTGGTTTCTGACAGCAGGGTAGGCTCTGCTGGCAGTGAGCTTTCAGCCTAGTTAAACAGACTGGCCTGAAAAGTAGAGCAGCTGCATCCTGCCAGAAGCTTAAAATTTCCTTCAGTATTGCCAGTTATCTGCTGGTGAAACTGGGACACTCACAGGTAGTTGGGTTTTCTCCTCCTTTGCTGCTGCTGAAATAAAACCCCTCGCTGTTCCGGAGGCTCTTTTAACAGCGTCAGCAGCCGTGGGAGTCCAGAGCTACCCATGGGGTTGGGGTTGGTTGCCTTGAGAGAGCTTGGGGCTGAAAGCTGCCTTCATTTTGCTGTTCAGCAAGGTTTGTCTGCACGATTGCCAAACACCAACACCTTTGCTAAGGCGGATGCAAGGCTTGGACAGAAGTTGACAAAGCTTAAAGCCACTCTGTTGGCATCCAGGGGTGATGAATTCGTCTTTCCACCAATTGATGACTCGGCAGCTGTGTTGCAAAGGGAAAGAGAAGTGCTCTGAGGCTCTGCTCTGCTCCTTGGGAGCGTGTCAAGCAGGGCAGGGACTTTTTTGTGAAGGAGGGTTATTGCACCAAGCAGCAGGAATGCGGCCCTGCCGGCTAGTCCTCCGCATGGCTGCGGGCTCTGGGGCTGTGCTGCCACTGAAATCGAGCGTGTAGACTGATGCACATCACCCCAGCTGCTGCTGCTCTGCCTGAGAGGTTTGGCACCAGTTCCTGTTCGGATCTGGGAATACCTAGCTGTGTATTCCCATGGCTCTTTACCCTAAATAGAGCTTTCTTCCCAACCCAAGCCCTTAAAACGAAAGATGAATGCCTCTCAGCTGCCAAACCCACAGCCTGCTGTAGGTAGAATATTTTTGGTGCCTTTGCTGTTCATGCCTCTTGATTTTCCAAGTCATCCTCAGAAGGGGAGACGCACTCTCCCTGCCCCCCCTTATTGCATCACTGTACAGAAGGGGGGCAATTAAATGTGTGTGCAGATGGGCTCAAACTCCGACCTCTGAGGCAAACCTCTGGGTCTCTTCATTTTTCTCTCTTCCTTTTGCAGGAAATAGACAGACGGTTGGAAAAGAAGCTGAAGATCACACAGAAGGAAAGGTAACGATGCTGTGTGGTTTGGTTTAAAATAAAACCTGCCACAACATCTTCTCCCGAGATGCTCTTGGACGTATGTAGGTCTGGGGAGTGGGAATAGAGGGGAAACTGCTTGGAACTGAGCGTGAGTTCAGAAATAGGGAATCTCGGTGATTGTGCCACTAGATGGCCCTTTGGATCTGTAGCAGGGTAGCAGAAAGCTTCTTGAGAGTGATCTGATTTCAGAGCCGGGTCTTCCAGACGGGATGTAGCTACAGCCATGGGGAAGCCATTTAAGAAAAAGACACTCAAAGGAAGAAATGGGTGAGTCAGGTAATCCCAACTCATGGCCTTAAATTGGCTCGCCGTCTCTTGCGTCAGTAGGATTTTCTTTTCCTGCTTACTTTGGGTTGGGGGCACCTGTGTTGTTATCATCTGGCAGAAATATTTCTAATCACTTCTGAACAAGTCTTTTCTTGGGGTTTTTCCTCCCCTTTGACACTTAGGCCACTTTAGGAGTCGTGATATTACCCCTCAAGGACTTTCTGCACAGAGGAAGCACCATGAGAAATCTAATTGAAGCAGTGAGGTGGTGGCTCAGGCTGGCTTGGAGAAGTGAAATGGCAGGGTTGAAGCAGAAGGGTGGGGTATCCTGGTGAGAGGAGCCCTAAAAATCCTTGCAGAGACTAGAATCAAGGTGCTTGTACTGATAGGTTAGAATAGCACTCAGACTCTTGCCCAGTGTCTGCTTCCCTTTGCTCTGGTTGAGTTCAAAGATGTGGAACGCAGCGGGGACTGGTTTTCTGGCCCTTCCTGAGCTAATCTCCTGCAAACCTGCCTGCTGTTCTAGTTCAGGGTTACAAATATAACGAGGTCTTTAATTATTGCAGGCTGCCTCTTAATCACGGGAATGACATCTGACTGGGAGGAATTCACACACGCTGGCCGTAGAACACAAGTACCAACCCCGTGTTTTTCTCTCTTCAAACAGTCGGAAGTCAAAATCTCCTCCTAAAGTGCCGATTGTGATTCAGGACGACAGCCTTCCTGCAGGTCCTCCCCCTCAGATCCGCATCCTGAAGAGGCCAACGACCAACGGGGTGCTCAGCAATCCCAACTCCGCCAGCAGACCGGCCTTCCCCGTGAAATCCTTGGCGCAGAGGGAGGCGGAGTACGCGGAAGCCAGGAAACGAATATTGGGCAGCGCCAGCCCCGAAGAAGAGCAGGAGAAACCCATTCTAGATAGGTGAGAGCCCCTCTTTCTTTTGATTGAGGCCAGAGCAGCCTCTCTGTGTGCGCTCTGCGCAAACACCTTCCTATCACAAGTGTCTGAGGAGGCTGTAAAGGTCATCTTGGATGTGTGGAGGAGTGTGTTGGGGGAGCAGAGCGCAGTGTGGGCAAGTGGGCTTCTCCTGGCTGGTGTATCCTCATCTCCCATGAGGCTTTTGACTGACGATGGCTTTTGAAGGGCATCTGGCGTTAACACAGCCGCGTTTCCTCCGCCTCAGCTCTCCTTTCTCCTTGCAGGCCGCCGAGGATCTCCCAGCCCGAAGATACCAGGCAGCCCAATAATGTGATTAGGCAACCCCTGGGTCCTGATGGTTCACAAGGCTTCAAACAGCGCAGATAAACGCGGGCCGGAGATGCTGCTGCGGAAGGCAGGGTCCGCCGCCACGCGTCGCGCTGCCGTGACGGACAAACGGACTCGAGCAAAGGGAACTACCTGGTTTATTTGCACTGTGATTCCCCTTTGCTCTACCCACTGTGACCTTCAACCCCACGCACTGTGACCTCCCCTCTCCACCCACTGTGACCGGCAAACCGAGAAGGGCTCAGCCCTGTGTCGCTGTTAAAAAAAGAGGGGACGAGGGGAGTTGGGGAGGGGGTTAGAAAGGACTCAGAGCGGGTGCAGGGAGTCGTGCGTGCGCCACTTGGGTTGAAGCTAGCGCCAGCAATAATGTTCGTTGTACTCATAACCTGGGATTTAAGGAAAACAAAACCAATAATATGGGAAGCCTCCCCAGATGCACGTGTTGCCCTCATCACTTTAAGAGCAAGTTCTGTTTCAAAGGATCTCGTTTAGTTTATTTTGGGGTTTGGTTTTCCGTACTATCGGCTCGGCGGAGTGCGTGGGAAGGGTTTTAACCTCTCTGGTTTCATTGTGAGAGGTAGTTCCGTGTTTGAAAAGGAGTTTTGGTGGTGTTTTTTTTTAAACTTCAAGTGGCTTGGGTTTGGCAATCTCTTGCTTCTTGGTCTCAATTCCTATGGCTTCCAGGCACATGGACTCTGGGATACCTGGCCTTTCCGATCGCCTGGTGAGCCGGCGGAGACTGACAACCTAGTTTACTTCTTGCACCGGTTAAAGCTTGGCTAGTATTTTCTGCTGGCTTTGAGGAAAAGCTTCAAGTACATCGTTTTCCTTTTTGTTTTGTTCTGTTTTTTCTTTTCCTTTTTGTATTTGGGGAGAAGGGAATGTCTTCAGATCCCATGAAAATGCCTGCTGCCCAGCCGCCCTTGGTGGCAAAGAATGAGCGCTCCGTTCCGAGGAGGAGAATAGCCAGTGCCGCTCCAGCGGTGAAATAAATACCTGGGGATGAGCCTTGCTCCATACAGCCCGTGCTTGTCAAGCAGCTGGTGTGATGATGAGGAGTGGGATGTCCTGAGGATCCGAACCTAGAGCGGCTTAACGCCGGAGCGAAGGCTCTGCTTGATCCCTCAGTCCTGGGATGAGCTGAGTTTGCCTCTGGAAATCACAGATGTCAGGAACAAAACCCACCTTGGTTAAAATCTGGATGAGTCCTCATGTCTTCCTGGCAGCAGCTGGCTCCCTGCGAGGCTTCAGGGAAAGGATTTTCCTCCTCCAGCTCCCGGGAAGAGGACAGGGAAGCTGGTTTATCCGCAAGAACGCGGATCCTTCCCCTCCGGATGAAGCTGACCTACCTTAATATCTCTAATATCGAGGGATTAAATGAACACTAAATCTCTCCGTGGAGGGGATGGTACCTAAAACCCATTTCTGGTTATCGGTGGGCGATTCTGTACGGGTACAGCATTCCCTGCTGCTTCGTGCTCAGTAGGTTCAAGGGTAAACGAGCAAATTTTAATTAAAAGCCTTCTGCCTGAAGGGAAGCGACCGTACAAAGAGACGTGTATGGAAACAGTAACACCGGTAAAATAAAACTACCTGTGTATTAAATGAATCCATTAGAGCGTTAATTAGCTGATTAAAACACTGAGGATGGGGGTGAGGTTGGGGGTGGATATTCTTGGCACTTAGGGTGAGGTTTTTTTTTGGGGAGGGGGAGGGGAACTCTTTATTTATCCCCCTCCACAGGGTGGTGGTTGGGATCAGTCGCGGGGGGGGGGGGTGTTGTGGGAGGGTAGGATATCAGCAATAACTGGTCACCGCGTCTTTATTACTAAAAAAATAGCTTTTCATGGCCAAAACTCCCCCAAATTCCACCCAATTCCTGCTGTAGCTGGTCAGTGTTAGAATCACCACCTCCTCTAGCACTGAAATTCCCCTTTCTAGCTCCAAAATTCCCCTTTCTAGCACCAAAATCTCCCAGCACTGAAAATATCCCAACTCCTCCGGCCCGGTGACCGGGATACGTCCCACCCGCAGGCAGGGTTTGGCGTTCCTGGGAGAAACCCCTTCATCCCTGGGGGAAGCTGAGGATAATAAACCCACATGTTTTCACCCCGAAACGTGCGCCGAGGAGAAAACATTTTATAAAGTGTATTTTAAATAAATGCCTTGAAACTTTTAACTCTTTCCTTTCTCTTCCTTTACCCCCATCTCTCTCGCAGGAGCTGCTGCACCAGGGCTGCTTTCCAACGCAGCTTAAGCTCCCACCACAGGCAGGTGCTTAAAAATCCATCAGGAAGGTAAAACCTTGGAGTCTCTGGCTGCGACTCTGCCACTATTTTCCCCCCAAAATGGACAATTTTGCCTGGGTTTGCCTAGATTTGCCTCATTTTTAGGCTCCTGGGGGAGAAATGGTCCCAGGATGGGGGAGGAAGTGGCAGTGGTGGGTGGCAAGGTGCGTTTTCCAAACCCTGGGTATGGAGGAGGAGAGAAATGGGGTTTATTTTATTGATTTTGCTGATTTTTATTGAATTGTGCTGTGCTTGGCCCACACCCCAGGGGCTCTGCTCCCTTGCTGCCCTGGAGAGGTGGACAGAGGCTGCTGGTGTGCGCCCAGCCGTGGCGAGGAAGGGGAAGGGTGCGCTGCCTGCCCCCCACCCCCCCTTTAATTCTGCCTGCGATCGCCTACTGGTTCCCAATTCCAGCAGCCAACTGGGACCAGTGCCCTCCCTAGGACCAGTGCCCTCCCTACTCCCCCTAGGCACCTTCCCTGCAGCATGACCTCCCGCCCACCAGAGGGCGCGGCGGCTGCGAGCAGGGCAGCTCCTCTCCTTCCCTTCAGCCCCGCCCGGGGGAAGGGGGCGGTACCAGGGAGACAAACCTTCACCATCGACGCGGCGGGGCCAGAGCGGTAATGGGCGGAGTTCCGCCGCGATGGCGGCCATGGCAGCGGAGGAGGAGGAGTACGAGGCGGTGCTGTGCGTGAAGCCGGCCGTGCACGTCTACCGGGTGCCGCCGCGGGCCTCCAACCGCGGCTACAGGTGCGGCCTGCCCCTCTCCCCCTGGGCCCTGTCCCGCGGCGGGGTGCCCCTTCCCCCCTGCCTTGGGTTACGCGGCCTCTCTCCCCTCTCCCCCCCCCCCCCTCTCCCCCCCCCCCCTCTCCTCTCCCCCCCTTCTCTCCCCCCCCTTCTCTCCCCCCCCTTCTCTCCCCCCCCTTCTCTCCCCCCCCCTTCTCTCCCCCCCCCTTCTCTCCCCCCCCTTCTCTCCCCCCCCTTCTCTCCCCCCCCTTCTCTCCCCCCCCTTCTCTCCCCCCCCTTCTCTCCCCCCCCTTCTCTCCCCCCCCCTTCTCTCCCCCCCCTTCTCTCCCCCCCCTTCTCTCCCCCCCCTGCCTTCCCCGAGGGCTGTCAGTACCTCCTGTCCCGAGGCCGCGGGGGTTCTGCCCCATCCCCGTGCGGGGCCTGCTCCTCGCCAGGCCTCCCTGCTTCCAGCCCAGCCCCAGGCATCTCCAATCCCCCTCCCCGTGTTTTGGGTCTCCTCCCTGTCAGGCCTCAGCCTGGGTTTGGGGCAGCCCCCCCCACAGAGCTGGGCTGTGGCTAACACCACCCTGCGCCTTCGAGAAGCTGCTTTCGAGCTGGAAACCCCGCGGAAAGGGAAGTGAAACCTCTTGCATCGCTCCCACCCAGGCCCTGCTGGGACCTGGCAGCTGGTTTTGGGGGGGGGGGGGGGAGTGGCTGGTTTGGGGCAAAGTGAGAGTCATTGGGATGAACCTGCTGCCTTCCGCAGCGACTCAGGGCACGAGCAGGTTCTCGTGCTGCTTTGGTGCTGTTGACATGGAGCATCAAGCAGACAAGCTCTGTGACACCTTATGGGGACGTTACCATAGGTCAGTGGTGTTGTCTGGGAGCTGAGAGGTGGCTCAGGCATGGGGTGCTGTTTCCTCTTTCCCCAGGGCTGCAGAATGGCAGCTGGACCAGCCAGCCTGGAGCGGCAGGCTGCGGATCACAGCCAAGGGCAAGACTGCCTTCATTAAGCTGGAAGACAAGACCTCAGGTGAGGATGATGATGATGAGGAGGATGATGAGGAGGGAAGGCGAAAGCCCTGTGCCTCTTCGTGCGGAGGAATCTGTCGCGGAGCAGCTACACCCTGGCATTAACCCACTCCTCTTCCTCTTTTCTTTTCAGGAGAACTTTTTGCCCAGGCGCCAGTGGATCAGTTCCCTGGCATGGCTGTGGAGGGCGTGACAGACTCCAGCAGATACTTTGTCATCCGCATCGAGGATGGGAACGGTGCGTCGCGCTGCGCGGGGCCGAGCGGGGGGAATCGCCTCAGGAACCCTTCAGTGCCCGTGCTGCTCTTGTTTGTGAAGGATTCTTGCTCCCAAGGGCTAAATGCTGCCAGTCTGCAGTGGCACAGGGACAGCTTACCTCACTCCCACGCACCAGGAGTGCTCTGTCCTTCGCTGGGAATGGAACCAGTTTCATTTTGCTGCTTGGGGTTAGCGTGAGGACGCCTCTGTGCTGGATCCCAGCGACCCTCACCTCGGCTTTGACTTGCTCACATTAGTTTCCAAACTGCTTTTTACCCAGCCTGCACGTGCAGCCAACAAGCTGAAGGTGTCTGCAGTCCTGTATCTCAGGCTCTAGAGACCCAGCCTCAGCTGGAAGAGGTGGCACAGGGTGTCCCATCCCATCCCCACTCCAGCCCTTGCTCTTCCTCCTTCCCCAGGCCGACGAGCTTTCATTGGAGTCGGCTTTGTTGACCGAGGGGACGCTTTCGACTTCAACGTGGCTCTCCAAGACCATTTTAAGTGAGTTCCTGCCTCTCTTGGCCTCCTCTTGGCTTTTTTTTCCACCAGTGCCCACCAGAAATGGATGTGAGGGGAGGAAGCTGGGAGGTCCTGTCGCTCCTGCCTGGACAAACACAGCATGAAGAGGTGGAAGCACCTGTTTCTCCATGCAGCTTTCTGTGGGCAGCTCTCCCTCGCTCAGATACTCCCCAGTCTGTATTATCATGGTCCCAAACTGAGTTTCCCAGCCCAAAATTGGACAAATTCTCTAAATTCCTTTCCTTCTCTTTGCGTGCTGCCAGCAAAGAGCTCCTCCTGAGGGATCAGGATGCTGCTCCAGCTCCTGGGAGACAGGGAGGCGTTGGGGCAGGGTGGGATGTGCTGCTCTGGCCCCAGCCCTGCCAGGTCCTGGTAGGAATCATTCCCTCCACGCTGCCTGTAGCACAGCAGGCAAGGTCTCAGATTGTATCCCACACCTTTAAAGTGCTGGAGGAGATGATTTTGGGCAGGACTTGTCCAGGAGAGCCTCAGGCTGATGGTGGATGTGGCATCTTTTGGGGGTTTTTATTCTCTTTCCTTCCCACAGATGGGTGAGGCAGCAGAGTGAGCTGGCCAAACAGGCTGAGAACCCCAATCAGGGACCCAAACTGGATCTGGGCTTCAAGGAGGGACAAACCATCAAACTCAACATTGCAGTGAGGGGCTTTTCCAGCTAAATCCACTCCCAACATTTCCCACAGCAACAATTTCCCCCCCCACCCCACATCCCCAGGAAAAAAAAGCAGTTTGGCTTCTGGGGCAAAGCTGGGAGGAGGAATCGCCCTCCAGCTCTGACTTGAAACAGGACACCACCCAAGTTTTCCTCTCTTCTTTCAGAACATGAAGAAAAAAGAAGGAACAACAACAGGGAATGCCAGACCACGGCCAACGAGTCTTGGGGGCCTGAGCTTGCTCCCACCACCTCCTGGGGGAAAAAATCCCACTCCAGTTTGTCCTGGAGAGCGACCTTCCTCGCTCTCCGTGCCCACCCAGCTCCCAGGCACCCCCATCACAGGTCTGTGGTCACACAGTGATGATTCTAAAGCCCTCTGGGCTCGGTTTTGTTGATCAGAGTTGGGAAAACAGAGGGGAGAAATGGGAATCAGAGTGGGAAGTGCCTCCTGATGTTGGTTTTCTCTCTTCCTGACTTTCCTGGCCTCCGACAGACTCCCTCTTGTCCTGGCCTGCTGCTGCTCCCTCTGCTGCCACCGCTGACGTCTGGGGAGACTTTGCCAAAGCTTCAGGGTGAGGCTGTGGGGGGTCTGTGGGTAACATGAGCCAGCCCAATCCTCCCTGTTCTGCCAAAATACCCCTGCTGGGGTAGGGGCACCACCCCATCCAAACACCAGATTGGGATTGAAAAGCAGTTCCCAACAGCACCTCCCACGGATATCTCTGGGTGCTGCCTTCCTCTTCCTCCCCATCTTCCCAGAGAGTTTTGGGCAGCCCCAGAGGCCCCATTTGAGGTTGCTCAGCCCCCTCCCTGTGTGCCACAGTCCCTTCCAGTGTGTGAAAGCTCCTTCCCCCACCCCTTTTTCTCTCTCTCTCTCCAGATCGGGCTCTACCCAGGCTCCAGCCAACACAGGCTGGGTTCAGTTCTGACCCCGGCTCCTCATCAGGAATCCCTTCAGGACCAAAAAAGGAGGGGTGGGGATTTGGGAACACCCCATTCCCACCCTTAACTTAAATCCATTATCGAAATGAAATAAATTTCGATAATAATTCCTTATCAAAACGTTGAAATAGGTGCTGGAAAAGCAAACCAAGCCGTGCCTTCAGACACTCCGTGCCAGCGCCCTCTGCATCCAGCTGGGGGCAGCTACTTTCTACCTGGATCACAAGAAACCACTGAGATTCCTCCTTTCTCCAGCAAAAAAAAAAGATAACAAAGCTATCAGCTTCATCCTCTCCCCTTAATTAATGAGGGGGTGAGCGATTGCTTGGAGCAGGGCGCCTCCTCCCTTCTCCTAATTGAGATAATTGTCGCTAAAGCTTTATATGATAGAGCCTCTGCAGAGTTATTTCCTTGTATATTTGGGCTGGATAAACCCTTCCCTCAGTGTGGAGCATCCTGGAGACACCTATGGAATCCACACAAACACCCCGCTGAGATGCTGAGCATCACCCTGATCTTGACTTCTTCTTACCCCCCTGAGCGCTTCACTCTGCGATGTGGGAGGCTGGAGCCAGGCTGCTGCATTTGGATGCTGAAACTCCCCCATTTTTTTTTGCTCCAAGAAGCTGATTTTCCTCTCCCCTCCCTCTGCCTTATTCTGAAGACAATTCCTCACCTCTTCTTTCTGCGGACGTTTTATTAACCCATCTGTGCAGTGAAGGACAGGACAGGGTCGGTCTCTTTGACAGAGCTGGGCTTGAGATTTCCTCTTTAAACAAATAAATATTTTCATATCTATTTATATCAAAGCTTTATCAGTGTCCTAAGTCTCTTTTGCTTCCTTCAGTGCCTCAGGATTTCTTTCCTAGCTCCGTTTCCAACTGAACAACAAGCCTTTTCACTGCCAAGCTTAATTTTGCCCAACGTTGGGCTCGCCGACCCCGGGGTGAGAGATGAGAAAGCAAATGATACAACAGGTTTTGAGGCCAAATTGCAATTGGAATGGTTGGAATTGGAGTTTCTTCTCCTCCTCATTGGGAAATCAGAGGGGTTGTGATGAGATTTTTGTGGTTTCCCCCCCCCCCCCCCCCCTTCCTTGCTGGTGTCGAGGAGACTCGGATGGCGAAGCACAACAGACTCTTGTTGCTTAGCAGTGGTTTTCTGGTTGGGAAGGACGCTGGGAGGGGAAAGGTAAGGAGGAGAAATGGGGTGATGGGGGGGTGGTGGTGGGGTGGAAATGAGGTTTCTTGCACCCCCTGGGGATTTATCCAGGGTTTTTTCCTTCTGGGGTGAGAGGAGAAAACCCCAAATGACCCCCTGGGGGTGAAAAATCCACCACCCTGGGCTGGTTGTGGAGCCTCCGGCACAGGGAAGAGGCATCCTGGGGAGGGAAGGAGATGGGGGGGTTAATGCGGGTTTAATGCCCCGTAGCAACCCCAGCACGCTCCACCCCGGAGCTTTTCCTGCCAGAGCAAACCCCTGGGCTTTAATGAGCTTAACGAAGGCTGGGATTTAATGAAAGGGCTGCTTTACTCTCTCCAAGGAGCTCCTTTCCCCGGTGGGAACCAGCACCATCCTCCTGGGGGGGTGGTGGTGTCACAGCGCAGCACAGTAAGCTCGTTTCCACCAATTTGGGGTACAGGGGAGCACTGGCACCTCTCTCTTACAACCCTTTCCCTTCCTTTTCTTTGAGTTTTTAATATTTCCCTTCTTTTTTTAATACATTTCCCTTCCTTTTCATCATGATCCCCTCTCGTTACAGGGTTGATTTGAATTACAAAGCCGGAGCCAGGGGGGTTGGGGCAGGGGAAGGGGGGGGAGGAAGCAGGGAGATACTCAGTTTTGGTAGTGGGTGATGCTAAATTGCTGCATCTTGCCCTTTCCTGGAGGCCTTGGGACCCCCGAGGCTGCCAGGAAGAGGAGGGTCCCCGCTCCCGCCGTCACGCAGGGAGAGGAAGGCGAATGTTTCTCCTCCATCCCGACGGCGCATCCGCTTCCCACCCCTCGGCAGAACCGGGAATAACCACAACCCCCCCCCCCCCCCCTGAAAAATCCCAGGAAGGGGGTGAGGAACAAGGAGACCTCCACAACGTGAGGCTGTGAGGGGGCTCAACGGATCCCTTTGGGGAACCCATGAGTGAACCGGAGCCCTCAGCAGAGCTGGTGGTTGAGGTGGGTGGTTGTTTCCCTCTCCCCCCCACTTCCCCCCTCTTCTCCCCTCCCCAAACAACGGGAGCTGGTGGCAGCTCTCGCGGGAGCAGCCGCAGCCAAAGGAGGAAGAAGAGGAGGGTGGTTGATGAAGGGGGGGGTGGTGGGATGTGCTGGTGAGGAAGGGGGGAGGGTTTGCAATTGCAATTCCAAACTGTGCTTTGGCAGGGAGTTTTGGGAGAGTTTTTGGGAGAGTTTTTGGGAGCACCAAGGGTCCCATTGCCATCGTGGGCACAAATCTGGGGGGGGGGGAGGGGGGGGAATTCTGCAGTGGGGTGATGCTTCCAGCTACCAACCTGCATCTCCTGCTGTGGCACAGTGGGTTTTACCAGGGTTGTTTTGTTTTTTGTTGGCTTCTGGGGCAGTTTTGGAGCTGTACCCATAGCTGGGCTGCACTCCTGCAGTTACAACCACAAATCCACAGTGCTTTGGTGATGGCAGCCACGACACCGTAGCAGCTGTGTGACTGTGAGCCAGCCTGCACAGGGGGTTGGCATCCCAGCTGCACCCTCCCAGCTCCACACCTGCAGCTCTCCTGCAGCCACAAGTGCAAGTTCATGATGGTTTTGCAGCTGGGACTGGAAATTCTCAGGGGTTTTAGGTTGGGGAGCAGAAATCCATGGCAGACGCTGCGGGTTGGCGGTTGGTTTGTGATCCTGGCTGCAGATCTGCAGCGGTTTGGTTGGTCACAAACTGCAGATCCCTTGGTGGCTCCAAGCACTTCTCCAGGGGGGGGGGTTTGCCATCCCGCCTGCAGACTTGCAGCAGGTTTTGGGACGGCAGCTACAAACCTGTGGCTCTCCTGCAGTCACGGGCACAAGTTTGGGGGATGGGTTTGCAGTTGGGACTGCAAGTTCTTGGTGGTTTTGGGATGGTGAGCAGAAAACCCGCAGCGGTTTTGCGATGGTAACTGCAAATCTGCTGCTGCCTTGAGACTGCAGCTGGAAATCTGTTGCAGCCTGGCAGTTGCAAATGATGCTGCCTCAGTTTTGTGACTGCAGCTGCGACTCTGCAGCGGTTTTGCAATGGGAGCTGCAAATCTGCTGGGGTTTTGTGAGTGCAGCTGCAATTCTGCAGCGGTTTTGCAATGGGAACTGCAAATCTGCTGGGGTTTTGTGACTGTAGCTGCAGTTCTGCAGCGGTTTTGCAATGGGAGCTGCAAATCTGCAGCGGTTTTGCACTCACGACCACAAGTTTGCAGCAGTTTTGCACTCGCAGCTGCGATTCTGCAGCAGTTTTGTGGTTGTAACTGCGATTCTGCAGCGGCTTTGCAACCATAACTACGAGTTTGCAGCAGTTTTGCACTCACAGCTGTAAATCTGCCCCTGTTTTTGCAATGACAAGCTCAAACCTGCGGCGGTTTGGCGGGCACAGATCCGTGGGGTGTTGCTGTTGCACGCTGCATCGCTCAGCGTGTCTGAGTTTCACGACGTTTACGGCTGAGGGGGAAAGAGAACTGCTTTCTGTGGCCTCAGCTGGGAGCGTGGGGACAGCTCAGCCCAGCCCCCTACGTCGCTGCAGGAACAAAGCGGCTCTTGGCTGCAAAGGGCATCTTGGCTCCATCCTGGGGCCGGATTCCCATCCCAGGGCCAGGTCCCCATCCCGTTGTTTTCTGGAGCCACCCTGAGCCCCGTCCCCGTCCCGCAGCGGGGGCCATGTCCTCGCTGCTGTCCCTCCAGGAGGAGAACCGCATCCTGCAGCAGGAGCTGTCGCGTGTCGAGGACCTGTTGGCTCAGAGCCGGGCCGAGCGCGATGAGTTGGCCATCAAGTACAACGCCATCAGCGAGCGGGTAGGTCAGCAGCTGCATTAACCCAAATCCACCTGTTTTAACCTCAGAATCAAAGCCATGAGAAGCATGACCTTTGCTTGCCCAGCGCTCTGGGAGGGAGGTGCTGCTGCAGCTCGTAATGTCCCATCGATGGGAATTTGGTGCCATGTCCGGGCCTGTTCTGGCTTGCCAGGACTTGTCCCATGGGATGAACAAAGCATCTTTCTCCTCCAACTCCTGGATCCCTATTTTAGTTATTGGGAAGGGGGGATCACCCCCTCCCCTGTCAGCATCCCTCGCCTTTGCATCCCTTTGCCGTGGCAACAGGGGGAATTCAAAAGGGCTTTGGGCAGCAGCCAGATGCTGAACGTGGCTCCTGCACCATGGCAAGATTGAGCTGCTTGGTATTTTGGGGGGAAGCCCCCTGTCTGTGGTTGGTTATTTACACCCCAAAAAACCAAATATCAGGAAAATACCCCCAGGGGGATGACTCCACCGAGTTCGAGGGCCCTATATCCATCAGCCAGTCTGGTGCAAGCCGGGGTGGGACTTTGCTGAACTTCCAGGTTCAGAGTTGGGTTATTTTTTAAAGTACCCACCAAATCGTTGTATTAATCCCCACCTTGTGCATGGAAAGAGGAGAGAGGGTGTAGAATCCGGGGAAGGGGGTGTCTCAGCTTTGGCTGTACAAGAGTTTGCTGTAGGAGCCACCCCAAGCACTGTCTGTGCCCGGGCTGTGGTGTTACAAGTGAAGTTGTTGGGTGCTTGGGTGAGGGGATGAGTTTATCCCAGCATCTCCTGTGTGTCCATCCTCACCTTCCCCACCCTGCCATTCCCAGCTGGAGCAAACCCTACGGCTGGAAACGGGCGAGCGGGAGTCCGCGGAGAGCCGGAGCTTGGCACAGCACAACATCGAGCTGCGGCGGCTGCTGGAGGAAGAACAAGCCGCCTACAAGCGCAAGCTCCAGGCGTACCAGGAGGGCCAGCAGCGCCAAGCCCAGCTGGTCCAGAAGCTCCAAGCCAAGGTAAATCCTTCCCTGAGGTGGGATGTGGTGATGTTTTTGGGGGACCCACTCCCGTACCCCTCCTCGTTTCGGTGTCACCTGTCCCCTCTGTGCAGGTGTTGCAGTATAAGAAGAAATGTGGCGAAGTGGAGCAGCAGCTGCTGGAGAAGGAGACGGAGCTGGAGCAGGAGAGGCTGACGGTGTGGGGTGGTTTGGGGTGGGGGGGTTGTCCCACTGGCCCAATTCTCCCCCCCTCCCTATCCCAAAATCGAGGTGCTGATGAACCAGCCGCCATCCCCGCAGAGCCAGCTGGATGCGAGCGGCTCGCAGCCGGAGGAGGAGAGCAGCAACGAGCTGGAGAACGCCCTGATCCGGCTGGAAGAGGAGCAGCAGAGGTGAGCGGGGATCCCTGAAGAGCCATGGGACCCCCCGCAACACCCTGGGGTGATGCTGTGGTTGTGTGTGACCCACCCCCCATCCCATCTGCCTCCCCCATCCCAGGAGCAGCAGCCTGGTGCAGGTGAACTCGATGCTGCGGGAGCAGCTGGAACAAGCCAACGTCGCCAACGCGGCGCTGAGCGAGGACATCCGCAAGCTGACGGCCGACTGGGCCAGGGCACGGGACGAGCTGGAGCAGCGGGAGGCAGAGTGGAGGCGCGAGGAGGAGGTTTGGGGGAGCCCTGAGGATGGGGGTAGGGCTGGAGGTGCAGCGAGGAGCTAGACCAGGGGTGATGGGGAAAGGGATGCAGGACCACAGGGAAGGATGCAGGACTACTGGGAGGGGTGCAGGGCTGTGAAAGATGCTACACAGAGAAGGATTTTGGGGTGCAGGGGATGTGGCACGTGATGGGGGGGTGATGCAAGGCAGAGGGGTGCATCCCCTCATCCCTTTCCGTGCAGGGGGGAAGGGAATTAGGGTGGGGGGCTGCTGGCTGCAGAGGATGGCAGGGACATTGGGGGTGTGTTGCAGGGAGATTTGGGGGATGGAATGGAGTGGGAGGGGGGCTGGGGGAAGTGGGTGTGCTGCTGGAGTGGGGGGGCTGCAAGACAGAAGGGGCTGTAGTGAGGAGGGATGCTGGCTCCCGGCTGGGACTGACATCTCCACGTCCCACTTGCAGTCCTTCAACGCCTACTTCAGCAACGAGCACAGCCGGCTCCTGATGCTCTGGAGGCAGGTGGTGGCCTTCAGGAGGCACTTCAGTGACATCAAAGCCGCTACCGAGAGGTCAGAGGGGTCCTGGGGTTGGGGATGTCCTTGGAAACCCCCTCTAAAAAACCCCACCAACCCCACATGGGGCCCTATCCTGCGTGTCCCCCCCCCATGCCAGGGATTTATCAGAGCTGAGCCACGAGGCCTCACGGACAGGCAGAGCTGCCCATGCTGCCTGCCTTCACCTGGCTGCCAACCTGCGCCTGGCCGAGAGCCAGGCCGGCGCGGCGCGAGAGAAGCAAGAGATGCGGTTGGCACAGCTGGAGGAACAGCTGGCAGCACGGGCACGGGATGCTGACCTGGAGAAAACCGCCCTCAGCGCCAGGTACTGGGGGTTGGGGTCTTTTTGGGGTGGGATTTTTGTGGGGTGGGGGGTTTTTTTTGGGTGTGGGGAAGCTCTGGCACTACCCGGTGTCTCGCCACAGGCTGGCGGAGCTGGCGGCGGCGCTGGAGCGGCTGTGGGCTGAGGATGGGGAGAAGGAGCGAGCGGTGCAGGCGCTGAGCCTGCAGCTGCAGCATCTGGTGAGAGCTGGGAGGGAGCAGCCCCGGGGAGGGGCAGGATGGGTGTGGAGGTTGGGGAGGGGGTGAGGGTGTGTGTGGGATGGGGGGGAGCAGTGATGCGTGCTGGTGCACAGTGCACCATGTGTGTTGGGGCAGGATGCACACCTAGCTGGGATATAGGTTGGTGTGGGATGCGTATACTGGGGCATGATATGTGTACTGGGGCAGGATACGTGCCAAGCTGGGATATAGGTTGGGGTTGAATGCGTGTACTGGGGCATGATGTGTGTACTGGGGCAGGATATGTGTCAAGCTGGGATATAGGATGGGGCATGATGTGTGTACTGGGGCAGGATATGTGTCAAGCTGGGATATAGGTTGGGGCAGGATGTGTGTACCAGGGTGGGATGCATGTACTGGGGCAGGATGTGTGATGCATGCCAGACCTGGGGGTGTGGCACATGCCAAGCCCATGGTGCAGGATGCAGGCATGATGTGTGGCTCACGCTGAGCTGTGACACACACTGGGGTGTGATGCACACTGGGGCACGATGCACGGTGCCCACCGGTGCCTGACACCATCCCGATGGGCTTTGCAGGAGGCCTCGCGTGCGCAGGAGCCGTCGCCGGGGGAGGTGGAAGCCCTGCGCTCCGAGGTGGAGCTGCTCCGCCACACGCTGCAGGATGTGACCCAGGTGCTGGGGCGCCCCGCTCCTCCTCCTCCTCCCTGCCTCAGTTTCCCCTTGGTGACACAGTGGGGGGTTCTTCCTGCCCTTCATAGGCAGTGCTGGCAGACGACCCTGAGCATCCATCGCCATCCCCGGAGTCCCTGCCATGTCCCCCTGTGTCCCCTCACCGCAGCCTCTCGCCCAGCGCCACCGCCGCTGCTGTGCACGCCGCCCTGCGCCGCCGCCATCTCCAGCTGCAGGTGAGGGCTGGAGGGGGACCTGGGGTGAGGATGAGGATGGTGATGAAGGCTGAGCCCCTTTTATGTTCCCCCCTGGGTGCAGGATGCCCGGGGCCAGGCAGACGCCAGCCGGGAGGAGGCCGGGAAGCTGCGGCAGGAGCTGGGGGACAGGGAGCAGCGGCTGGGGACCCTGGAGCGGCGGCTGGAGGAGCTCAGCGCCGAGGCTGGGAGCTGCCGGCAGGCGCAGGATGAGGCCCTGCAGGAGGTGGCCCGTCTGCGCGCTGAGGCTGAGGTCCTGCGCAGGTACCCGCTGTCTGTCTGTCTGTCCCTGCGTAGCTGACTCTGAGCATGCATCCTTGTGTGTCCGGCTGTCCCCGTGCATCCCAGTCTGTCTGTCTGTCTCTCCATCCCTTCGCATCTTTCCTGGTTTCCTTCTGCATGTCCCTCTGTCCCAGGACACTCTGGCTTGTCTGTCTGTCCGATCACCCTGGCCTGTTTGTCTGTCCTTCCCTGCATCCTCCTTGGCCATGTTGGGCTGTCCGTTTGTCTGTCCACACATACATCCCTCTGTGTCATACCCCATCTATCCTGCCTGCATGTCTGTCTGTCTAACTCCCCCTGGCCTTGCCATGCCTGTCTGTGTGTGTCTTATCCATCCATTTGTCCATTCATCCATCCCTCTGTCTGTCCATCCATCCCTCCATCCATCTGTCTGTCCGTCCATCCATACATCGCACTACGCCCACCCACAAGTGTCACTCCCTCCATCCACCCTTCCGCCCACCCGTGTCCACCTGTCTGTCCCTCAGGGAGCGGCTGGGTGCCGCGGAGGCGCTGGCGGTGGAGCAGCAGCGGGCGGGCGCCCTGCAGCAGGAGCGGGCGCAGCTCCAGCGCCGCGCCGAGGGGCTGGAGGATGCCCGGGACCAGGCTGCCCGTGATGCTGAGGCCGCCCGCCAGCAGCTGGAGTCCAGGTGTGTGTTTGGGAGGTACAGGGGGGGAGTGTTGCAAACCCCCTTGGGTCCCCTGCAGTGTCTCCCAAATCTGGGCACCGTGCCCCCTCAATGAGTGGGCGGGATGTGAAACCTCAGCGGGTGCTACCCCCCCACCCATGGGTGCTGCAGAAAAGTGGGTGCTGCAGCCCCCTCTCCCCACGGGTGTGTGTCTCCCCCCTTGCCCATGGGTTCACAGCCGGCAGCAGGCAGAGGAGCTGGAGGCGCAGCGGGCCGAGGCGCAACGGGAGCTGCTGGAGGTGCGGGAGGCACTGAGCCGGGCGCTGCTGCAGGCTGAGGTGGTGCGGGGCGAGCGGGAGGCGCTGGACGAGGCGCTGAGCAAGGTGGGTGCCCTGAATCCACCACCACCCCGTGATCCCCTGCAGCGCGTGCACCCACACATCCCCTATAGCACGCAACCCCCCAAATATCAGCACACAGACCCCCCCATCATTCTGCAGCCCCCATCCCACATCTCCCCATCCTGCAGCGTCCTCCACCCCACACCCTCAAACTCCCTATCATCCTGCCGCCCTCCATACAGCAGACCCCTCCCCCAGAGCAGGCCTTCCCCATACAGCAGCATCCCCCATCCTGCAGCCCCCCATCATCCTGCACCCCCCATCACCCCACAGCCCCTTATGCCGCACTCCCCATCACCCCGCAGCCCCTTATCCTGCACTCCCCATCACCCTGCAGCCCCTTATCTAGCAGCCCCCATCATCCTGCATACCCCATCCCCCACCCTCCTATTACCCTACACCTCGCTTCCTGCACCTCCCCATCCCACAGCCCCTTATCCCACACGCCCGTCATTCCTTATCCCACATCCCCCCATCACCCAGCGGTCCCCATCACCCAGCGGTCCCCATCACCCAGCGGTCCCCATCACCCAGCGGTCCCCATCACCTCCCATCCCGCAGCCCCTTATCCTGCATCCTCACATCCCAGCAGCCCCCATCACCTTGTGCTCCCCATCACCTTGTGCTCCCCATCACCTTGTGCTCCCCATCACCCAGCATCCCCATCACCTCCCATCCAGCAACCCCTTATCCTGCATCCTCACATCCCAGCAGCCCCCGTCACCTTGTGCTCCCCATCACCCTGCATCCCCATATCCCGCAGCCCCTTATCCCTAACCCCCAACCCATACCTCCGCACCCCCATGCCCCCGCATCCCGCCCCAGCCCCACTCTGGTGCCGGCAGGCGCGGGATTGCTGCGGGCAGCAGGCAGCGGCTCTGCGGGCCGCGGGCACGGAGGAAGCCCGGCTGCGGGCTGCGCTGGCCAAGACGAGTGGGCTGGCGGCGGGGCTGGCCCGGGACCGCGCCGAGCTGGGCCGTGGCTTGGCCCGCCTGGAAGAGGAGCGGGAGCGGGGCCGGGCCCGGACGCGGGAGCTGGGCCGGGAGCTGGAGCTGCTGCGGGGCCGGCTGGAGCGGCGGGACGAGGAGGAGGAGGAGAGGAAGGGCGAGAAGCGGGAGGAGGAGGAGGAGAAGGAGGAAGAGCGGTGCTGCCGGGGGCTTCGGGCTGAGCTGCGGGTGCTGCGGGGGCAGCACCTGAGACTGCGCCAGCACCTGGGGCAGGTGGGTGAGGGGCGGCTGGGAGGGGCAGGGGGTGACTGGGATGGGTGTAGGGTAACTGGGAGGGGGTGTGGGGCAAGTAGGGGGGGTGTGGGGCAAGTGGGAGGGGTATGGGGCAGGTAGGAGGGATGTAGGGCAACTGGGAGGGATGTGGGGCAACTAGTGGGTGTGTGGGGCAAGTGGGAGGGGTCAGGGGGCAACTGGGCGGGGCCATGGGGCAAGTGAGAGGGATGTGTGGGGCAAGTGGGAGGGGACAGGGGGCAACTGGGATGGGTGTAGGGCAACTGGGAGGGATTAAGGGGCAACTAAGCAGGATGGGGAGGGTGCGCAGGGTAACGGGTGGGGGCATGGCCTAACTGGGACGGTGCACGTAGGGTGACCAAGAGGGTGATGGTGGGTGCGGGGGTGACTGGGAGGGCGATGGTGGGTGCGGGGGTGACTGGGAGGGCGATGGTGGGTGCGGGGGTGACTGGGAGGGCGATGGTGGGTGCGGGGGTGACTGGGAGGGCGATGGTGGGTGCAGGGGTGACTGGGAGGACCACGCTGGCAGGTGGTGCAGGAGCAGAGCGCGGCGGGCGAGGCGCTGGCGGTGGCGCGGGGCGAGCAGGAGCGGCTGCGGGGGGAGCTGCTGCGGCTCAGCCGGGCACGCGAGGGGCTGGCCAAGGAGGGGGCCAGCCTGGCCGTCCAGCTCGCCGCTGCCCAGCGCCACGGCCAGGATCAGGCCCAGGAGGTGGCTGGACTCAGGTGGGTGCCGGTGGGGCTGGGTGGGTGTCTCTGGACCCCGGGTGTCGGCAGCGTGGCTGCGGTGTTTTGGCAGGACGGAGAAGGAGGGGCTGGAGAGCAGCGTGTTCCAGCTGCAGCAGCAGCTTGACCAGCTCCAGGCCCGCAACCAGCAGCTGGAGGCTGAGGGACGGACCCTGCAACAGGCCAAGGAGGCACTGGAGGGTGAGGGGTCCCCATCCATCCTTGTCCCCATCCAGCCTTCTTTATACCTCCCCACCACGCTCGCCATCCGGCCTCCTCTTCCTCATCCCCAGCCATCCCCAACTCCATCCTCTCATCCCCATCTATCACTATTCCTTTTCACCTCCATCTTCAATCTCTTCTTCATTCCCATCCAGCCCTATCTTCATCCCCATCCATCCTCATCCTTATCCAGCCCTATCTTCATCCCCATCCTTATCCCTAATTCCAGCCTTATCCCTAATTCCAGCCTTATCCCCATCCAACACTATTCATCCCCATCTTCATTCTCTTCTTCATCCCCAGCCATCCTCATCCCCATCCCTCATTATTCCCTTCTTCATCCCCATCTCCATCCTCATCCCCATCTCCATCCTCATCCCCATCTCCATCCTCATCCCCATCTCCATCCTCATCCCCATCTCCATCCTCATCCCCATCCCCCTGCAACAAGGTCACCACAAACCCTCCACCACCGTGTCCCGTCCCTGCTCCTGTCCCTTACCAACCCCCCACTTTGGGGGGGTCCCCACTGACCAGGGCGGGGTGGGGGTGGTCTGTCCCCACAGCGGAGCTGGGCGCGGCGCGGCGGGAGCGGGAGCAGGAGCAGGAGGCCCGGCGGCTGGCGGTGGCGGCAGCCGAGACGGCAGCGGTGACGGTGGCCCTGCAGAGCGCCCGCGATGCGCACCAGGACGAGCTCAACCGCCTCCAGCGTGAGAAGGTGGCAAGGGAAGGGGGGGGCACTGGCTTTTTGGGGGGGGTGCCGCTGGTTTTAGGGGGCGAGATGCTGGTTTTAGGGGGGATGATGCTGGTTTTAGGGGGGTTGATGCTGGTTTTAGGGGGTGATGCTGTTTTTTTGAGGGGGTGATGCTGGTTTTTTGAGGGGGTGATGCTGGTTTTTTGAGGGGGTGATGCTGGTTTTTTGAGGGGGTGATGCTGTTTTTTGGGGACTGATGCTGTTTTTGGGGGGGGTAATGCTGGTTTTTGTGGGGGTGATGACGGTTTTTTGGGGGTACAAGCCTTTTTTTTAGGGTACAGTCCTTTTTTAGGGTACAATGCTGGTTTTTGGGGGGGCTGGTGCTGTTTTTTGGGGGGCTGGTGCTGTTTTTTGGGGAGTGATGCTGCTTTTTCTGGTTACAATACTGGTTTTTGGCTTAAAATGCCGGGTTTTTTTTGTTACAATGCTGGTTTTTGGGGGGATGATGCTGGTTTTTGGAGGGATGATGCTGGTTTTTGGGGGGATGATGCTGGTTTTTGAGGGGATGATGCTGGGTTTTGGGGGGATGATGCTGGTTTTTTTGGGGGGATGATGCTGGTTTTTTTGGGTTACGGTGCTGGTTTTTGGGCTACAGTGCTGGTTTTTGGGCTACAATGCTGGTTTTTGGGTTACAATGCTGGTTTTGGGGAGCAGGAGGAGCTGGAGGCCGAGCAGGGCCGGCTGGCACAGGAGCAGGCTGAGCTGGTGGCCGAGCTGGCAGCGACGCGGCGGCAGCGTGAGAGCGAGAAGCAGCAGGTGGGTGTCCCTGCTGCCCCCCCCATTTCCCAGGTGTGTTGTTCTGTGTCCCCCCCTAGGCTGAGCCGTGTCCCCCTCCCCAGGCGCTGGCGCTGCAGGAGGAGGAGAGGGCTGCGCTGGCAGAGACGCTGGGAGCGCTGCAGCGGAGCCTGGCCGAGGCCACGGCTGAGCTTGAGCAGCAGCGGCGGGAGGTCACCAACCATCAAGAGAAGGAGCAGGTGGGTTGAGGGGGTCTCCCATGGCCCCCCCCAGGAGTGGTACACAGTTCCATGTGTCCCCCATGCCGGGATGTCCCCCTGTCATTGTGACCCCCCTGTGCCTGGGCATCCCCTGATCTTGTGACTGCTGTGCCTTGGTGTCTCCCCTTATGCACACCCCCTCCAATCCTCCCTGCCTAGACACCCCCGATTCCCCCCCTTCCAAACCCCTATTCCTGCCCCCCTTGCCTGGGCACCCTTATGCCCCCCTCACCCAGTGCAAACCCCTCCTTATGACCCTCCACCCCAAGTGCAAACCCCTGTTCCTGGGCACCCCCCACCATTGCACACACACACCCAGCCCCTATTTACAACACCCCTCAATGCCCCCCACCCCAATTCTTGCAGCCCCCCCCATCTCCCATCACAGCCCTCCTGGCCGCGGGGATGCTCAGGTGTGGTACCCGAGCATCCTCATCCCTGCACCATCCCCATTGTGCCCCCCACCCCTGCACTGGGACCCCCCGTACCACCGGTGTGGGGGTGCTCAGGGCTCCATACCGCCTCTCCCCGACCCCCACCCCCCTGCAGAACCTGGCCGCGGAGCTGCGCACCCTACGGGCACAGGCAGAGGAGACAGCAGCAGCCCAGGAGCGGGAAGCAAAGACTCTCCGTGAGCAAGCCACGGCAGCGGCCAGGCAGCGCGATGGCGCCTTGCGGGAGGTGAATGTTTTCCCCCCAGACCCCTTTCCCACCCCCCCTAAAATACTCCTGTATCCCTAAAAACCTCCTCTCACCCCGGCTGCAGGTGGAGGAGGTGCGGGCGCAGCTGCAGCTGGTGGCGGAGGCGCGGGCAGCGGGGCGGAGGGAGCTGCTGGAGGCGCAGCGGGAGGCCCGGGAGTGCCGGGATGGGCTGGAAGCGCAGCGGCGGCAGGCGCAGGAGGCGCGCAGGGCTTTGGGGGATGAAGCCAGGGAGAAGGAAGCCCTCCGGCGTTCCAACGAGGAGCTGCGGGCAGCGCTGCGGCGCGCCGAGGGCGAGCGCATCAGGTGAGGGGCGGGGTGGGCTGAGTTGGGATTTAGGTGAGGATGCTCAGAGGAGGGTGCTCGTGGGTCAGGGTGGTGCTCACGGTGAGGCTCGGGGTTGGGGTGATGCTCACGGTGAGGCTCAGGGTTGGGGTGAGGCTCACGGTGTGGCTCAGGGTTGGGGTGAGGCTCACGGTGAGGCTCAGGGTCGGGGCGATGCTCACGGTGAGGCTCAGGGTCGGGGTGATGCTCACGGTGAGGCTCAGGGTCGGGGCGATGCTCATGGTGATGCTCGAGGTCAGGGCGATGTTCACGGTGAGGCTCTTGGTCGGGGCGATGCTCACGGTGAGGCTCAGGGTCGGGGCGATGTTCAGGGTGATGCTCAAGGTCGGGGCGATGCTCACGGTGAGGCTCAGGGTTGGGGCGATGCTCAGGGTGATGGTCGAGGTCGGGGCGATGCTCACGGTGAGGCTCAGGGTCGGGGTGATGCTCACGGTGTGGCTCAGGGTTGGGTTGAGGCTCACGGTGAGGCTCAGGGTTGGGGTGAGGCTCACGGTGAGGCTCAGGGTCGGGGCGATGCTCAGGGTGATGCTCGAGGTCGGGGCGATGCTCACGGTGAGGCTCAGGGTTGGGGCGATGCTCAGGGTGATGCTCGAGGTCGGGGCGATGCTCACGGTGAGGCTCAGGGTTGGGGCGATGCTCACGGTGAGGCTCAGGGTCGGGGAGATGCTCACGGTGAGGCTCAGGGTCGGGGTGAGGCTCACGGTGTGGCTCAGGGTTGGGGTGATGCTGACGGTGAGGCTCAGGGTCGGGGCGATGCTCAGGGTGATGCTCGAGGTCGGGGCGATGCTCACGGTGAGGCTCAGGGTTGGGGCGATGCTCACGGTGAGGCTCTTGGTCGGGGCGATGCTCACGGTGAGGCTCAGGGTCGGGGCGATGCTCAGAGTGAGGCTCAGGGTTGGGGTGAGGCTCACGGTGTGGCTCAGGGTCGGGGCGATGCTCACGGTGAGGCTCAGGGTCGGGGTGAGGCTCACGGTGAGGCTCAGGGTCGGGGTGAGGCTCACGGTGAGGCTCAGGGTCGGGGTGAGGCTCACGGTGAGGCTCAGGGTCGGGGCGATGCTCACGGTGAGGCTCAGGGTCGGGGCGATGCTCACGGTGAGGCTCAGGGTCGGGGCGATGCTCAGAGTGAGGCTCAGGGTCGGGATGATGCTCACGGTGAGGCTCAGGGTCGGGGCGATGCTCAGGGTGAGGCTCAGGGTCGGGGTGATGCTCAGGGTGAGGCTCAGGATTGGGTGATGCTCAGGGTGATGCTCGAGGTCAGGGTGATGCTTGGGATATGGGGATGCCCAAGTTGGGAGGTGCAGAGGGGTGGTGCAGCACCTTGGAGGGTGATGCTCATGCTCAGGGTGATGCTGAGGGGTGGTTTTTGTGGTCAGGGTGATGCTCATGGTGATTCTTGGGGTGAAGGTGGTGCTTGGGGCAAGGAGATGCTTGAAGCAGGAGATGTGTGGTGAGGTGGTGCCTTGGAGGGTGATACTTGATTTCAAGGTGATGCTCAGGGTGATGCTTCGGGTGATACTCAGTGTGATTCTTGTGGTCAGGGTGATAGTTGTGGTCAGGGTGATGTTTAGGGTTGGGGTGATACTCAGGGTGATTCTTGTGGTCAGGGTGATAATCGTGGTTAGGGTGATGTTTAGGGTTGGGGTGATGCTTGGGGTGATAGGGTGATTCTTGGGGTCAGGGTGATGCTTGGGACTAGGAGATGCTCAAAACAGGAGATGTGTGGTGGGGTGGTGCCTTGGAAGGTGATGCTCAGGGTCAGGGTGATGACTGGGACGTGGGGATGCCCCAGTTGGAGATGCTGGGGGTGGTATAGCACCTTGGAGGGTGATACTTGGTGTTGGGGTGATACTTGGGACAAGGGGATGGGTGTTTGGGAATGGGGGTCCACTTGGGACAGGGGGGCTGCCCAAGGTGCTTGGGATGGGGCAGTTCCTGAGAGAGAACGCTGGGAGGGGGGCAGAGGAAGTATTTGGGGGCGGGGGCTGCCCCATAGAGTGATGCCTGAGATGGGAGGGCGCTGGGAGCTGCGGGGATGCCTGGGATGGGGGTAGCTTGGAGCGGGACGCTGGGGATGGTTCAGGGTGATGCAGGGGATGAGGAGATGCCCTGTGTCGGGGGTGCCAGCCCTTTTCCCACCCCCTGGCTGCCACTCCCTCAGCCTGAAGCGTGCCAGCGAGGAGAAGGAGCAGCAGCTGGCGCTGCTGGAGGATGGGCGGGCGGCAGCAGACAGGGAGGTGCTGGAGCTTCGAGCGGCTCTGCAGGAGCTGGAACGCGCCCGCCTGGACGCCCGCCGCGAGCTGCAGGAGCTGCGCCGGCAGGTGAGGAGGAGGAGGAGGAGGAGGAGGAGGATGGCAGAGGGACACCCCCCCGGCTCCTCCCCAGCCCATTGAGGGCGCCATTGAGCTGCCCCACGACTCCTTCTTGTGCCAGGTGAAGGACCTGGACAGTGAGAACAGCAAGAGGAGCAAGGAGGTGGGTGAGCTGCAGGCACGTGTGAGCCTGGAGGAGCAGCGGGAGGAGGAGAGGCGCCGCGAAGCCTTCGGCCTCAGGAGGAAGGTGGCGGAGAGTGAGGCTGGCACAGAGGCTGCCAGGAAGGAGGTGTGGGGCTCCCCCAGTGTCCCCACAGCTCAGTACCCCCTTGAGTCTAGGTGTCTGGTGTAGCTCAGTCCCTGTCAACCCCTCACCCCATTGTCCCCCTGCCCCATCATCGTCCAGCACCCCCATCGCCCCGTAACTGGTGTCTGGTGTCCCTTGATTCCCCTGCTGCTCCCTTGCTCGATGCCCCTATGACCTCTCCACATCCCCTGGCACCCTTTGCATCCCCAGTCGTTCCATCCCTTGCACTCCTGTTGTCTCCTTGCTCTGGGCCTGGTGTCCCCAGGTGTCCCCATCACCCCACCTCTGTCCCCTGCACCCCTGGGGGTCCTCCATGCTCCACTGCTCCATCTCTGACATCCCCAGTGGTTCCTCATCACCCCATCGCTCCATCCCCTGCATCCCTGGGGTCCCCCATATACGATTACTCCATCCTCAGGGTCCTACATCACCCCAATACTCCACCCTTGGGGTCCCCCATATCCCAGTACTCAATTCCTGGGGCCCCCCATATCCCATTGCTCCATCCCCACCTCCCTATCAACCCCACCCTGCACTCTCCACCCCAACTACCCCCATCACCCCCTTTCCCACTCCCCACCCCCAGCTCCAGGCCTTGCAGCGGCGGCTCTTAGAGGTGGAGGCCGAATTTGGGCAGCGGGAGAAGGACCTGGCCCTCAGCTTGGAGGAGGCTCGAGGCAACGAGAAGAAGCTGCTGGCTGATGCCCGCAACCTGCAGCTGAAGGTGGAGGCGGCGCGGGATGAGGCGGCCGAGCTGGGCCTGCGGCTGAGCGCGGCCCAGGGCCGGGCCCAGGGGCTGGAGGCCGAGCTGGAGCGCGGCGAGGCGCTGCGCAGGGCGGCCGAAACCCGCCTGGGGGGCATCCAGTCCGCCCTACGCCGGACCATGGGCATCGGCCGGGCCCGCCACGGCTCCCCTGGCAAGGGTGAGGGGTCCTGGGGGTGACCCCTCAATGTCCTGGGGCTTTTTTAGGGGAAGGGGATGTATCTCGCTGCGGTGCCTCTGTTCTCTGCACCCCTAAGGGTCCCCTGTACCCCACTGCTCCAGTCCTAGGGGGGACCCTGCATGCCTGGGGCTCCCCTGTACCCTATTGCACCAGCCCTGGGGGTCCTTGTACCCCACTTCTCCAGCCCTGGGGGGTCCCCCTGAATGCCTGCGGGTACCCTGTGTTCCATTGCTCCAGCCCTTGGGCTCCTTGTACCCCACTGCTCCAGCCCTGGGGTCTCCCTGCACACCTGGGGGTCCCCCATACCCCACTGCTCCATCCCTGGGGCTCCTTGTACCCCACTTCTCCAGCCCTGGGGGTCCCCTGTACCCTACTTCTCCAGCCTTGGGGTCCCCCTGCATGCCTGGGGGTCCCCTGTACCCCATTGTTCCAGCCCTCGGGGTCCTTGTACCCCACTCACTTCTCCATCCCTGGGGTCTCCTTGCCTTGGGGTACCCTGTACCCCACTGTTCCATCCTTGTGGTCCCCCCTGCACCCCAGGGTGTCCCCCATCCCTCACTGTTCCATCCCTGGGGGTCCTTTTACCCTGCTGCTCCAGCCCTGGGGCCCCGCCACTGCATTACTCCACCCTCTGCTTCCTTAGAGGGGAGTCCCCATACCCTACTCTTCCATCCATCCTTGGAGGTCTCCCATCACCCCATCGCTCCACCTCTCACATCCTTGGGGGACCCCTCTGTATCCCATCAGTGCATCCCACTGCAGTTTACGGTCCTCCCATGGGTGCTACACCCCGTTATCCCCATACCACCCTGTTTATCCCCACGCAGGTGGGGGTTTGGGGGGGTCAGGGAGCCTCAGCTCACCCCCAGACCCCAACCCTGCAGCCGAGCCCGAGGTGGTGCGAGAAGCCCTGCAAGAGTTCCTGCGCGAGCTGCAGGACGCACAGCGCGAGCGGGTACATCCCTCCCTTCCCCCCCCCCCTCCTTTCCCTTTCCCCTTCCTCTCCCATCCCCCAAATCCCCCTTCCTCACCCCGTTTTCTCCCCCCAGGAGGAGCTGCGGGTGCAGGTGGGCAGCCTGGGCCGGCGGCTGGTGGAGGCAGAGGAGGAGCGGGACAGCGCCAGGGCCCGGGCAGAGCAGCTCCAGAAGCTGGTGGCTGAGAGTGAGGAAGGTGATGGGGTTTTTTGGGATATCCCTTCCCCCTCCCAAAAATCATGGGGGATTTTTCCTGTGCTGGAGCCTCACAGGGAATTGGGAAATTGGGGGAAACTGAGGCACGAGGGGACATGGTGCTGCCCAGGGCTGTGGGATGCGCACTGCCATCTACCCCACACATGGCCCCAAAATCCGGGTAAAACCTCCTCTGCAAACCCCATGAACACCAGTAACCCCACCCACCCAGCCCTGGTAAACCAGTAAACCCCAGTAAAACTGATTAAACTACCCCTGCATCCTCTTTAAATCCCAGTAAAATTGGTAAACCCCCAGTGGATCCCATATAAACCCCAGTGAAACTGGTAAAGAGCCTGTGCAGACCCCACAATCCCCAGTAAAACTGGTAACAGCCCCCACAGATCCCCTAGAAACCCAGTAAAACTGTGAGTACTCCCCCTGTATCCCAGATAAACCCCATTAAAACTGGGAAAAGCCCCCCCCATCCTCTGTATGCCCTAGTAAAACTGGTTACCCCCCTATAAATCCCAGTAAAACTGGTAAACAGCCTGTGCAGACCCCACAATCCCCAGTAAAACTGGTAAAAGCCCCCACAGATCCCCTAGAAACCCAGTAAAACTGGTGAAAGCCCTCACGGATCCCCTAGAAACCCAGTAAAACTGGTAAAAGCCCTCACAGATCACCTAGAAACCCAGTAAAACTAAGAGTACTCCCCCTGTATCCCAAATAAACCCCATTAAAACTGGGAAAAGCCCCTCCCATCCTCTGTATGCCCCAGTAAAACTGGTTACCCCCCTATGCAAGCCCCCAGAAATCCCAGCAAAAGCGATAAAACCCCTTTACATCCCTCCTCAAACTGTTTTGCTTGTCCCCCGCGTCCCCAGAACACCCCCCCAGCAGACCCCATTAACCCCAGTAAGGTGGGTAACGTGTTGTCCCTGGCAGGTCGTGGTGGTGGAGGGGAGCTGAGCAGCACCCGGGCCACCCAGCTGCTGCAGGAAGAGGCGCTGCGGCGGAGCGAGCGGGGAGCGGCGGGGGCTGCGGGAGAAGGTGGCGGCGCTGGAGCGGAGCCTGCGCGCTGCTGAGGGCGAGCGGAGAGCCAGCCAGGTGGGACAGCAGCCCCGGGGGGATTTGAGGGCACCCTCAGCAAGTTTGGGGGGTGACACCAAGCTGAGTGGTGTGGGTGACACCCTAGAAGGACGGGAAGTCATCCAGAGGGGTCTGGACAGGCTGGAAAGGTGGGGTGAACCTGATGAGGTTCGACACTGCCAAGGGTCAGGGGTGGCACTGGGGCTGAGGAATCCCAGGCACAGATACAGACTGGGAGAAGAGCTGCTGGGGAGCAGCCCTGTGAGAAGGACCTGGGGATTCTGGGGGGTGGGAAACTGAACATGAGCAGCAGTGGCTCTGGCAGCTCCCAAGGCCAATGGGATCCTGGGCTCCATCAGCAGAGGGGTGGCAGCAGGGACAGGGAGGGGATTGTCCCTCTCTGCTCTGCCCTGGGAGGCCCCAGCTGGATCCTGTGTCCAGAGCTGGGGCCCAACACAAGAAAGATGTGGGGCTGTTGGAGAGGGGTCAGAGGAGCCACAGAGATGCTCAGAGGGCTGGAGCAGCTGCCCTACAAAGAGAGGCTGAGGGAGCTGGGCTGGGTCAGCCTGGAGAAGAGAAGGCTGTGGGGGGACCTCATTGCAGCCTGCCAGTCCCTGAAGGGAGCAGAGACACAGGAGGGGAATCAGCTTGTTCAAGGGCAGAGACTGGCAGGACAAGGGGGATGGAGTGAAGCTGGAGGAGGGAAGGGTTAGATTGGATATTAGGGGGAAGTTATTTGCAGAGAGTGTGGTGAGGGGCTGCAACAGGCTGCCCAGAGAGGGGGTGGGTGCCCCGTGTCTGGGGGTGTTCAAGGCCAGGTTGGATGGGGCCCTGGGCAACCTTGTGTAGCTCCAGGCCTGAGGTTGGTGTCCCTGCCTGTGGCAGGGGGTTGGAGCTCTGTGACCCTTGGGGTCCCTTCCAACCCAGCCCAGTCTGTGATTCTATCATCACCATGGGGAATGGGGGGAGGGGCAGCACCCAAACCCTGCCTCCCATCCCTTACTGCTCCACGCCGGCTATCCGGTACCTCACCAGGAGAGGATGAGCGCGGTACGAGCCAGCGAGGCTGAACTGGAAGATGCCAAGAGGCGACTGGAAGTGGCTCAGAGCCGGAGCAGCCGCCTGGAGCTGCAGCAGCGGGTGCTGGAAGGCGAGTTGCAGCGAGCACGCTCAGCCCTGGGCGAGCGGCAAGCAGAGGCGCGGGCGACGCAGGAGCGTGCTGAGCTGCTCCAGAAACAGGTAACAACCCCAATTCCTCCTAACCCCCCCCTCCCACCCCCTGGATTTCTTCCTAACCATCCCATTGAGTCGTGGTGCTCTGGTTTTGGGGTGCAGCTGGCTGAGAGTGAGCAGCGTGCCGGCGCCTTGCAGCTGGCCATGGAGAGGTTGAGCGTGGCGCTGGCTGAGAGCGGCTCCAAGGATGATGCTCCCACCGTGCCGGCGTTGGCCGATGGTGCTGGGGTCCACGAGCGGCTGCTGCAGCTCCAGAGCGCCCTGGATGCTGGCGAGCTCGACCGCCGGGCGCTGCAGGTTGGGAGCCAGCACCCTTGGGTGGAGGGAGCCAGTGAGGGTGCCTGTTGTTTTGGGGGTCGCTAGGTGCCCCACATCCTGTCCCGTGATCCCAGGAGGGGCTGGAGGTGGCACGGCGGGCGCTGGCCGAGGCGCGGGAGGAGAAGGGAGCGCTGAGGGACCAGCTGCGGGGGCTGCGGGAGGAGCAGGAGGCTCTGCGGCGCGGCAAGGAGGTGCTGGAGGCACAGGTCCGGCAGCAGCAGGAGGTAAGGGGGAGCTGGGGGCACCCCATGCCAGTGGGGCTCCCCAAATTCTCTGCCTCCGGTCAGCACCTTGGCTCACTCCGTGCAGCACCCATTGTCCCCTGTGCAGCCCCCTCCCAGCATCCTCTTGCCCCAGAGCATCCTCCTGCAGCCCCCCAGCACCCTTTCACCCACTCCTGTAGCTCTCAGTAACCCCTGACACCCCTCCCAGGACCCCACTGCACCCGTACAGCCCCCAGAACCCTCTTGCACCTCCCCAGCACATCACTGCACCCATACATCCCCCAGCACCCCCTGACACCACTCCCAGCACCCCACTGCACCCATACAGCCCCCAGGACCATCCAAGACCCCTGCCATCACCCCACTGCACCCATACATCCCCCAGCACCCGCTGACACCCCTCCCAGCACCTCACTGCACCCGCACAGCCCCCAGCACCCTCCAACACCCCTCCCAGCACCCCACTGCACCCGTACAGCCCCCAGCACCCTCCGACACCCCCCGCAGCACCCTATCACCCCCCACACCTTTACCCCCTCTCCCACAGCATCCCCATCACCTCCCATATATCCCCATCACCCTACACCCCTCCCTGCAGCCCCCTCCCCGTGATGGGGGGGATGTGTGGGTGGGTGGGTGATATCCACACCCCCCTCCCTGGTGCAGGCGCTGCGGCAGCAGCAGGAGGAGCGCCGAGGGCTGCAGGAGCGGGTGGGCAGCCTGCAGCACGCCCTGACCCGCACCCAGGGCGAGAAGCGGGAGGCCGAGCGCGTCGCCCTGCGCCTCGAGAAGGACAAGAGCGCCCTCAAGAAGACCCTGGATAAGGTGAGACACCCCCCCCCCACCCTGGGCAGCACCCTTGGGTGCCCAGAACTGCCTGCAAATCAACCCCAACCCCCTCAAACCCGCTAATTAACCCCCACGGTTTAATTCTCCCACCATAAACCATCCTCAGTGTGTATGTTGGGTGCTGCTCCCCACCCCCCCTTATACATCCCTCTGGCTTCTATATGTATATCGTATGTAAACGAGGGGCTGCTGTCCCTGCTCTGCTCTTGCTGGGAAGGTGGAGCGGGAGAAGCTGCGGACGCAGGAGGACTCGCTGCGGCTCTCGGCGGAGAAGGACCGGCTGGGGCGTTCGCTGGGCACGGCCGAGCGGCAGCTGGCGGAGGCGCAGCAACGCATCCGGCTGCTGCAGGTGGGGTGGGGGGTGGCTGGGGGGGTGTAGCACCCCTTTGGGTGCTGCCCGCCTGCTGGATGTGCCTGTTGGGTGAGGGAGGATGGCGCTGGGCTCTTCTGGGGGGTTCGGATTGGTTTGGAGGGATGCTGGTGTTTGTATTGGGATGATGCTGGGCTCTTCTGGGGGTTCAGCCCAATTCTAGGGAGAGGCTGGTGCTCGTACTGGGATGGTACTGGGATCATTCCTGAGCTCAGCCCAGTTTGGAGGGATGCTGGTGCTTGTACTGGAATGGTATTGGCATTGTTTCTGGGCTCAGCCCAGTTCTGGGGAGATGCTGGTGCTTGTAGTGGGATGGTGCTGGGCTCTTCTGGGGGTTCAGCCCAGTTCTGGGAAGAGACTGGTGCTCATACTGGGATGGTACTGGGATCATTCCTGGGCTTAGCCCAGTTTGGAGGGATGCTGGTGTTTGTACCGGGATGGTACTGGGATTGTTTCTGGGTTCATCTCAGTTTAGAAGGGTGCTGGTGCTTGTACTGGGATGGTACTGGGATTGTTTCTGGGCTCATCCCAGTTCTAGGGAGATGCTGGTGCTTGTACTGGGATGATGCTGGCCCATTTCTGGGCTCATCCCCGTTTGCACTTGCTGGGCGATGCTGGCACTCACACTGGGATGACACTGAGCTCCTTTTGGGGTGCTCTGCAGCCCAGGGAGATGCCAGTGCTTGCACCAGTATGATACTGGGCTCTTTGTGGGGCTCAGCCCAGCTTGGGAAGCTGCTGGCGCATCCACAGGGGGTGATTCTGGGCTCCTCCCAGTTCCCAGGGATACCAGTGCTCACGGGGGTGGGGGGTACAGGGCTGTTTTTTGGGGTGCCAAGCCCAGCCCTGCCCACCCAGGCGCAGGTGTCGGCACTGGAGCACCCCTCTCCGCCGCGCCCCGCGCCCTCACCGTCACCGCAGCGCCTGTGCCTCACCCAGCTCCAGACCCCGCGGGCGCTGGAGACACGTCACCACGACCCCCAAGAGCAGGTAAGGGGGGGGCAACACCCCCCTTGGGGTGACAGGGGACACACCCCAGGGTGGGATACCAACGCTTGCATTCCCCTCTCCGCAGCTGAAGGGACAGGAGCTCCGCCGTCACCCCACCAGCATTTAGGGCCCCTCAGCACAGCCCGCAGAGACCCGCACAACTCATCACACGGGTGAGGAGGGAGGGGGTGGCAAACCAACCCCAGCCCCCCCCCTGCTCCAAAACACCCCGCCCCCCAATATTCCCCCTCCAGTCCCTTTTCTGGGGCAGATCAATGCACTTTACCCCCCGAGACGCTGATGCTCGTGGGGGTTTTATACAAGTTGGGGTGCTGGGGGAGGGGGGGGGTGTTTCCTCCTTTTTTTCTACTGCAATTTTTAACAAAAAGAATGGAAATCACCTTTTTTTTTAAGCTCACCCCAATTTATCCCCCCCCCGACCCTCACAAGTCCTACCCCTCCCTGAGCCTTTTTTTCTAACCACCCCCCAACTCTGTTTTGGGGAGTTTTGGGGGGGTTTTTAACCAATAGTGGGAGTTTTATATCACAATTTATAGAGTTTGGGGGTTCTTAGTGGAAAAGTGCCGGTTTGGAGGGTGGGGAGGGCTTTGAGTGGGACCACCCCTCTTCCCCCCCTCACCCTGGGCACTATTAAATGGGGAGAAATCCCAATTTTTGGTGTGTGAGGGGTTTGTTTTCTTGCACGCGGTGTAGGGGGGGCTACACGTGGTGTAAAGGGGCTGCACAGTGTGTAGGGGGGCTGCACACGGTGTAGAGCAGCTACATGCTACATGAGAACTACACATTCTGTAGAAGAGGAGCTACACCTTGTGTAGGAGAGCTACATACTGTGTATAGGAGAGCTACACACTGTACACAAGCACTACACACTGTACATGATACCTACACACTGTAGAGGAGAGCTGCACACTGTTTATGAGAGCTACACACTGTACACAAGCACTACACAGTGTGTATGAGAGCTACACACTATACACAAGCACTACACAGTGTGTATGAGACCTACACACTATACACAAGCGCTACACACTGTGTATGAGAGCTACACACTGTGTATGACACCTACACACTGTAGAGGAGAGCTGCACACTGTTTATGAGAGCTACACACTGTACACAAGCACTACACACTGTATGAGACCTACACACTGTACACAAGCGCTACACACTGTGTATGACACCTACACACTGTAGAGGAGACCTACACACTGTGTATGAGAGCTACACACTGTGTATGACACCTACACACTGTAGAAGAGACCTACACACTGTACACAAACACTACACACTCTGTATGAGAGCTACACACTGTACACAAGTGCTACACACTGTACACAAGTGCTACACAGTGTGTATGAGAGCTACACACTGTATATGAGAGTTCCACACTGTATATGACACCTACACACTGTAGAGGAGACCTACACACTGTGTATGAGGGCTACACACTGTACACAAGCACTACACACTGTATGAGACCTACACACTGTACACAAGCACTACACACTGTGTATGACACCTACACACTGTGTATGAGAGCTACACACTGTACACCAGTGCTACTCATGGTGTAGAAGAGCTGCACACCGTACACTACACCCACAACCCCCAACTCCAAACCCCTCCTCCCAAAATCATCCCATTCCCAGGGCTGGATGACTGGGAATGGCTCAAACTGCTGGAATCTCTACCCCCCCCCCCTTGGAAAAAATCACACTCCCCTCCCCAAAAACCATGAGAAGCCCCCCAAATCTGTCATTACCCCCCTAAATCACACATATACCCCCATATCAGACAATCCCCCCAAATCAGACCTCCCCAAAATCACACATACCCCCTCAAATCTGAAATTACACCCCCAAACCAGACATACCCCCCTATATCAGATATCCCCTTCCCCAAATCACACATACCCCTCCCCAATCAGACATTACCCCCCCAAAATCACACATACCCCTATATCAGACAACCCCCCTAAATCAGACCCCCCCCAAAATCACACATACCCCTCCCAAATCTGAAATTACCCCTCCCAAACCAGACACCCCCCTCCCCAAATCACACATACCCCTCCCAAATCAGAAATTACCCCCTCAAATCAGACAAATACCCCTCCCAATCACCCATACCCCCCCAAATCACCCATCCCCCCCCCCCCAAATCACCCATACCCCCCCCAAATCACCCATACCCCCCCCCATCACCCCAAAAACCAGACAAGTCGGGAGTGGCAGCGACCCTTCCGCTTTATCTTTTGGATACTCTATGTAGAAAAGGGGGTGTCAGGGGGGCTCTCACCACCCCCCCCTTTACAATATAATAAGGAAAGTCATAAAAATACCCCCCCCACCCCCCCTCCCCCCCCCCCTTTTTAATTATTATGTGCACAAAAACCCCCCAAATTGGATATTTTTTGGTTTTCCTTTTATGCTCTTTCATGCACGGTTCCTTTAGCACCACGGTGAGGCTCTGGAGCAGGATGGGAAGGGGGTGGGATGGTGGGATGTGGGTGGTGAATTTGGAGGGGTGGGGGGGGGAGAGGGCATGTGTGGGGGGGTGTTGGAGAGGGGATGTGGGGGGGGAATAGCCCTGGAGCTCAGCATCCGCCGCAGCTGCGGGCGCAGGATGCGACGACGGTTTGGCAGAGCCCGCTGGTGGCCATCACCCCACACTTGGAGAACTTGTCCCTGCAGAGATCGGCTGTGGGAAAGAAATCCAGGGATTTGGGGGAGTTGGAGGAAGCAAGGAAGGATTTAACCCCCCCCACACACACACTCCCCCATGTACTGGGATGGTACTGGGATTGCTTCTGGGCTCAGCCCCGTTCTAGGGAGATGCTGGTGCTTGTAGTGGGATGGTGCTGGGCTCTTCTGGGGGTTCAGCCCAATTCTAGGGAGAGGCTGGTGCTGGTACTGGGATGGTGCTGGGATCATTCCTGGGCTTAGCCCAGTTTGGAGGGATGCTGGTGTTTGTACTGGGATGGTACTGGGATTGTTTCTGGGCTCATCCCAGTTCTAGGGAGATGCTGGTGCTTGTACTGGGATGATGCTGGCCCATTTCTGGGCTCATCCCCGTTTGCACTTGCTGGGCGATGCTGGCACTCACACTGGGATGACACTGAGCTCCTTTTGGGGTGCTCTGCAGCCCGGGGAGATGCCAGTGCTTGCACCAGTATGATACTGGGCTCTTTGTGGGGCTCAGCCCAGCTTGGGAAGCTGCTGGCGCATCCACAGGGGGTGATTCTGGGCTCCTCCCAGTTCCCAGGGATACCGGTGCTCACAGGGGCGGGAGGTACAGGGCTGTTTTTTGGGGTGCCAAGCCCAGCCCTGCCCACCCAGGCGCAGGTGTCGGTGCTGGAGCACCCCTCTCTGCTGCACCCTCACCGGATCGCCTGTGCCTCACCCAGCTCCAGACCCCACTGGGGACTGGGTGATGCTGCAGCAAGGCTGGGGGGGGGGCGAGGGGGGTAGCTCAACTCCCCCCCTCACCCCTCCGAAAGTGGGATGCTCGGAGCAACTTGGGGATTGCCTTCCTCCTCCTTCTCCCTACCATGGGAAATGGGGTGACCTGGATGGGGAAGACCCTCCCCCACCCCAGTTTGAGGGGGTGCATTCTTCCCCCCCCCTTACCTCGCAGCAGCTCTTCGTGGGCGCACACGGTGCGGACACAGATCTCCTTGTTGATGACATAAACCCGGCGGAGGCTGGAGGAGGAGGGAGGGAGGGGGGTTCAGTTCCACAGCAGAGGGGCTCCCCAAAATATTGGGGAGAGGAGGGGGTGTGTGGGGGGGAAGGATGCCAGGGAACCCCCCCCCCATCCCTTCCCCAGCTCACCTGTAGAAGCAGATCTCGTTCAGGCACTGCTTGCAGGGCTTGTGCACAGAGTAGAGCCTGGTGCAGGGGTACTGCTCCTCCCGGCAGTCTGCAAGGGGGAAAGGGGAGGGGGGGGGGTGGTTTTTTTGGGGGGGGGTTGTCTGGGGAATTCATAGGGAGAGGCCTGGCACCCCAAGGATGGGCTTGGCATCCACTCTCTGCATTACCCTCCCCAACATTAACGCCCTGGGCATGAGAGCAGCAGCACATCTGCAGCCCAACTGGGTGGAAAACTGCCCCCCCTGGGGTTTGGGGGGGACAGGAGCACTCACCAAGGGGTCCTGGCTCTGTGGGCTCAGTCTCAGGAGAAGCAGCTGTGTGGGGGGGAGGGGTGTGGGGAAAAGTGGGGAGGGGGAGGAGAGATGTTAGGGATGAAGCAGCAGCATCCTGCTGCCCTCTCCCTGAGTTTAGGGCTGGAGCATCCCTATCCCGGCACCCAAAGGTGCTCTGGGGGAAGGGGGGGAGCACAACCATGCTGAGGGTGCAGGGGAGGGATGGAGCCCCGAGGGGGGGTGGTTGGGGAGGGGGGGGGGCTGTCACCCACCTGGGGTTGGGGCTGGCACGATTTCCTGCTGGGATTGCTGCTGGGACTGGAACCGAAACTGCTCCTCAGGAGCACGAGGGGTGACATCTGCCAGGAGAGACAGACAGTGCAGGCACACCCCAAAAACCTGCCCCCCCCAAGCCCCCCAGACCCCCCAGCCAGCCCAGCATCACGCAGGGGAACCACTTACCATGATAGTCATAGTAATCCTGGATTTCTGGGGGATAAAAGAGAGCAGAGCTGAGGATGGGGTGGGGGGTGGGGGGGAAGACACCCCATGGGGACTGGGACTTTTCAATGAGCTCCCCAAAATGCTGCAGCCAGGCTGAGCAAGGGGAAGACACCCTCTGCCCCCCCCCCCCCCCCCCCCAAAACACCCCTGGAATGAACCTGGGCAGCATCCCACCAGGGTTTGATGGGGTTTTGGGTTGGGTGGGGTTTTTTTTAATAAGCTTAATAAAGGTTTAAGAAATAATAGGGAGGGGGGAGGAGAGAGTCACATATGGGGGGGCTGGGAGGGGGTGGAAGGTGTCAGGAGGAGTTTGGGGGCAGGAGAAAGGGGCTGGAGCAGGGAGCATGGAGGCAGGAAGAGGTGATGTCAGACTGATGCATGTTTGGTCAGAGCAAGGGGGGGAGGGGAGAGGTGGGTGAAGCCCCCCTGCCCCCAGTCAGGGTCCTCTAACCTGATTGCTGGTCGTACTGGGAATATTGCACCGGCTCTGGGTAGGTGATGCCCTCAAACCTGCTGTACTGTCCCTGGACCAGGAGCACTGCTGAGGAGGAGAAGCATCACCAGGAGGGGCAGAGACACCCCCAGCCCAAGGATTTGGGGTTCCCTCCTCTGCCTCTCCACCCCCCAAAATACCATCCCACCATCATCCTTGGGGTGCTCAGCTCACTGACCCCCCCCACCCCCCAAACCCTGGGGGAGCTAATCCTGCTGCAGACCCCCCCTCTAACCCTAACCCAGCACGTGATCACACAGTCAGGATTATTTGGGGGGCGACGGGGCAAAAGACATCAAGTCACCCCCCCACACCCCAAGGCACCCCCAGGACCCACCCCCAGGACACAGAGTGATGCCCAATGGTCCATCCACTGCTGCATCCCTCCGCATCCTCCCGGGACACAGCACCCACACACAAAGTGACCTCAGGACCCATCCTGGGACAGGACAAATCTCTTCTATCCCCCACCCTCTGCTGCCCACCCCCCCCCCCCTCCCTCTTTCCCCCTCGGCCTCTCCTGCCTAATGTTTTCCAGCTGTTCCCTTGTGCAGAGTGAGTTTCGCCCAGAGTTTTCCTGGCTCCGGGAATGTCGCTCCCTCCCCGTTTCCATCCCGCCTTTGCCAGCCCCCCTGGGGGGTTACAAATATAATTTGGCTGGATGCTGTCCCAGCCCTGAGGTGCCAAATTTGTGCCAAGCTGTGGTGCCACATCAACATCCCCAAAGCAGGGGTGGGGGGGGGGGGAACTCTCCATGAGAGGGGTGAATTTTGGGGTGTAATGGGCCAGGAGGTGAGTGCACCAGAGGGGTGCAGGTATCTGAGCATCGCTGGGGAGGGCTTGGTCAGCTCCTGGGGTGTCACCTCACCTTGAGGACCCCCCCCCGAGGAGGTGCCACTTACCTGGGAGACACAGCAAGAAGAGCCCCACTGCTCTCATCCTGACGGCAGCGACGGAGGAGCAGCGCAGGCTGGGATGCAGCCGGGGTCTGGATGGGGCAAGAGGGAGACAGAGGGGTTTGGGGAGGGGTATGTGTGTGTGGGTGTGTTTAATGCAGAGCAACCCCTTGGTTCCCCATCCTCTTCATCAGCCCCTCTCTGTGTCCTCACCACCCCCACCCCACACCCCCAGTATGATGCTTGTTCAAAATAACAATTAAATCCAATCAAATCAACAAACCCTAAAAAAATAAAGACACCCTGCCCCCCCAAAAATAAAGCCAGGCTGGGCTCCCTGGGGAACTGCCCTGAAATATCTGTGGGGGAGGATGGGGAGTGAGAAATGCTGGGCTGGCTGAATCACTGCCACAAGGACAGACATCTGGAACCCCCCCCAGGGATAACAGCCCCGTGAGAGGGAGCTTTTGGGGCTCCTCTCCTGGGTTTTACCACCCCACTCCTTGGGAAAGGAGCTTAAGGGGGGTGGGGGGGGTGGGAAAGGAGCTTATTGAGGGGGTGTCCCCACTGCTGGGGGGGGATGCTGCGTTTGCTTGGGCATCCCTTAAAGCCAAGGGGCTGGGAGATTTGGGGAGGGAAAAGCTGCTTTCAAGAAACAATCCCTTTGGATTTGGCAGCCCCGGGCGCTGGCGGCTCCTCGGTGCTTTCCAAGCAGGGATGTTTCCTGCCCAACGTCTGCTTTCCCCGGCGGGGACACGGGCCAAGGCGGCTGTGCCGCCGGTGAGCCGGGCCCCCTGCCCCGGCCTGGCTGGCAGGGACCCATCACCAGTCCCCCTTCCACCCAAACCAGCTCCAGCGGGGGGTGGGGGGGGAAATGGTGGGGAAAACCCCCAAAATTCCCCCTTCAAAATCCACCCAAACGCATCTGGCTGTTGGGGATCAGCATTCCCAGTACCCTTCCTACTGGTACTATTCCTACTGGTACCATTCCTTGGCCACACTGGCCCTACTGCTGGAGCAGGGAAACTGAGGCACGAGTGGAGATAAGCAGGTATGATGGGGGAACATCAACCCCACCCCACCCCCCTCCTCTGGGCACCCACCTTTGAGTGTAGCACCTGGAGATGGGAACACGGCTCCAGCCCCTCACAGCAACAGTCCTGCTGGGTTTAAGGCTGTGGGGGAAGGCGAGGTCACCCACTGTAGTGTCACCACGGCATCTTCCAGCCCCTCCACGTCCCCAGAGCCCAGCATCCTCCAGCGCCCTCACGGCACCACCACCACGGCTGCTTCCCCAGGGCACCACATCCTCCTCCAGCCCCACGCTTGTGGGTACCGGAGATGCTGCCAAGGGACTTCCAGACCCTTCTCCCAGTTTTGGGAACACCAAAGTGTTGGGTGCCTACAGGAGCTGGGATCCGGTAACCCGGCTCAGCCGACACCCCAAGTTGGGTGGTCCCAAAGGAAGCGCCCAGCGCCTCTCCATCACCCACCAGGATGTGGGGTCCCTGCCGACCGCAGAGCCTGGGTTGAACCCAGGCCAAGCGTGTTTTATCCCGGATCACACTGGGATGAGCGAGCTGGACACACGGCCCCAGGCTCAGAGGGGGTCTGGAGGGTTTATCCAGCCTTTGGTTTGGGGAGCAGCTGGGTGCTGGCCAGGATGAGGCCACTACAGGGGGGGCTTGGGGCTCCCTATCCTGACCTTCACCATGTCTCCAGCTGCCGGGATCCCACTGGATGCCGACGCCAACATCCCACGGCCCCAAATCACCCGGCTCTGGCGCCAGCAGGGCCCCGGGGCCGGCTGGACACCCATCTCTGGGGACACCATGCTCCCACCCGCGCCGGCAGCCCCGAGGACACGACCCGTGCCTGAGGCCCAGCCCGTCGGGCCCAGGGCCCCCTGCAAGGCCCAAGGCTCCTCTCGAGCTCTAAATCCCCCGGAATTTTCCCCAAACTCAGAGGTTCTTGGCCTGAGCTCGTGGGGTTTGGCCGGGGAACGGGGACAGACGGGTCACGTCTTCCACCACCAGCGATGCCAGCACTGTCTGCTCCCAACGAGGACCCCCCCCCCCCCCCAAGACACCCACCACCACCTCTCACCCCAACCAGGGCCCCACGCCGAGGGTCACCGCGTCACCTTCCTCCATCCCAAGAGGAGACCACCTTCACCCTCCTCCTCCTCCTCCTCCTTCCCACCTTGGGCTTTTCCTACCACTAAAACAACCCCAAACCAGACACCCCAAGGTGTCACATCCCCCTCCCCTCCATCACCCCTCACATTCCCCCCCCTCCCTTCCCCATCCCAACCCCTCTCCCCTCCGCTCAGGGGTCCGGCCACTTCAACCGCGCCAGATGTTTTTGCAACTGCACATCTGGGAACAATCAACCCCGAAGAAAGAACACCACAGTCTCTCCCTTTCATTCCCTAAACCCCACCTTCCCCCAGCCTTTCCCCCCTCCCCCAGCTTCTTCTTTTTCCTCCCTTTTTCCTTTCTTTCCACACATCCCCCCCCCCCCCTTTCCCAAGCTCTCCAGTTGCCAGTGTGGGAGAACAAAGGGAATATGAAAGGAGTCAATTTTTGGAGGGGGTGTGTGTGTGTGTGTGTGTGTTGGCCCCCAACCAAAGGTTTTAAATAAGAGAAACCCGACCCCAACCCACCATCCTGAGCCCAAACTTCTTCTCCCCATCCCTGTTTTCACACGTTACATTTTCCTTAGGGGCCCGTCCCCCCTTCGGAGGAGGGTGAGGGGGGAATAAATCACAATAGTAAAATATTCCCTTTCCCAAGGTCTCTTTCCAGGATGGAGTGGTGGGGGGGATATATATAGAGACAGCTTCCTTCAGGCTTTAGGGTGTTGAAAAACTTTCTGAAGTGGGTAAAAATCTGCTGTAGCAGCTGTCAGGCTGCAGAGATGGGGTGTCCCCCCCACCCCCCATCCCAAACCTTCAGTACCCCAAAAAATAAGGTGGTTTTTTCCCCCCTTTTTTAGGAAATTAAGAAGGTTGAAAAGAGCTTCCCGAGAGCTCGCCTGCCCCGAGGGATGGAGGGTTTTAAGGTGACTATGCAGAGCCCCAAAGATGGGGGGGGGGTGGTTTAATCTCTATGGGGATGCCCCCCCCCCCCCCCCCAGCATCCCTATCTTGATGTGGAGAGGGGGATGGAGAGGGGAGGGGGTGTCCTTACCGCTCTGGGTGTCGGTGCTGGCTCTGCCCTTGCCCACCGCCTTGGTCTCTTCTCTCCGCTTCCCAAAACTCCAAAAGGAGAGTTTTAAAAAGAGAGAAAAAAAAAAAAAAACAAAAACCCAAAAAAAAACCCCCCCACACCAACCCCCACAACTCCTACCTCCACCATGGGGGCTCCGCTGGGTCCTAATGCCACACCTGAGCCGGCCCCTTCCTCCTCCTCCCAACCCGCTGCCTGCTGGGGGGGGTGGGGGGGGAGAGGGGGGCGGGAGGGGGGTGGGGGGAAGGACCATAACAATTAAAACTATGCATGTAATAACATCAATGAGCGCACCCCGCTGGGCAGCAGGGATCAAGGGGAGGGTGGGTTTAGGGGTTTAAGGGGTTTATTTTGGTTTCTTTTGGGTGGATGGGTTTTAAAGGGAGAGGGAAGGGCGGGGGGAGGAGGATTTTTGGGCAGCGCCGAGCACACCGGTGCGGTTTAGGTGGGGTTTTGTGCTGCTGTGGGGCTGGCATCAGGTCATCACTCCGTGATCATGGATAAACAGTAAAATTTGAGAGCCCCCCCCACCCCCCCCCCCCAGCTCTGCTACTCCTGACTCCAAGCTTGCCACTAGTTCCATCTCTGTGTGTCCATCCATCCAGCCCCCCAATCCCACCCCCCACCCCCTCACAGGGATGCTGTGACCCCACAGCAGATTTAAAGCTTTACCTCAGGATGGAAGGGGAAAAAAAAAAAACCCTTAAAATAATAAAAATCCCATTTTTCCTCCCACCCCCCCCCCCCCCAGCCAGGGTGAGGATGCTGGAGCGGATCTGCAGCCCCTGCGTGGCGGTGGAGCTGACCGTGGGGCCCTCTTTTCCCCAGCCTGCTGGCAGCTTTCCGGAGGACATGGGATGCTGGCTGCATCCTGGGGAGGCTGGGGATGCTCCCCCCCAAAAAAAAATCCTTCAGCCCCATCAGTGACACCCAGCCTGGTGCTGGGGGGGTGGGGTTCAAAACACCCTGCAAGTTTTAAGGCATGTTCAAAACTGGTGATGGAGCAAAGGGAGGGTGCTCGGGGGGGGGGGGTTGGGATAGAGGAGGAACCACTCCAGAGATGTCCATCCATGGGCACCAGGATGGGGATGAGCAACAGGGAGGAGGTAGAGGAGATTTTCTTTGCCAGTGAGACAGGATTTCACCCATGAACGGTACCACTGAGGTAGGAGGGACCCTACAGCTGGGAGAGGGTCTGGCTGCTCCCAAAACCACAGAGAACACAGAGTTTCACACGAGGAGGAGGAGCAGGGAGGGTTGGAAAGGTGTTTCCCCTCACACCCAGCCTAGTTTTCCACCCCAAAGGATGGAGAAACCCATCCAAACACCTCCAAACACAGCTCAGAGCTGCTCCCACCTCTCCCAAACCCCAGCACCATCCTCATCCCCAGCCCTGTCACCCTCTAACCAAGGGCAGGGGCTGTGTTAATAATTAAACAGGGTTTGTGACACCCCCCCCCACCCCCTCCCTTGGAAACCAGCCAAGGAAAACACCCCAGTGCTGGAGGAGGTGGTGGTGGGGGCACACAATGATTGGGATGGGGACACTCTGAGGTGCAACTGGGTCCCCCCCACCCCTCAAACACGGGTCTGGAGGGGGTCGTGCTGGTTGGTTTTAGGGTTTGGATATTATTTTACTTCATTTTCCCTCCCCCCACACCCCCCCCTTTTTTTTTTCTCTTTTCCAGGCTTGGGAAGGCTGGTTTAATAACTCCAACCTTGGCTGGGATTCCAGGAAACCTCTTACCTCTGCTTGTGCCTCATTTCCTGATCTAATCCCCGGCTCCCAGAGGGCAGAGAGGCGCCGACGGCGTTCCGAGGGGGTTTCAGCTTTCTGGGCAGGCAGCAAAGAACCAGCCTTTGGATCCAAGAGCTGGGCTTGGAGGCAGCCAAAAAATAACCCCCTCCCTGGGAAGATTATCTAGACACATCCCCCCCATCTCTTCCTCCCTGGGATGGGGTCTTCCCCTTTTGGGATGCGGCATCTCCATCTACCGGCTCTTCATCCGTTGAAGGAGTGAGGCTATGCTGCCTTGGTGAGGACACCTGGGGTGGTATTTCCAGGGATAATTATCATTTTTCTAGGAATTTCCAGCAGGAAAAGGGTTACTGACTCAGTTTGGGGTGCTGGGTGCCTCCCTTGGCTTCACTCTCCACTTTCACGCATCGAGGGGAGAGCATCCTCCACCCTAAACAATGAGACGCCCCTAAAACCTCTTTCACCCACTCCCCCCTCATCGCTCCCCCTCCCCATTATCCCCCCCCAGCTGTTCACCCATGAGCAAAGTGGTCCAGAAAAATAAGTGTTAATTTATTAGACAATGCTCAACGACAGCACCATACGGGACCCCGAGAGCCGTGTGTCACGCTCCCCAACTGCCTTGACACCCTGATGTGCTGGAGTAGAGTTAAAAATAAAGGTATTTGGGGTGTTTTGGGGTGGTTTTATGGGGTTTTGGCGGTTGTTTCTTTTCCTTCTAATGCTACAAATGTCCCATCCCAGAGGAGAAGGGCTCTGTGGGAGCATCGCAAAGCGGAGAGGATGCTCGTGGCAGGTCCCTGGGGTGTTGGGAATGAGCATCCCCCTTGGCAAAGCCAGAGATGGGATGAGGGGGTTGTAAACGGTTCCTACACATCTAGAGCGACCGCGGCGGGAGGTGGATTGGGGGGTGGGGGTGGGTGGAGGGGGTGGGGGGTGTGTTTCACAGTGAGCAGAGACGTGAGGAGGCCGGGGGTGGGCGTCCTCGCTGTGAGATGATCAGGGAACCTCTTCCCAGTGGGTTTTGAGGAGAGGTGGGGGGGAAAAGGGAGGTGACACCCCTCCCCCAACCCTGGGAAACAGTACTGGTGCCCAGTGATAGGGAGACAGGTTGGAGCGGGACAGGGCTGGGAGGGATGGAGCTGGGCTGGGGCATGTCTCTGCTTCTTCCCTGACCTTCCTTTCCCAACCAGCATCTCCTCTTCTTCCCAACCTTCTTCCTGCCCCTCCCCAGCATCTCCTCTTCTCATCCACGTGCAAACTCCCAGCGCTGAGGGTTCTCCCCAGGAGAACCTGCCCCATCTCACCCCTTGCTGGGCCAGGGGAAATAAATAACCAGCGGCATCGGCCGAGGGCCAGCGGGCAGGAGCAGGGCCCCACACCAGCTATCTCACAGCGATGGACAGCTTGGGTGTAGCAAAGAGTGGTTGGTTGAGGGGTGGCCAGGATGGGTGCTGCTGGCTCAGCTCCTTCTCCAGCCTCTTGAAAATCTTCTTGGATGCTTTTTTCCGGCGCAGTTTGCGGAGGCAGCTGAGCAAACCGTGGTCCAGGGCGGTCTGCAGCAAAGATATGGAGGGAGGGAGAAGGAGGGAAGGGGTTTTGGGGAGGCTGTGGACCTTGAGGGGAGGGGTAGAGCTGATGCTAAGGTGAGCCCTGCATGGGTGCTGGAAAAGAGGGTGGTCAGGCAGATCCAAAAGCGTGACACGTGTCCCTTGTGTCCCCCCCCCCACCCCATCACCTACCTCCAGCACGAAGGCAGTGAAGAAGTTGAGGGCAGCAATCCCCAGCAGCAACAGCTTGAAATTCAAGTCATCGATGCTCTGCAGCTTCAGCAGGGTTTTGGGGAAGCCCAGGGGGTACAGGGTTAACCATATCATGAGGCCAAAGAGGAGGATGAGGACGACCAAGAAGAGCACTGAGTGTGGGAAGGAAGAGGGTTAAGAGGAGGATGGAGGTTTGAGGTCTCTCTTCATGTATGTGGCCAGCATCATCCTCACCGTTGGTGTAGAGAGGCTCCCGAAACGGGTACCCCTTGGACATGGCAACGGCCAGGATGAGGTACTGGAACCCAGTGATGCAGAAGAGGACAGTGTTCTCATAGTTGGGCAGGTTCTGGGGAGCTGTCACCGTGCTGTTCAGCGGCACATACCTGAGCCAGGCAGGGATGGGGGGAGTGGAGGAAGCCAGAAGCAAGGAGAGAGTCTCAACACCAACCCCTCACTCTCTGGGCATGGTGACTGGATGCATCCATGATGCCAAAACCAAGGAGAAACACCCAGGTTTTGGTGCTCATCCTCCACGTGAAGCCAGGGTCTCTTACCAGCTCTGCGAGATGGTGATGAAGTAGCTGAGGACTTGCACGGTGATGAGCAAAGCTGTTTGGAGGAGCAGACTGCCCAGCACCAGGATGCTGATCAAGGCTCCTTGGGGACGCTCCGCTCCCAATTCCTGGGCGGGACCGGTGCGACCCATCAGCACGGCCACGGTGGTGGTGATGATCAGGTCGAAGAAGAGGAACTGGAAATCGCTCAGGTTGGTGTTGATCTGGGGAGGAGAAACCACCCCAGAGGAGGAGTGGAAATGGAAGGAGGGGGGGTCACAAGCCAGTGGGGAGACACGGGGACCCAGTGGGGAGACACGGGGACCCAGTGGGGAGACACGGGGACCCCCAGGGCATCCCCCCAGCGCCGTGAGGACTCACTGTGTAGAGCAGCAGGACGGACACGAACTGCACCAGGCTGTACAGGGCCATGTACTTAAAGACTCCAAAGGAGGTGACCAGCGAGCACCTGCCCTCCCTGCACAAAGAGCCACCACACCCCTCCCGTGGGTTGTCCCAAAACGGGATGGGGACTCTCATGAGACCCTTCCCGCCTCCCACCTCCCCTCCAGCCCTGCCAGGGGCCGCTCACCGGATGAGGGTGGGCACGCACTGGATGTTGGGCACACGGGAGGTGAAGGGTGAGGCCACCGACGCCTCCGCCTCCGACAGCGAGACGCCCACGTCGGCCGCCTTCAGCGCCCCGCAGTCGTTGGCGCCGTCGCCACACATCCCCACGCAGTAGCTGTGGGGAGACAGGATGTGACGTGTCGTGACAGCACCGGGGAACAAACCCCCAAGGTCTTTCAACACTGCACCCCCCCCTCCCCCATTCGGGATAACCCCACAGCCAGGAGAGCTGCCAACGCCTGCAGTTGTGTCCAGTGCTGGGCTCCCTGGTGTAAAAAGGACAGGGATCTCCTGGAGAGAGTCCAGAGAAGGGCTACGGAGATGATGAAGGGCCTGGAGCATCTATCCTGTGAGGAAAGGCTGAGAGAGCTGGGGCTGTTCAGCCTGGAGAGAAGAAGATTAAGGGGGGACCTAATTGGTGTTTACAATTATCTTAAGCATGGGACGCAGGGGGAATCGGCCAGCCCCTTTTCAGTGTCTGTGGGGACAGGACAAGGGGCAATGGCTGCAAATTGGAGCACAGGAAGTTCCACAGCACCATGGGGAGGAACTTTTCCCCAGTGAGGGTGAGGGAGCCCTGGGACAGGCTGCCCAGGGGGTGTGGAGTCTCCTTCTCTGGAGAGATTCCAGCCCCATCTGGACACCGACCTGTGCAGTATGAGCTGGGGAGCTGCTTTGGCAGGGGGGTTGGACCCCAGGAGCTCTCCAGGGCCCTTCCAACCCCTACAACTCTGGGATTCTGTGTGATTCTGCAGCACGTCAGAGGCATCCCCAGGCAGAGTACCAACCCACTCGCCCCCCTCCCCGACCTCCAGCCCTTGGGGCTGGGGGGGGCTCACTTGAGCTCTTGCAGGCTGCACACAAGCTGAGCCTTCTGGTCAGGCGACATGCGGGCGAACACGGTGGCTCGGATGAGGATCTGCCAAGGAGGGAAAGCTCCAGGTTTGTGTCACAGCATCCCCCTGCACCCAGGAGCCCAGCATTGCAGCATCCCTGTGCAGCCAGGAGCCCGGTGTCACAGGATCCCCACGCAGCATCCCTGTGCACCCAGGAGCCAGGTGTCACAGGATCCCCACGCAGCACACCCAGGATCCTGGCTGTTTTGAACTTTGCCAGCTCAGTGGGCACAAGGGGAGGACAAAACACCACCACCCCACCAAACCCTCATGGCATTTTGGGCTGGAGCTTGGAAGCCCCAGCATGAAACCCAGGTGAGACAAACCTTGCTGGGGGGTCCTGCCGCTGCGGGACTCACCTTGGGGAGCAGGTCAGGGAAGTGCTCACACACCATGGCAAAGGATTTGCCATTCAGGGCGAAGTGGCAGGGCTGTGGCTGGAGGAAGCCGCTGTCACCTCGGCGCTCACCCTGCCGAGCAAAACATCTCCATCTTCTGCAGCAGGGCTTCAGCTTGCTCCCAAATCCCAGCTGAGCTGCACCTTGCACCCCCCAAGGGAGCCAGAGCTACAGCAGCTCCTCTCAAACCTCAATTTCGGGCATATAAACCATGGCATTTTGGGTAAAAAACACCCCTCATGCCAAGCCTGAAGCAGGAGCTCAGCACCACGGTGCCAGCAGCATCTGAGGAGCATGTTTGGAGCATCCTGGAGAGAAAGTGGAGCCCTTCCCTCCAGGAAACACTCAGGAAGGGGCAGAGCCGCAGCCCTAATTGCCTCTACAGGTAACGATGCTGGGAAGAGAGCCCTGCAAGGGCTGGGGCAGCTCAGGGTTTACAACCCCACCTGAACCCCGGGGACTCACCTCGGGCTGCTCTTCGCCCTGGGAGGGCTCAGCGAGGAGGAATTTGAGGGCGGCGGGTTTGTCGTGGCCGGGCGGGGAGGCGTTGACAAAGATCACCCGCTCGTCTGGCTCCACCATCCGGCACCCCCTGGCCACGTTCACGGCTGTCAGCATGTTGTCTCCTATGGAAAGAGGCAGCTGAGCACCCCTGGAGTTTGCCAGCCAGTGCCGGCGTGGCTCAGTCCTGACACATCCCTTATCCCTCCCCACTCACAGCCACGCTGAGGGGCCTTTTGGTTCCCTTTTTTGGGGGGAGAGCTCCAAAAAGCTCATCCCTGCCCTACCCCAAATGCAGGCAGCACCTCCAAACCCCAGCAGGGTCACTCACCGTGCTGGGAAGTGCCTGGGGATGATGCCTGTGCTCCCCAACGCTGGCTGCACGGACTGGGGTGCTCACTGTACATCAGCTTATGGGATGGGTGGTGGAGCCGTGAGCAGTTCTGCTGCCTAAACCACCCACCCCAAGCCTTGGGTTCACACTGCACCCCCAAAAGTGGACCCTGCACCCTTCCACACCCTGCTCGCCCTCAGCAATGCCAACAAACCACAGGGATGCACAAAACCCAGGGTTGGGGGTCCCGGCTGTGCATCCCAGCTGCTCCAGGCCCCTGGTTTCTGGTAGAGGAACCCACCACCCTTCTCAAGGCACCAAGGGTCACCTGCATCCCACCTCCTCCCTGAACCCAGCATCCCAGTTCCCCTCGAGGGGTCACCTGTCACCATGACGGGGCGGATGTTGGCGTTCCTCAGGAGGCGAATCGCGGGCGCGGACTCGGGCTTGAGGACGTTCTTCATGACCAGGAACCCCAGGAAGGTCAGGCTGCTCTCCACAGAGTCTCTGCAGGCACCCAACGAGCCATCCAACACAAGGCACGGAGGATCAATTGCCATAAAGAGCTAAAAATCCACCCCAGGGGGACAGCCAGCCATGGCTTTGGGATGGAGTGAGGGGTGTGGGGGGATGGGGTGCGCTGTGGGGCAGCGGGAGCATCCCGTGAAACACCCGGAGATGTGAACGGAGAAGGAAGTCATGGTACCAACCTGGGGAGCTGCAGGGCCTCCTCAAAGGTGCTCACTGTGCCCAGGGGTCGGTAAGCCAGACCCAAGACCCGGAACCCATCCGTGGTGTAGTGCCGCAGCACCTGGGAGAAATCCCCGGGCACTGCCGGCGGCGAGGGGGAAGGAGCCCCAGTTAAAGCAGGTCCTGGGTGAACGTGGTGAGGGGAGTGGGGGGGGGGCTTGAGCTCCTGCAGGACTGAAGGCTCCAACCCCCCTCCCCTGGCTTCCAGCTCCTGATTTCAGCCCCTCACTGTGGCTAATCCAAAGCCCTGTGGCATCGCTAAGGATGATTCCCCATAGGGTGAGCTGCAGGGATGCAGAGGGACGGTGGAGCAGGGGAAGGGACCCCCTGTTCCCCCCCAGCACATACCCGTTTCCTTCCGGCACAGGCTGGCCACCATCTCTGGTGCACCCTTAGCATAGACGTGGGCTGAGGCTTCTCCAGGCAGCTTGGCCAGGACACTCATCCTCTGCAAGGAGGAGGAGAAGGGGAAACGCCGGAGGATCCCCACAGGAGACTGGTGCTTCTGCAGAGGAGAGGGAGTGGGTGACAGGGATGGATGGGGAGGGTCCCCTTGGGAAAGGAGGGGTCAGGAAGCACAGTAAACCTTTTAGGGGGACAGGATGTGGGGGATCTGAGCCAACCTTATGCACAGGACTCACCCTGTCTTGTGGCTGTTCTTCTTCAGGCGGGGGGTTCATCACAGCCAAGACCTTCGTCCTGAACTGCTGGAAGGCAGGTGGGTCACCTTCCTCCTCCTCCTCCATCATCTCCAGGCGCTGAAACCAAGGCAGACACCAAGCTGGCAAAGCCTTCCCTCGCAAGCCCCCCCAGCCTCATCCACTGGTCTGAGACACCCCTTCTCTGTCCCACCGCTCCCCACTGCTCCATCCTACCCAACCAGTGGACTCCAGCATCTTGAGATCCACAGGGTCCCCGATGGGCTGCCCCCGCAGCAGCACGATGGCATGGCAGGCAGCCAGGACGTAGAGCAAAGGACCAGCGGGCAGGCAACGGGGCTCATGGATGATGGGTGTGAAACAGTTGTTCTCCAGTGGGACCACCCCCCAGACATCCAGACCTTCCTCTGTCAGGGTTCCGGTCTGTGGGAAGAGCACAGAGGGGTCCCAGCTCGTGTCCTCCATCCCTAAAACCGGGGATGGTGGTGGTGGGACTCACCTTGTCGAAGCAAACCAGGCGGATCTTCCCACAGAGGTTGATCCGGGGGGGGCTGATGCAGAAGATGCCCTGCTTCTTCAGCCTGTTCTGGGCGTAGATGGTGCCCACCGTCATGGCAGCCGGGAGAGCCGGCGGCACAATGACGGTGACGAGGTCGAGGGCGCGGATGATGATTTGCCCCACAGGAACCTGGCAGGCGATGGGGGAAGGGGGGGGGGTGTGGGGGGGAAAAGGGGTGGGCATCCCAACAGCTGCCTCCACCCGCAGCACCCGCGGGCTCGCTGGTCCCACCAGCCCTACCTGGTTTTTAACCAGGATGAGGATGCTGTACGCCGTGCCGACAAGCGCTGTGCGGGAGGGAAGGAGGGATAACGGGGTTTGGTTACAAAGCAAAGCAGCCCAAGGGTCGTGTTCGTCCATTTAAGAGGAGTTTGGCCACCCCTGGCCATGCCTCCACCCTCCTTCCCCGGCTCAGACATACCCAGGACGGCGAGGAACAGGACAAACTTCACAGCATCCTTGTAGAACTTGAAACTCACGGGTTTGGGGTAAAGGATGGAGGCGATGAGGTCCCCTTTGGCTGTGCAAAACCCTGTGGGAGGGGGAGGGAGGTGTGTGATGCTACAGCTCCAGAGGACGCAGCTTTACCCCTGCTCACCCCATTGACCCCGTTACCTGTGCGGGTCACCACGGCCAGCACATCTCTGCCCACGTAGGACTTGGCTTGGATCACCTGTGTCCCGCAGAACAGCGTGTGCCGACGGTGCTCCTCGGGGGAGTACACAGTGCCAGCTGCCTGGCTGCTGGCTGGGAGAGGGGTCTTCATCACTGGCACGCTCTCCCCTGCGCTCCAGGAACATCACAGAAGGAGATTTATCACCCAGAGAAGGAAGGAGGGGTGGGGGGGACGATCAGGATCCACCCAATCACCCAGGGAAGGAGGGATCAGGATCCAGGCTGGATGGGATGGGGCCAGTGAGATGCAAAGGGGATGTGGGGCTCTCACCTGTCAGCATGCTCTCATTGACCATGCACTCTCCCGAAAGCAGCGCGGCGTCACACGGGACCAGCATCCCATCTGCAGGGAGGCTGAAGCAATCGCCCGGCACCAGATCTGCAGAGCTCACCACCATCTCCTCTGGGAAAGGAGAAGAAAGAAGGAGGGTGGCTGTGCTCAGACACATCATCCCACCCCGATCAGCTTCCTGCCTGGAGCTCTCACCCCCCCTGGGCAGCACACTCACCTCCGCCGGGGCGACGGACCCGGACGCCCACAGACATCTTGGCCATGTTCTGCAGCGTGGAGCTTTGCTGGAAGAGGAGGAGTGGTTGGTTGGAGCCTGAGGGATGGGGAAGCAGCTCCAAGAGCCCATCAAAAGATCTCACGAAGGTGAGGGGCTGCAGATGAACACCACCCCCTCCCCTTTCCCAACTTGCGGAGGTCAAACGATGTGAGAAAAGGGGGTGTTTCCCCAGAGCTGCTGGTCCCAGCTCGGCCCAGCACCAACCTTCCTCGTCTCATAGAGGGACAGCCCTAAGGAGACGGTGGAGATGAGGAAGATGCAGGCAGCGTAGTAGTAATAGGCATCACAGACCCACAGCACGATGCTGAACACTTGGAAGATGTAGAAGGGATTGAGCACCTGGAAGGGAACCAGGAGGCAGAGGGGGGGGGTGTTTTGGGAAAGGGGGAGAGTTTCATTGGCCCATCAGGAGACAACCCCCCCAAAACCCCTCAAGTAACGGAGGGGAAGCCAGTTGTTCCCTGGGGATGGATTTTCTGGTCTCTCACACACTTCCCCAGCTCTGTTTCATGGTCTAGACTCCTGAGGATGCTCAGCCACCTCTGGACCCCCCTGGGGCTGCTCCTGTCCCAGCTACAGAGCAGGATAGGTCCCCCTCCCTGACTGTACCCACTCTGCCTCCTCCCATCTCTGCCCAGGCCGCCTCTCCCAAAGCCCTCTCCTCCCTGCCAGCATGGAAGGGCTCCTGACTAGGGACGTGGAGCAGGGGAAGGGACACCCCTAGGACATCCTAGCCCTTCCAAATACAGAGATGCACACCTCCTCCACCAGCAGCCTCGCGTAGGACTTGACTGGCACCTCGATGAGGTTTGGTCCATAGATCTTCCTTCTGCAAAGGCAAGAGAAAAAAGGAGGTGGGGATGAAAGCACACTAAGGAAGAGCTGTATCCCCATCTCAAGGGACCCTCACACTGCCCAGACCCCCCCAACAGGAGCCTGGCAACGTGGAGAGGCCAAGAAGGGGAATTCTGGCAATCTTCTGGTTTGGGAGAAGAAAAAAAACCAAAACCCTAAAGCCTCATAGTCCAAAGATTTCCAGGCCCTGGAAAAGTCCTGTTTGTGCTTCCCAGAGGCTCCACAAAGCTGCAAGATCCATACCTGGTGTTGTGGTCTTGCTGGTGGAGCCCAGCTTGGGATGAGTGGAGATCTGCGCAAGTCCAGGCTTCATCCAAGACGCTTTCCAAGGGGAAAGAACGGAGAGAAAGAGTCAAAATCAGCAGGAGCTCAGCCCAGCAGAACAAACACTGTGTCCAAGTCCTTAGGGACAAAAAACCCCCCTCCAACCCCCACCCCTTTGGAAAAAGGGGGGAGCATCTTATTCCCTGGCACCCGCTGCCGAGGCATGGGAACAAAAAGGGCACACAGCTCGGAGAGCCGGCAGCGGCACGGCATGGCGGGGAGCATCCAGCACGGCTGCCAAACCATGACACCCAGCTCCCCCCTACACAAAGACTGGGGGGGGAAGGAAGAGGGAGGGAGGGAAGTATCCCTGGGGATGGTCCCCAAAGGCTTTGGGTGCAGAGAAAAGCCCCAGTGTGGTTATGGGACTTCTTGATGGGGTGGTTTTAGGGGTGCAGGGAGAAATGGAGAGGGGGGCTGGGGGGAGTGAGAGCTACCTGACTTTGCAGTAGGCTTGCTGCCGCTCGATCCAGACGTAGCGCACGCCCTCGAAGAGGTAATACCTCAAGATGTTCTGCTGAGCAGAGCCAGTGGGAAAGGTCAGCTGGGAGGAGGAGACGAGGGCAGCCCCCACACCCAGGGGGGAGGATTTAGGCAGTGGAGTTGGGGATGGGGGTCTGCTGGTGTTACCTCTTCCTTCTCGTGGAGCCGGATGGTGTCCCGGCTTTCTTCTTCATCCACCACACCGATGGCGATGCTGGTCCTCCGGTCCTCCAACCTGGCTCCAGGGTGATGCTCCAGGCTGCTCAGGGTGCAAACCCAAATGTCAACCACCCATGGCCCCCTCCCTCAAAGCCCAAAGCAGCCACATCGTGGCTGGGACGTCAGCCTGGCTCACCTGCCCTCGCCCAGCACCTCCGTGCGTACCCGGGTGGTGAAGCACTGTCCGAACCGGTCCTGAAACACAGGCAGGGGGCTGAGATGTGGGGAGGGGGCAGCTCCCCATGTGCCCCCTCTGCTCCTTCAAACAGGGGCAGCGAGTCCCTGGCCACCCAGCTGGGATGATGGGAGGGAACGTAAAGCTCAGGCTGGCTGCAATGGATGGGGAAAGGGGAGAAGTTTTTCCTGGGATGGTAATTATTTTTCCTGGAACAGTAATTTTTTTTTTCCTGGGATAATAATTATTTTTTCATAGGATAATGACTTTTTCCTGGGATAATTTTTTTTCCTGGGATAATAATTATTTTTTCACAGGATAATGACTTTTTCCTGGGACAGAGGTGGGGGAGCATTAAGGAACACACCCAGGGCCATCCGGGGAGAGTGGTGGCAGAGCCTGACCCCCATCCCCAGACCCCCTGGACCCCTCCCCATGGACTCTTACTCTGATGACGAGCCAGTCGGCCTGGCTGAGGGCGCAGGGCTTGCACTTTGCCTGCACCTCCAGGCTCGGCTTCCAGTGGAAGAGGATGAGGAGCAGCCCAGCCGTCAGCACGGAGCACGCGTGGCACAGGGCCACCCGCCACGGTTTGGTCTGGTAGCCTGTCACCTCCTGCAAGCAAATGAGAAGGAAAAAGCCTTTATGGGGGCGGGGGGGGGGGGATGGGGGGGGGGGCTCCTTCACCAAATCAACTCAAATTCAGATTATGGAGCATCAAAGCCCTAAACTGATCTGAGCGCTGAGGCTCCCACTGGCATTTCACACCAGGTGGGTGGCAATGAGGTGGTTTTTGGGCTGGGAAAGCCCAAAGTGGGGGTAAATGTGTGTAAATGTGTGGTTCTCATGCAAGTCCCACCCTCCCCCTCCCAATTCCCTGAATGCACCTTCCTTCCCCAGACCTACCATGCGGGATCGATCGGCCTCGCGCTGCAGCGTCCCGTATCCCGGCCGCCGGCTTCCCAACAGCCTGCTGCTGTCTGCAAAGCCAAATGGGGGGGTGGGGAGGGGAACCCCATTAAGGGGAGTCAATCTGAGGGGTTATTTTAGGAGACGTCACGGTGATGGGCTCCCAGTCGCAGCAACGATGTCCCCACACTGGTCCTGGACTCGATGTCCCCATCCAGCCAGGCTGCTGGCAGAGCTGCTCAGGACCACCTCCAGCACGGCACAGGGAAAGGAGGGGGGAGGGATGCTGCCAGGGGGTCACGGGGCACCCCAGTACTGCCCGGTCACCCTCCCACGGCACGTGATGGTCACGCGAGCGATGCCAGAGGAGCCCAGGCAGAGCAGCTGGCACAGACCCAGTGCTCAGTGCCGGGGGGAGGGAGCGGGGCTGGTGCAGAGCCAGGGCCACGCGGGGAGGGCTCAGCTCTCCCAGTTGCTTTTCACACTCCTTGTGTCTCCCCTCTGCATGCCAGACACTAAATTTGAGGGGGTTTTCCCCCCATTTTTGTGATCCTCCAATTCCCACTGGTCTCTGCCACACGCTGATGCCCAGCCTGGGATACAGAGCAGGGCAGAGCCATCGCCGTAATCATTCCTGGTGGGATTTTAACAGCCACCCTCCATCCCATGGAGCCAAACCTGCTTATACCCTAAATCTGCTCTGGATGACGAGCCAGGACCTTAAAGCAGGAGCAGGGGGGGTACCATGGGGCATGAACCCAAACCCTCAGGGCCAGTAGATCATTTCCTGGACCGACTTAACGAATTACACAGCGGGAGGGTGCCTGTGCATCCATCCTCTGTGGGAAAAGCCACCCTGGCTGGATTCCTGCTGCCCCCCAAAAGCTCATCTGAAGGTGACAGCCCATTAATTAAAACCATCACCCTGCTTCTAATGACCATGGGGGACAGGGGCTCCAATATGCCAAGTGGCTCCACGTGCCGCCAGCTCCCAAAATGCAGCTGGGGCAGCTCCAAGGGAGACGTTTTGGGGTTGGGGAAGAGGAGGGAATGAGTTTGGGAGGAGGAGGGGTGGGTAAATGAACCCAGGGGGTGGTTTATTAAAACAAAAGGTCTCCCAGGAGCCAAACCAAACAGGAGCTGAGGGCCCGTGCCAGGGGGGATGGGATGCCAGGTTAAAGAAGGCTGGGCACGGGAGGCCAGGGAGCATGTTGCTGCCCCCCAAAAGCCCAGAACAAAGGGGAGGATGAGGAGGGAACCTCACACAAGAGCTGTCCACAGGGGAAAAGTATGTGAAGAACCTGAAAGCCACCCACTTTGCTTCCTGCACCTCCCTGAAGCAGGCAGGGGAGCGCACCCCACCTCTCTCTCCCTGCAGCAACCAAATCCCCCCCCGACTTTCCCCATCAAGTCCTTCAGCAGAGCACATGAACCCTTCCCACCCCGCAGCTCCACGGCTCTCACAAAACCCCATCCCTGTCCTCACTTGGGGGGGGGTTCTCACTTTCCTCCCCATCCCCTGGGCTGCTCCCCAAACCCCCGGGGAGCGAGGATGGGCTCTTCCCTCGACTCACCCACGGTGCCGTTATCCCCGCAAGCGGAGCGGGTCCCCGCTGGCTGGGATGGGATCGGTGGGGCCCCGGCATCACCTGCTCGCCGGCGGACGCGGACGTGTCCGGGAAGCATCCGGCGCCAACGGAGGGGAGGGCAAAGCGCCACGAAGCTGCGCTACCAGTTTGAATGGCAGCCACACCTCACGGGTAAATACGGCACGGGGCATGGGGCTATCCCTCCTCTGGCTCCCAGAGCTCACCCAGAGAGCCCTGGGAAGAGGTTTGCTTCCCTCTCTGCTGCTGAAGGGGGTTTCAGGTAAGGGGACGCACTGTGAAGTCGGGGGTGGGGGGTAGTGATGCAGCCACCTGGCTTGTGAAGGGAAAAGGGAGCCAGGATTCCCAGCTGATGCTGGGTTCACATGGCTGACACGCTGTGGGAAGCCCTCGCCGATGCCTGGCTGCTCATTCCCTGCCTTGGACCTCTCAGGGAACCACCATGCATCCCTCTTGCCGAGGTCTGGGGGATAACCAGAGCTCCGGATGCTCAGACCCCTTCTCCACAAGCTCCTTGGCAGCCATAGCCCTTTTAGGAGCATTTTTCTTGAAGCAAACTAGTTCTGAGGGGACTTCAGGATCTCCTTCCGCTCTTGTGGTCCTTGCTGGATGCTCAGGGCTTCCTGAGCAGCAGCAACATTCTTCCTTCCATCCTTTCTTCCTCTCATCCTTCCATCCATCCACTGATCCCTCCATCCATCCATCTCTCCCTCCTCTTGGGAGACTGGGATAGGTAAACTAGCACGAGGCAGAGGCAGGAAGGAAGGATGAGGAAAGGAAAACGGCACAATTTCATTCCTGAGCATCCTCTGGAGCAGCCTTCAGGCTCTCCTTCAGGGTGGGAGATGTCACAGCCACCTGCAAACCCAGACCCAGCAAGGGATTGGGATGAGAGTCTCCTGTCCTTTCCACCAAGCCAACACAAACTCATCTATACAAACCAACCAGAGAGCAACACAGCACAAACATGTTTTACCAGGCGGTCCGGTTCCTACCCAGATCCACCAGCATCCTGCCTGGGGAGACTGGGAAAAACACCCCAAGGCTGGGAGAAATAAAAGGACCAGACACAAGGTGGGGGCAAAGACAGAGATTCAGGAGATTCAGGCTCTGCTCCTCCCTGGTAACCCCACAGGAATCAGTTTGTGCGTCAAAGCCAGGTGGGAAAATAAAAGTCCTTGTAGGTGAGGTGACCTCCCAGCAGCCCTGTCCACCTCCAACTGGTTTCAGTTTGGGTTTGTGTAGGGAAAGGGGAGGAGGAAGTTGGCAGCAGGGTCAGCGTTTGCTTCACTGACATGCTGATGTCAGCGGCTGAGGCACTGGAGGGGGGGGGGGGTCAAACCCTCCTGGGGAGGCAGGTTTCTCCCCTACCCCAGGCAGGCACTGCCCTGACCTCTCCTGCACCCAGGTTTTGCAAGAACATCACTGTATGCCAAAACCACCCGGCGGCTTTGGAGAGCATCCTGGCTTGGGCAACACTTGGAGAGGGGTGTGTGGGGGGGAAAAAACAGGTTGTTTAGACCCAAACCCCACATTTTCCCCAAATTCTGGTCAAATAAGGGGCTCCTTCCTCTCTTAGGGAGAGCAGGGATGTGCTCCTCACAGCCCATCATCCCCAGCTCGGTGAGCTGAGCCAGGATCTGAGCATCTCCCACCTCTCAAGCTGGTCTCCCAGGCTGGCAGCGTTAAACCTGGGCACCCTTAAATTAAGCAGCGTAGAAGGGAGGCAAAAAAGGGGTGAGGTTTAACCCCCCATCCCCAGTGCTGCTACGCTGCAGATCTGGAGCAGAAGAGGGGCTGGCAGCGGGGTCAGCGCGGTGACAGGGACCACAGCAGCAGGGACCACAGCCAGGCAAGCATCACAGAGCTGAGCCTGAGCACCCAAAAGCACCCTCCAAGGGGAGGCTGGTCACACCCCTCCCTTTTCCTGCCACAAAGCTCTTCCTCTCTCCTTCCAGAAACCGACCGCGCGCCAGCGGGGGCCAGTCGGGCAGGACCCGGGCTGTGCAGCTCCCGATGCCCGGCCTGAGGACCCATGCTGATGTGAGGAGCATCCGATGCTTCCTCCAAGGCAGCACGGCATCTCTCAGCCTCTCCTGAGCGCCTGGATGTCCCTGTTCCTGTTCCCCCCCCCCAAGCAGCCATGCCAAGCTGTGCCCAGCAGCGATGCCAGCTCAGGGCTCAGCCACCCAACGCTGCGTTACCCATGCAAGAAACCCCAGGGCTTGCTCTGCTCACAGGGTCAGGAGGGTTGTATGGACCTCAGTAACCTTCACACCCATCCCTCTGCCAGCTAAAGAGGTCGCAGAGGGACACCCAGCTCCAGCCTCAGAGCCACAGGAGCTCCCAGCATCCCCGAGCTCCAACCAAGAGCATCCTGCTTGCAGGGATGCAGCCTGTGGAGTGCTCAAGGGTTCGGTGAGCTCCATCCAGCACATCCCAAAGTGATGCCCGGGATTCCTTTCCCAAGTTTTGCATGGATTAATTGGCACATGCCTTAACAGCAACCCTGGGTGTGAACGGGCACAGGGCCCAGAGCTCCTGTCCCCACGGGATGCAAAGAGAAACGGTTCTGCTGGATAAAGACTGAGATATCCCACGGCAGCAAAGGCATGGGTGCAGGGTGGTGGGAACAGGGGATTCTCCAGTCCCACAGCACCCCAGGGTGGGAAAAGAGGGGTCCTGGGGTCCCCGCTCTGCTCTGCTGCATCCCAAACCTGAGGCAGGGAGGGGGCAGCACCCTGCTTGGCATCATCCCCATCCTTTCGCAAACGCTGCCGGAGGGGCAAGAGGGATCCAGGGGGATCCAAAGAGGGATCCAGGGGGAAGAGAAGCTGCTCGCCCCTCCGCACATCCCCCCCGCCCGGGCGCGGCTGAGGGAGGGGGGAGCGCAGCCCCCGGGGAACGCGCACGGTGCAACCGCGGGGCCACGCACGCAGAGCCGAGCCCGGGGCACCCTGGGGAGTGGGGGAGCCGTGCACCCCCTTTTTCCCCCCACCCCAACCCCCTCCCCGCCATCCCCTCCTGCCCTGACCTGAGCTCATGGCGAGCGGCCCCGAGCCGGCCGGGGTGCGGGATCAGGGGTGCGGTGGCTGAGGTGCGGGACCGGGGGGTGCGGGACCCGGGGCCGGAGCCCCGTGCGCACCCAGCTCCCCGGCGCGCGGCGGAAGGGCGGAGCGTGGGGGATGCTGGGAGATGCAGTCCTGTCCTCCCCCACCCCCCCACCCCCCCCCCCCCCAAACCTCCTTTCCTCCTCCTCCTGCCGGGTTTGCAACCCCTCTGCCCCCCGGGAGCCCTCTTCAACCTCCGGGGTCCTGCCCCAGAAAGGGCTCTGCACCCCCACATCCTGCAAGGAAATGCACCGGGCTCTGCCCACCAAAAGGGCTCTGCACCCCCACATCGTGCAAGGAAATGCACCAGGCTCTGCGCCCCAAAAGGGCTCTGCACCCCCATATCCTACAAGGAAACATACCAGGCTCTGCTCCCCCCCCCCCCAAAAGACTTCACACCCCCCTGTCCTGCAAGGAAATAGTCTCTTTCCACACACCCCACCTCCCCACAAAGGACTTTGCACTCCCAAAGCCTGCAAGGAAATGCACCAGGCCCTGCCCTCCTCAAAGGTCTTTGTACCCCCTTATCTTGCAAGGAAAAGCACCAGGCTTTGCACCCCAAAAGGACTTTGCACCCCCATGTCCTGCAAGGAAATGCACCAGGCTCTGCACCCCCACATCCTGCACCCCCTTTTCTCCCCCCCCTCGGTTGTGCACCCCTGTACAGCCCCAGGGGGCTGGGGAGCCACCAACCAGGCACAGACCCAAGTAGCAGCCCTGGAGCAGACCCCAGCTTTGGGGGTTCCAACTGCTGCCAAAGCACAGCCACAGAAAGCTGGCAGCAGCACGAAGGGCTCCTCCTGCCCACCACCACGCCGAAAAGCAGTCCCCCAATACCCATCCTCACCCAGGAGAGGGTTGGTTTCTTCCCCAGGGAAGGAGATAGAGGCAGTAAGTTTCCCAGGTAGAGCCTGTGTCTCCTCCCAAAGCCAAAAGTGAAGCAGATTTTGTTCCTCTGAAGAGAAAAAACCTCAGGCAGCACAGTGACAGTGGGAGCAGCAAGGGGCTGCCCTCGGTTCCGCTGCACCCTGCTGCATTCCCATCCCATTTTCCAATTCCCATCCCATTTTCCAGCCTCAGCAAGCATGCCCAGCTTTTAAAGGACACAAGGCCAAAAGTCCCCTCAGTTTACATCCAGTTACCATGTGCTTTCTGAAAGAAAAGCATAGCAGGAGAGGAGGAGGGATCAGAGTCACAAAGCTCTTTTCATTCGAGCTGAACTGAATCAGAGAATGTCAGGGGTTGGAAGGGACCTCGAAAGCTCATCCAGTCCAACCCCCTGCCAGAGCAGGATCACCCAGGCTAAATCCCACAGGAACACATCCAGGGGGGGTTGAATGTCTCCAGAGGAGACTCCCCAACCTCTCTGGGCAGCCTGTCCCAGGGCTCCATCACCCCCAAAGGGAAAGAGTTTCTCCTTACGTCCCCATGGAACTTCTGCTCCAGCTCACAGCCCTTGTCCTGTCGCTGCCACCCCTGAGCAGAGCCTGGCTCCATCCTCTCACCCTTCACACATTTATAGACATTGATGTGTTCATCCCTCAATCTCCTCTTCTCCAGGATAACAAGGCCCAGCTCCCTCAGCCTCTCCTCACAAGGCAGGGGTTCCACTCCATCACCTTGGTGTCCCTGTGCTGGGCTCTTCCGAGGAGTTCTACATCCTTCTGGAACTGAGGGGCCCAGAACTGGACCCAATATTCCAGGTGCAGTCTCACCAAGACAGAGCAGAGGGGGAGAAGAACCTCTCTTGACCTACTTGGAGATGAGATTAGAAAGCACAGCAACAACAGATAGAGAAATATCAGCACCACAGGACTAATCGTGACAGCGGGGTCTTCATCAGGGACCTGCTTCCCCATCCTTAACCATAGCTCCCTCGAGGCACAGGAATCGGGGGCACAGAAGGGACATGGGAGCACCCCAGCACATGTGGATTTTAAGCATAAAATCCCTCAGGAATGGAGAAACTAGCTCCAGAAAAAAAAAAGTATCTCTGCAAATCAAGGTAATGACCAGCTTGGCTTCTGCTGACAGCCATCCAGTTCCCTTACTGTGGGATAGACAAATATATGGGGGGAAAAAAAACAGGGATATTTGGGGGAAACCTTTCCAGAGCTGCACACTAGTTTTTTGTGCCTCCTCAATCCTCCCTTGCTGCCCACTGGCAGCATCCTGGACACTGCATCACCTCTGGGAAGTGGCAGCACAGCATTCCTAGCAGCTTTTCCTACAGCTAGACAAAAAATAGACCTATTAAACACAGCAAACTAGAAAACACTCCTTTTGTCCTCCCAAAAAAACCCTCAAACACCTTCTTCAAGGAACAACTGAGGACAAACACCCCAAATTGGAGACATCTAGAGCCAAACCCTGCCCGTATAGGGTGAGGAGAGCGCTTCAGCCCTGCTCTGGGATATCCCATCTTCTTCAGGGCTTGGAATAAACAGAAGCATCCCAGAGGGAAGCAGCAAGGCACCTCTTTCCCAGTGCCACCAGTGCTCTGCTGCAGGCCTGCGCCCTCCTTTGCTCCCCATCAGAACCCCGTTGGATTTCAGAGCAGGGAGAGGTTCTTCCAACACTCCCCAGCCACTTCCATCGAGTTCTTCCTGCCTGAGAGGGGCACAAACGCTGTTAATGAAGTTAACAAGCCTTGTTTGTTCTTTACAGTATTTATTGTACATGCAAAACCTACAGGGAAGAGGCCAAACTCCCTGCTGGAACCTTCTCTTCCTACATCAGGTATAAATTACTCTTGGGTAAAGCACGTTTGTGTGTCCCACTTCTGGCTGTGGGGACAGCATTACGCAGCGGTCGCCTTCTCTTTGTAGGTGGCCATCATCTTCTTGATCTCAGCGATGGCTTTGCCAGGGTTCAGACCCTAGGAATGAAAGGATCTCAGTTAGCTCCTCTGAGAAACCAGCAGCTTAGAGCATCCTCCTTCCCCACGCCCCAACCAGAGTCATAGTAAATCCACACTTCTGCTGCTACTCAAGACGGAGAGGAGGTGCTCAGCACCCTTTTTATATTCTAAAAAGCTGGAGTCCAGCCTAATATTGTGCTTCCTTTGCAATGCCAGCAGGTTACAGGATACCAAGGGACAGCTGCTCCAGGCAGAACCCATTTGCTCTGCTCCAGCCTCGATTTACAAGGGAAGAGGAAGCCCAGAGTAGGGACGCAGCGCCCGGAGCTCAGCTCCTCTACCTGGAGGCTGAACCCACAGCGCTTCCCACCGCTGGGAGAAAAAGGCTCATTTGACTTTGGAGGACTGGTTTTAATCAGCAACGCGAGGATCAAAGAGGAGGACGAGTGGCTGGGTGATAGGAGCTTCTAATAAAGCTCCAGCAGGACAGGATTCAACACTTTTATGGCTGTTTGGATTTCTGGAGGCAGGAAACTGCCTTGTAAAAAAGCTCGATGGTGACAATATGAGAGCTGTGGCTTTTCTCCCTGTCTGAGATGCAGCAGCCGCGTATGGGAGGACGCTCAGAAGCCAGCAAGAACATCAAGTCACAAGGTGAAAATGGCATTTCACAGAATCACAAGGTTGGAAAAGACCTTTAAGATCATCAAGCCCAACCATTCCCACCCTATGCTAAACCATATCCCTAAGTACCTCATCCACCCCTTCTTTTAAACACACAAAAGCCAGCCAAGCTTTCTCAAGGAGGTTTTTCTACAGTGCAGACACATCACAGTCGCCAAGGCAGTTAATCATGGGGCACTGCTACCAAACCAAGCGTGCCTAATCTCAAAAGGAGAGAGAGGGGGGATTGCAACTGCCCTGCTGCATCATCTGATTACGGTGGCAGCGCTGCGGGACAGCAACGAACAGGAAGTTACCCGGGTGTAGAGCTCAGCGTGGTCTTTTGGGGCTGATCAAGACAACAGGCAGGATTAGAGCTTGTGAGTCTTATTAACCATAAACGTGTCTGGAGCTTGAAAGATGAAGCCTCAGTGTGCCTTTTCCCTGTACTATGCGTGTTTCTACACCCAGCCAGGACTTTGGGTGGAAGCTTTGCCTTGAGCTGAACTGTGTTTGACACCAGATCACGACCCAGCTCTCCATACAAAGGGGAATTATCTGTAGCCAGTGAATCCCTTTAGAAAAAACACACACACACACACAAAACAATCACCATGCAGTGCTCCCAACTTCTCAACCCAGATCTCCAGGATCATCTGTTCCCCACATCCACTCAAACGTTTGCCTCTGTTATAATTTCACAGCTCAAGAATTACACCACCAGCAGGTGTGAGCCAAAGCTGGCTAGAAAACAACAGAGCTGGCAGGAAAGCAAAGCTTGGTTATCTGCCCAACAACAGGCACAAGGTCACTGCAAGACGAGGAAGAGGCACACTCTGATTCGGGAAAGCGTGCTCAGTTCTCAACAGAAGTACCAGAGAGAACAGACCATCTGGGAAATGCCCCAACAGCAGGATGTCAGCACAAAAACACGACCCACAAAGTCACCAAAACCTCATGGTTGACTTCTGCATTACACAAGTTGCACAACACATGGAGGGGAGCAGCCACCGTCAGAGTTTAAGGTTACATTGCGTGGGGGTTACGTGTGTTACTGACACAGCTCATGCCAAGGATGGGAATATGCAGGGCAGACTTCCCCATCCTGTTTCTGGCAGTGTCCCTCACACCCAGCACCCTACAGTCACTCCCCTGTCCCGTTTCTGGCAGTGTCCCTCACACCCAGCACCCTACAGTCACTCCCCTGTCCCGTTTCTGGCAGTGTCCCTCACACCCAGCACCCTACAGTCACTTCCCCCTCCTGTTTCTTGCAGCGTCCCCCACACACAGCACCCTTCAGTCAACTCCTGAATCTCAGGGACAGGCCCTTGAAGTCACAGCCCTGCTCCTGAGGAAGAGACATTCCTGCCACGTGCTGTACAGGCTTTGCCATGGCCTCTTGTATGACCAACATCAGGAGCAAGGCTGCTGGTAACTCACCATTTCGAAAGGCTGAACAAGCCAAGCTCGAGGAAAACCAAAGCCTCAGTGGGTATTTTTCAACTGATTTGAAACCAGGTGCTTGGAAACAAGCTGCTAACTCCATAAGGGACACACAGAGGATGTAGTCATACCTTAGGGCAAGTCCTTGTGCAGTTCATGATAGTGTGACAACGGTAGAGAGAAAAGGGGTCTTGAAGCTGTGCCAGGCGCTCCTCTGTGTAGTCATCTCTGGAGTCAATCATCCAGCGATAGGCCTGAAAGTCATTTAACACACCAAATGCTTCTGTGAGGTGTTGTTACCAGTGGGGGATCTAAAACCATCCCCTCATTTGGGAATTTGGGTCCAGGATCTGGAATATGTAACGCCATCCTATCTGTGCTCACAAATATTTGCACTGCTGTTAGCTGGGGAGTCCCAAGTGACACACAGGATCCATCCTTACCTGCATCAGTACTGCTGGGCCCAAGTACTTGTCCCCGTTCCACCAGTAACTGGGACAGCTGGTGCTGCAGCAGGCACAGAGGATGCACTCGTAGAGTCCGTCCTGCACAGGGGTGGGAGACCAGAGTCAAACAGAAACCCCTGATGAAGCCTTGTTTGCAGAGAGGGGATTTACACTTCCCTCACCACCTTCCCCTCTAGTGCCTCACCACAACAGCAGCTCCAAAACCCCTTGAGCTGAGTAAGTGCTGCCAGAAGAAAGCGATTCCCACATGGATCTTGTGAAACAAGACACACACAGTCCTCCCAACTCGAAGACTATAATAGACTCAGTGGGTTTTTGTGACAAAAAAAGAGGGGGGAAACATTTAACTGAAGGAAAAGGGGAAGATTGTTTGATGTCCCTGTATTCTTTCCTTCCAGCCTGATCTGGCAAGTGGCTGAGGAAAGGCAGAAACATGCAATTGATGAACAATTCAAGACTGTGTAACAGAAGAAAGAGCAAAGCCTGCCCAACAGCCTCAGGGTAGAAGAGCTCGGTTTAGGTCGAGCTTTGAGAAGATCCTCAAGCACCTACAGAACAGGAATGGGTGCAAACCTTTAGCCATCTCACCATTTTTTTACAGAAAAAAAACCCTTTTTATTCTGGGCACTGAAGAAAATCAGAAGCCAACGGTGAGGAGAAGACAGTTAAACTCCAAGGAGCAGAGATGTCTCAGCTCTATTGCCTCCCCATCAACGGCCTTTTGGGGACAAGGGTGTCATGAAATTTAGTTTAGAAAATTTAGAAAGATATTTGATGCCTAAACCTCCTGAGGGGCTTGTAGCAAAGGCTTTAGAAGGGTGGCTCTAATCCTCTTTCGGAAAGACTTGCCAAAGGTGTTTAAGTCAGAGTTACTTTCTCCATCTAAACTTCTAGCTGTAACACTTCAAATGGGCAGTGATTTAAAGAAAAAGGTGGGAGTTTTTTAGCTGACACCAATCCCAAGCTTCTGCCATTCCCAAAGCAAGAGACACTTCAGCAGTGAGATACAAAGCAAGTTTCCTGGCTGTCAGATTCAGGCAGCCCTTGCGGTCACCTCTAGGTTTGCTCATTTTCTACTGAGAGTGAGGAAGTGATCTGGAGGATGGTGCTTTACAAACACCACATGAAGGGAGCGTCCCTTCAGCCCTCACATACAGATCAGATAACATTCAGAAGCAGCCCAGGAGCACACGCTGCCGCCCTTGGATAGGGATTCCTTCAGACTGTAAAACCCAGCGGTTGTCAGGTGTCACCGTGCCAGTCGTGTGGCACTGCTGACAGCTCCAGCACACCACCAGGCTGTTCATCCTTAACAGAGGTGTTAACTTCAGAGCAAAGGCACATCATGGAGAACTTTCCAACAGCACTGCAGAGAATTAGGCTGCAGCTCGTGTGTTTTTACTGAAGCCCTTTTAAACAGCCTTCCTCACCACTGTCTGTATTCACTTTTCCTCAGTGTGGGTAAATTCTTGCCTAGTTAACTCTTCCTAAAGCTGTTATCTCCCAGCTGTTCAAACAGTTCCTCAGATATCAGCTTTATACTGCAAACTTTGGACCAACACCACTACACTCCCCAAAAATCCCCCCCTAAAATAACACCACCCTTGAGACAGACGTCCTGAGACTTGCACCAACACATCACACTTGTGTCTCAACATCCAAACACCTTTTGCCATTCGTTTTTAGGGCTGTAAATACCCAGCAAGCAGCAACAAGAGAGGGGGTGCTTAACACGCTGCAGCCCGCCAAGCCAGCGCTGAGCCCGCCAGCCTACGTGCCAGCATAGAGCACAGTGTCTTATCTCCACTGGAGTATTACAGGCTCGCAGAGTGTTTGTACAAACACACAGGGTTTCACAGGGCAGACAGTGGAAATGAGATCAGAGTCCTCAGCATGACTGCATTTCATTAGCACATGTTACCCCCAGCAATGCAGGCGTGCCGTGACACTGCATTTCAGGCAGCAGATTCCACCCACGCTGGCTTTTGCACCAGGCAGCTTTGTCATTAAAGGAACTAGAAGCTACTGCACGTTAACGTTTAACCCTGGTCTTATCTGGAAGGGATTTCAGTGGTAGGAAAGAAGGAGTAACCAGTTTCTGACGGTCTTCTATGGACTGCAGGTACTGCTCCTTGCCCTGTTTGGACTCGTCCTTCTTCTTCAGGTAAGGCTCGATGGATTTGTACTGTGCGTAGAAGTTACTCAGGTCCTAGGAGTCACAAGGGAAAGAGGTCACGGTTAGGGAGTCGAATTGATACACCAAGGGTTGAACTCCAACAGAAGGAGGCATCTTGTACCTCAACTGGTCACATTCCTCCAAGTGAGGACAGATTTAGTCACTGCTGTGAAGCTCAGACCCACCCAAACTAGAGAACACCAGCTGATGTGAATTGTGAGCGCTGATATTGTTGGCACCTCCCAGCACTGACACTTCCAGCCCAAATCTGAACCCCTGGAACGGTGTCACCCTCAGTCAGAAGCTTACTGAGGCAGATACTCACTGGAACAAGGTCCTTCACCACATACATGTGGGGGAGAGGGTAGATTTTGGTGATCTTGTTGAGATCAGGGTCAATTCTTTTGATACAGGCCAGCGTGTTCCCGCCAGCGATGTTCATAGCACAAGAGCCACAGATGCCTGAGTGAGAGAAGAAGAATAAAACATCAGATCTTTACCCTCTTATCCTACTTGAGGAAGATCATCTTGGCCCCAAACATGCCCCCAGGGTGTCTCCAAGAAACTCTGTACGTGACAAGGAAAACGCCAGTAGTTGCCATTGGGCCAGACACGTTGCTATTTAAATAAAGAACAAACACAGGAGTCACTTTTCATTAAAGCTTAAACACATTCTCAGTGCTGAGCTTCCTTCTGCAGCCAAAATCAAGTGGCTTGGACACTTCATCCCTTTCGCATCATTCATGACATCCAGAGGGACCTGGACCAGCTGGAGACATGGGGCTCTGCAAACCTCATGGTGTTGTTCAGCAAGGGCAAGCGCCCTTGGGTTGGGACAATCCTGGCTACCAGCACAGGCTGGGGGTGATGTGATGGGGAGCAGCCCTGTGGAGAACGGCTTGGGGATTCTACTTGTACGTGCTACTTTGGGTTGGGGGAAACCTAAAAAGCTTTGTTCACAAGCTCATACTGACAGGAAGCAGCTAACAGAAAGATGGTGATAGGGGAACCAGGCACATCCCTGAAGGTCAGAAACCAAAGTCCCCAAAACAGAGGCTTCTCTTGCTGCTTTCCAACAGCAGGGCAGGCTGGCAGCTTTGTTAACTCCCAAAGGTGAGCAGACAGTCGCTCACCAGAACAAACAGCATATAAATAGCTTAACAAATGGATTAAATGACAGTGCTAATGATCTGCCAGTAATAGAAGGATCAGATGAAGCCCCAGAAAGGCCAAGGTTTGCAAGAAAAACTACTGCAGAACCATCACAGATACTGCTCAGGTCAGGAGCTCGGGTATCCAATTCAGACTGATGCCTAAAACATCCTATTAGAAAGGGAACAGGCGTCACAAGGACCAAACTCTAATTTCAGAGGATTTAACACACATCAATTGATATGGGACAGAGAAAAGCCACCAGTCCTCATGCCAATGAGCTAGCCTGCCTCAGTGTCTGAGGCCTGGCACTCCCCTCACTGCCAGACAAACGCTGGCACTTGACTGAGCTTATTCCTCCCACACGAGAAACGGTGACAAGTATTTTCCAGTCAGCTGGAAAGGGAACCAGGTCAGCAGACACAGGCCCACGACTATGCAAGAGAAACATATCATCTGGGTTGGGTTTTCCCCTACATGGTAGGAAAAGGGGCAAGATTGAACCAGCCCAGCTTGAAAATCTGTCTTCAGGTTCTCAAAGAAAAGTATTCAGGGCAATTAACTCCAGCGGCTCGGGAACAGTGTTGGCCATCTAAATATCAGACACTGAGAGCATCATGTGAAACTCCTCCACTTGCTGCACAGATCCTACAGGAAATGGCTGTGTTCAAGCTTGCATTTCATTTAGATCCAAGTCAAAACATCTTCAGGCATCTATTGCACCTGGTTTTCCCCTACTTGCAAACCCACCTAATTAAATCAAAAGTCTCCTTTCCTTCCTGTGTTTCCACCACTGTCATTCCCAAGTCAGCGTCCCAACATTACCCAGGAATTAGGATTGATTTTACAGGGGGAAAATGAAAATAAATCACCCAGACAGGTAAGTTTTAACACAGAGGAACAGACAGGCTGCTTGGTACCTGGACAAGAACCAGCCAGTCGCTCCACATCATAAAACCACCAGACAGCCTTTTCCTCAATCAATCATTTTGCTTAGTCAAAGGGCCAAAAAAAGATTCCCCAAGCTATTCCTAGAAGTCATAAGTACTCTTCCAGTTACACCCTTTCTTATTCCCACAGCCAGATAAAGCAGCCCCTACGATTCATTCCCATTCACCATGTGTTCCCCCTCAATGCTGCGGTTGTAATCTCCCTGGCTATGTTCTCCCTACGCTGTCCATCACTGGAGGGCAGTGAGATGAACAAGATTAGGGCAGAAACAGGAACAACTGGGGCTGTTCAAGTGGACTGCTCATGGTTCAGCGTTGTGTGAGTCCACCCTGCCAATATGAGCTGCATTGCTTGGTTCACTTGAGGTATTTCACATGGGACAGCTGGAAGAGGAGTGTGGAACGCTGGCATCTGCCCTCCAGTTTTGTAGTGGTTACATGGACACTGTCAGCACTGGATAGTGTTCTAGGGTAACCTTTAGTTTAGGAGGCTGGAAGAATCCTTCTTACCTTCCCTGCAGGATCTGCGGAAGGTCAGAGTGGAGTCCAACTCATTTTTAATCTTGATCAGAGCATCGAGCACCATAGGCCCACATCTGCAAGAGGGAACAAAGCTGGTGAGGCTGCACGATCAAGCCTCAGCCTTTCATCTCTGGCATCCCAACTAAGCAGCACCTAAAAGGACTGTGATCAACTCTGATCACAAAAATCCTCTTTTTTCTCCTTCTTTTGGACAATTCCAGGCAAAAAGAGATATCTTGTCCAGCAGCATGACCCATTTGCCTCAGCACAGTCAAGGGTGGGAGAGAAGCCCTTTCTTCTCCTGATGCCCAAGGAGATGGCTCAGCTGGAGAGAGCTCAGACAGCACAGCTGAAAAACAGAGTGCCTTGCTATGGGTTTTCTCCTTTTGGGTCAGGTTTTGACAAGTCTGCCTGTCCTCATGAGTCACAAGAGGCAGCTCAGCACTCAGAAAACAAACAATCTTGGAGAACTTATGTAATTTTATATACAGCAGCGAAGGCAACACCCAGAAATTATTAACCAGAGCAAGTCACACAAAAATTTGAGGTCTCCATCACGTGCTGCTTAAACAGAGAGTTGTGTGGCTTTGTGTCTGGAGCTTTCAGAAGGGACACAAGGTGAATCCCTCTGGCAAGAGCATGAGGTAGGTGGTTACAAGTTTAACATGATCTATAAATTAGAACTAAGTGTTAAGAAAAATGTTGAGAAGAGCTGATAAAGTTTCTACCTTATCTCACCTGTCTGTGGCTGCGAGCTAAATGGGCAGCAGTTTCCTTCTGGAATGTGCCCCAAAGTTTACTGTATAAATAAAGCTTATGAAAGCCACAGAGATGGTTCAGGTCTGCAACACAACTCCTTAATGCTGAGAAAAAACCCTCCCAGAAGTCACAAAGCAGTGGCCATTCTCCTGCTGACAGCTATGAAGACACTGGTGCTCAGAGTACAGTTTTATTTGTCCCACTTAGCACTGAGGGAGAGGAAAACAATCCCACGTGATCACAGTAAGATTTCCTTTATTAGGAAATAACACCACTCCCACCTGTGCTGAGGACAAGGTGCTCTAACACAGGTGAGGCACCACCTCCCTGGCCACTCTACCAAGGTTTTTAACAGTCCCTGAGGCTTCGTGAAGCTGCCAACACCTCAAGCTGTCAGCTCACACGCTCCTCAACCAGCCTCTATTATCACTTCTCGGGTAACCCAGGCGCACAGGCAGCGAAGCCTCTCCCTAATGGGGCACATACTCACTTATTCAAATCCACTTCGTAGGTCTGCATGCGGGGCTTGTCCCCAGGCTTATCAGGATCCCATCTGTAGATAGCAAACTTCTTGATACGGGGCGCTGCTGCAGCTGCCGTCTGCGCTTCCCGGCACATCTGTATTCAAACGACAGCAAAACAGCCCTTAGGTCCTTCCCCAGGAGGCTCTTAGCAGGGGAAAATGAAATGACTCAAGGCCAGGAGCTTTGGGGTGATCCCTGCAGGGCTGGTAGTTTGTATCTGGGCACTGGTACAGCTTTTGGCAGTTCCTCCCAAGGATTTGCTGGAGCTCTGCATGTTGGCCCAGGCAACCACGACTGTCCTGGGGCTGCCTCCTCCCCCCCAAGGCAAAGGAGATAATCCTCAAAACTAACATGCAACTCACAGGAGCTCCTCCAGTGCCTGCAGACAGCCTTTCCTTCACAGCCTGCTCTAGTGAGAAGCGTTCCTGTCCATGGCAGGGGGTTAGAACTTGATGGTTCTTAAGGCGCCTTCCAGCCCAAATGTGTCTGGGATTCTATAGCTCTCCCCACCCCAAAACTGCCCCAGTCACACCTCCAGCCTGCTCCAGACAAACAACTCCCTTCTGCACCACCTCTTCTATCCCCTTTCAACCCTTTACCTCCCCCTAAACAATTCCAGGCCCTTTCCTGCTTCTTTGGGACTCCCAGGCCCTACCCAGCGTTCCCCTCACACATCTCCTGCCCCCCAAGCCCACCCCCTCTTCCCCTCTCCAGCCTGTACTGCATCCCAGACACCACCTGCCTTCTCCAGCTGCCTCCCAGCCCCCCGCCCCGCACTCCCCAGGCTTCTCTGAGCCATTCACAGCTTCTAGCCTCCCCCCCCCCCCACCTCACACAGCCCCTCTTCCCCACCAGACCCCCTCCCCTCACCCCAGCTCTCCTCACGCCCCTTCTCACCCTCCCCAAACCCCCCATCTTCCCCCACCCCACTAAGCCCGCACCCCCCTATCACCCCGCCTCTCCCGAGGCCGCCCCCGCCGAGCTGCCTGCAGCGGGACGGCTCTAGACCCCTCACCGGCCGCGGGCCAGCCCGCAGGAGCCGCCCGGGGACGCTGCGCCTCAAGGAGACTCCCACCACGGCCGCCGCCATCTTGGCGCTACGGAAGCGGAAACCACCCACGATGCCACCATGGCGCGCAGCCTCAAGAGGCGGGGCGGGCTCCGGCGGTCGCCATCTTGGGTGCGGCGGTGACGGGCTCTGGGGAGGCGCCATGTTGAGTGTGGCGCGCCCTGAGGCGCACAGCGCGATGGAAGGGCTGGGACCGCCGGATCCCCTCTTTTTTGGGGGGAGGGGGAGCTCCCTGGACTCTTCCCCTCCCACTAGTTCCCATCCGAAGTCTTTCTGCAGGCCCTCCTGCCAGCCCCAGCCCCAGGCAGGGCAAAATGGAGGGGGCACCAAGGGGTGAAATGGCATCCCCCCCCCCCCCCCCCCCCCCCCGCCTCGCCCTCCCTGAGGGCTTCCCCCACCTTCCCCTCACGATTATTGCTTGCTGTTCTTGAATCTCCCACCGCTTTCCTCACAGCAAATGTATTTATTAACTGAATCACAAGCAACACACGCCAAAAAAGCCACTAGGGGCAAAGGTGGAGGTGGAAGGAGGCCCAGCTACGGTGTTAACTGCCACCAGTTGAAGGCAAAGGGCCGTCGCTGGACGTTGGTGCCGCAGCGAACCTCCCCGAGCCTGCCGTGGTAGGAAGCCACGTCCTCTAGGAAGCGGCAGCGTAAGCCCAGCGGCTCCAGGAGGGAGCGGGTCCGTCGCTCCACGCAGCATTCACCCCCCACCATGGGGCCGAAGGGTTTGGGGATACCCAGGTCTTTGGCCAGGATGATCATGGTGACCTGTGGGGTGACAGAGGAGAAACCCAGCGGCTTCGAGACTGATGAAGCTGAAGGAAAGTCACTAGCTGCTCTCCTCCATCGGCCTCACCCCGAAATGGGGCATCAACACCCGATTTTTGCAGATGCCCTCCCCTAGACCTCCAAATCCAGCATAACTCCCCCTTTTTTAATCATTAAACCATGCCCCACGCCTTGACATTTCACTGCTCTGAAAGGCTTTCACCTCAGACCTACATAGTTTAACCCAACCGCAAGCAAGACAAAGCCACAAAGTTGTGGTAAACCTGGGCTTGTCTGAGCCTGGCTGGAGATACTTTCTTTTTCTGGGCAGCTGCATGTAGTCTGCCTTTTGGGATTTCTTTTTTTTTTAATGGGGGACAATTCTGAGGACTCATCCTGGTTGAATAAGCTGCTGTTTGGGGAGGACCCAAGGAGTGGGGGCCCCCCTCACCATGTTGGGGAAGTATGGCACAGCTTTGCCCTGTTTGTCGAGTTTGAAGAGGGCCGGCAGGTCAATGATGTCCTCCTCCATCAAGCCCAGCTCCTTCTTGAGGATATCCCTGTTCCAGTCGATGCAGCGCTGGAAAGGATCGAGAAAAGCAGGTCAAAAAAAAGGGAGGGGGGACATGACACACATGGGTGAACACGATCCCCAAAACCATCTTATGCAGAAGAGCCAAAATGCAATGCTTCCCTGGCAGGGTTTGCACCACCCTGGGGTGGTTATTGCAAGAAATATCAATTATTACCGGAAATATTGGTTATTACCTGGACATACTGGTTCTGCTGCACCAGGATGTCATTAGAAAGGACCTTGTTAATGGTGACGCGTTTTGTGTCTGTCCCTGAGTACCCTGCAAATACAACACTCCCATGTCAACATGAAGCAGTGCTGGTAGGAACCCAGCCTACAACAGAGCTGCAGAGGTGGAAAGAAACCCAAATGAAACAACAAAATACAGATTCCCTGATCTTGAGGCTCAGGCTACCAGGAGTCCCAATTCTTAGTTGGGAAACTGGGAGGGGAGGAAGACCCCCTGCCCATTGGAAAGAGCATTGGAAAGGTTCTATCATCCATCCTCCTGCCCACAGGTGCAAGTGTCCCTGCTGTGCAGAGGGCTTTATCCCTCCCATCCCACTTGTTTTCCCAAAATAGGGCTTGAGGAGGCTGAGTATGGTGGGCAGGCATCCCGCTTGCCAGCCGTGAAGGACAACCGGGTGGGAAAATGTCCACACATCCCCCCGGATACCCGCACGTGGGTCAGGTGCTGCCGCCCTCGAGCCGGCTGCTCTGCGGGGTGGTGGCTCCGGCTGTCTCAGCCCACATCAAAGCTCATCTGAAGCTGCCCGCTGTCCCCTTGCCTTTGAACATGGTGGCCTCGCCCAGGCCCTCCTTCTGCTTCTCCCGAAAGAGCTTGTAGCACGCAGCAGGACTGGCCATCAGCATCCGAAATCGCTGGGGCAAGAGAAGAGGGAGAGTGGTCACCAAAAGCGCCTTATCCAAAGCTTTGGGGCTTATTTTTTGCAAGTCACTTGAGCTTAAAGTCTTAAAATTAGGTCTTTTTGTTGTTATTCAGTGTGCTTTTTTTTTTTAATGCAGCGCTGAGGGGATAGATCTGAATGAGGTGTGGAGATTTACACAGCTGGGGCAGGGAGGAGAACTGCAGCCTGGCTGCAGCTGGGTCCAATCTTGCCTATCCCAGGCAGGGTATATAGACCCTCCTGAGGGTGTTTGCTGGAGGTTTGGGTGAGCTGAGCTGGTGGGTGGAGAGTTTGGCTGCTGCCTAGGTTGTTATTGTATTTTTTATAATCTCTGGATTGGTGTTGTAAAGTTGGGGGGAGGATGGGGGCAGTGAAGGCTTTGGTTTTCATGGAGGAGGCTAAAAGTTGGTATTAAGGTTGTCCTATGGAAAGCTGGGAATTGGGAATTTGAGGGAGCTGAGCCTGACTTGTTTCCCAACCAGCAGAAGTGGTCTCTGTGGTGGAACATGGGAGGCTGCTTGATGAAGTCTTGGGGGCATCTTAGTGCAGCCCTGGGGAGGGTAAAGGTGCTAGGTGAAGGGTTTGGGTGTGCCTGTGTGCTTAAGTGCCCTTTTGTTCTCTAGGGCAAGTGGGTTTCCTGATGGGGTAAAAAGTCTTGAAAGCTTCTGAAAACCTCTGGGAGATTCTGAGCTGCTGTGAGCCCTGGTCAGTCTGTGTGAATATTGAGGTTTAATGTTCTTGGATCCCCTTTGTAGGCATCTTTTCCCCTTTTTCTATGTTGATTATCGGCTCAGCAAGTCCCTCTTTGTCCTCAGAGCTCTCATTTTGGGGATGGGGTGAGACCCCAAGCACATAACTGGTTGCTGCTGTTGGGGAAAGGAGCTTTGGGTTTTCCCTAGATGTTCCCCAGTGGGTTTCACCACCAAGCAGAATGGGGTTTTGGGGTACCTTTGCATCAGAGGTGGGAACAAAGGTGACGAACTCATCGACGTGGCCCACGGCCAGCCAGTCGGAGTAGAGCTCCACGGGAGCCTGCACTTGCTGGGCATAGAGGAAATCCCGCACCACTCTGGTCATTCTCCTCCCTGCAGATCTGGGGTGAAACACCCCCAAGAGAGGGAATAGAGGGAATCAGTTGTTGTATGTCAATATGTATGTACATATAAATTGCTACTGAGGTGGAAGAGAGAAAGGAGGGTGTGGATGTGAAGGCAGAGATTGGGTGCACTGATGAATGGCTAATTAAAGTCCTTAATGCGTTGCGGTTTTTCTCCCTTTTAAATGATATTTAGGGGTAACTGTGGCTCCTTTGCTCCCCAAAGTGTGGGATCCCCATCTCTTACGTGGGAAAGCTGCTGCCGATGAGGATCCTCCCCAGGGGATACTCTTTCCCTGCCACGGTCACAGGTGGGCTGACCTCCAGGTTGCCGAAGGAGTCGAGGCTGGTGATGGCTTCAAAGAGGGGCTCTCTGCTCACGTAGCCAAAGTCAGGGCCCTGGGGAAAGAAATCACTGGGGGCTTTGACCTGAGACCCTCCCTTGCTTCTGTACCTTTGCTTTTATCCCTTCTGCTGGGCTCAGACCTGCTTGAGTGGGTAAAAAATATCAAGAGAGAAGCCTGTCCTTGGGTGGGGAGAGGCTAAAGGAAAGGCAAGAGGATAAAGGTCTCTGGGTCATCTAAGCTCAGTAATACATGGCAAATGCCAGGGGCAGAGCTGGGTCTTTGAGCTGTGGAGAGACCTCCTCTGCTACCCCGAAGCCAATGCTTAAGTGCTTGCATTAAGCTAATTAGGTGCTGGGGTAGCCCTGAAGCTGAGTTTCTGGATGACTCTTGTGGAGTGAGATGAACTTCAGTTCTTGAGGGTAAATCCACCCTAGGCGTAAGAGCCACCCGCAGGGCTGTGCTTCACCTAAATCCTGTTTAAGCTCTGATTTTCAGGACTTAATATATATATATTTGGGATTTAAGGTGTTGTGCGTACAGGGGTAATTAGTCCTTGCTTGTCATGTATGAGGGCGAAATAGCCCAGGGGAGAGATTGCAATGCTAAAACCAGACCAATATCTGGCACTGGTGGGACAAAAATCTTGCCTTGAACATGTCCTTGCTCTTTGGTTCAAGCCAACATGGCTTGGAGTTCACGACAGCCCCTGGGGCAAGATCTGGTATCTGTTGGGTTCATGTTAAATCCCACCTGTGTATTAGAGTGGGGTTTCTTTCGGGGTAACCTAAATATACAAGTCGATAGAAATAAGTGAGGAGATCCAAGAGTGCATGGCTTAGATGTAGAAGTTGCTTTTCCTAAAAAATCTGAGGGTGTTTGGAGAAGCTGAGATAGAGAATGCAATGGGACTGGCTTTCCCTGAAGTTCCCTGTGTATTTTTGGGGAGGATGGCTGGGAGTCTGATCCTTTCCCTGGGTGCTATGGGAGGGATGGAGCATGAAGCACCTGCTCTCAGCTTGTTTCAATTTAATAAACCACTGGTATGGCTTCAATTATCGAGGCACTGGTTCATCCCAGGTTTGCAGGTCACATCCAAGTCCTATCAGTTCCAGATTGATTTTGAGGGGCTAATTCCCTCTCGTCTCCTTTTTCCCTGGCGTAGGGTCCCAGGGGCTTAAGGCTTGGCTGGGGCGAAAGGAGGACCCATGCCTGTTGCATCTGGCTAAATAATCCTTGCTGGAAAATTAGATTGGAAAGATAGGAGTGGGGATTAAGGGAGGCTTCAAAACAGAAATTGGAGTATAACGTGTTAGTGGCTCCTAAGGCTGAAATTGCTTCTCTAAATATGAAGCAAAGCAGCTCCTAACCAGGGCAGATAGGAGCGGCTGCCTGGCCTATTTGCTAATGAGCACATCAGTGTGCTATTCCCATCCTGCCTGATGAATCTGGGACTGCATGTACTCATTTCAGGCATGAGAAAAGATGTATTTCAATGCTCCTGAAAGCGTTTAACCCTCCCCAAAGTGACATGAGGGGGGTGGGAAAAAAAGAGGAGCTGCCCTCTTCTCCCAGTATTGTTGGGAGAGAAGACCAAAGCTGAGACTGCTGCCTAGGCCTGGCTGGGTGGTGACTGCTTGGGGATGTCCTGCCCTTTCTGCATGGTGATCTCTCAAAGGGATCATACAGGCCATCTTTTTCCCATGCTTATCTTTGCTGGGCTTTCCTGAAACTCCCTGGCCAGGGTCACTGCTCTCCCAGGCAGCTCCCTTTGCATGCCCTGCCCATGGCTGGCCCTTTGCCTTGGCAGACAAAGTCCAAAGGGATGTGTTTGGCAGCTGGCTACATCTTGCTGTCTTCTGAGCAAGTAAATTGACTCCTTTCACACTTTCCCTTCCTCTCTGACTTGGGAGCTGCTGTGTACTCACAGGTGCGGAGGAGGAAAGGAAAGACCAGCCCACTGCTCATTCCTGTCCCAGAGCTTGGTAGGAGTATCTTTTTTCCAGAGGCATGAGGTCCTCCTTGCCCCTCTCATCCAGCACCACCTGGATAAAGGGTTTTCCAGGTGGCTTGGATGTGGATTAGGCTCTGATCCTTGGTTTGAGGGCAGTTCATCTTAGAGCTTTCCAAGGAGCCAAGCGTAAGTAGGGTTTTAGGAGGGGTGAATTAGGCTAAGTATAAAAACCTGCAGGCTGCTCCTTGGGTGATGCAAGTGGCTGTCTTGCTCTTACCAGCAGCTTTTTGATGGGGAATTGCTCCATCCCTCCATCTTGAGGGGAGTCCAGCACCACTGGAAAGCTTTTGTGGGGAGCATGGGTGTAGCCAAACTCAATCTCATCCTGAAAGAAGGAAGAAAAACCCACATGGGGCACATCTGCAGGGAAGGAAAGCTTTTCCTCACCTTTGGTGCCCACATACCTGCATCCAGCGGTCCCCACGGTTGATGTAGCCAAAGCAGACCTTCAGCTCACAGCCAGCCTTGTTCACCAGGTTTTTTATCTCCTTGATGAAGAGGTAGTTGTCCTTCATGCTGGGAAAGCGGGTGGCAGGAGGGAAGGGGATGAATGGCTGCTGGAGGATGGATATTCCTCACAAGCAACTGCCTCTGCCCATCGCCTCCCTGACCTTCAGGGAGAGACCGTGGGGCTGATGCTGGTTTGGCTGAGAAGGCATCATCCCTTGGCCTTTACCTGCAGACGAAGACATTCACCGGTGCCAAAGTGTTGGGGGTCATGATCCATGGTGCTACCCTGAACACTACTGTGTCAGTGAAGATTGGTGTATGAGGGATACCCTGGGGGAAGCAAGCAGAAACCAGGGACTTTTCACACCCTGTTTACCACTCTTCACCCTGCAAGTCCCCTACTCTTGAGGTAATTTTGGGGGTAAATTAATGGGGACCACTCTCCATTCAATCCCAATCCCCTTCTCTGTGCCCATTGGGCTGTTGCAGTCTCCCCTCTGCACCCCTTCCCTGGAGCACCCAAACCTCAGCCAGGGTCTCCAGGAGGCTGACATGGATGGAGACCAGCCCAGGGAAGGTGTCATCAGGAAAGCGGAGCCCCTCAACGAAGAAATCAAGTTCAGCAGCCCCACCAGTGTATTGCACAGTGTGGTACAGCTTCCTCCTGCCCAGCACGTGGATGTAGCGCTGCCCAAAGAAGGGGTCTGCAAAAAGACAAAGGGGAAGGTGGTTTCAAGCCTGTTTTCGCTTGTCTGTGAGAAGGTACTACAGTCCCTCTGTGCTGGGGCTTCTCTGCCTCTGTGAGGCAGATACAACTTCACCTGGCTGAAACATTTTAAAATAAGAGCTAAGGGTCTTGCAGCTTTGCTGTCATGTCTGAGAAGGGTGAGGAAAAATGTCTCAGCCTTCTCTTGGATGGAGAGGTCATTGGGGAGATGTTTTAATGGGATTTCTGCCCTTGCAGCCCCTTCTGCTGTGGGACATGACAGTGCCACCAGCCCTGCTGACAGACTGCCTCTGCATGGAGGGACAAGGCCAAGCGATATACTGGCACATTTCTAGGCTGGATGAGGGCTTTTGGTCCCTGGGAATAAATCACTGTGCCCACAACAGGGGCAAGGAGGGAGGAAGTTGCGTTGTAGAGCATTTTGCCATCATGGATAAAGCATCTGGCATAAAGGACACGTGGCTTTTCTTTGCTACTCCTTTGCTGATGGCCTCAGATGAATGGCTTTATGGCCCTGTGCCATGAATGTCCTTGTTAATCTCCAAAATTTTCCAGTTGATTGTGGAGATAGAATATTCAACATCAGAAAGACTTGGAGGAGGGATGCTGAGGCATGACTTGCTTCAGAAGTGCTGTTCAAAGAGCACAGCGAGGACAAGGTTGGGGATGGAAAGAAGAGACCTTGCAGGGGTATCGAAAGCACCACAAATGAGGAGGAAGGACTTACTCTGCACATAAAAGACCCCAACTTTGTCAGCATCGGACACAGGAATATGGAGAACAATTTCATAACCCCGGGGCAGGCGCTGTGGCCCTTCAGTCCTCAAGACCATCCGAGACATGTCCCGCAAATCTGGGGGGCAAACAAATCAAAGAATTAGCTTGTAGTTGACTGCACAGTGCAGCTCTAGCTGGATTCAGTATTCCCTGCTGGGGTTTGCATCTCCTGTGCCAAGAATTCTGCTCTTCCCTTGCTACTGGCCTTTGCAAACTGGAAAAACAACCTGTGGTCCTGTGAGTAAAGCTTGTGGCTTGTCCTTTGAAATGAATGCCCTTTTTTTTCCCCTAACATCCCTGGCACAGCAGGTCCCTGGCCTCAAGAAGTTGATGGGCATCAACTTGGTGTGGTTTGAGTTTTCCAGGAACAGGCAGGTATTCCTGGCTGCCGGCTGCATGCCTTGCCCCAAGCTCTTTTCACCCATGCAAAGCATCTCTGAGCCAAGCTCTGCCATCGGTGGCACCTCTGCTGTGTTTCTGGCTGTGCTACATGCTAAACCACAATTAGCTTACATGGCATTAAAAAGAGTAATTCCCATCTGGGAAGCTTACTCAGCAGCTTGGTGGAGAGCAGCTCATGGGCAGTTGGTTCCCAAGTGAAATTTCACATCCAAAAAGGTTAACAAAGGGGAATAATGGAGCAAACTTTTTTGCTTTATATGATTTATGGTTTTTTGGTTACCTTCTTTGCTGAATACCCTTTCATCATTGCAGTCTGATGCTGGAGTGAAGGGGCTCTCCTTGTCACAGCTGACGAGCAGGATGGCCCCGTGTCCTTCAGGCCCCCAGGTCCAGCTTGCCTAAAACACCCCGTTGGGGTTTAGTGAGTTCAGGCTCTTGCAAGCCCGTGGATTTTCTGTGCAGTGGGAGAGGCTAAGTTTACCTTGTTGGGGTTGTTTTTTTCGACCACGCCATCCCGATCTGCGTCCACATCTAGAGAGATCCCTGGATGGGCAGACCCCACCAGCATCCCAGGGTATGGCAAGGTTGGGTGAGTGCAAAAGCCACCTAGACCCAGCTAATCCAGGTCCATCTGTCCCTGCATTCAAGCACCCTGCTTGAAGGGACTGAGGGGTTGCAGGAGCCTTCGTACTCACCGATGCCAGTGAGGAAGACCCCAGCTTGGTTGATGGGCTGCCCTCCCTCTGCGTAAAAGCTGACTGTTACCTGCAAATCCCCAAATCCCTGGTTGGGGAAAGGATGCTCTCCCTCCGTGGGGATCCTGCAATCCATTTCTTACCTTGTTATCATTGACCTCGGTGCTGGCCCGGCTCATACTGAACCTCAGGACTGTCCCCTTGTCCAGTGGCCACCGTGTCCCACTGCTGGGGCCTGACCCAACCTCTGCTTGGCCCTGGCATGCCACCTCCACGCTCACCCCCTCCGTGTGCTTCACGCTGAAGGAGACTGCCCCGGCTGGAGCCGCCCTGCCGAAAACACGCCGTGTTTTTAGAGGTTTGCACAGAAAACACTTGGTTCTCACTGCAATTAATTTCTCTGCCCAAAACACAGCCAAGACTGGGCATGCTGGCGTCTTCACGCTCACCACTGGCACCTTTCTGCCCTTTCTTCTCAGCCTGGGAACACTTTGAGTGTCTTATTTTAGGGCAGAATGAGCAATTTTAGCAAAATGAGTCTTATTTTGTAGCCATCGGTGCAGATTACAACCTATAATAACAGCCAAACGCTCAGTGCCTCTGGAACCGAGCTTGGATTTGCACTTCAATGGAGAAATCCATGTTTATTTTCCAACCCAGGAAAAGCTGGGATGTAACAGCTCATTGTAAAGGTGTCACGACCCAGCTGAGTGACTTTACCATGGGAAACTCCACTTTTCGGGGTGATTTTATCCAGCCCCAAAGCAGCTGGCATCACACTGCTCCCAGGCTGATATACCCTTACTTTTCCCCTTGCGTTCTCTCTCCTGGCTCCTTGTCCCTAATTTCCCTTTCTTTCCAGGGTTATTATTTTTGGGCTGCTTGCAGGTCCCGAGGTGCTGGCTTGCTCAGAACATGCATGATCCTGACACTGGAGAGCTTGCACCGTATCACTGTTACGGCATCATTTATTGGGTTTCTGGATGCCTGTGGCCCTGCCAAACCCACACCAGTGATGGGGGGGGGGGGGGGGAGAGGAAATCTGAGTGCTCGTTTGCTTGCTGCCCGGGCGTTTCTTAAATTTTTTTAAATTACATTTAATTATGTATGGAAAAACTGGTTTGGTTTCCTTGTTTCTGGCTTTTGGAATTCCCACCGGGAGGAGATTTGACCTGGAGAGATAGTAGATGACTTGGAGCTGCGCTGCTTGGCTTGAAGATAGAGAGTGAGATTTGCTAAAGCAGCAAAGATCGGTGTGAACCATGAAATGAGCTTTTAAACTGTTTCCTTGGAGGGAATAATTATCACGCAATGTGTTAGGTTGGTTCTAGGGGTGGTGTTGTAGAGATTTCCATGCTTTCTCAGAGCATTCTGGTCACTAATCTTATTTTCTTCCCATCTCCCAGCTGCATCCCTTCCTTTGCAGTCCATCTCTGTGATTCCTACTCAGCCCTCTGCTCTCCAGTAGTTTTCTGAGATGACCCTGGATCTATTGACTGTAAACGGATCAAACCCATCGCCGCTGTTGCACGCCCAGGGTAAATAACCGTATCATGCAAATGCAGATGCCTGGAGCTTTCCTGGGACTTGTGGAGATTTGCAAAGCCCAGGAAGGAGTTTTCCCACAAATGGCTTTAAATCACAGTGTCGGGGTTGTGGGTTTTGGGGGAGCAGGAGGAAAAACTAGGAGGGGGGATTTGAAGAAGGATAAACGGGGCAGGGGTAAAGGAGGGGAGAGAGATGGAGGTGCAGAAATGAAGGGGGGGGGGGGGGGGTGGAAAGGGAGTGTTGCAGCATCCCACTCACCCGTAAACATCGGCAGAGATGCGGGTGCCCAGCACGCACAGGGCCTCGATGCGGTTCCCGTGTTGCAGCCGGAGCGTGCGGTCTCCTGGCATCTCCCCACACAGCAGCCCAGATGCCCTGATGATGGGCACAGCACCAGCTGCTTCTCCGTCCTCCCTGGCACGCTTCCCTCCTCCTTGACTGTCCCCGCAGCAAATCAATCTGCTTTTGGAGCTTGCAAAGTTTGTGACAGCAACTTTTTTTGGCCCCCACCCTGGTCGGAAGGGAGGGGGCGGTTGGATTGGACCCTCTAAAGCCCCATGAAAATGATCTCCAAGGGGAGGGACGGGATGGAGAGGGAGGGCAGCTGGCCTGAAGCCCAGCTGGCTCCCAGCCCTACACAAGGAGCTCCCTCAGCTGTCCCCCCCAACTCCCTGTCCCTCCAGCATCTCTCCCACCCCAAACAGGGACAAGCAGCCCAATGGGGAGGTGATCTTGCAGCGCTTTGGGTTTCGGCTGGCATTTGTATCCGTGGGGTTCCATTCTGCTCTCGAGGGAAAAAAACTGGCTGCTCTTGGAAGGAAAAAATGAGTTTTCTAGCCCTTAGGCTAGAGCAGACAGCTCCTTTTCCCCCCCTCTTTTTCCCCTCCTTATTTTCAAAGGGAAGCAGGGGAGCTGAGATGCTGATGAGGGGAAGTCAGAGGTGGTTTTGTACAGCAAACCTGTCGCTTACCACCCTGCACTGCAGCACGTTGGGAGCAATTGCTGCCCACGCAGGCGTTTGCATTATTAACATTCAGCTACATATTCATTTGAAAAACCAAACTTCTGCCCCAGATTTTAGAAGCCACAAGCAATTAGTGAGGAACAGAAACAGTCAGGTTTCTCTATTTATATCCCTTTCGGGTTTTTTTTATTTTATTATTATTATTACTCTTCCTTCTCTTGCTAGGGTGTAGTAAACCAGTTCAAATCCAGTTTCCCCATTTAAACCAGGTCCTGTTTTATTTTGCAGTGACCTGAGCAAATGTGAGGGCTTCACATTGCTGAGCAAACTCCTGGGAATTAATAATAAAAAAAAAAAGGCAATTTTGCTGTTTTCCTGCACATGCAAAACCAAAGTTTGTGGTGAGGGGAGGGATTTTATTAAAGGATTAGTTATTCCCCTAAGAATATAAGAAAATATAAACCCCTTTACTTCCCTTACAGTGCCTTTTGTAGAGCATCATTGTCTGTGCAGCGCCGCTGCTTCGCCCAGCTTAATGGGGTTAAATGACTTCTGGTGTAGATGCTCTGGTCTGGGAAATGACCTAGCTTCTGAGAAGCATAATGATTTATCTATTTAAGCCATCAGTAGGTAGAAACACTGGTGAAAGAGGAACCAGAAAGAGAAATAATTTTAAAAGAAAAAAAAAAAAGGAAATGGAAACTGGCATTAGGTTTGCACAAGCGGGCTCTGCTCACAGCTTTGCACTGTGTGAGACTTATTTTCCCTCTTTTTACCCCAAAGCAGAGCCCTCAGCTGGTATTACACAGGACTGGGTGACTTCATCTCCATCATGGGACCTGTTGGCTAGGGAAATGGAGGTGTACACCCACCAGTTTGGAAGAAAAAAGGCAAAAGGCAGATTTGCTCTTACCATTTTCACTTCCTAATTCCTGTGCCTGAGGATTTAGTATTTCAATTGTCAGCAAGGAAAAAACATGCTATTTAAAAGGCCTTTTCTTCAAAAAAACCCAACTCCAAATCCTTCCTGTCTTATAGAAAGACTCTGAGGTTCCTGCATCACTTGTGATTTTTAAAATCAGTGGGAGTGTTTCTGGTTTGTCCAGGTTTGTTTTATACATCTCTGTATAAATATAAATGGATTTATATCCCTGGTGGTCCAGCTGGTGTGATGGTGCTTGCCAGGCAGAAGGAAACCTGTGGACCCTTCAAGTGTTACCCTTTAGCAAATGTAGGATTGGAACCTTGGTGCCTCTGGGGAATTTTGGGTGGCCCTGAGGTTCTTTTGGGTGTCCCTGGCTGCCCCAGAGTCCATTTCTGCACAGATCCCTGTCTTTGAAGGAAGATAGGATCTTTGCAGGATTCCTGTGGTTTTTGGATATCAGGTTTGGTCTTTGCAAGCCTTCTGGGGTCTCTCAAAGCTTCTTGGGTTCTTTGCAAGCTTTGGGGGTCTTCTGTAGCTCCTTGGAGCTTTTCCAAGCCTCTGGAGGTCTTGGTGGAGCAGCTGCAGCTACGTTGACAGTGGAAAAAATACTAAATCCTTCTTGCAGAGGCTTTGATGAAGCATCCACCCATTGCAATGCCTCGTTCGTGGAGGAAGGAGAGGGACAACCATGCTATGAAGAGGTGGCTGGGGCCATGTCTTCATCCAGTGCTGGGGACAAGTGTGAAGACTGCCTGTCCCCATCCCAGCAAAACCCTGGGTGACTCCCACCATGAGTAGCTGAAGAAACCTCAGTTTATGCTGCAAGAATGGGATTTCTCAGGAGGTAAAAGCGCTAAATGTGATGCAGGCTCTGCTCTGTGCTATCAGCTGGGAGATCAGACATGGTAAACCATCACATGCCCTGTGTATGTGTGTGTGTATATATATATGTAGATGTCTGGAGGCTCGTGGTTTCATGGCTATAGTCAATCAGGTCAGAGGAGTTCTCCTTTTTTTTTTTTTTTTTTTTTTTTTAAAGTCAGATCTGCCAGATTAGGAGCTGCTCTGCATAAACTTCCACATCGCCAGTGGATCTCTGCCTGCCCTAATTTCAAGGACCTGGGAACAAATCCCAGCGCTGGAGCTTGTGAAAACCCCAGCGAGCCACTTTCTGAGGATGTTCACATGCACATCACCCAGCATCTCCACCCTGGGGACGACCAAACTGGTGAGTGCAAGGGGGTTTTAAGCTCTGTGGGGAACACAGTGAGGGGTTTGGGGGTTGTTTTGCAGCTCCCCCTGCAAGCACGTGCCTTATTGCAAAGAGTAGGAGGGAAATGTTCCCCCTCCCCCCCGCGGCATCCTTTCAAGCTGACCTTTCACGTTTAGGAGGTGCAAACAGGTGCCCATCCCAAAACAAGCCATGAGGCACTGCCCATTCCTGCCCGCGCTGCCTTTATTTTGGAAGCAGCACGTAGCTTTGAGGAGGTGAAACAAACCCACCAGCGAGGATGAAGGAGTTTGGGTGAAGCTTAGCCCACCCCTGGCTTTGTTGCTCTCTATGGAGGCAGAATCCAGCACGCCCCAGCAAGGGAGATATTTATAGGGCAGCAAATTCAATGCAAAGCTGGGGGAGAGCGTGGGCTGGGGTACGTGCACAGCTCCAGCCCTGGGAGGAAAAAAGTAGTTTTATGGGGTACTTTGCTTTTGGATTGCCAAGTCTGAAGTCTCCCAGCAGGCAGACACTGTGATTTCGGGGAGAGAAAAGCATGGGGGAAGATTTTTGGTGCTTTCTCACACAAGAAAAAGTGGTTGCAAAGCTAAGATGTCTCACCAGCATGGGGAACCAACCTCTCTTGAGTTTTACTGGCTTTACAAGCATTTTTTTCCTGATCCAAACCAACCTCCTGCCCTTCTTCCCTGGCTTCCAAGCAGGATGGGGAAGGTGGTGTCCCAGGAAGGACTTGGTGCCTCAGATGCTCCTGCTGTGCTGTTACAGCTCCTCACCTAAAGAAAATAAACCTTCGCGCAAACCCAAGCGGGACTTGATAACTGGTTCGATGCCTTGCCCTCTTGCAAGTAATTAGGCTGACATGGCTCTTAAAAGTTCCTGCCTGCAATTACGCATGCAGAGTAATAAATAAGGTGTAATTATCAGCTTAGGGAGATTATCAAACTTTCCTTGACAGAGTGGAGGTGCAGGATGGGTGAGAAGAAACACCCTGAGGGGGTCTGGGCTATTAGTGGGGTTCCTGAGGGAGCACTGGGGGGTCGGGTCTTGCTCCATCTTGGCTAGAAATATGCTGAAATTGAGAAAAAGATGAAGTCAACCCCCAAAACCAGGGTTTGCCAAGCTCACTCAGTCGGATGGAGAGGCGGGATCCTGTCCGTCGTGTACCAGGGATCTTAATAGCAACTTCTCAGGACAAGTTGTTATTAGGAAGAAAGACTCAGCTCTGAATGGGCCAGATGACTTAAAATCGTCATTCTCCATGTGCACAGGCATGTCAGAGCTAATAGCAGGTGGAGTAGGAAGAAGAGGTGAGTGTAGGTACCACCCAATGAAGACAAGGTGTTTTGGGCTTGAGTGAGCATCCACAGTGACCGTGGCGGCTCAAAATGCTGTGACTAAACTTGCTGGGGAAAGGAAAAACAAACCCAAACCCAAACTGAAGATGAGGTTTCGGCACTGTCTCCCCATCCTTTCTGCACAGGGGTGATTCCAGGTGTGTTTGGAGAAGGACATGCTCTCAAATCATCTGCTGAAGCCTTCACGCTTGCTGGGAGCCTGAAACCATCATCCTCCACCTCCTTCCAGATTATAGGCCGTACCAACCTGACCCTGTGGGGATTAAGGTGTGTTCCCTGTCCAGCACAGGGCTCAAACCAGCTGAGCAGGATACAATGCTAAAATCACAGCAGACGGCAAGCTCAGCACTGTGCCCAGTCCAAACCAGTGCGACCAGCAGCCCTGAGATGGGAAATCCATCTTACAGGTCTCTTCAGTAGAGATGCTGCCAAGGCCAGAGTGTCCTTGGAGGATGCAGCAAGCTCCTTACCCACTGTACAGGCTCTACTGTGCCCTGGCTCAAAGAGTTTTAGGGATGAGTGAAGGCTTGTGTTGCCCTGGGAGGGCTTGAGAGCCAACAAAATTCACAGGTCTCTGAATATCAGGAGTTTGGCTCACGCTGGGTTTTGGGAAACGGGGTTTTATCTAAAATCTCAAGCAAGGTGAGGTCCTGGAGAGCCTGGAAATGCCGCTAGCGTTCCCCAGCTGAGCATCCTGGCCACCCTGGCAGCTCCCACGATCTTATTAAAGCTGCGTTCGCGTACGAGACACGGTGCTGGTTTGTTTGGGTTTTTTTTTTCTGCTGCAATTAAAGTCGGAAGGAGCCCTTTAATGTAGACTGGCTGGGAGATGTTTAAAGCAGCTGGTTTGATCTTGCTGGGGAAGGTACATGCAGGTCGCTTCTCCTCTGGCTGAGGACGTGTGGCTCAGTACAGTGGTGAGGACCGGTCCTTCTAGCTCTACAGAGCCTGCTTCGACCTTTTCGGTTTGCAAGGGGTCCTGATGATCACTAAACTAGGTTTCTCTAGGCTCCAGCCCTCTTCTGAGTGTTCACTATGAAAATGGGGACTGTGTTGCCCCATTCCTCCTTGCTACAAGGATGAACCTTGCAGCAACAGGGCTGTGGACATGCTCTCTGTCCCCATGCTGCCTTTTTTCCTTCCTCTTAGCTGCTTTCTCCATCCCTGAGCATGGCAGAATCCTCCTCCTTGGCTTCAGCAAGATTAGTCTCACTTAGTTTCCCTCTTTGCAGGTAGGCAAAGCCTTCTGGGACAGCCAGGAGAGAGATGGCTATCTTGGGTAGGTGACATCTTCCAGCGATGGGGATGTTTCCCATGAGAGCTTTGCTGCATGCCCAATAAACCCCAAATCCCCTGAAACACTAAACCAAAGGAAAACATCAAGAACTTTTAATTTCTCTCTTGTTTTGTTGTTGGTTGTTTGTTTTTCCCCTTCTCTGCCTACCAAATAACCAGTTCTCCCTGAACCCCTTTCTACCCATCGTGCTCTTTGGGAGTTGTTATGATGGGAAGGACTGACCTGAACAAACATTTCCTTATGTTAGGTTTTATTCGGACGTTGGACTAATGGGGTAGCTGAGGCCGTGAGTCACCTGAGGAGAGGCTAAATGGAAAATTTGGGTTGTTTTAAAGAAAATTATTTTATTTTAATGGTACTGTTTGTTGTAATAACCCTAAACAACCGCATTGTGCCACAGGAGGGATTGAAATGTTTAATACATTAAGCTTTGGAGCCCTTACGTGGAGCTATATGGGAATAAGAAGGTGAGAATAAGCCCCGAAAGAGCTCACTGCTGAGCATCTTGGGGCAGGGCTGGGTGTCACCCACCCTGTCCTGCCCCTTTGCCTCATGTCCCCTCCCTGGAGACGCCCGTTCTCCCCAGGGGCTGCCTTATCGCCTCCATCTCCCCAAGTGGGGCGGCAGCTTGCTGGGTGGTGGAGGTGGAGACGGTAGGGTCCCCTGGCTAAACCCCGTCATCGAGGGAAGGAGGAGTTAAATTCCCCTGCCTTTTAATCCAGTCCTGCTGGTTTACCTACAAAGCCAAGCAGCAGCTTCCTTCACATGCAGCTGCCGTCCCCGGCACATCATGCCCCAACGTCACGTTGTTCAGATGTCCACCAGGCATGCCACCTACGGCGTCTGCGTGTTGGGTACTGAGGTCTTCCTCGATACACGCCGGTAAGGCTTGGGATTGGAGTATCCCCATTGTTTTCCATAGGGTTGATGGGGTTTGGGGGATCCAAAGGTGGTTTTGCTCTTCATTTGGAGGAGAAATGGGTGCTGGGGGAGGTGGGGAATCTAGAGTTCCTTTTGAGCCATATTGTGAGTTCATCCAAAGATTTGACAAGCTTGTTCAGCGTATGGGTGACGTGTCCCTCCAGGTCTCTTTCAGGGGACAATGTCCCATGAGGAGCTGCACCCAAAGGAGGGACGTTGGCTCTGGCAAACACAAGGTGTCAAAGCGTAGCCGAGCCATGACGATTTACAGGCAAAGCCCATGCACACCCTGGCTGAGCGGGATCTATTTCTGGCTGTGAAAACATTAAGCAAGAGCAATTCAAGATGAACAACTTGGCCAGAGCTAAAATGGGGAAAAGAATAAAATGTGTGGCTCAGGCAGAAAAAATCCACCAGCAGGATTTGCACGGGTGATTTCACAAAAAGAGATTTTTCTGGCATTAAATATGGGGGTTGCTTTATTGGCCAGATACGAGGCTGTATTTACCCTGCTGTTACATTGTCATTATTTAATAAATTACCTTTATAATGATAGAGACTACAGGACAAGCCAGTCAGCATCGCATCCGGGGCAATTACTGGGGTTGTGTGTTGGAGCCAGGCCAGGCCATGCCTTCGTCCCCCTCAAAAGACTTTGGGTTGAGCTTTAGTTTCCCTAAAAAAGTATTATTTTTTCCTCTCAGCCAGATGGGAATATATAAAACCTCGTATTTGCAAATCATTTTTGCCTGGTTTTGGACTCAAAGCAAGTTCAGTCTCATTTAAACATGGAGCTTGAGCCCCAAAATGGACCAGTTTGGCTCCTCAGTAGCAAATTTGAGCTTTGGTCTGAAAAAGCAGATGGCAAATATTCTTTCAACTAAAGAAAAAAAAAAAGGGGGGGATAATTTTGTTTCCAGAGTCAGCTGGCTGAGGGTAACTTGGTGATGGATGCTTCAAGCTTTGACTGTTTGGACTGTTTTCAGATGGAAAATGGAGGATGGTGGGAATCCAGTAGAGATGCTGAGGTGTGAGGGCTGTAAAATCAAGGCAAATAAGCCCGAAATTGAGAAGCCATGGCGTGCAACAGCGTGCAGGTGGATTTACAACGCTGCACAATGTTAAATGCGAGGGGTGGCAAGCAAGATGACACTTTAATCTCCCCCTACAAGCCACTGCAGGCACCAGTGATGCCATGCCAAGAGCAACACTGGGAATAAATCTCTTCTGTATTGTTTTTCTTGTTCTTGCTGTTAAAATTTACCACCCTGTCCTTTTTCGTGTGTGGCTGGGGAGGCTGGCTCCCAACAGCAGACAGGTCGGAGCACTCGTGCTTCTGGGATGGAAGTGCTGGGACTGTAATGAGCAGGTAGGAAGAACTTCAAAGGCAAGGGATGTCATGCAGGTGGGGTGCAGGTTCTCTGTGCTTGGACTCAGGCTCTGCTTCAGTTTGAGCATCACTCAGGTCAGGGTATGGTCCCACAATAACCATCTTCCCAGGTGGTTGACATCAAATTTGTCCTGACTCTTTGTTGGGGTTTTGTCATGAGATGCTGAATTTTTGGGGGTTTTCTTGCTGTTGTGGAGGGGAGTTGGATGCCCAAACTTCAGCAATTTGTAATCTAGGCTTAACCACAGACGGACGTGCCAAAGCTCCAGTGGGAGCTCTGCTTGCTCAACACCACCACAGAGATAATACATATAAAATTCAGATGATGCGTTTCGTCACCTGAGGATGGTTTCTTAGACCTTTCCACCCAGTTAAGGCTGGATTTTAATTCCAGGTTCAAGTATTTGGCTTCACAGAGGAGAACAGGAGGGACAACTTGGTCTATAACTCAACACTGCTCTCTTTCAGATCTACCCCCAAAGGTGCCACGTCATTTGATGTCCATGCCACCTCCGCGGTTACGGTACACATCATCCACAGCCCCATGACAAAACCCATGATTAACTCCAGATGGCCCCTGGATCCTGATATAGAAGTTGTAGTGACCATTGATGTCACCAGCAGGACTGTCAATGACAATAAGGTTAGTTGCTTTTCATGCACTAAAACTGGGATAAGAAGTCCAACTTCTTAGGAAAAAAGGGAGGATTAAGGGCAGGCTTGAGCATTTCAAAGTAGTGCCAAAATCAGACTTAAACAGACTTATCGCATACAAAAATGGAACTAAGAAGGAGGAAGTGACATTTTCTTGACCCAAAGACAAGATAGCAGTGGTTGAAAGAAATTGGTGTTGGAAACTCTATACCAGGCAGCCAAACCACTCTAACCGTGGCTTTTTCCATCCCTGGCTTTTATCTTTTGCTGAAGCAGGCAGAAATTGTTTGGCTGAACTGTGTTTAATAGAGGATGGGCTTGGATGAACCCTCCAAGAGCTAGGTGCATAACATTGGTTGGCCAACCCGATGAGTAGGAAGACCTACTCAGCATGATTGGGACACAGGACATGGGTCATGATCTGGTGATGTCTTTGCAGGTTAAGATTTCATACTATGGACAGGAAGGCGATGAGCTTTCGGTGGCTTGGTTGTATCTCACCTGTGTAGGTAGGTATCACAAGAATGCTTGTTCCAACCCAGCCATCCCTTTTGGATGCCAAGATCTCATTGGGGTCATGGGACAGGAGTTAAGTGGGGGGCGCGGGCTGCCCATCTGTGACGTACGATGAAGGTTTGGGTGTTGACTGATGCTGACAAGCAAAAGGGAAATAATTAAAATGTTATTATGCTGCCTTATATGGTGCAAAAAAGGCACAGGCTGGGCTGTGTCCCCACCCAACGCATATACCAAGCATCCTCCTCTGCTTGCCAAGATCATTGCGTTGGCAGAAGAGGATCCAAAGGAGACCATCTCACCCAAGTTTGGCTGGTGTCCCCTTCCTCAACCTCCGCTGCAGTTAGGGGGGAGGAATAGGCACCAAAGTGTAGTTGTCTGACCTATTTTAAAAGTTTAGGATGAGATGAATCATTCCCTTGAGATGCCTATTTTCCTCTGCTGACTACAAAGTGAGTCTAGACAACCAGTCTGGATGCAGAGCCTTCCACATGGATGGATTAATTATCCTAAATTTGGGATTTTTCTAAAGCATTCACATGACAGTCAGACCTGTGTCCTTTAGTCATGCATATGCCTCCCAAAATTACACCTGAAGAGGCTGATGGTTGCCCATGTCTCATGACTGAGGGGTTCCACTGGAGTCGTCTGGGGCCACCGCAGTCCGCAGAGCTTTCACCTTACAGATGCTCTTTGATTGCTTAGATTTAGGCTTTCACTTCCAGCATCTCCACATCCTCTATGTCAAAGAGAAAGATAATCTTTGCTTCAGTGCTTGTGTTTTCCATACATTTTCTATCCAGTTTGGAGGAGTATCTGTGTTAAGAGAGGCTTAATAGAGATTTCAGTAGGGTTTAGATGAGGTTGCTGGTAAACATCTGCTTTACTGCAGTAGAGGCAGAGATTTAGGCCAAGAAGAGCTCTTTAAAGTCCTCCTGAAATGTTGCATCAACACTAGTGTTTATTTACTCACTCATGGTGAAAAGGCTTTCATGCCTTCACAGTGTTTTGGCTTCACAAAAGCTCTTGAAACTGGTGAAAGCACAAGGTTTGCCATGAGTTGGGTAGGTCTCTGTTGGGTGAACCAAGATAAGAGGAGACAGCAGAAGACCAAAGGGGAAAGACATGAAAGAGCTATCGGGTTGGCTTTTCTATCAGTGTGCAGTTGGAGACACTGGGTCTGGAGCAACTTTGGGACATGAAGGTGGGGTCAGTTTTGGGTGACTCATGCTGAGGGCAAGCCCAAAATGCCACTGAAAGCTTGTTCCCTTGCCATGTGGCATCTTTTTCTTTCTTAATGTTCCAGATGTATCCCTGGACGTGGACTTGAGCCGTAATGGCAGAGTGAAGAGCAAAGGGAAGGACAAGGTAATGAGAAGCTTTTGCTCTAGGCAGCGTACAGAGGGCCAACACAAGGTACAGCCATTTGCAATCTCTTCCCAGAAAATCTCCAGGAGGGAAAGGGACTTGGGTGGTGACACTGGTGCCTGAATTAGAGAAAATAACACAGCAAATTCCCAACCTACTAATTGAGGAGGAAAAGACTTTATTTTCTTATTCCCTGCCAAAATCTCCTGCGTCTCTAGTCCAGCCCCAGGGATTATGTAGGAGAAAATACTCTGCTTTATTTTAATTTATTTCCTTTTTACCTTTTTGGGCTTAAAACACGCCGCTAAATGAGTCAGCTGCGAGTTTTTCAAATAGCAAGATATTTACCCCTTTGGCAACAAATCTGCATGTGCCCAAGCACTTACTCCCAGGTAATTTACACTGCTGATTGGGCTGCAGTTAATTGTACACCAAGATGAGATGTGTTTCTAGAAACAGTGTAGTGTTGTCCAGATGAGGCCTGGCAGATACTCTCTGTCTTGTTAGAAGATAAAATCTGCTCAAAATAGACTTTGCTGGCCGTGCTAGAAGCTGAGCCTAGGAAATTCAGTGGCTTGAAAGCATCGCTGCTGGCTCTCTACCAGCCTTGACTGCATGTTGTGGGTTGTCCTCCGAGTGTGGCCATAGTGGTGGGATTTTTGCCAGTCCAGGAGGAGGCTGGGATGGGGAAAATCTTGATCCCATCCCTTTTGGGTGTTTCTCCTCCAGGCCAAGTGGACGTGGGGTCCTGATGGACAAGGCGCTGTACTGCTGGTCAACTGTGACCGGGATAGCCCTGGTACAGGAGGGACAGACAGCGGTCAGGTGGACATACGGACCACTGCAGGTAAGGTGTCACCTGCACCGTAAGAGGACCCAAAAGATCTCACCAGGATTCTTCCCACTTGCAACTCTCCTTCTGCATCCCCTCTCTCCATCCTTTCCCCGCCCTGTAGACCTTCAGGACATGTCCGTCATGCTGCTGCGGACTCAAGGTCCCAGTGCTATCTTTGCTGAGTACCAGGTGGTCCTGCATGTCCCCGAGTCAGATGCAGATAAAGTGCGGGTTTTCCATGCTATCCGTGAGTATTTCTTCCCTCCTTCCCAGATATTTCTGTGTGACCCTGAAGTGGGTGAACCCTAATTTTTATGTTCACCATGGTTAACAGCTGGGCACCTGCGGTTGCAGGAAACACTCGTTTATCCCCAAATCTCCTCTGCTATTTTAGAAGATGGAGTTATCTGGGGGGAAAAAAAGGATTAAAAAAGGGTTTTCTCATCGGAGTTGCTGAAATTTTGACATTCCCATGGGGCAGATAAGCCCCACGTGGCTTCTGGCACCTTTTCAGCATGGGCAATGACCCAGCAGCCAAAGTGGCCCATCTCGTCGGGCAGCGCGTTTAGCCTTTGAATACCCTGGCAGCTGGATCCCCAGCAACTGAAAATCAGGTCAGGGAACCCAAGTGTATCATTAGATGCTTAACTCGAGCCATGCACCTTGAAAGGGTTGGACCTGAGGGTATAGAGTCCTCTTTGTACGAGGAAGATCAAGTGTGTTCCCCAGAGAAGCGGAGGCACACCCGCTCCTCTGCAAACCATGCTGGCATCAGCCACCTCCTTGCTGGTGCCTCCTTCTAGCTTGGTGGACAGGTTGATCACCCTGTCTTGGGTTGGGTGTTTTGGTGTTTCTCCAGGGAGTGACTCGTACCCCCACTACAAACCCGTGTTGGGGCCTGACAAGCTTTCCTACGTGTTGGACCATGTTGCCAGTGGAGAAAACACTTTCTATGTTGAAGGGTTAGCTTTCCCTGACTTGGGCTTCTCTGGGTTGGTTTCCTTCAGTGCCAGCTTGCTGGAGGTACCCCATAAGGTGCGTGAGGTTTTCCCCCATCCCCTGCAAAGTCCCCCAACAGTGGGGTTTTCAGTCACTGCTCCCTGATGGTTTTGCCCCTTACAGAATTCACCAGGCACCCCAATTTTCACGGATACGGTGGTTTTCCGTGTGGCACCCTGGATAATGACGCCCAACACCCAGCAGCCTGTGGAGGTTTTTGTCTGCAGGTAGGAGATCATCAATCCATTGCTTTCCTGCCTTGGGGGACTCTCCAAGGAGGAGCTTTTGACCCTCCCTTGCTACACAGCAGCCATAGGGTGAGCCAGGCTTTATGTACGTTATTCCAGGTAAGGTATAGCCTACATAAAAGTAATACCCAGGTATTTGGGTAAGGAGCTTGCTGGCACTGCTACACTCATTGCAACCCCTAGGAGAAAGGCTGGAGGACGCTCTCTGGGGTCTAACCTACACCCAGCGTATTTAGGAATGAGGAATGGGCTGCACAGTTGGGGGGGCTTCTCCCCCTCCTCATAGCATTTGCTCCTTTTTCTCCTTACAGCATCCAGCGGGGTGCAGACTCCAATGAAATCTTTCTGGAAGGGCTGCGGGTCCTGCTGAAGAAAGCCAACTGCAAGCTGACCATCTGCTCGGAGATGGAAACTCGCAGTGACCGCTGGATCCAGGTCATCAATTGATGCTTGTTATACACAGCTCTCCTGGGGCACGTAGGGTGTCCCCCTCTTGGCACCCCTGGAAGTGATCAGCTGCAGTGCTCAGGGAAGGTGCTAAGAGGCGAATCAGGCAACCATGGACTAAATTGCAGGGAAATGCTGGTGGCAACCAGCACACAGGGATCTTGTCCAGGGACCCAATGGGTCATTTTGAGAGACTCCATGGGACATCACAAGAGAGACCCCATTATAAGAGGGACACTGTTGCAAAAAGGACCCTGCAGGGCTCTGCCAGAGGGGACCCATTGCAAGTGGGACCTTGTAGGGTACTACAAGAGGTACCTCATTGCCAAAGAGACCCTGTGGGGCATTGCAAGGGGGTCTCTGCTGTAAGAGGGACCCCACAGTGCAGTGCCAGGACCCAATCTGTGCTGTCTGGGTGTGCCATGTGCTCCCCAAAGCACACCCAAGCCTCTGCCCTCCCTGCCCCACTTCCCTGTCTGCTGTGGTCACACATTGCGTCCCTGGGGGTGACCCGTGACAGGTGCGGCAGTGCCGAGTGGGGTGTCATCCCCTGGCAGAGCGAGGTAGCTGCCTCTCTTGTGGTTAAGGGCATCAGCCAGGCTTTGCCAGGTTTGCCCCATTTCCTGCTCCACCCTTACCACATGCCTCACCGAGATAGCTATCACCCTGCCAGGAGCATTCCTCCTCTTCCTCCTCCTCTTCTTCCTACAATAGGATGAGCTGGAGTTTGGCTATGTGGAAGCACCGCACAAGACGTTCCCTGTTGTCTTTGACTCGCCCAGGAACAGAGGCTTGAAGGATTTTGCCTTTAAAAAGATCCTGGTATGCTGGGTGGCCAATCCTCCTTCTGTCCCCCCAGACCCTACCCCCAGGGTGTCCTCATCACCACTCTCCACTTCCTTAGGGCCCTGATTTTGGCTACGTGACCCGTGAACCCCCTGGGAAAGATGTCTCCAGTCTCGACTCCTTTGGCAACCTGGATGTCAGCCCACCGGTGACGGTGCGAGGGAAAGAGTATCCCCTGGGCCGGATCCTGATTGGCAGCCCCCTGCCTTGGTGAGATGGGGGGAGCTCAGGTCCTTTCTCCTGGAAGCCTGGGAAGCACCCAAAGCCTTTGCATGAAGTGTTGCATCCTTCAGAGCAGAAATCTGGGGCCTCTTTTCATCAAAATGGGAATTTTGGGGGCAAACTCCCATCAAACCCCAGATTTAATGTGCATCATTATTCCTTCATCCCTTACAAAATCCTGCCACTGCTCTGACTTTTACTTCCTCCCAAACCACTGCTGCTTTTTGCTCTGATCCTACAAAGCCAAAAATATCCAGGATATTTTTTTTGTCCCCTATTAAAAGGAAAAACAGGAGAATCCAGGAAAGGGGCACAGTCCTGAATAACTGGAAATTGTTTTGCTCTGGGCAGGCAGTGCTAGGCAGCTCCGTGGGAACAACAGAGCCCTGCAAAATCCTCCACAAAGGAGGGGTTTTTTTCCTCCTTAGAAAAAAAATAACTACTGGAATGAATCCAGATGGTGTTTGATCCAGGATAACACCCAGGATGCTCTGACCCCAGCCCTGCTGTGAGCCAGGGAGTTTGCTTTGGTTACAGCAGCAGGGAAATGGCATTTTCCCAGCCTCTCTGGGACCGTAATTATCTCTTATTACAAGAAGTTTAATTAATGTTTTCCCAGCCTGCTGCTGTCTAAGAAAACTTCATCCTCACGCAAAGTGCTGTGTAAGGAGCGATTTCAGATTTGCAGGGATGGGGGGAAATTAAATCCAGTGGGTGCCTGAGCAGCATGGGGAGTGTGATGTCTATAGATATATAAATGTACACAATACAGGTATATTAATGTATAGATGGGGGTAAACCTTGCAGAGGGATGTGATGGCTGCCTTCTTTCTCCTCTTCCTTCTGCTCCCTAGGGCCTCTGGCCGGCGGATGTCCAAGGCAGTCAGGGATTTTCTTTATGCCCAGAAAGTGCAGGCGCCGGTGGAGATCTACTCGGAGTGGCTGAATGTGGGCCATGTGGATGAATTCCTCACCTTCGTCCCCGCTTATGATAGGAAGGTACCTGTCCCTGGAGCCACCGCCGGTGCTGCATGGGGGGTCTCTTCTGCAAATGTGGGAAAATAACCCCAAAACACCCTTTTTTCCATTTGCTCATCCTCCCCACGGGGGCTGGGTGATGCACCTTAACTTGTGGTGGCTTCCTAGGAAACAGCAAGAACTGGGTGGCATCCTGTGCCCCCTGTACCTCCGGGGGCTGGGTTTGGAGTCAGCGTGGTGTCTCTTGGCAGGACGGTGGGATAAAATATCATGATCCCCATGGCTTTCTCCTGCAGGGTTTCCGGCTCCTCTTGGCCAGTCCCAATGCATGCTACAAGCTCTTCAAGGAGAAGCAGAGTCAGGGCCACGGTGAAGCCACGCAGCTCGTCGGTAAGGAATTGGGTGAGGCCATCTTTGCAGCATGGTGGGAACCACTGATATCCCTCACTGGTGTCCCTCACTGCTCTGCTCTGGTCCCTACATAGGGATGAAGGGCACGGAGAGGAAAAGCATTGACGAGATCCTATCGGATGAGGTGCTGAGGAGTGACAACCGGCATGTGCAGGTGGGTTACTGCATCTGAGGGTTCACTCTTCTTGCTTGGACATCGCTGCTGGGTGGTCTCTGGGTGCAGGAAGCATTTTTAAAGATCCTGGAGAGGAGCAAGAAGTTGTGGCATAAGTTGGAGTGTGTGGTGTGACAGCAGTGACCTAGAAGAGCAGCCATGAAGGAGCTGGGCACACTCAGGTGCTGGGCCACCCTGGCCTGTTGGTCCACTGGGAGATGACTGCAGAGGTGCCAGATCCTTTCTGTTGCTTAGGTTTGGGTGGTTGCTCACAGGAATGGGGTGGGGTGCAGATGAGGACTGGGCAGGATGCAAGGAGTGGCAATTCCAGGTCCTCCCCCTCTTTGCAGCGCTGCATCGACTGGAACCGTGACCTCCTGAAGCAGGAGCTGGGCCTGAGCGAGCAGGACATCATCGACATCCCCCAGCTCTTCATCCTGAAAGGCTCCCGCGCAGACGCTTTCTTCCCCGACATGGTGAGCCCCCCACAGCGCCTCCTCCCCTCTACTCCCTCTTTCTCCATCCACATCTGATACAAACACCATTTTTGGGTGGAAAACACCGACTTGATGAATTTTTTTGGTCGGGCTGCAGGTGAACATGCTGGTGCTGGGCCGGCACTTGGGCATCCCCAAGCCCTTCGGACCACTGGTGGGTGGGCAGTGCTGCCTGGAGGAGCGGGTGCGGGCGCTGCTGGAGCCCCTGGGACTCACCTGCACCTTCATCGATGACTATTTCTCCTACCACGTCCTCTCTGGTGATGTCCACTGTGGCACCAACGTCCGTCGGAAACCCTTTGCCTTCAAATGGTGGCACATGGTGCCCTGAAGCACCCAGAGATGGGCTTGGGTCCCACAGCCGGAGGATGAAGGTGCATTTGGTGCATCAGAAGATGCATTAAAATAAAGGGTTTTGCCAATAAAGCTGCATCAACTCAGAACCTGCAGCTCTTCCCCCTCTCCTGTCCTTTCTTCTTTTACTCTTGGGTTGAAAATACCATTTGATATAATGGTTTTTAATCACGTGGCTTGTTACTGCAACACTGGGGGTGTCCTTAGGAGTGTGGTCCATTGAAGTCAGCTGGCAAGGAGGCTGCTTTGGGGGTTTTGGGATGCCATCCTACAGCCCCTTATCCCACAGTTGTAGCTTAGAAACTCCCCCCAAATTCCCTTTATGGGACACCTCCCCTGGGGCAGACTGGCCCTTTGCCCCAGCACCACGCAGAGGCAGAGCCCTGCCCTCTTACAAATCGTTTTACACCTTCCCCAGCACAACAAGCTTCCTTTTCCCTTTACGACCGCCCTGGCTGCTTTTTCTCCCTCTTTTCATCGCAAACAAAGCGTGACATTTCCCTGTACAGACCTGGCACCCCTGCCCATCTCTCCTGCCTGCACTGCCCTCACCCAGCATGATCATCCAGCACCAGGAACCAAAACCCATCCCCTGCCCCAGGCGCTGCTTAGCTCTGTGTAACCCCAGCTCCTATTATGGGGCTAAACCCATTTTTGGGAGCAATTTGCCTTTTTAGCTGTACTTTTTGAGGTATAAAAACATAGCTGTGATGTTGTGTTTACAAGCAGTGCTGGAAAATCAAGGGAGATACCCCCCCAAAAGCCTCTTGCATCCTTCTTTGCATCCCTTTTGGGTTTTTTTTACCAAAAAGGTGATTTCTAGCCCCAGATACCTCCTTTCCCCATGGTTATGGCTCAGCTGAGTTTCCCCAGCCTCACCGAGCGATATTGAATTCCAGTGGCACATGACCCCACGGGGAGTTGGTGGGGGGACAGCTGCATCTGCAAAGGGCTCTCCCACGCCCAGACAGGGATTTAATTAAAACAAAGACGATTAAAGCTGCTGCGGGGTCTGCTGTCCACACTGCAGGTGACATACCAACCCCTCCCAATCCCTGCAGCACCCAGGGGACAGGGTAAACACTCAGCTTGCCCCTTCAACCCCTCCAGAAAGAAAAGGACTCAAGGAAACTTTTCCAGCTGGGCAAATAAAAACCCTTTTAGAAGGAGAAATAAAACCCCTTGGAGCCTGGTGCTGGCACGTCCCCAGCTTGGCTCTGGTGACACGCTGAATATTTTATGGCGTAGGTTTAAGGGTGGCTGGTCACATCAGAGTCTCTGCTAAGAGGGAGGGGCAAAAAAAGAAAGTGCTTCTGAGAAGAATAAAAAAACAACACCCCCCCCCCCAACTTGTGGGTGTCCTGGGTGCTTTTCCTCTTGTCACTGATTCATGCTCTATGACCGGGGAAGCACAGCCGGGGCACAGTGTGCACCCAGCCTGCAGGTTGAGAGCCCGGAGGTGGGATTAAACCAGGCTTTGGTTAATCCCCTCCCAGCAGCCAGGCTTTATAAATCCCCTGGTGCCACCCATCTCAGCACCCAAGGGTGCCCCGGGGGCCTGCCGGCATGGCCCAGCAGCGCCGCATCCAGCTCTCTCTCCAGCGTCCCACCAGCACTGTCTGTGTGCTGGGCACTGAGCTCTCCCTGGATGTCTGTGGGTAAGCGGCCGTGGCTCTGGGGGGGCAAAAAGTAACTAAAAATGCTTTATCTTTTCTTTTTTTTTTTGCTTCTATCCAGTTAACCAAGCTTGGAGGTGGGGGATGATGACACAGTGCTGCTGCTCAGGGTGGGTGTCCCAGGAGGAAGGGGATGCTCCCAGTCTTAATGCAGCGGCCTGGCAGTCACCCCTCCAAGAGGGATTATTTTTCTAGTTTTTTGGGTGCCAGAAGCTCCCCTTGGAGCTTCAAGTGACACTCTGGGCTGAGAGTCACATCCTGCCCAGGGACTGTCGTGTTTTTCTGAGAAATGGAAATATTTCCTTGTTTCGGGGGAACGTGGAGAGTGAAACTGCCACAGCACTGCTGGCCGGGGCGTCACCTCCTGGTATCGGCTCTTTCAGCTGCTTCCCTGGCTCCTGCCCAAGTCCAAGCGCTTCTTCAGCAGCAGCTTGGGATTTGATTTGATTTTTTCCTTCTTTAAAGCCCATCTCAAGCAACATCTTGGGGTTTTATTATCCTTAATACATCCAAACCCACTGCACGATTGCTGCTGACAACATCGTATCCTCTCCCGCTGGCCCCAGGGTGGGTTTTTTCCCCTCTCCACTCCAGGGATGGATCCACATTTCCCTCCTCACAGGTCAGGATTTGTGCTCCTTGGTCCATTGCCTGTGGCATTTGCAGTGGGGTGGAACATTACGAGCCACAGCCTGCCCAACCATCGCACTTTGCTTCACTCTTAAGGGGATGCAACCGGTCAGGGACCGCCGCCAGCGCTACTGTGGGACAAAATGTGAATGTTTGGGTGGCCTTATGCCAAAATACATCCTCCTCCCATACAACCCCAGGGTTTCACCGTGATGGAATGTCGCAGGATTTTTCACAGTTGCATTTTGGAGGGTTTATTGCATTTTGTGGGGCTCGTTGCAACAGAAAGTTGCAGAATTTGGTGCTTTTTATGGGGTTTATCACAATAACATCGCAGGGGGTTGATGTGATTTCCTGTTGCAGGACTTGTTGCATTTTGCACTGTTTGATGCTGTTGAATATTGTGAAATCCAGTGTGTGTTGCAGGCTTTGTTGCAATTCATATCGTGGGGATTCATCATTGCTTTTTGCAGGATTTATTGCCTCTGGCAGGATTGGCAGTAATCACCTTCTGCAGGATTCCTTGTAGTCGGATTTGCTGCAATTGCCTTTTACAGGATTTATGGTAATCGTGCTTTGCAGGATTTATTGCGTATCGAAGGACCAGCTGCAGGTTCCTCTTGCAGGACTCCTTAGGTATTGAAGGACCAGCTGCAGGCTCCTCTTGCAGGAGACATTAGGTATCAAAGGTCTGGCTGCAGGTTCCTCTTGCAGGAGTCATTAGGTATCGAAGGACCAGCTGCAGGCTCCTCTTGCAGGACTCATTAGGTATCAAAGGTCTGGCTGCTGGTTCCTCTTCCAGGCCTCATTAGGTATTCAAGGACCAGCTGCAGGTTCCTCTTGCAGGGTTATTTGCATTTAGCAGGACTCTTTGCAACCACACATTGCAGGATTTATTGCCTATCCCAAGATTTCTTGCATGAGGTGGGATCTGCATCGCCTGTGAATGGTTTCACACTCTATTATCCTAGTAATGCCCCCCAATCCGGGGCTCTCACTGGGCTTCTCTCCCTCCCTCCCCCAGATCTGCACCCAAAGATGCAGTTGCCTTCCACGTCCAGGGGACGCCAGGCGTGAAGCTCTACGTGGTTCACGAGACGCAGAGCATCAAGCTGCCCTCCAGCGTGAGCCGCTGGCCCCTGGCTGCAGGCGCTGAGGTGTTGCTGTCCATGGATGCTCTCAGCAAGGATGTGGGCGATGAGAAGGTGGGTGCTGGCACGCCGGCAGGATCCGGCCCCTCTTTGCACGGTGGCGAGCACCCGTTCCTTGTTGTAGGTCAGGATTTCTTATTTCAGGGAGGCTGGCGGGGTGCCTGTGGGCAGAGCCATGCTGTACCTCACCTGTGTGGGTAAGTGGGGAGGGGGTGACCCCCAAATCGTGGCACTGGTGGAGATGTTTAGTCCCCCTCCACACCAGTATCCCTTTCCCCGCAGAGATCTCGCTAGATGCTGACACTAGCCGTACCGGGGCAGTGAGCAAGACGCTGTTGGATAAGGTATAATAGAAGGGGGTCCCACCTCCTGGGAGCACTGTGGGGTGATGGAGGGGGGTGATGGCTGACACCCCCAGCCTCCCTTTGCTCACCTCTCCACCTCCAGGCAACATGGACTTGGGGTCCTGATGGACATGGGGCCATTCTGCTGGTGAACTGCGACCGTGACGACCCCAAAGCCAAGACACTGGATAACTTCGACACTGCTGTGCTCTCCTATGCCGGTACTAGCACATTACATACAAGAAACCTCAATTTGCCTATTTTCTCCAAAAATTTCCTTTTCTGACATCTCTTTTCTACCCCAGACCTGAAGGACATGTCACAGATGGTGCTTCGGACCCGAGGTCCTCGCACCATCTTTGCCGGCCACCGCCTCCTCCTCCATGTGGACTTCAGCGACGCTGACAAAGTTGGCGTCTTCTATGGTGGCAGTGAGTACCCAGTGCCAAGGCATGGGGTGGGAGGGGGCACAGACACCCCAAATTATCAAGGTTCAAGCGAAACACTTGCAGCAAGTGGATGTCAACCTACATCCAATAGATCTTGTGGGGGGGGATTATGTGATGTGCCAGGTGATACTGATATGCATTGGCTGGGGGGCCAGCCGTTTAATGAGGTTGCATGGTGTTTGTGCCTGCAGACAGTGTTGCAGTGGAGGAGTACAAGCATGTCCTGGGGGGCTCAAAGCTCGCCTATGCCATCAAACCCAGCCGGCATCAGGAGGAGAGCATCTTCTATGTGGAGGGGCTCGCCTTCCCCGACATCGGCTTTCCAGGGCTGGTGTCTTTCCACGTCACACTGCTGGAGAGCCCTGAGAAGGTACCAGACTCTGGAGAGGTGGGGGATCAAGGTGAGCAGTAACAGGGGGGCAGCGGACCCCAAATACCATCCCCCTTCTATGCCAGGGTTTGCTGGAGACGCCGATTTTCACCGACACGGTGGTTTTTCGTGTGGCCCCGTGGATCATGACCCCCAACACTGCGGCACCGCTGGAGGTTTTCGTCTGCAGGTGGGTGCTGGGTGGGCGGCTGCATCCTGCTGGGTGCTGGCTCAGTTCCACTCACCCCCAACATCCCATTTTAATTCCCAGTGTGGACAACAATGAGGATTTTGTGGCAGCTGTGAGCACCATAGCTGAAAAAGTCAAATGTCCGCTCACCATCTGCCCACCACTGGAGAACCGCCAGGACCGCTGGATCCAGGTGGGTGTTGTGCAGGATGATCCCCAGCCCCATCCTTGCTACAGGAGCTCCAAGGGGGCTCTCCCCATCTTCTCTATCCTTTCTCCAGGATGAGGTTGAATTTGGCTACGTTCAAGCCCCCCACAAGACCTTCCCTGTCGTCTTCGACTCACCCCGCGACCGGGGACTGAAGGACTTCCCCGTCAAGAGCATCCTGGTACCTGACCCCTCCCTCCTTCCTCACCAAGGCCAAAAGCTTTGCAAACCCCTTAAAAAAATTAGAATAAATCTATTTTTCTCTTGCACTTTTGGGAAGGGAAGAGCCAGTGTGGAGGGTAATGTGGGAGTGCTGCACTTTGGGTGCTTATGGCATTTCTGTTTTAATTATTATCACCTTTCGGGGTTTTTTTTGCTTCTATCCAGGGTCCAGATTTCGGTTATGTGACCCGGCAAGCACCACAGGGTGCTTCAAGCCTTGATTCCTTTGGTAATTTGGAGGTGAGCCCTCCTGTGACAGTGCAGGGCAAGGAGTACCCCTTGGGCCGCATCCTGATCGGCTGCAGCTTCCCCAGGTGAGATGCAGAACGGAGGGACCAAAGCATTAGGGGGGGGAAGAAAGAAAAGGAAAACACACCCACACCCACACACACCCCCTCAAAAAAAGACTTTTTATGCACCGTTTGGGGCTGGTTTCAAGCAGAGTACCACCTTGGGCACCTCAAAATGGAAGTTCCCTCTCTTTGTGCCCCCCCCAGATTTGGTGGCCGGCGGATGGCAAAAGCTGTCAAGGATTTTCTTGTTGCCCAACAAGTGCAGGCACCGGTGGAGCTGTTTTCAGACTGGCTCCAGGTCGGCCACGTAGATGAGTTCCTCAGCTTCGTCCCTGCACCCGATCGGAAGGTAAGAAATCCCAGGAGAGGGGGGGGAGGGGGGAAGAAAGTGGGGTGCAACCTTTATATCCCCCTGAAAATCATCACTTTCTCCCTCCCCAGGGTTTTCGGCTACTCCTGGCCAGCCCCAATGCCTGCTACCAGCTCCTCAAGGAGAAGCAAGAGGAAGGGTTTGGCGAGGCGGCGATGTTTGAGGGTAGGTGGGGAAGATGGAAAAATGGGGCTCGAGGGGTGGCTTTTCCCTTTTCCCTGCAAAATATAACAGGCCAGGTGGGTGCACAGCACCCCAAAGCCCAGCTGATGGCTGGGAAGGGCTGCTAGTAGCGAGGCTGGGGCAGAAATCAGCAAAATTAATTAAAAAGTTGCATAGATTTGGTTTTCTGGGGTTGGGATACTACTGCTGACCCCAGAATTGGGGAGGAGAGGGGAGCTTCTGGTTTAGACCCAGGGGTCTCATCCCAGATGTGATAGGGAAGAATTCCTGCCCAGTTATTTGCATTGCAGGGCTGGAGAAGCTGCCCAAACCAACGATAAACGAGATCCTGGCTAACAAAAGTCTCCGGAAATTCAATAATTATGCCCAGGTGAGGAAGTGGAACAGGGGGCTCCTCTCCAGTCTTCCCGTCTCTTTGTCCGTCCCCCCACCCATCCCTCTGTCTACTTGTACCTCCATTCCTGTGTCCCTCTGTCTGTGTGTCCATCCACCCATCCCTCTGCCCATCCCTTTATCCCTCTGTCCATCCATCCACCGATCCTTGTGTTTGCTTGTCCTCCATCCCTCCCTCTGCCCTTCCACCCATCCGTCAATCCGTCATTCCACCCCTCCCTGCCCCTCCACCCCACCATCCATCCCTCCGTCCCCTCTGCTGACCCCTGTCCCCTCCCTCTGTCCCACCAGAGCTGCATCAGCTGGAACAGGGACATCCTGAAGCGGGCACTGGGACTGGCTGAACTGGACATCCTTGACATCCCCCAGCTCTTCCGAGGCAACATAGATGACGGAGCTGAAGCCTTCTTCCCCGACATGGTAAACGCTCCTCATCCTCCCCTCCCTTCACCAGCCCCGAGGGGTGAATTTTGGGGTGAGATTTGCATTCTCACCAGTATCCCTGTGCTGCAGGTGAACATGCTGGTGCTGGGCCGGCACCTGGGCATCCCCAAGCCCTTTGGACCACGGGTGGGTGGGCAGTGCTGCCTGGAGCAGCGGGTGCGGGCGCTGCTGGAGCCCCTGGGACTCACCTGCACCTTCATCGATGACTATTTCTCCTACCACGTCCTCTCTGGGGAGGTTCATTGCGGCACCAACGTCCGTCGTAAACCCTTTGCCTTCAAATGGTGGCACATGGTGCCCTGAAGTGGCCTTGGCACCCACATCCCTCTTCCTCATTCCCCCCAGAATCCCTCTCCCCGTCCCAAAAGTGCCTTTGGCAGCACTGGGCCTTGACCCGGACTTGAAATAAAACCGGGCTGTGGCTTCCTCCTGGCCTCCCTCTTGCTGGGTGTGAGGGTGGAAGCTTTTCTGAGGGGAAAGATGGTATTTCCATGCTGGGTGCGGTGCTCCCAGCCCAGCAATTAAACTTAAACTGGTTAAGGGATGGGGGGGAAGTGCAAGGGGAGGTGTGTGTTGCACCATGTCACCCCAGCATGAAGCAGGTGTGCAGCTCTGCCTTGCCCAAGAAATGCAAAACCACCCCATGTGCAGCAAAGCGAGCGTGCACCCACACTGCTGCACCCCAGTGCACCCCAACCCATGTGTGCAGACACCCATGAAAGCGCCGAGACCCCTGTGCATGCCCTTGTGTGGATGTGCGTGTCCTAAACCCCATGCACACACCCTGTCCTTGCACCCCATCTGCAAAATGAGCAGGAAGATCAGGAAGGAGGAGGAGGGAGGGAATATTTTGGGATGGAGGATGCTGGCAGCAGCAGGATGGTGCCCTCTAAAGGCTGTGGATTTGTTTTTGGGGGTCACTGGATGAGCGGATGCAGAATTACCTCCTTGGTTAAATGAATTTTAATTAATTAATTAAACTAAAACCAGACCCGGGTTGGATGAAGTGAGCAGAGTGAGGGGTGTACACAATGACATCGTTTTATTTAAACATTTACTCCAAGAAATATATAAAAAAACCAACACCCCCCCCTCCCTACTCCCCCCCCACCCCCCGCGGAGAAGACGATCACAGCACTAACCCAGGACCCTCTTTGCTAAAGGACAAATCGCTCCCAGATCCCTCATAGGTTGGGAACTAAAAATGATGCTTTGGGGGGGGGGGTTAAAGTAAGTTTTTGGTGATTTCTTCATCATCCCCCCATTTTTCTTGGGGCTGTGGCATCCGCTCATGCCCTAACCCTCAAAAAACCCCAAATATTGCTAAAAGAAGCGGAGTATTTAACTCTTCCACCCAGCTGCTCTCCCTGTCCTGGATATTTAATTCCTAACACCGCCCCACCCCTTGCAAAAAAATAAACCCCCAACCCCAAAGCAAATTAAAAAAAAAACCCCAAACAACCCCTCACAATAAATCAACCCCCCAAAAAAAACTCCCCCCCCCCTTTTTTTAACTGCAAAACTCCCCAAACGGGGGCGAACGCCACCCCCCCGAGCACCCAGCACGAACCCGTTGGGGAGAGTGGAAAGGACTTTCAAGAGAAGAAATGAAAAAAAAAAACCAACCAACCCCATTATTAATAATTCAAAATAAACCCTAAAAAATACAGAATCAAATCATCCTTGGGTTGCGTGGAGGCAGAGCCGGGCTCTCCTCAAAAAAAGGCACCTCGTTTCTCCAGCACAGTGCACAACGTCGTAGGAGGGATTTGGGGTGGATACCAGGCAGAAAGAATTAATAATAATTAAAACTTAATTCAGAATAATTCCAAGGAAAAAAAAAAAAGAAAGCTTCCACGATGCTTTTGGGCTTCCCCCTCTTCATACCTGAGATCTCCCCTGGGGTGGGCGAGGGTTGCAATAGCGGGGAAAGGGGGGAAACCCCAAAATGATGCTGGGGATGGGTATGGCCCATGGGGATGTGGGATTGATGGGTTTAGCCTGAATCCCTGCGGGGGAAAAAAGGGATGTTTGGGGGGGGTGTGTGTGGGGAGAACCCCCAAAATTATAGCACCCAAAGAGGGATTTTTTGGGGAAAAATACCCAAAAAATTGGAATATTGGGCCAAAAAAAAAAAAAGAGAGGTGTTTTGCAGCTGCTCTTCAGGTCCCCAATTTTATCCCAAGCCTGTGGCTGGGAAAAGGAGAAATAATAAGCAAGCAATGTGGGGAAATGAAAATAAAATAATTAAAACAAATAACCCCCCAAAAAAACTAAGCCTGGATGTGCCAAACGATCCTGCTACGGTCAGGAATTGGAAAAGCTGGGGGAGGACGGGGCTGGGGGGATGATTTCTGCCTCCCCCCCACCCCCTCACCTCTGCCCCCCAAGGCTTTGGAAATGGGAGAACAGGTAGTTAAAACCGCGGCTGGCATGGAAAAGCGGGGTTCAGGGGGGACCCCGGGTCCCGGCAGAAGGGGGGAGCCCCTCAAATGGTGCGGGGGTTGTATTCGGGCAGCTTGCGGAGCTTCTCTTTTTCAGCGTCGGTCTCGTCCCGGGCGATCACCAGCGAGTGGGCATAGCCCATGGCCACCTGCAGGAAGAGCCCAGTGGGGAAACTGAGGCACAGGGGGGCCACATGCTTTGAGCTCCTTCCCACTTTAATCCAGGATCAGTGCTGAGCATCCCATGGGTGTGATGAGCTGTGGTATGGCCTCAGCCACTGTATTTAATGAAAGGCGGGGGACCAACACACCCTCCTTCCAGCATCCCAAGGGTGTGATGAGCTGTGTACAGCCTTAGCCACCATATTTACCCCTCCCCTTTAGTTAAGTCCAGGCACCCTCCCTCTAACACCATCTATTGGGGTTCCCCACCGACCTGCTCTGTGTAGATTCCATCCAGGGTCTTCACCTCTTGGGCCGCTGTTGAGGATTTGGGCTTGTGGTCCCCGTAGCCCTGCCAAGCACATCCCATGAGGTGGGGAATCAACACAGGGGGTGGGGAGCAGCCGGTCCCTCCTTCCAGTGACCGGGGGAGTGTTTTGGGGGTGTTGAAGGGTCCCCATAAAATCCCTCTTACCAGTTCCCCGAAGGTGGGCGAGGGGCCCCAGCTGATGGTGCTCTCATCCGCTGCCACGATGATGCTGCTCTTCCTGCAGCAGGGCACAAGGCAGGGTGACCCCGTGCCCTCTCCCCAACCCCCCCACAGACAGCTGCACCCCCAAAAAAGCTGAGAAACTGAGTTTTTCAGGAGGGGTCTGAAACTTACCCACAGGCCAGGCTGCGGATTTTCCAGCCGCAGAGGTCCTGCACAGCTTTGGGGTACATGGTGGACTCCCGGGAAGTGTTGGTGGCACCCCAAAAAAACAAGCCACCTGCAAAGCCCGACATCACCAATCAAACTACAGCATCCCCAAGCACGCCAAAAACACCCCAAATAATGCCAGATTTGGTTTAAAACCCCTGAACCCCCACCTGTCTCGCTGACGGCGAAGGAGCACGTGTAACCAGCGTAGATCTGTGCTGCCCCACGTCCCGGGAAGTCGAAGAGCTTGACGAGCCGAGGCACCATCTCATCCTTCTGCTCGGCGTGGCCCAGCCGCCCGTAACCCCCAAACCCCCAGGAAAAGACACGCTTCTGCGAGTCCAGGACCAGCTGGGGATGGAGAAACACCCCCCTGGCTCTGTGAGCAGCCACGACCCCACCGGCTCATCGCCGGCAAAGCCGCTGCAGCCCAAATACACACCATCAACGGCAGGGCGCAGTGCGAGTACTAAACACAGGCTGCACCTCTGGCCTCAAAGCACCCTGAGAGCACCTATCCTGACACATGCCCCGAATCCCCACCCTTGAACACACACCCTGAGTATCTATCCCTCAGTGCACACAGCAAATAGTTTGCCCTCTGTGCATGCTGCAAGTATTCATCCTTGCACACATGCCACTAATAGTTATCCTTACACTCATGCAGCTAATAGTTATCCTTGCACTCACGCAGCTAATAGTTATCCTTACACTCACACAGCTAATAGTTATCCTTACATTCATGCAGCTAATAGATCCTTACACTCACGCAGCTAATAGTTATCCTTGCACACATGCTGCTAATATTTGTCCTTGCACTTGTGCTGCTAGTAGTTACCCCTGCACGTGCCCTGCTAGTATTTACCCTTGCACACACACTGCAAATACTCATCTTTACCTGCACGCTGCAAGCATTCATCCTTGCCTGCACACTGCTAATATTTATCCTTGCACTCACACCACTAATATCTGTCCTTCCACTTGTGCCACCAATATTTGTCCTTGCACTCACGCTGCCAAGAGTTATCCTTGCACACACACCACTTACATTTACCTTTGCACACATGCTGCTAATATTTCTCCTTGCACATGCACTGCTAATAGTTATCCTCACACTCACAGTGCTAATATTTCTCCTTGCACATGCACCACTAATAGTTATCCTTGCACACATGCTGCAAACACTTATCCTTAACTGCACACTGCAAATCTCTGCCCTTAAATGCACACTGCTAAATATTTATCCTTCTGTGCACGCTGCAAGCACTGATCCTTGCCTGCACGCTGCCAATCTCCACCTTTAAATGCTCCCCCCAAGTATTTAATTCTCATACACCTTCCACAAGCATTTCTCCTTGCGACCACGCTGTGCACCACGCTCCTCAAACGCACGCTGCAGACCTCTTACCCCCAAACACACCCTGCAGACCTCTTACCCCCAAACACACCCTGCAGACCTTTATTCCCACCCCCATGCTGCATCCATCCCCGACGCCCGCTGCGAATACAGACCCTGAGACAAGTGCTGCACAAGCTTCATCCTCCCTGCAAACCTCGGCCCCGGAATCCATGCTGCATCCCTCTGCCCCACTGTGCTTGCGGGCACTGCAGGTTAACCGCCCGCACGTACCGTGTGGTTGGCCCCGCACGCCACGTCCCGCACCACCACGTTGGGGACAGGCAGGATCTGCCCATCTTTGGTCTTCTCAATGAAGATGGCCACGCGGCGCGGCACCAGCTCGCAGTCGTACTCTATCCGCTGCGCCCGGGCAATGAATTTCCCATCTGAGTTGTGCCCTGTGGGCAGACACCAGGATAAGAACGGGGTGCCCACACCCACAAAACACCCTGTTATTCCCAAGCTGGCTGCAGGAGCCCCTTCTTCTGCAAACCTCCTTTATATGTGCAGCTCCCACCCTGCTATTTTTGCTGGAGGCAAAGTGGAGTGATGCTTCGAGTGCCTGGATGGGGAAACTGAGGCAGCAACCTAGCCCTCCCACTGACCCTGTAAAAACTCCCATATTTTAGCCCCAAAATAGCACCGTACCCAGCTGCCCATACTCAGGGCACCCAAAGGAGTAGAGGTTTCCTTTGCAATCCATGATCATGCTGAACTCAGCGCCACAGGCCATTTTGGTGATGGGCTGCCCATTGTACATGATCTGTGGGAGGAGCAGGTGAAGAGGAGGTGAAGAAAGGAAAAAGAAAAAAACCCCCAAAAATTGCATTTTCCCAAGGGAAAACCCCAAAATCCTCAAATCTGGGGGGTGACTCTTGTATTCTTCACACCCAAGCTGCAAATCAAGCAGCATCCCCCAAATCCCTGAGGGATCCTAATGGGATTTGACCCCTGGTAGGTTCTTTTGTATTTTTCCAATGAGAACCACCCCTGCACCCCCCCCCCAAATCCACAGTTTTTCACCCCAAACCCAGGGGAAGCACAGAAAGGAGCAGCAATACCTGCGTAGGGCTGGGCACGGCGTCCGTCTGATTCCCCAGCCCCAGCTGCCCCATCTTATTCTCCCCGAAGGCGAACACTGAACCACTCTCTGTGACACAGAAAGAGAGAAAAAAAACCCCAAAACAACCCCAAAAGTGCAGCGTTTTGGGCCAAAACGAGCTGATTTCAGACAATTTGCCCCCAAATTGGGGGTTTCTTTTCCTATTGATTGAGTTTCAACATGCTCCCCGTGGTACCTGTAAGGGCCAGTGTGTGGTTGCGGCCACAGGCTGCCAAGACGATGGCTTCACCCCCCAGCACCTCGATGAGCTTCGGGGCTTCCACCCTCTTTGTGTCCCCATGTCCCAGCTGCCCTTTTTCGTTGCGACCTACCCAAAAATCGCTCTTTTTTATAGCAAAACAAGAGGACGAAGCCTTCCAGCATCACCCCACCATGCAGGAAGTGGGGGTGGCGTTGGGTTTTTTTGGGGGGAGGGTGTTGTACCCCTTCTCCAGCTCACCCCAGCTCCAGAGTTTGCCCTCGGTGGTGATGAGAAGGCTGTGAGCGGCGCAGGGTCCCGACACCACGCTCCGCACCTGAATACCCGAGAGACACCCGTACCTGTGCGGCCCCCAGAGATTCTGGCCCAGATTCCGATAGGCGACTGTGGTGGGGAGAGAGAAGAGGGAGAAAAAGAGGGAAGGAAAAGGGAGAAAAAATAGAAAAAGGGGAAAAAAAGATAGAGGAGAAGGAGAAGACAAAGATGATGAAGACAATGATGGTGAAGATGATAAGATGACAAAGAAGAGAAAGAAGATGAAGGTGAAGGGAGAGGGGAAGGGTGAAGGGAGAGGGGAAGGGAGAAGGGAGAGGGGAAGGGTGAAGGGAGAGGGGAAGGGAGATGGGAGAGGGGAAGGGAGATGGGAGAGGGGAAGGGAGAAGGGAGAGGGGAAGGGAGAAGGGAGAGGGGAAGGGAGAAGGGAGAGGGGAAGGGAGAAGGGAGAGGGGAAGGGAGAAGGGAGAGGGGAAGGGAGAAGGGAGAGGGGAAGGGAGAAGGGAGAGGGGAAGGGAGAAGGGAGAGGGGAAGGGAGAAGGGAGAGGGGGAAGGGAGAAGGGAGAGGGGAAGGGAGAAGGGAGAGGGGAAGGGAGAAGGGAGAGGGGAAGGGAGATGGGAGAGGGGAAGGGAGATGGGAGAGGGGAAGGGAGAAGGGAGAGGGGAAGGGAGAAGGGAGAGGGGAAGGGAGAAGGGAGAGGGGAAGGGAGAAGGGAGAGGGGAAGGGAGAAGGGAAAGGGGAAGGGAGAAGGGAGAGGGGAAGGGAGATGGGAGAGGGGAAGGGAGAAGGGAGAGGGGAAGGGAGAAGGGAGAGGGGAAGGGTGAAGGGAGAGGGGAAGGGAGATGGGAGAGGGGAAGGGAGAAGGGAGAGGGGAAGGGAGATGGGAGAGGGGAAGGGAGATGGGAGAGGGGAAGGGAGAAGGGAGAGGGGAAGGGAGATGGGAGAGGGGAAGGGAGAAGGGAGAGGGGAAGGGAGAAGGGAGAGGGGAAGGGAGAAGGAGAGGGGAAGGGAGAAGGGAGAGGGGAAGGGAGATGGGAGAGGGGAAGGGAGAAGGGAGAGGGGAAGGGAGAAGGGAGAGGGGAAGGGAGAAGGGAGAGGGGAAGGGAGAAGGGAGAGGGGAAGGGAGAAGGGAGAGGGGAAGGGAGATGGAGAGAGGGGAAGGGAGAAGGGAGAGGGGAAGGGAGAAGGGAGAGGGGAAGGGAGAAGGGAGAGGGGAAGGGAGAAGGGAGAGGGGAAGGGAGAAGGGAGAGGGGAAGGGAGAAGGGAGAGGGGAAGGGAGAAGGGAGAGGGGAAGGGAGAGCAAGGAAAAGAAAGAGAAATAGAAAAGGAAAAGAAGAAAATAAAGGAGAAAAGGGAAAAAGAGAAAGAACAAGAAAATAGAAAAAGGGAAAAAAAGAAAAAAAGATAAAGACAAAAAGACGAAGAAAAAGGAAAAAGGAGGAAAAGAAAAAAGAAAGAAGAAAAGGGGGAAATTTAATTAAAAAATTAATCAGAACCATGTTAAAATAAGGAAATTAAAAATTTTGAGTATTTCTTAGTTATTTTTGCTTTGCTGGCACACCCCAGGTGCTGACAGGCACGTGTTGCCCCCTTCCCAAATGAATGAATTTTTAACATGCAATTATGTAGGAATTCATTCTAAATAAAAATAATCACAATATGCATAATAATAATGAAGAAATATTAATAATATTTAATTCAGCAGAGAAACTGACCAAACCATAACCACACAAAGCCAAAATCTCTGTGGGAGATCGGGTGCACCCCCCAGCTGTGGGGCCACATTCTGCTGGGGAGAGTAAGAACTACCACCAAGCCCTGAACCCTCTGAAAAGCTTTGTTAATGAAAACATTAATTAAATATAATTGCATTAAAAATAAGCTGAAAAAAAATATATTAACATAGAGGCACAGCAGTTATTTTGCTTTGCAGGAGATCCCCCCGAGTTCTGGACCAGATTCCCTTACACAACTGGTTTGGGCCCCCCCACCCCCCCCCAATATTAATTAATTAAATAAATTAAGTATAAATGCATAAAAATCAGTGGGGAAATTAA